>CM033362.1:20348274-21548274 GCA_019395295.1 Osmanthus fragrans | reverse complement strand
TTAAATATCCATTTACAACCAATGAGTTTCTTACCTTTAGGGAATGAGACAAGTTCCCAAACATCATTGTCTTTCATGGACTTTATTTCCTTATTCATGGCATCAATCCACTTTTTGAGAACTATCACTTTCCATTACTTGATGAAAGTTGATTGGATCCTCTTCCATTAGTCCAATGCCATCCTCATATTCTCGAAGAAATTCTATAAAGTCAACCAGAGTTACATTTCTTCTTTCTCTAGTGGATCTCTTTAATGACATTTGTTTTTGAAGTTGTTGAATTTGTTCTTTTGGAACAATCTTTCGATGGTATATAGGGTTTTGGAATATTGTCTTGATCAGGAATTACTTCTTGAACAAGATTTGGAGTAGGAATTTATCCATGCTCCTTATCATTGTCAATAGCAACACATGGAATATTTATTCCTTCTCAAAGACAAAATCTCTAATCTTATCTCCCCTCACAAACTCTATATCCTCAAAAATCGGGAATTACCTTTTTCAGAGATTGACTTTGGCAGTGGGATCATTAACTGTATAACACCTTGACCTCTAGAGTATCCAATGAAATAAAAACTAACCGTTCTGGAATCTAGATTCTTTTCATTAGGTCAATAAGGTCTTACCTCAGTTGGACAACCCCAAATGTACAAATGTTTCAAACTAGGCTTTTGGACTGTTCAAAGTTCATAAGGGGTTTTGATAGTTTCTTTATTTGGAACTCTATTGAGAATATAAACTGCATTTTTTAGTGAGTCTCCCCAAAGAGATTCTAGTAAGGTGGAATGACTAATCATACTACTTACCATGTCCTTAAGTGTTATGGCATGCTAGACAAATCTAGCATGGTATATTGTGGGATGATTCAACATTCCTCTAGTAATTTAGTAAAATGATTCTTTCGTAGGGTTGATTTTCAACTCTAGCCTTGTAAGTTTTGAACATGTTCAGTGATTAGGATTTCTCATGAATATGATATAGGTAGCTATAACAAGAAAAATAACTTGTGAACGTGATAAATGACTGTTGACCATTCCAAGAAACCGAAGAAAATGGCCCACAGATATCAATATGAATTAGTTCTAAAATGTTCGAAGTTCTATTGACACATAATCTCATTATGTTTGTTTGTTTCCTCTTAATGCAATTAGTACAAACTTTTAAAAAATCAAAGAAATCAAGAATCCCTTCTAACACAAACTTTTCAATTCTCTTCTGAGAAATGTGACATAATCGCTTATGTCATAATGAAGCGGAATTCTCATTGAATGATTTACATTTAATACCCCATGAATTCACATGCAACATTTCATTATAAGAGGCAACCAAATCAAGCAAATATTGATTATCATACAGAGATAAATAATCGCTACCCATAAAATTTGAATAAAAAAAAAGATTAAATTGATTATTTCAAAATGAACAAAAATGAACTGAAGTTGTCTAAAACAAAAATAGAAACTAATTTTTATCTAAAAGACAGTACCACAAAATTCTATTTCAAATACAAATAAAAACCAGTCTTTAATAATAATCTAAAAGTTCCTATAGCCTCAACTTCAACTAATTTGTCGTCACCTACGTAGATGAATTTTCAACATCATTTGACTTTCGGTTGCTCAAGCAACCTTGCATATAGACACTTATATGAGTAATGACACAAGAATAAATCCACCAAATATGTCTCAGAATAAATGAAAGTGAGAAATGTATGGCTTGGAGGTAGACTCAGAACCAGTGGCAGACGCAGAAATTTTATATTAGTGGGTCACACTCAAACATGTCAAAAAGCTGACAAAAAAATTTAACTATTCGATATCCAAACCAACAAGCAACGACGGCAAGGCGACAAGATATCCCAACCAATAGAACAATTAAACAAACAACGCCGGCAATGATTGGGTAGATGCTCATTTCTCTACTCCAATATTTGACAGAGGACGAACATGATATTTTTTGGTTCTGGTTAGAGAAGGGCAAACCACACGAATGCCCAGTATGCTCACAGCACTTTGTGGTAATTACATGATTACCTTTTTATATTATTCTTATGTTGCCAATGATTCGTAGATAATAATTCTGAAAATTCGACATAGTGAACATCTGTACACATTGAATTCATGTTTAACCTCAAGCGTAATTCACACGAGCATCAACTGAAACGCCTGTTTATAATTGATTTTGATGGTGGTATTGAATACCCATTTCAATTTTTTATGTCATCTTTACTCAATAGAAACTTTTGTTTTATCATTTCACTTAAATTGTATATTCTCCGGACTTGAGACTAATGGACTTCGTTTTTATTGCTTCTGTTTGTATATGTTGATAAGTATACCCAAAATTATACCCATTTTAAATGGAAAAAAAAAAAAAAAAAACTAAAACTTTATAAATAAATAAAAATTAGTTGGTCCCAGGACCCACCAAGTCCAAAGGTGGGTCCGCCCCTGCTAAGTACTAGTCTGTCCAACCCAGTCCATTATGAGGTAAAGTTTTTTTTTTTTCTGTAAAATTAGAAATTTGGTGTGGTTTAACACTGTTACTGCTGCAATTCATCCTCGTCCTTTACCACTATGCCAATATGAACTTTCAAGTAACATATAAATGAATGGACCAACCAAATGGTGGTGATCTATGCAGTCATTCCAGGTCCACACATGTTGGAGACAGTTATTATAAAATTAATAGAACCTAAAATGGATGAGGACTACAAATTACTGAATCAACTGTTCCTCCATAATGACTAGTAATACTACTTAAGGGCTGATAGACTGCTCATATTAATAATACATGCAAAATAAAATTAAAATAATTAATTTTATTAATAATGCTAATTACTTAAATGTTTTTTTTAATAATTTTATTCATCTTAAAAGTTTCAAGAAATTAAATTCAGATCATTTAAATAGTTAAAATAGTACTATATATATGGAATTTTACATTCAAAATATATTTTGTTTTGATATATGGTTTAGAAATGACCTGCAGTTGAAACATTGATCCACCTATTAAACAAGTGATCGAATTGCCTATTTCGATCAATAATCGAGCAAAATATGATAAAAATGCTTAAAAGCTTTGACAAACATAAAATAGTACTTATTTTTTTCTTAAAAAGTACTTATAAGGGTCAATGAATATATTCACAATAATTATACATGAAATATATCAACAAATACTTTTATTTTAATCAAGTCATAAGCCATACACGAGGTTCATACCCCTAAGTTTCAGTTATTTTCTTTTCAGTCCTAAACTTTTAATATTGGTTACAAAATCATTGTCTAGTTGGTGATTTTTCTTACTACTTATAATTTCACAATTAATTGAGGTTCAAACCCAACTTGACTAAAACTGACTTATTTATGAATGTGCGTATCGACTAACTAATTAATTTAGGCAACACGAAAGGTGTAGTGAAATTAGCAATTGTGGGTTTTCAAATACATGAAATTTGTATAGCGCCTTGGGCTTTGAGATGCATATCCAAGTGTTTGGATTTGATTCCTATAATTACATAGATTCTAATTGTTCCGTTTACGAAATATCAAAAGTTTAATTGTTGGTTTTGGGGATCGATCCACCCGACGTCCAAGCCTTGTTATCACTGTGCTTCTCTAATAGCATCTTCAATGTTAAATTTAAATTGCTTAAAAAATTACTACATAAACACAAATTGATGATGTATTGCAAAAAATATGATCTCTAATGCACAATAACAGGGACTTTATGAAGTTCAAATGGCAGAAAAAAATATATAAAAATTATCTAGAGTTTTCCTACAAGTGTTGACTTGTCATTATTCAAGCAATCAAAGGAATGAAAAAAAAAATTCCAAAGAGAAAGCTAGAGATTTTTCCCCCGCTTTTAGAGTGTTAAATTTTCTCTCCCCCTTTTTCATTTTATTTGTCATTGTTTTATTGTTAATGAAAGACATGTGGGTAAAAATATTGAGTTGTAAATAGAATTTATTGGAGATCAATTTTAAAATTAATCATTTATTCATTGAATGTCAATATTCCATAGGCTACTAATTGGTTTACTTGAATGTCATGTAAACTAAAATCTGTAAAATACAAGGGAGATGCTCAAGTATTTCTCGAATTTGACTTATCATTATGCAAGAAATGCCAAATTTTTCGTATTTTAGTAGTTCAGTAGATCTCTCTATATATAGTTATTAGTATAGAATTTGCCTTATTGAACATTGCCTAATAGGGTTCTTCACCATATGACAATTATCTATAATCTATATTTATAATCTATAATTCTATAACTTACTAAATATCACATGAAGGGGGAATCATTTTTTGGACGTTTCTAGCCGTACATGAAGGATAATATAAAATCATTTATTATACATTGTATTGAAAAGGAGGTCAAGGATAATAAAATAATTTATTATACATTGTATATCCAATTCTCACTAAACCATTTACGTAAATGCATGCATGGACACCTACAGTGGATAATAAAATCATTTATTATATATTTTATATCCAATTCTCACTAAAGCATTTATGTAAATGCATGCATGGACACCCTCCAAGGGCTTTCTGCAATTCAACAAGTTTGAAAGTTCCAGAGAAAAGCCAATGCTCAGGTGGGCTACGATTCATAAAATACAATTTCACTCTTTGTTGAAGCTCTTTATTGTCAAGTAGGTTCATCTGTTTGGACAATAAAGGAAATGAAAAGAGTGGGTGAATCTACATGTATCAACGTCACAGCGTCAGCTGGTGCCTCAATTTTACCTAAATGCATGCATGCACACATAAAGTGATAATTATACATTGTGCAAACATTAGTACAAATAAAAACCTAAGTTCATTTGTTCATGTACACATATAATGGTTCACGTGCACACTTCTTTATATATTCATTGATTCAACTTAATTAGATTTCATGTTCATGAATGATTTTGATTGTTGCCAAGAGTTTTCGACGTAAATGAATTAATCTCTCAACTATTTAAATTATTTTCACAAATTGGTTGTTGTTACATTTCAATCAAATCAACAAATATTTTGTTCTCCCCCATCATGGAATCAAAAGCTATAAGAGATTTATCGGCGTATGAAAATGAATGGTCCATTAAAGTGACAGTAGTTGATACGAACCTCATAGCAACGGTTACTACAAAACCCACAACTAGATTGATGCGGAACCCAAGAATGTCAATGAAAACCTAGTTTTGGAATTGAACCCAATGAAGTGAACAAAAAAATTCAACGATAACAAAGATACGCTGAACCCCTTGATTACACAATGAAGAACCCACGATCCGATATTTGAACACACAAGAATTAGATCTTGGAAGTTCGATTTGTTATTCAATGAAGAACAAAGGAGAAAACAAATAGCTTTTCAATTTAATTCAATGTCAAAAGTTCTTGAAATAAAAAAAGTGTTAAATATTTATACTAGAATCCTAAATCTAGTAAAAAACGTGCATAAGGCAACAAATAATGTCAAAATATGGAAAGAAATAGAATTCTAGTAAAAAATGAAACAAATCGCGTAAAAATCGTCGCTACCGGACGACCTTCCAGACGTCCAGTTGGCTCGTCCAATTTCACAGAACATCACTACTGAACATCCGGTAGAGCTCGTCCTGTTGAGCAGCTCACGTCCGATTTGGCAGAGATTTCAAGTTTTGAGCTACCGGACATCCGGTTGGCCAGGGTTTTCTTCGGCCAACTTTATTACGTTGATCCAAGTCTTTTCGGCCTTCGACCCCAACATAAAACTTGCTCCATTTTGCATCCCAAATATGGTTTCATCAATAGTGGCTTTGACAAGCATCCCTAATGCCTCTTTGACTCATTTTGCTCTCGATCGCGTTATTGTCCGTTCTTTGATAATCAACGGGTCTCGATTTGGACATGCATTCATGGCTCCCGCATCCTGGATCATATCATCCTCTCCCTCTTCAAAAGGATTCGACCTCGAATCAGTATCTGCATCAAACAGAGAGGATCAGCAACATTAAATGTAGTTGAAACATTATACTCACCTGGGAGATCCACTTTGTATGCATTATCATTGATCTTTTTGATGACTTGGAATGGACCATCTCCACGCGGTTACAACTTAGATTTCTTCTGCTCCATAAAACGCTTCTTTCTGAGATGCACCCAGACCCAATCTCCTGGTTTAAATGTCACGCATATCCTTCATTTGTTCGCTTTTTGTGCAACGAGCTTCCCTTTCTTTTCAATTTGCATCTTGACCAGCTCATGCAGTGAATGACCAATTCAACTTTCCTTGTACCATCTAAGCTACCTTGTTAATTTACAGGCAATGGTAACAAATCCAAAAGGGTTAGTGGACGCATAGACAATCTCAAATGGTGAAAACGATGTAGTAGAGTGTACAACTCTAATTTAAGCAAATTCAACAAAAGGTAAACACTCCTCCCAACTCTTTAAGTTATTATTTATCACCGTACGAAGTAATTGAGTCATGGTCCTATTGACCACTTCAGTTTGCCCATCAGTTTGTGGATGACAAGTCGTAGAAAATAACAATTTAGTGCCTAATTTATTCCACAGAACATGCCAAAAATGATTCAAAAACTTAACATCCCGATCTGACACTATACTTTTAGGGACCTTATGCAAACGTACTATTTCCATAAAGAATAAATCTGCAATATTGGTGGCATCATCGGTTTTGTGACATGGTAAAAAGTGTGCAATTTTACTAAACCTATCTACCACTACAATTATGGAGTCCCGACCCCTTTTAGTCCTAGGTAAACTCAATACGAAATCCATTGAAATATCCACCCAATGTTCACTAGGTACAGGTAAAGGAGTATACAAACCATGAGGTAAAACCTTAGACTTAGCTTTTTTACAAGTTATGTACTTCCCACAAATTTGTTCTACATCACTTCTCATTTTAGGCCAATAAAAATATTCTCCTAACATGTCTAAAGTCTTTTGCACCCCAAAATGACCCATTAGACCTCTACTGTGTGCTCACTTTACCAACAATTCACGTATAGAGCATTTAGGAATACACAACTTATTTTCCCTAAACAAATAATCCTCATGCTTATAAAATTTATCAATAGCCCCTTTATTGTATGCTTCATAAATGTCAGAGAAATCAAGATCACTCATATAAAAGCTCTTAATGTGTTCAAAGTCAAGTAACCGTGTATGTAAGGAATTTAGAAGTACGTACCTTCGTGACAACGCATCTGCAACCACATTTTTCTTACCTTATTTATACCTAATGACATAAGGAAATGACTCTATAAATTCCATCCACCTTACGTGCTTTTTTTTCAACTTACCTTGACCCTACAAGTACTTCAATGACTCGTGATCGGTGTATATCACGAACTCCTTAGGCCACAGGTAATGTTGCCTAGTTTCCAATGATCGAACAAGTGAGTACAACTCCTTATCATATGCAGGATAGTTCAAGGAAGTCCCACTCATATGCAGGATAGTTCAAGGAAGTCCCACTCAACTTTTCACTAAAGTAAGCTATAGGTCTGCGATCCTGCATCAACACTGCTACAATGCCTATCCCTGATGCATCACACTCAATCTCGAAGGTTTTGTCAAAGTTAGGTAATGCCAAAACAGGTGTTTTACACAATCTATCCTTAATAGTATTAAAAACATATTCTTGTGCATCACCCCAATGAAGACCTACGCCCTTCTTAACAATTTCTGTCAGTGGTATAGTGATTGTGCTAAAGTCCTTTACAAACCGCCTATAAAAACTAGTCAATTCATGGAAACTCCTCACTTCAGTTATGCTTTTAGGTGTTGACCAATCTTTAATAGCTTTAATTTTGTCCTCATCCACTTCTACCCCATTAACACCCACCACAAACCCTAGAAAGACAAGTTTTTCCATGCAAAATGTACACTTCTTGAAATTAGCATACAACAGTTCTTTCCTAAGTACCACAAGCACACAATTCAAATGTTCCAGATGCTCATCTAGGTTTTTGCTATAGATTAAGATATCATCAAAATAAACAACAACAAACTTTCCTATAAAAGCATGGAAAACATGATTCATCAAACTCAAAAAAGTGATTGGTGCATTAGTGAGACCAAATGGCAAAACCAACCACTCATACAATCCATATTTAGTTTTAAACGTTGTTTTCCATTCATCACCCTCCCACATACGAATTTGATGGTACCCACTTTTAAGATCAATCTTACTAAAAATACAAGCACCATGTAACTCATCAAGCATATCATCTAACCTAGGTATGAGATGACGATACTTTACCGTTATGTTGTTGATAGCCCTGCAATCCACACACATCCTCCACGTCTCATCCTTCTTCGGTACCAATAGGACAGGTACAGCACATGGGCTCTCCCTCACATAACCTTTGCTCATCAACTCTTCTACTTGTTTTTGAAGTTCCTTTGCCTCCTCGGGATTGTTTCGGTAAGCTGGTTGGTTTGGAAGGACAGTTCCAGGTATGAAGTCAATGTGGTGTTTGATACCCCAAATTGGCGGCAATCCACTTGGCATGTCCTCCGGAAACACATCCTCAACTGGCTTTTTTTCTCTCTTCTCATATGGCCTCTCTCTCTCTCTTCTCCCCACTCTCGGCCACCTCACAATTTTCTCTCTTACTCACTAGCTCAATGTTTTCTCTCATTTTTTAGACTCTCTTACTCTTTTCTCTTCAGCATTTCTCAATTGAATTTGGTCTTCATAAACTTGTGCCGGTGTTAATGACGCAAGAGTAATAGACCTTCCCTCCTTAACAAAACTATACATATTTCTATACCCATCATGGTTAACATTTCTATCATATTGCCATGGTCCTTCCAACAAAATATGACCCACTTACATAGGTACCGCATCGCATACAACCTTGTCAATCGAGAAAGAAATCATCACTTGTTTATTCACCCTAACTTCTCCACTATCATTTAACCATTGTAATTTATAAGGCCTAAGGTGTTTAATTAGTACAAATCCCAATTTCTCAACTAAGGTCGTGCTAGCTACATTTGTACAACTACCTCCATCAATTATCATACTACATACCTTATCATGGATGTGGCATCGTGATGGAATATGTTTTCCCGCTGCTGCTTTGTATCATCTGCCTTGGCGTGAGTGTTAAGAGCTCTCATTGTAACCATCAACTTCCCAACAGGAACAAATTCCACTATGTCTCCATGATCACTAACCTCTTCCAATGCCGGCATGTCTTCAAATTCATTCTCACCATCAGTTTTCACTTCTCCATGGCCTAGAATCATTGTCCTTTTGTTTGGACACTAAGAAGAGATATGTTATTTCCCTAAACACCTAAAGCACCGAATATCCCGATTCCTAGTTGGCTGTGATTCTACCTTTGGTGCTGTCCTGCTAGCATTTTCATCCCTCCCCTTTGACACTTCAGTTCTTCCTTTCGAGTCAATTCCATCCCTTTTGTTATCCCACCTCGGTCTCCAGTTTGAGTTAGAACCTGAATTACCGAATGGTTGCCTAGTTGTTCCCTTCCTCTTCAACTATTTCTCAATCTTCATGGCCACCTGCAACATGCTTTCAACTTTACATAATGCTGCAATTTCACCACATTAGTGATCTCCCTGTGCAACCCATTCAAGAATCTAGCCATAGTAGCTTCGCGATCCTCCTCTACAATTGCTCTAATCATCAAGATCTTCATCTCTTTATGGTAGTCTTCCACACTCTTCGTCCCTTGATACAAACTTTGCAGTTTCTGGTGGATTTCTCTGTAGTAATGACTATGCACAAACAGTTTTCTCATTACTGCCTTTAGTTCATTCCCAAGTATTGATAGAACTCTCTCGATTCCGACGCCGTGAAGTAACCACTTGATCCCACCAAGTGATGGCGTAATCAGTGAATTTCAACACCGCAACCTTTACCTTCTTATCCTCCGAATAATTATGGCAATCAAAAATCAACTCCAACTTCTTCTCCTAATCTAAATATACCTCAGGATCACTTCTACCCTAAAAAATTGTGGAATTGTCATTTTTACATTACCAAAATTACCATCAACTTTACCTTTATGATTATTTTGACCCCATCATTCAAACATATCTCCTCTATGCCTCATTTGTCCCATCTCAACCCCTTCGCACTCATCTTCACCCCATTCACTATCGATCTCATGCTCATCCATCTTAGGAACTCTCCTACCTGTTCCCCTATCATGAGGTACATCAATCGGTTGTCCCCTACTAATATTTGCCATTTAAGTACCCAACTTCTCCATCTTTTTCCCCATATCCAACAATAATCGTTCAAACTGATCCATCTATCGTTCTGTTTGTTGGTTTGATCACCGTACCTGCTGGAATTTGAACCTTCCATATCAGACACTCTCTCAATTTCTGTCTCACCATGTTTGCTCGAAATCACTCAATTGGCTTTTACTCTCTAATAATCTCACTCTCTGCCTTTTACCACTCAATACTTTTACCAAGTGCTTCCAAAAAGAACAACGAACTTACTGGACCAAACTTGTGAATTCAAATCGAATGTGAGAAAGAATGCGACTCAAGAGTATTATAGAAACTGAAATTTGGAATGAAGAATTTTAAGGAACTCAATGGAAATTTTAACTTTGAATTGAACACAAATTATATGACCAAACTTAGATAGTGAATTCAAAGCTTGTAGAAGTGTTGGTAGCAAATCAAACAAAACTTAACTTTTTTTAACTGTACAGATGAAAAGTACCGTACGTGAACAGTAGAATTATTTTTTCAAACACAAGATTATACTACCAACAAAGCAAAAAGTAGATCTAAGAAACCAAAAACGAAGAAGGACTTAAGAAGCAAGAATAAACTAAGAAAAAAATGAAGAAATTTGAAAACTAAGACTCAATAAAGAAAATTAAGGGATATAACCTGATTAAATTGGAGCCAAAGCTCTGATACCAACTGATGTAAACCCCATAGCAATGGTGACTATGAAACTCACAACTAGATTGATGCAGAACCCAAGAACGCTAATGAAAACCCGATTTTGGACTTGAACCCAACAAAGTGAACCAAAAAATTTAACGATAACAAAGATGCGGTAAACCCCTTGATTACACAATGAAGAACCCACGATCCGATGTTTGAACACAGAAGAATTAGATATTGGAAGTTCCATTTGTTGTTCAATGAAGAACAAATGAGATAGCAAATAGTCTTTCAATTTAATTCAATGTCAAAAGTTCTTGAAGTAACAAAAGTGTTAAGTATTTATACTAAAGCCCTAAACCTAGTAAAAAATGTGCATAAGGCAACAAATAATGTCAAAACATGGAAAGAAATAGAATTCTAGTAAAAAATAAAACAAATCGCGTAAAAATCGTCGCTACCGGATGACCTTCTGGACGTCCGGTTGGCTCGTCCGATTTCACAAAACTTCTCTATCGGACGTCTGATTGAGCAGCTTACGTCCGGTTTGACAGAGATTTCAAGTCTTGGCTACCGGACGTCCAGTTGGTGCGTCCAATTGGCCAAGATTTTCTTCAGCCAACTTTATCACGTTGATCCAAGTCTTTTCGGCCTTCGACCCCAACATGAAACTTCCTCCATTTTGCGTATCAAACATGGTTTTATCAATAGTGGCTTTGACAAGCATCCCTAATGCCTCTTTGACCTGTTTTGCTCTCGATCGCGTCATTGCCCCTTCTTCGATAATCAACGGGTCTCGGTTTGGACTTGCATTCATGACTCCCACATCCTGGATCATATTAGTAGTTCGAAAGGGTTTAGTGGAATCTTATTCCAACAATACTGGAAAATTTAATCTTTTGGAGCTCATCCTAATTGACAAGGCGGTAATACATCTACTACGGTAACCTTTATGTTTAATAATTCTGAATTTATCTTCGAGATCCAAATAATGACAAGGCATAAATATTTAATCTCCTACATATCATTACGTGTTTCTAAAAGTATTTTGCTTTATCATGACATTTTTGTCATTTACTGTGGAAGATTGGAATATGGGTTCTTGATCTTATGTTTTTGGTTGATTTGTATGCAAATCATGTATATAATGCTTCTAATCCGACGGTTTAAGTAGATCAATTTATTCAATGTGTATGGCAAAAGGATTTAATTGACTATCGGTAAACAATCACATCTCATTATTTTTTTTCATTGAAATTTTGGAATTAATATGAATTCAAGCATTTCTTTCCTGTGAAGTAAACAAGATGATTTAAATTATAATGCAATTGAAATCTGATATTTAAATCTTCTTTGAAATAATATTTTAGCCTATAGGAGGTTGTTGTAAGTGTTATGCCCTAGGTCCAATCGATTTAGGTTGTAAACACTTTTAATATGTTTAATGCATTTATTCTGGCAAGATCTATTGTTTATTTAAATTGATATTTTGATGAATGATATTAAATAATAGAGTCCATAGATTTAAGTTTTAGTAGTTTGTTAATCACAAGGAGTTGTGATTGTGAGATACAAATTACGTTTGATTGATCTTAAACAAAGCATGGTCGTAAGTAAGAACGAGATACGGATATCGTTATTACGGATAGACCATCACGTGTGGCCTTTCTTACTTATGAAGTAAGTAGCTGATCTCACAAGTTAAAGTGTAGTGACACTTAAATGAACACGCGAATATTTTGTTATAGAACAAAACGTTGGAGACCCGCTAGGGAGATTCCATATGGATAGCTATCTGAGTGTCAGTGGTTAATCTCCAATGTTCGGTAGTGGAATTGATCCTTCGACTTGAGATCATCATAGTATCTTATATGGGGACAGTCATACTTTGGTGATGCTGGAAGTTGCCCTGTCAAGGGCCGCTAATACGACGTCGTTCGGGTATATCAAGAATCATATGAAGGTTGTGAATGATCAATAAAGGATTTGTCACTCTTAGATAGTAAGAGTTTGTGATCTACATTTCATCCAATTAAGTTGATAATGAAATCCTTGGCCAAGGTGTACACATAAGTCGAAAAGGAGTTTTCGACTTACATTGACTTAATAGTGGAATGAAAGATATGATCGAAATCGAGATTGACACATATCCATATCTCGTAATTGATCGGATCATATTGACGAAGGGATTATAGTTTCACGATAAACGAACGAGTTTGGTTTGTCATACCACGTGACATTTTCCATCGCATGTATTGCCCTGACACATTGCTAGATGTCAATCTGGGACGATGGATGTGAATTGGTATTAAATCAAAAGAGTGTTTTGGTTTATCGATTTTGATTAGATCAAAATAATAATTCACGTCGTTAGGCATCGTGATTGAGAATCTAATGGGTCACACACAAAATGAGAATTGGAAGATTGAGAGTTACCAATTAATTAATTGACAATTGTTGGATAATTAATTAATTGAGTTACTTATTAATAGGCCCGAATTAATTAATAAGATTAATTAATTCATGGACCGGATTTAATTAATTGGATTAATTAAATACTGGACCGGGTTAGCTTTAAGGGACGGGTCAAGCCCGTTTGGGCTTATATATAAGTTGCTAGGGTTTTGGGTTTGTAGAGATTATTCATTATTCTTGCTAGCACAAGAAATAAAACCCTGGTTTTCTCTCTACATTGTTCTCTGTGTGGATACTATTGGAGGCTGGACAATTGGACAGCTGTGGGAGGCAGATCAGGATTGCTGAAGCGGAAGGAATAGCAAAAAGAGTTTGCAGATTTCACAAAAGGTAAAATCTATATCACAATTTCTATCTAAACGCAAAGTAGATCCTTGGTGGGAATTGAAAATTGTTATATTTCCGCTGTGCATATTTAAGTAAATTCCCAACAGTTGTGACGTCTTAAACAATTTTGAGTGACTTAAGATGATGTCGTGTAACTTGGAACTGAATGGCATGAACTTCAAACAACAATCTCCTATCTTAAAGAAACCCAGCGAGCAAAGGGGGAAAAAGGTTTTCCACCCAAAGCAGGTCTACTTATTGAGGTTGTATTATCTCAACCAAGGCGTTTTTATTCAATTTTAGATTTGTGATTTCATTCCTTGACATTGACATACTGTTTAGAGGATGGAGATGTTGTCGTTGCATTGTCATTCTAGCCCAGCAGTAGTTTATTCATAATAATCTGTTATTGCAAATTTTTAACAATTATCCTTTTGTTGAAAATATCAATTTTTATAGCTTAATTGTTGACTTACATATATTGATAAGGAAGTGTTAAGAAGGCAATATTCCTAATGCTCCATAGGTAAGTTTTAACTTGAAATGGGAGATTGTATTGTGTTGAAGTGGGCTGCAGATTCATCTGTAATAGTGATAATTTGAGATAGTGCGGAGATGAGAGGACAGAAAAAAGGAAAGATCTTTTATCCTACTAATCTGATGACTTAGGTTGTGGTGAATAAATATTTGCTCTTGATATGCCCCGAATATTTATGCTAACCTGGATTATTTGAATTCAATTTTGATGGCAATAGAGTAATGATTATGTGGTATATTCGTGTTTGAGTTTATTCAATCGTATATTACAAGTAACATAGTTATTTCTCTACAGGGATATAAAATTGTTATTCAATGATGCAATTCAAAAATTCGATGCTATAATTGAAAAGGGGAAATCTTACATTATATGAAATGGAAACGTAAGACCAGTCAATGGGAAATATTAAAATGTGAATGATGAAATTGAATTGTCTTTCACATCTTCAATGGAGGTAGAAGAGATTGAAGAAAGCATATGCTATAAGATATCAAACTATTTTCTTCAATTCAATGAAGTACCAAATTTTGCTAGCGGAGATATCATGATTGGTAATTATATTTTTCAATCAAATGCATAGTTTACAATCATGTTCGGAGAGTGTTACTAAGTATTAAATCTAAAATTCCAAAAACTGTACTCACATTTTATTAAGCTATTTATTGAAGAAGGAAAAAAAAAACTCCACGTGATATTATTGAAAGCATTGGTGTAGATATTCATAATATCTAAGGTTGTTCATTGGCTAATGAATTCTTTCTATTAACATTTTTTCTCTTTGTTTTCAGATATTATAGGATTGGTAGTCAAAGTAAAACCTGCATTCATCATCAACGTTAAGAGGCCAAGTGAAAGAACAATGAAGAAACGGGAAGTGATTCTCCTAGACAGTGGGTAAACATCATCCATAAAATTGAACAAATTTTTTTAATCGAATAAAAATAAGAAAAAGTTTATAATATTATTTACTCAACAATTTGTTCTTAGTACAGGTGTAATAGAATGAAATTATATTTGTGGGGAGATTTGGCTAACAACGAAGGGAAGTTTATGGAAGACATTGTTCATGAAATGCCAGTTATTATAGCTTTGAATGTGAAAGCAAGTTACTATGAAGGTGATACTTTGTAATTATTTTATTATCATATTAAAATCAATAATCTGTGCCATCTTCTTACTACTGTCTATCAAACAGATGAACTAAACATCTCCACTTCAAATATTAGTATCATTGAGATCAATCCACAACTTGAAGAAACTAATGCTATTAAAAATAGGTGAGCATGGTTTATTTAGTCGTCATGATTATATTTACATTACTACTAAGTTCAAACAGATTTTCATATAGCTAAAAGATTATTTATTTTGTCTTTCGTTTTTTATGGAACTAAAAAACTACTATGTGGTGGAGGACTGTACAAACTATTGGGACCTACAAAGAGGCTGATGGATGCTGGTATCGTAAAATTAGATGATATTATTACAAATAGTGTGACTAAATTGTATTGTGCTTTCATAGGAAAGATTCTAAAGGTTCAAAACAAGAACAATCCATGGTATGAAATATGTAATGGGTGCGGTGCAGGAGTTTACCCAGAGGGGGATAAAGAAACTATCACATGTACAAGATGTGAAATTAAGGACATAGCTTTTACTAGAAAATATTTGTTGAGGTTAATAGTTTCAGATGGTAATCAAGAAGTTTATGTCACAATCTTTGATGCTGCTGAATCTTTCAAAGGATGTATTGTGATTGATATGCTGAGGCTCTTTTAAAAGTAAAAATATAATTTAGATTTTGTTCTTCTAAGTAAAATTAGGTGACTAACTCATCTTTGTAAAAACATATATTGGTATTTTCTTCTCAAACCATCAAAAAAGAACTATGTCAATATTACCAGAAGCTAATGTTGTCGGAAGATAAAAATTTCATATTCTTGGTGAAAATGGATGTGAAGAAAAGAGAAGAAAGAACGTGGAAGAAATTGATTGTCAAAGATGTTTACAAAATGGATGCTGATATGGTCAATTTGAGTAACCCGACCTACTATTTCCCCGAAGACTTCCAATGCCTTCCCATGTCCTCGAGTACTCATAAATCGTTCCCGACCTCTCCATGCAGACCTTCTTCTCGTCAATGCCTGATCATACTCGAGGATCATATCATCGTACAATGCCCTCACAACCTCGTGGTCGAGTATATGGGATTCATGCCCGATCACTCCCATCCCGAAAACCCCATTTTTATGCAGGTGTCCTCGGGTAGAATGAGTATTCCTGTATCTTACTCCTCCAAGCTACAACGTCCTCGAGCTTTTCACTTGAACGAAACGTCCTCCTCCCGTGAACAGAAACGTGTTTTGCTAGACTTCTAAACACGGGATGAGTTTTCTTTTATGTGAATTATAGGTGATCTTAGACTTCTTGTACATTACAAATGCCCACTTCCGAAAGGACTCCTTAAAATAAGGACTCTAATGGTTCAATCCTACTAGGAATGAACCACCCAATGCTATAAATATAAGGTTTTATCTCATTATTTAGATACGCGATATACACAATTTTCAGTTTATAGCCTCACGCATAAATTCTCTCTCTAACTTAAGCATCGGAGGGGCGACGAGGACACACATCGACGCCTTTGTTTTAGGTACTGGAAGATCAACGCAGTGCTCGTTATCAGTCGTCAGGATCGAAATTGCCCAGGTACGATTTTTGGTAGCATCATTGGCGCCGTCTGTGGGAATCTCGCTACCAAAAGTCATGGTTAGCACACGTTCAGGTCTTCCTCCGGCAAGGTCATCCGCTCCAAATCCTCCTCCCACCGCTGAAAACCCCATGGTTCATCAGGAAGAAACATCAGGAATACTGGCTCCACCCCCGGCGGTGATCACCACCGAGGCCTTTGAAGATCTCCGCCAACAGGTTGTCACGTTAACTTAATTGCTAAGTCAGAGGACTCCTCCACCGGGACAAGGGCCTCCAGCAGGTTTCATGGTCGATGCTCGAGCTCATATCCCACGATCGATCCCCGATATAGCTGAAGCAAGAACCTCGGGTGGACATATGGGCTCGGCCTCGAAATCAGTGACATTGGGCACCGACGACCTCGCCAAGATCATTCAAGATGGTATTACAACGGGTCCGCGTCAGAATACCAAGGGGACAATAGGATTCACGCCCAACACACCGTTCATCCCGGAAATCTTGTCATACCCACTCCCTGACAGATTCAAGTATCATTGAATAAAAGAATACGATGGCACTACTGACCCTGTCAACCATCTCAACATATATACCGACGTTATGAATTTGCAAGTCGCCCCAGATCAGGTCATGTGCAAAGCTTTTCCCCAGACTTTGACTAATGCCGCTAGGGATTGGTTCTCGACCCTGGAGCCTGACTCCATCTCCTCATTCTCAGAATTGGCGGATAAATTCTCCGCCTTTTTTGCTAGTAGTAAGCGCATTCGGAAAACAGTGGCATCCCTCATGCAGCTCCGTCAGGGGCAAAATGAGTCATTACGTGCGTTCATGACAAGATTCAATAAGGAAAGACTTCAGATTCCCGACCTACAAATCACAGCGGCAGTCTCCGCCCTCACATATGCCATAAAGTGTGAGCAGTTCAAAATCTCACTATCAAAAACTCCCCCGAAGTCGGTAACCGACCTATTAACCCGCGGTGAGAAGTATATCAATATGGAGGAGACACTGAATCCGAAGAAGGCAGGGCTACCCTCTGAGAAGGCCGAGCAAAAAAGGCCGTACGACACTGGGCCCCGGCAGGAAGTACCTCGGAGTAGGCCGAGGCAAGAGGCACCCCAGACATCGCTCACTAGGTTGAATACCTCGAAAGCAAACATTTTGATGGAGGTCAAAAACATGAAAGAGCAGAAGTGGCCCACAAGGTTGAGATCTCCCCCTGATTCCCGAGACAGGAGTAAGTATTGCGACTTTCATCGCGATCATGGGCATACTACAGAGAATTGCAAGGCCCTGGAACGGGAGATCGAGGCGCTCATAAAAAGGGGGTTCCTGGGTTCATATATAGGTCATGATAAATGCCCCAGAAACGATCGAGATGGGGGCAAGAAAGCAGAGGACCGAGAAAATGGACAGACGACGGTCGGAACAATAAATGTCATCGTCGGAGGTATTGCGTCAGGAGGAGATTCAAATACTTGGCGAAAACAATACGCCCGGCAGTATACGGCTTCCTCCGGGAAGGCACCTGACAACCTCGAGGACATTACTTTCGGGGTGAAAGATTCAGAAGGCATATCCTTTCCTCATGACGATGCCGTAGTCATTTCTGCAATAGTGGCAAAGTTCGAGGTAAAGAGAATACTGGTCGACAATGGGAGTGCTGCTAACATACTCTCGCGTGAGGCCTTCGCCAAAATGGGTATCTCCACCGGACAGCTGAAGACAGTAAAAATCCCCCTCCAGGGATTCGGAGGAGGTATTATAACCCCAGAGGGAGTAGTTGAGCTCCCCCTTACCTTGGGGTCGGGCAAGGAACAAGTAACAGAAATCACGTCTTTTCAGGTGGTCCAAGTATCAATGGCATACAACGTCATCCTAGGACGACCATTACTCAACAAGGTAAAGGCCATTGTGTCCACTTACCACCTCGCCATAAAGTTTCCCACCAATAATGGTGTCGGGGTGGTGCGTGGGGACCAAACTGCTGCCAGGCAATGCTATGTAACTAGCATTCGAGAGTTAAGAACAGACGTCATGCAGATTTCAGAAAAAGAGCTCGATCTCGAATAGCGAAGTAGGCTTTCCCCGGTAGAAGAATTGAAGGAGGTCGAGCTCGAGCATGGTAAAAGAGTAACAGTTGGTCGAGATATTGACCCCACCCTATTGGCCGAACTCGTCAGTTGTCTATCTCGTAACATCGACGTTTTCGCATGGAGGGTTGAGGATATGCCCGGGATAGACCCCGACGTCGCAGTTCATAGACTTAACATTACACCCGGGACAAAGCCAGTCAAACAGAGAAAGGGACAGTTTGCGCCCGAGCGTCGAGAAGTCATACGCGAAGAAATTGATAAGCTAACCAGAGCACAGTTCATTTGAGAGGTCCAGTATCCCGATTGGCTGGCCAACGTCGTTCTGGTGAAAAAGTCCAGTGGTAAACGGAGAGTGTGTATCGATTTCACCGACCTCAATAAGGCATGTCCGAAAGACAGCTACCCCCTGCCTCAGATTGACGACCTCGTAGATAGCACGTCGGGCTATAAATTATACAGCTTTTTGGATGCATTCTCGGGGTATCATCAGATTCTCATGGCAGATAAAGACCAAGAGAAGACGTCCTTCATGGCTGACTCCGCCATATATTGCTACAAGGTCATGCCGTTCGGTTTGAAAAATGCAGGAGCAACTTACCAAAGGCTCGTCAACAAAGTCTTCGCCTCCATGATCGGCAGAAATATAGAGGCATATATCGACAACATGGTAGTAAAAAGCAAGCAAGTGGACAATCATATAGCCGATCTCGAGGAGGTATTCGCTACCCTACGAAAATATAGAATGAAGCTAAACCCGGAAAAATGTGCCTTTGGCGTGGCCTCGGGAAAATTTTTGGGCTTCATGATCACTCACAGGGGTATTGAAGCTAATCCGGACAAAATATCATCCTTGGCCTCAATGGGGCCGCCTAAGAATAAGAAGGAAGTCCAGAAATTAACAGGTCGGATTGCTGCCCTCAACAGGTTCATGTCCCGAGCAGCAGATAAGTGGTTCCCCTTTTTTAAGGCCCTCAGGGGAAATCGGGATTTCAAATGGGATGAGGAGTACGAAACGGCTTTACAGCAACTTAAAGAAACCTTGGCAACTCACCCTGTTCTTACCAGACCCGAACCCGGCGACACTTTGTTCCTATACTTGGCCATATCGCAGAATGCAGTAAGTGGCGTGTTGGTAAAGGAGGTTAAAAAAGGCCAGCAACCGATATATTATGTGAGCAAAGTCCTACTCGATGCCGAGACAAGGTATACTCTTGCCGAACAACTTGCTCTTGCATCGGTCGTCGCAGCATGTAAACTCCGGCAATACTTCCAATCTCACCCCATTGTAGTGCTCACGAATCAACCCCTCAGGCATATATTGCAAAAGTCTGACGTCTCCGGAAGGTTACTAAAATGGGCCATTGAACTTGGAGAATTTGACATAGAATATAGACTCCGTCCTTCTGTAAAAGCACAGGCCTTAGCGGACTTCATTGCAGAACTCACCACAAGGCCTCGAGGGCCAGGGGATAACTCGGGCAGTGAAACTTCAGACACTTGGAAAATTTTTGTTGATGAAGCATCCAATTCCTCTGGCTCCGGCGCCGGGGTCATTATCACGAACCCTGGCAAACATGTAGACATCCAATGTGCATTCAGGTTCGAGTTTGAAGCCACAAAAAAAAGAAGCCGAGTATGAGGCTGTCATCATTGCCCTGGAGCTGGCCGTTAATCTAGAACTCGAGCATATTAACATCTTCAGTGACTCCCAGATTGTCGTCGGACAGATTGAGGGTACATTCGAGAGGAAGGAAGAAAAGATGAGTCTGTATTGTCTAAAAGTTCACGACCTCCAGCGACGATTTAAAAGTTGTAAAATCATAAAGATACCTCGGGCAGACAACAGTAAGGCCGACGCGCTATCAAGATTAGTGTTCATGGGAGTGGATGGGCTTGATAGAACGGTCCACGTTAAAATGGTGACAGAGCCCAGTATCACTAAGGCCTCGGGAATTATGGACATTGATCACGAACCGTCATGGATGGACCCAATCGTACAGTTTCTGAATACGGGCAACATGCCTGATGATCGTCAGGCGTCTAGGAGTATCCGATCTCGAGCCTCCAGGTATTGCATGATCAGGGGGGTCCTCTTTCGAAGGAGCTTCATAAGTGACAATGGAAGACAGTTTGACAATGCTCAGTTCAGGAACTTCTGCACCAACCTTGGAATTGACCATCGACAGACGTCAGTTTCACACCCCCAGAGCAACGGCCTGGCAGAGGTCACTTACCAAATTATATTGCAAGACCTCCAAACGAGGCACGGGAATGCCAAAGGTTCTTGGTCGGAAGAACTACCCTCCATACTTTGGGCCTACAGGACATCTCACAGGACCACCACCGGTGAGACCCTGTTCATGTTAGCTTTCGGTGTAGAAGCCACACACCCCGTGGAGATAAGTTTGCCTAGCCTCAAGATTATTGACCTCGACTCTCTAGGACACACCATCGAACATCTCGACCTCCTGGAAGAGGTTCGAGAGAAAGCAGCTGTCAAAGTGGCGTCCTACCAGAACAAAGTAGCAAGGCATTTCAACAGCAAGGTGAGACCCCGGAAGTTTAGAGTTGGCGACCTCGTCTTGAGAAAGGCAGATGCTGCTGGCTACCACAAGGGGAAGCTCGGGCCTGTTTGGAAAGGGCGATTTGAAGTAATTCGGCAAGTTCGAGGAGGGGCAAACAGTCTTAGAGATACCTTGGGTAGACCTCTCCCTAGGCCATGGAACGCGGATAACTTGAAAATCTACTAAAAGTAAGTCGCCCTACCTTACTTTCGTTTTTTCCTTTAGTTCAAATCGGGCCTGCGCGTCCGTGCTTTATTTCTTATCGTCGGGCTTAGATACCCATCTACGCTTCTCTCTTTTACTTTGTAATGAACTACGTTCGGCTTGATCCCGTTTGGGTACGTAGGCAGCTTGGATGAGATATAAATCCAAGTCCAGTTCGAAAAATTTAATAAATTCCAAACTACGCAAGTTTACGCCCCCCCATGGAATCGTCTCAGCACAAAGCCTTGTCCTCGACAAGCCACAAAGTCGTGTCCTCGAGCAAGCCACAAAGCCTTGTCCTCGGGTAAGCCACAAAGCCTTGTCCTTGACCGGCCACAAGCCTTGTCCTCGGGCAAGCCATAAAGCCTTGTCGTCGACAAGCTACAAAGCCCTGTCGTCGACAACCACAAAGTCTTGTCCTCGGGCAAGCCCCAAAGCCTTGTCCTCGGGCAAGCCACAAAGCCTTGTCCCAGAAAGCCTTGTCCTCGACAAGCCACAAGCCTTGTCCTCGGACAAGCCACAAAGCCTTGTCGTCGACAAGCCACAAAGCCTTGTCCTCGGGCAAGCCACAAAGCCTTGTCCTCGACAAGCCACAAAGCCTCGTCCTGGACCGCAACCCATGACCTCGAAAAGGTAAGATGCAAGGACCTCGATTGAAGGTCGAATCCTCTGCATATCTAAGTGGTCGAGTATTTCACTTGACGTTTGGGAGAAAAGTACACGAACCTGGATATAATATCTTATTATATCGTCGAGGTTTAAACGTCATACCTCACCTCGATATGTTTTTTATACATCGTCGAGGTTAACTCCTTCTGATGCAACTCGATATATTTTTATTATGTCGTCGAGGTTTATACTTCAGAGTACACCTCCACATCATATCTTATTATATTGTCGAGGTTTAGATTTCATACTACACCTCGACATAGGCTTTTCTTATGCCGTCGTGATTTCGACCTCGATAATGTTTCATTGTCATGTTTTGTAATGTTTTGACCTCGATTTTATTAAGTATAGTCGTCGAGAAACCAAACGTGCAAGAAGAAAAAATAACGCCGAGCAAAATATTTCATTGACAAAAAGGATTCATTACAGGTCGATGATAAAAGACGAGAAAAAAAAGAAAACTAATCTAAATCGTCGGCCCCTGGGGCCGTTCCATCGTCGTCGACATCATCCCCCTCGATGTCGACGTCCTCTTCCTCGTCAACTGTACCCTCGAACTCCGATAGCTCGAGATCCTCAGCAATGTCGAGAATCACCTTGAACTCCTCGGGTTTAGCATCGGGCTTCATACGAAGGAAAGCTCGAGCCTCCTTTAAGCCGTGAAAGTACGACCCGGCAGCATAGTCTCCTTTCTGTTTGTTGAAGTCGTCGGACTTCTGAAACTCCTCGATAGCTTGAGCTCGAGCATTGGTCAGTTTTTCCTCGAAGTTTTTCTTCGCAAACTCGAGCTCTAGCTTTAACTCCTCCTCCTCATCCTTCGCGAGGCCAAGTTCATCTCTAGCTTTACGAAGCTCGAGCCTTTCTCTCTCCCTCTCTGCCTCAAGCTCGACTATCCTCTTATCCCGAGCTTCAACATCCTCCATAAGCCCGACTACCTTTTTGGTGTCCTCCATCCCCTTCAATGTGACACCCCGGGCTATGCTCAGTACCAAAAGGATTCGAGTTAGTTAGTCGTCGATATAGAGTCATGAAATAATAAATCCATCAAAACTCACCTGGAATGTCATGGACTCGATGTCCCAACTAGCATCCTCATACTCGAGCGTGTCCCGATACTTCGCTACGACGCCGGGCATAAGATATTGTCGATCCAAGTCGTCGACACGAATAATCGGAGAGATCACGACATCGTCGTCAAGATCCACGATCGGTGTACGTCGAGGAGTAGGCGTGGCATGAGGAGTCGGTAGCTTAGGTGTATGTCTTTCACCTCTTAGTGATGTGCTCCTCGGCCTCGAGCACTCGCCATGCCCACTTCTTCTGGGCTCGGAACCGGATGCCCGGGCCCTCTTCTTTCCCCTCTTCTGCCCCGGGGTTCGAATCTGGGGAGCCCGGGATTTGGCCTGGATCGACATGCGTAAGGCAGCTGCAAAGAACGTCATTCCTGAAAATAAAATGACGAGCACCATATAAGTACGAGCACAATAAGTTTAAACAAATAGAGAGAAAAGAGACGTCCTACCCCCGACGCCTTTGATGTCTGCACGATCGAGAACGTCATCCCCAAGGATGTCGTCCATATCGAAGACCAAGGGCTCGAGATTTTCTAGCATCCTCCTGACCATCTCTAAATCTCGGCGTGTCAGGCAAGCCCCATCGAGGATTAAAAGGAAGGTCGGGAACCTGGGGAATGACATAGAACCACTTCTCTTTCCACCCCTTTACGGCATTTTGGGAATCCTAAAGCCTCCTCGGGTTGAAAGGTAGGCGAAACAGGTGTACTGAGGAAGTTGTTTTAGGTCGAAGACCATCCTACAGAGGTCGATGTATGGGGTTATGCCTAGGTACCTACAAGCGATGAAGAAATAGGCGAGCATCCTCCACCCATTGGGCACTATTTGCCCCGGGGTCATGTTATGCTCGACGAGTAAGGACATGAAGAATGGATGAAGAGGCCACCTAAAACCCGCCTTCAAAGAATCCCTAAAAATAACGAACTCCCCTTCCCGAGCTACTGCCATCCTATCCCCTATCCCGAGCACTCTAATGTCACAGCCCGGCATTATACCGTGCTCCCTAGCCGTCGATATAGCTAAGTGTTCCTTAAGGTTACTAGACTGGTCGGGATATATTAAGAGGGGGGAGTTATCCTGAGCACGAGGAGTGGCGTATATGGGGATGGCAACAGGAATGATCGAGGTCCCTAAGTCCTCTGGGTTGTTCTTGACCCAGAGGACGATGAGTCAGTGGAGTCACTGGACATCCTACCAGTTTTATATAACAAAGAAGTTAACTTAAGTTCTCGATTTCTTACCTTAAGCCGACGACTCTAAAACCCTCAAAAATCTCGAGCTCGAGGAGTGCAAGAGTTTTCACTGAGAGTAAAAAGGTGAAATATGGAGAAAGTGACTGGGGTATTTATAGGCCCCAGTGTGGAACCCAATGGTCGTCCACCCTTGACCGTTCATCCGGACACGTGTCATCAATCCAACGGCCCTCAGGTTA
This sequence comes from Osmanthus fragrans, assembly GCA_019395295.1. NCBI lineage: Eukaryota > Viridiplantae > Streptophyta > Magnoliopsida > Lamiales > Oleaceae > Osmanthus > Osmanthus fragrans. Next base: position 21,523,295 of record CM033362.1, on the reverse strand, counting down.
AACCGCCTTTCCATTTTTAGGGCTGATGTCACGCACACACATAACCTTGGGTTTGTTCGCACGACAACTAAATTGGAAAAGACAGAGCATCGAACACTCGAATCTCGAGCATCGATGCACGGGGGCCAGTGATATGGTCAATTTGAGTAACCCGACCTACTATTTCCTCGAAGACTTCCAATGTCTTCCCATGTCCTCGAGTACTCATAAATCGTTCCCAACCTCTCCACGCAGACCTTCTTCTCGTCAATGCCTGATCATACTCGAGGATCATATTCTCGCGCAATGCCCCCACAACCTCGTGGTCGAGTATATGGGATTCATGCCCGATCACTCCCATCCCGAAAACCCCATTTTTATGCAGGTGTCCTCGGGTAGAATGAGTCTTCGTGTATCCTACTCCTCCAACCTACAACGTCCTCGAGCTTTTCACTTGAACGAAACGTCCTCCTCCCGTGAACAGAAACGTGTTTTGCTAGACTTCTAAACACGGGATGAGTCTCCTTTTATGTGAATTATAGGTGATCTTAGACTTCTTGTACATTACAAATGCCCACTTCCGAAAGGAATCCTTGAAATAAGGACTCTAATGGTTCAATCCTACTAGGACTGAACCACCCAATTCTATAAATATATGGTTTTATCTCATTATTCAGGTACGCGATATACACAATTTTCAGTTTATAGTCTCACGCATAAATTCTCTCTCTAACTTAAGCATCAGAGGGGCGACGAGGACACACCTCGACGCCTTTGTTTCAGGTACTGGAAGATCAACGCAGTGCTCGTTATCAGTCGTCAGGATCGGAATTGCCCAGATACGATTTTTGGTAGCATCAGATGCAAAGGAGGTAAATGAAGGAAGCCATCCAAGCAAGAAACTAAAAAGAGGATATTGAATATTAGTTTTGATTAGAGAAACACATATTATTATTTATTTATGTTCGAAACATCAACTTAAAACACACCTGTTATTTTATCGTTTATGAGACACATTATTATTTTTGTTTGAAACATCGACGCGAAACACACCTATTATTTTATCATTTATAATTTAATGAAGTTATAATTTAATATGAGAAAGTTTACGTTATATTTAAAACAAATTTGTTGTATGATCAAAATTGTGGGAAAAAAAATTAAAAATAATGACTGATCTTGAAAGTAAATAAGCATAGAAACTGGATATTCATCTTCACAGTTATTATTACAAAAGAAACTGGACACTCATGCTATATATATACACATAATCTTCGAAAATTAATTTAGAATAATTAGCATTTACGTGCATGTATCTCTTCCATTTGCTTACAATTCCTACGACACAGTAAAAATTCGGAAATTGAAAGATGGAGTGATAATTATACATTGCATATCCAATTCTTACTAAAGAATTTATGTAAATGCATGCATGGACACCAACAGTAGTAATTATATGTTGAATACATTTACCTAAATGCATGCATAGTAGTTTAGAGAATTAATTTAAACCTCACATTAATGACAAATCTTAGTCTTAAACCTAAATAAGTTCATATACACTTTATATATTTTGGGAGCTATTCAATTATTTTGAATCATTTGATTGGACATTAATTTATAATTATTAAGTGTAAATGAATTTATATTCATCTTCATGTATGTATTCATTGTCATTACTATTTAAAATTCGTTGAACCGCTGGTTTTTAAACAAATCGCTGGTACATTTATCTCTTGAGAGTATCTCCAAGAGGCTCTCTATTTTTAAAGAGCATATTCTACAATTTAAAGAGTATCTATAAATTTAAAGAGCAAAAATTTTAAAATGTTCCAATAGCCTCTTTATTTTTAAAATTTAATTTTACCATTCTCAATATGTATTTTTTTTTCATTATTTTATTTTTGCCATCTTCCGTCCAATATTTATATCACTTTATTTAATTAAGTCAATAAATTGTGCATTAAAAGTTGGAATCTTTGAAAAATTAAATTATAGAGAGGTAGGTTTGACTCTCCAAATTCGGAGAGCCAAACTCACTCTCTATTTTAAAATGTTAAATTGAAGAGTCTCTTAGAGTAAAATTTTAAATGTTAACTCTTTATAATAGAGAGCATTCCACTTTTAAATAGCCAATTGTAGATGCTCTGAGTCTTGGCTCTTCATAATTGACAATAACGATTCATTGAAAAATAAAAAACCCTTTGCCTGTCATTTCCCAATCTCCATGCAGTTCAACCACTCCCAAAAATTTAAATCTACAATTTCAAGTTTCACTAAATGGAAGAAGAACAGGTAAGTCTGAATATATATATATATATATATATATATATATATATTTTTTTTTTTTTTTTTTTCTGTTGAACCATTTTTGGACATATTCTTTAACTGATGAAATTACCTCTTTCACTTCACTTATTTTGGTTGAATACTGCATGTTGTAAGCTTCAATTTCTGGTATTTTTCCTCAGTGTATGCAACGTAATACCGATTTTCATCGATGAAAACATTTCTCCCAATTTTTTGTTGATTATATGTCTATGTTATTCTTTGTTCCCTTATTTGGGCTGCATGTTGAAATTTTCTAAAAATATGTAATTAATCTGTGTATTAAGAACGAAAAAATTACCTGGGAAACATCAATATGTTAATTAGTATGACCTGCAATCTCTTTTTTTTTTTCAATTTGATGTCCGCCAACAAGATGTTCCAAGACCCAGCAGTGCAGCAATGTTTGATAAGTGTGGCGCTAAAAGTTTATGCGTTTTCTAGAGGTTTAGAACTTGGCATTTGTGTGTTGGTTACTACTGAATTATTTTTTTTATTCTTGGGCTACAGACTTCTTTGTAGTCAAAAAAATAGTCAGGGATAAAAATGTCAAAATTTTATTATTCAATGAAAATAATTAAAATATATTTGATTGGAATTGACCCACTGGTTGAACCATTGACCCATTGCATATCTGGGTCGGTGTTATCGAAATCCCTCTGATCTCTAAGTCCAAGTAAGCTATCAATTATTTGATTAATTTACCTTTAAACTGTCAATTAATTATTTGTCGATTTTTTACTTTGTTCTTTCTTTTCGTTTAGTCTAAATTGCTGTTATTTAATTTTTCAAATTTGACCTGAAGTTCCATGTTGGCCTCGTTTTCGTTCTTCTCACAATTAGATGACAGAAGGTGCCATCACTGAAGCACAAGTCAACACACCTTATAAACAAGATAATAATTATAGAAGCATTTTTTCCTCCATTAAGAGAATTTGACATATAACTGGAATTGCATTAACACAAGCAAAGTCTTGTCTAAAATTTACCAGAGTAGGGAATTGGAACTACATGAGCCAACATGATTAAATATTTGGTAGGAGTGACTGCAGCAAAGGTCAGAGTCCAAAGAGATAAATGCATGGTATCCGGTCAATACATACAAATTTCGAAGCAACGTGAAATATACCAAGGGTGTACAAAGGTAACAATTTAAGTGGCAAAGTAATATAGGCATAGCCACATTTTAGGTGCAAGCTAACCACATTTAAGCTCTAAGATTACTACTGTTTTGATTCATTTGATCATTCAAGATTACTTTTTTCTTATTTTCCTTTTAAAGCAAGAAAATACGGGAGGAAGGTTCATCAGGGTTCGGTTTTTTTGGTAATTGTAAAAAGAAAAAATGGTGTGTTAATGCTTATGCTTGCTTAGTTTGTCATTTATTTAATAATGAAAATTATAATATTATTATCTTCGTGCTTAAATCTTTTTATCCTTCATTTCTATCATTTATTTACTTATTAATGTTTATTTATTTTTCGAAGTTTTTTCATACATCTGGTCATACTGTATTTTCATTCTTCACAAATTCATCATGGTCTACACGTATACTTATAGATGTAAGAATTTCGATTCTTTCCGTTATCTAAATGCATATGAAATATAATCTAACTTTATAAGACACTTCTCTAATCAATAACTCTTTCAATTCTTTTATTTTTCTATAGGAAATAATTTCTTAAACATGGATAACCAAAGTAAAGGAACGAAATATTCAAAGCTCTCACAAGAACAAAGGATCAGAAAGATTCAACTTACAAATGAATCAAGAAAGAAGAGACACACACAGGGCACAAGCAACAAGTGTAGTATCTCATCTTCCATTCAAACCAAACAATGACAAAATTCGAATCAAGTTCAAGGTCATTGACTCTCATCTAGATTATTTTTCTTTTCAACTATACTCTATTCCAATATTAGTTGTCTAAGTTCATTTAATATTGTACAGGAATAAATTTATCTGTACCATTTAGTTCTCCAATACACGAGCTTAAGAAAATACTTTCATGCACTTTTTGCGGCGCAACAAAATATCAGTATGAAAGTCCAGCATTTTATTGTCAAAATGGTCAGGTACAAATATTTTCTACCTTCTACAATCAAGTATTTGTATAATTTATTAGTTAAAATTTCTCATTCAACATTTATTAGGTCCAACTTGCTGATAACGAAGTGCCAAATGAACTGTATCATTTGTTTACTTCACAATCCAATGAAGGAATTTTATTTAGATCAAACCTGAGAGGTTAAAACAGCATATTCTCCTTCACTTCGTTTGGTGTAAATTTGGATATAGATCTGGCTACATCAAACAAAGAAGTGTACACATTTAGAGCTCAAGGGCATTTATAGCATGATCTTCGAGCTCTTCTTCCAGAAAAGAGACCTATATTTTTTCAATTGTATTTTTATGATGCTGATCACGAATTGGAAAACAGGATTCACATACTAAGAGATGTTGATCTTTATAAAACCATTGTTTAGCAGCTAATGCAAGTTTTGCAACACAATCCTTATGCTCAATTTTTTTGTACCATAAAGGATCAATTATTATTTACAATATACAAATTCATATTGCAAGCAATGTTAATGTCGATCAACGTGTATACAATACACCGACCGTTGATCAAGTGGTTGCCTTATGGATAGAAGGAAACGATGATCTTATACCTTTCGAAAGGGATATTGTTGTTCATGCATATTCTGGAAATCGACATAATATTCGACACTACTTCAGTTGTTACGATTCACTTCAATATCCTCTGCTATTTCCAAATGGGAAGACAGTTTGGCACCAAGACATTAAGAGAAACAACGTTCAAAAAAGTATAACCAGCAAAATGATGTGTACAACTGCAAGCACCCAAGATTTCTCACAATTTAATTCTGCAGAGGATATCATCATAAGCAAACGCCGTGGTAAAATTCAATTTTCACAGATGCATTTATTCAATCTAAAATATTGCATATAACTATAATCGAATATATATTATTGCATTTTTTTTAACAGGAGTTACCCGAACCCAAGCATTCGTGCCAAGAATATTATTATTATAAGCTCCAAATTCAGCCATCAAGCAAATTAATAATTCTTTAGGTCGGACAACTGCTACAGCAATATATTGTTGACATGTATATAAAGTTTGAAACGACTAGGCTTGATTTCTATAGAACACAACAACCACGCATTCGATCAGAACTATATTAGTGAATTGTTGACACTATAAATGCAGGAAAAACAAGAGGAGATAAAGTTGAAAAAAGAATTGTTCTCCGTACATCATTTATTGGAGGTCCACGTGACGTCGTTATTTGGATGCTATGGCATTAGTTCAACATTTTGGAAAGTCAGGTATTTTTTAACAATGACATGCAATTCTGAATGGAAAGAAATAAAATACAAACTCCAAGAAGGTCAACGTCCTCAAGATAGACCCAATCTCACTACAAGGGTCTTCAGAGGGAAGCTACTGGACCTAAAAGATCAAAATTGAAGAAAGAGATTCTTGGAAAAGTTGCGGCTTATGTTTATGTGATTGAATTTCAAAAAAGAAGACTTCCACATGCTCACATGTTAATTATAATGAAAAATGATTACAAAATCACAAATGCTGATCAGTATGACAAATATGTGCAGGCAGAAATCTCAGACAAAGAAACAAATTTTCCTCTGTATGAAGTTGTTGTCGAACACGTGCTACATGGACCCTATGGAGAATATAACAAGAAATGTCCTTGCATGATAAATGGGACATGTCGATTCCATTATCCAAGACCATTTTCCTCCAAGACAATGCAAGGAAACGATGCATATCCCATATATAGTAGAAGAAACAATGGAAATAAGGTAAAGACCGTTATTATTCTTATTAACATTAGTTTTCTTAACTCACAATATTAGTACGTAACAATTACTCAAATTTCTACCATTCCAAATGCATTGGTCACAATCTGAAATGCGACATTTTATAACAGATGGGTTGTTCCTTACAATCTGTATTGGCTACCACGATATAATTGTCATATTAAAGTAGAGATTTGCTCCGGTTTGAAAGCTGTTAAATACTTATATAAGTATATCTAAAAAAGTCATGACAGAGCAGCTATCTATGTATCTCATGATAATGATAGTAGGATAATAAATGAAATACAAGAATTCCAAGATGCACGTTGGGTATCTGCACAAGAAGCTTTATGGAGAATTTATGAATTCCAATTGAATGAATTGTCACCCGCTGTCATCAACTTACAACTTCACTCTTATATCGAGAATTTCCAAAACACTACGTATGGAATAAGCAGGCCCATGTATGGACAAAGAGGAAAAATGAGAAGTGATACCACGCATTGCAAGAGCGAGTCCAGCTGAGGGAGAGAGATATTATCTTCGTTTATTACTAAATCACGTAAGGGGATCAAAGTCTTTTGAGGACCTCATGAATGTTAATGGGAGTCAATTTTGGACTTTTAAAGAAGATCTCAACAAAGAGGCCTTCTTGAATCCGATCAAAGTATCATTGAATGCTTAGATGAAGCAGCTGCTTTTGACATGCCTCGAGCATTTAGAAGACTCTTTGCTACACTGTTGATTTATTATGAACCTACCGATGTTAGAAATTTATAGGATCTTTACTTTGAACATATGTCTGAAGATTTCAGAAACCAAGATCAAGATTCTTCACAATTACAGCTTCAATATACACTTCAAGATATTCAATCATTCATTCAATCCATGGGAAAAGCATCAATGCATATGACTTGCCTCAACTAAGAAATGTCTCCATGGATACACATTCTCTCAAGGCAAAGGACATATTAGATGATCAAAGACAAGCCTATGATCCTATACTTCATAAAGTAACCAATGAAAAAGGTGGGGTTTTCTTTGTTGATGGACCAGAAGGAACTGGTAAAACATTTCTATATCATGCATTACTTGCTGAAATAAGATCGCAAGGTATGATAGCTCTTGCAACTACAACTTTTGGAGTAGCTGCTTCAACAATGCCTAGATGGCGAACGACTCATTCAAGATTCAACATTCCTTTGCAAACGAATGAATCATCGATTTGTCATATATCAAAGCAAAGCATCGAGCCAAACTTATTCTACAAGCAGCACTCATTATATGGGATGAAGCTCCAATGGAAAAGAGAGCGACAATTGAGGCAGTTGACAGGACATTTCGAGATATCATGAACAATTATGAACCATTCGAGAGTAAAGTAATGGTATTTGGGGGAGATTTTTGCCATGTTCTGCCAGTTGTCCTGCGAGCAACAAGACAACAAATAGTTACGAAAGTTTGGTACAATCATATCTTTAGGAAAAAATGCATAAACTGCATTTGACGAAGAATATGAGAGAGCAAAATGATCATCAATTTGCAAAATACTTGATCAATATCAGCAATGGAACAGAACCAACTACAGGAGAAGACTTCATCTCACTTCCAAAAGACATAGTACTTTCCTCCAACAAAAACTCTTGAGGGCTCAATTTAATCAACTCTGTCTTCTCAGACCTACCAAACAATACAGAATCATCAGAATATATAACACAAAGAGCAATTTTATCCACTACAAATGAAAATGTATAATCTTCCACAACATGTATTTTCACATGGACAATTATACGTTGCGCTTTCAAGAAGAATTTCTATGGCAACTACAAAGGTTTTAGTTAAGTTGGACACCCCTAATCACACAAAAAATATAGTGTACAAAGAGATTCTCATTGAATAAAAATTTCATTTCACATCAAGAATTTTTCACAACTATCTCTAACATTATCATAGCATCACATATTATCTTTACTGTACTTATAGAGTATTTCAGAACAACGTGCAACACACGTTTACTTTTGACTAGTTAATTTAAATAGGGAACAAATTTCCATATTTTTATATAAGGCAATTTCCTATAACTTCTCATGTCATTTGGAAGGTTCAACATTTAGGGAATAAATCAGTGGATTGATTAAGTAAATTAAAGCCATTTTTAAATGAGCCTATTAAATCCACGCGTAATTCTATTCATGAATCAGGACCTACAAGGATCTGACGAAGCATAACATTACGATGATTCATTCTCAACACTCACGACATAAAAATTACTCTAATAGCACATAGTCATCTTATGCGCATTATATTATATATAATTCCTCAATTGATTTTAGCACTAGAGGGCTTCCACTGATGAGCCCATTATCGTCTTAGACATGTATTCTTTTGTAGATCAATCCCCAAATTCTACAACACATGTAGGATTTTGCACTATTTTTTACCGGTGGCCAATTTTGACATCACAGTTATATATTGATCAGATAAAGTGTTACTCAAAGTTGATGATTAATCAAACTTCTGGTAATTGACAAATCTTGAATATGAATCTAGTAAATACTAATTGATCTCACATACATGAATATAAAAAATATTTATGCTCAGAAATCATGTTACAAAATTGTTAGGAATATGTACCGCCACATATCCCACTTGTTATAAGTATGGACCCACACATATCTCCACATTGGTATGATATTGTCCACTTTGGGCCTGGGCCCTCATGGATTTGCTTTTGGGCTTTACCCAAAAGGCCTCATACCAATGGAGATATATTTCCACACTTATAAACCCATGATCATCCCCATTTTTATCCGATGTGGGACTTTGGTCGCATACCCAACAATCCTCCCCTCGAACAAAGGACCACCGAGCCTCCCCTCAAACGATCATCTATCTGTCCATCTTCCTCACCAAGAGCTTGCTCTATCCAGATCAACTCCTCTCCACCGCGTTCTGGCACACGCCTTACGTGAAGCATCCGGAGCACACCGCTTATCCAATAGAGCTCATCAACGGATCCCATCGCGAGCTAACCGAGGCACCACCTTCGTTCGGCATTTCAAGGATTCATCCACATGGCCAATTTTTTGGGGCTTGGCTCTGATACCACTGTTAAGAATATGTACCACCACATATCCCACTTGTTATAAGTATGGACCCACACATATCTCCACATTGGTATGATATTGTCCACTTTGGGCCTGGGCCCTCATGGATTTGCTTTTGGGCTTTACCCCAAAATGCCTCATACCAATGGAGATATATTTCCACACTTATAAACTCATGATCATCCCCATTTTTATCCGATGTGGGACTTTGGTCGCATACCCAACAAAAATAAAGAGATGAAGAAATTACAAGATTCCAAATAATACAAATTTACAGTCCAAATTTCAGGTGAAAAGTTTTTTTGTGTGTGTGTAGAAATCAGGTATTGAGGTATCGCCGCTGCGCAATAATTCCTCTAGTCGATTGACGAAGCAGCGACTGGCGAGCAATTCCTCTAGTCGATGGGCCGATCATTGAAAAATTAGGTATTCTTGTTTCTCTTTTCTTTTTTTTTGATTTTGCTATGGCCGAAGTTATAGCAGTGGTGGTTTTCATGTTTTGGTGTTGGTATGGTCTTTGTTAACATTGGATCTGGCGGTGGCGATTTTGTTGTTGGTGTTGTTGGTGATGGTGATGTCATGGTGTTGTTGTGGCGGCGACGGTTGTGGTGGTAGTGGCGGCGAGGTGGGGTGGGGTGGTCTCAAGTAGCCGTGGTGGTAGTGGTGGTGGTGATAGTATGTGACCATCTATTTGGTATATGTGACCAACTATTTGATTAATTCGTGATGAACTATTTGATTATTTGTGACCAACTATATAATTGTGACCTAAAAATAAGATAATTTGTAATTGAAAAATAATTTATAACCAACTAATTTGAAAATTTATGACCGGCAAATAAATAGTGGCTTATAAATTTTTTAATTTGTGACCGATGAAATAAACTATGAGAAATCAAAAAAAATTATTGTTACCATGAAATAATCTGGACCAATTAATTTGATAATATGTTAGTTGTGACCTATAAGCACATGTTACTATTAATTGTATAATTGTGACTTTAATATATTTAATTAATAAAATATATTTAATTAATTAATTAATATGCGAGTTTTGCATTTGAAGCTTAAAACCTAAAAATTGAATTGCTCCATTCTTAGCTTGACTTGTAAAATTTTCCCTAAAGATATTGATCAAGTTTCACTAGCGGATACAGGAGAGCCCAATCCTCTCTCAGTCCATTAAATTATTTTATTTATAAAGAGAAAAATTTATATGTAAAAAGAATGTTTATGGATTATTTTTAATTTTTTTAACATATTAGTCTGGTTTTAAAAAATAAATAAATAATTAGTTCAGTTCAGTTCAGTTCAGAATCCGCCCTTTCAAATTTATGCTAGAATCAAAAGAACAAGGGCATATTATTAGAACTTTCTCTTCATAATGCATCACTAAAAAGCTAACAAACACGATTATTTATTTTCATTAAGAACTAAACGTAATCTTATTCAATATTTTTGTTAAATATATGTAATTATTTATTTAGTAATTTATGTAGTAATAAAATTAATGATTAAATAATTTTAAAGATAAATAAATTGTTAAGAACTAAAAAAATGAAAAAAATGATCAAGCACCGTTCATTTGATGCAACTTCTAATATTTGGATGAATTTTGCTACTTGTATAATATTGATTGACAAATTAATTGACAATCATTTCACATGAAGGGGGGCCACGATTTTTTTATTCATCATGGGCCCCCTCCTATATGAGTGATTGTCAACCAATATTGTACTTGTAGCATGGTTCTATTTGGATTGTAGTTGATTTTCAATTTGGTGCAAGATTTTCACAAAAATAGTATAAAATTTTGGTGCAATTATTGCATATGGCCTAATGACCCCATAAAAGAAAAGAAAATAATTGCAATATCTTTTCTTAAATAAGATAATAAAGCAAAAAATATTTTCTTAAATGAAAAAAAGTCAGAAAACAGGTGCAACAAAGTACAAGAAGATTACGCGTAACGAATTTGATTCTGTACTTTATATATTATATTGTGAATTCAAAGGCAAAGCAAGCATTTGGGACCTCTTCCTTTTAGATTTTTCCCATATTCTGCTTTGTACGCGGCGTCGCGGTCCTCGTTTCCTTCGCCTCCTTGCGTAATTCATTCAACCACTCCACCTCCTCCACCGGCTTCATCCTATTCCTATATATAGTATCTAACTTCATACAGAATTTTTCAAAATCCCCATTTCTGAGCTTTTCTTCGTGAGAAATATGAGTAACTATAATCAGAATCAGCCCCAAGGTATGTAATTCTATTAATTTTTGTTTATTGGTTTATGGATTTTGATTGTTTGAATTTGAATCGTTTTGTTTATGGGTTTTACGGTAGTATATCCTCCATCAGGCACGGCAGAGGCACAAGGTGTTCCACATATGGCTCCACCACCGCCCGCCGGTTATCCTATGAAAGATGGTCATGGACAACAACCAATTAATCCGGCTCCGGTGGAAACTCAGACGAGGGGCGATGGCTTCTGGAAGGGATGGTGAGTTATCTTTCTCATCTTTCTTCCTATTGTAGATGTGTTGTAATCTAGGTTGCACTGAGACAAGAATGAGAAACAAAACATGTAATTATTTAATTTTATAAATTAATTTACACTCATGTTACTGTATACCAATTAAACTTTGAAATTATGAGCAATTTTTAATTTAAGTTTTCAAATATTTTGTTCAAAAGATTTCTGGCTTCCTGATTTTTACTTTTTAGCTTCTTTGAAATAAAATAAGAATTATGCTGCTCAAACAGGACCCTGTCTGTGACAGAGGCCTCGGTTCTTGATTCGAAATGTGGACCCTTAATTTAAAATTTTGGATCACCTCGGCCCTTGTCACAGGACCTGTTTCTAAAGCACGTTTCATAAAATAACTAATAAGAAATTTATCTGTAGAGGGATATGCGATGTATGTGTATATTTTAGATGTGAAAATATGCATAATTTGTATATGAAAAAGTATTAAATAATAAATAGGTGGATAACTAAAGTTAATAATTAATTTTAATCATACATGTCAAGAACCCACAAATTTTCAATCACACATTTTATTTATTTTTACAATATAAGATAGGGATTATTGTTTAAGATATTGGCAAAAGATAAAATATTGTTGAGGTGCCTTGTAATTGATGAAATTTCCTGTTTGCATTGCAGTTGTGCTGCCTTGTGTTGCTGCTGTGTGTTGGACGCCTGTTTCTGAGAAATCTATGAACAAATTGTTTCCAAAATTATTTTATGTTTATTACGTATCTCTCGGATTTTCCATATTACTATTTTGTTTCCAGGAATAAAGAGGTTCATTTTTCCATCTCATAAAAAATAGATTTTTTTTTGTCTCATTATTTAAACAATTATTTAATATAGGGATATATTATAAAAAAAAAAATGTAAGAAAAATTATGTTTCCAACTATATTAATTACATTGTTAAATTAAAACACGCCTATATTTATAGGACGAAGGGAGTAATATTTTGCTTTGTTCAGTTATGTAAATTTATGTTACATAATCTGTTTTTATTTTTCTTTCAGTTACACAATCTTTATGAATGTACGGTTAGTAGCTTTGATTATTTATTACTCCATTTGTCTCATAAAGCTGGTCTTTCTTCCATTTTCATATAGGTTCCATTTGATTCTCATTCTCTGTAGAATGAGAATGAAAAATATAACCGTTATGGATCCCACATAAGAGATTAAAATTCAAAAATTGTGGTTGGATGTGATAGATAACGGTCATATTTTTCATTTTTACGAGAGAAAAATGGGTATCAAACGGGGCCTATAATTTGAACAATAAATTTTACTTTAGTTTTTTTAATATACTCTTCCACGGTATAATGATTTAAATATTAGTTCATATTTTTTTTATAACAAATCACATAAAATATGAGCATATTAGAAAATGAAGAAATCACCTATTGTCCAAATAAGGGTATTAGACTATAATTTACGACAAATGAATAAAAAATGCAAGTATATCATTATGAGACGGAAAAAGTTGTAAAGGGGTGACAATTGAGTTCACAAGATCTATATGTGTCAGATCGTTTAAAAAAAAACGTTAAAAACACAGTAATAATTAGAAAATTTAACCTTATAGTTAGGCGTGAGCTTTGTTTCGTGAAAAATGTTAGATGTAGGCTCTGAGTGTACTTTTTTCTTGACATTTGATGTGTCGTAAGAAAATAATTGGAGGGAAAACTGTTTTGTTTTTGAAATTGTCAAATGACAGTCTGCCACATGACAAATTTTCAAATTTGATGTATACCAAAATGTATATCAAGCAAGACTGTTGTTTCATCACACAAATGATGGAAGCCAATGTTTATTTGCAGTGTAACAGGTTGGTTCTCCTCTGGCTATGGAATATGTAAATTCTTTAATCATTGTTTCTGTGATCAATCTTACCCGAAATTTTGACCCAATTTTTTTTTTTCTGAGTCTTTTGAAAGAGAATGAAGAACACGGAAATATTTTCGTAACTCGGCCTAATTATCAATCCAAAAAAGTCAACGGGTTAAAGGTTAAATTGAAGTTGAACCCAATTGTAAAAAATAAGTGAATAAATATATTGAGAATTACCAAAAAAATGACAAAAAAAAATTTAATTTTCTAATTTAATTATTATATTTATAGTTCTTCTCTACATTTAATAATATCATTGTTGTGAAACTAAAAATGATAGAACAAAAAGAGAAGAAAATATGAGATTAAAAATTTAATTATTATATTTTATTGGAATCAATGCCCCATATTTATATGGTTCAGAATGAAAGTTACAATCTGAGTACAATAGACTCTTCTAAAATGGATATGACTTATTTAAGTATTCTAATAAGGCTAAAGAATCATCAATAATTATCATACAATTTTACAAAACTCCCATTTGATGATTTCAAGTTAATTGTTTTGTTAAAAATATTATTCGATAAAAATCTAGTGGAAAAAAGTCAAAAAAAAAAAAAAAAAAAAAGGGAAAAATAGACAATTAATTATTAAAATTTTGAGTACAAAGAAAATATTGTCTCACTAAAACCTTGTCAGAAAAATTCAACAGGACAACCTAAATTAAGAAAATAGAGTATAGCTACTCCCCAATGTTAACCACTAAAGATCTTTGACTCAACACATTCTAATCTCGTTTACCAATTTCTTCAATGTAGATATCGACATTACTTTTGTAAATAAATCAACCACATTTTCACTTGACGGAATTTGTTGAACATCGAAATCGCATTCTTCTAAAACTCGAGTGTATACAAGAATTTTGCACAAATATGATTCATCTTGTCCTATTTGATTTAACCTCATTTGAGTTGTGTAATACAAATTGCATCATCTTGATATAAAGTTTTTGGACTATCTTTTGTTGACGTTAATCAACATGATAATAGGATATGATAGGTTATATTTTTCAACCATACACATTCTCGAATTGTTTCATGGATTGCAATGATTTCAGAATTATTTAAATATGTTGCGTCAATATTTGTTTCATAGATCTCCATGATATAGTTGTTCATCTACGTGTAACACGTATTCTTTTGGTGGTTTAGCTTTATATAGATCAGAGAGATAACCTACATTTGCATATCATACTAAAGGAGATTCCGACTTTTGAGAATAAAATAATTCTAAATATCTCTTAGGTAATAAAAAATGTGTTGAACATCATTCCAATGTCTTTAAGTTGGTGTAGAGTTATATCTTGCAAGGAGATTTACAAAACAAAACTATGTTGGGTTGAGTATAATTTGCAAGCATGTTAATGCTCCAATTGCACTTACATAAGGTACTTCAGGATCAAAAATATTTTCCTCATCTTCAAGTTTATAAAATTAATCTGTTTTTCACTTGAAATGATCGAACAACCATAGGTGATGTTAATGAATGTGTTTTATTCATATAAAAATGTTATAAGACATTTTATGTAAACGAAGATTGATGAACAAATAATTGTTTTGAAAAATATTCAATATGCAACCCAAGATAAAATTTAGGTTTTCTCAAATCTTTCGTCTTAAATTATTTTTCCAAATTATCTACACTTATATAAATCTTTTTTAGGAGTTCCAGTAAGATTTAAATCATCAACAAAAACTACAATAATTGTAATCCAATAATTGTTTCCTTTATGAAACCATATGCGTAAATGTCATCATTTTTAATGATCCTTCAACAAATATTCGCTAAGGCTATTTATATCACGAGCATTTGAATTGTATCAATTCGTATAATGATTTTAGAAATTTAATTGAGAACATAATTTTGGGGCATGTATAATTTATTTCTAAAACTTTAAGTCATCCGAGAATTTTCATGTATATGTCACTATCAAATGAATCATATTAATAAACAGTTACTACATCAATAAGGCGTATGTCGAGCCTTTGTGAACAATCAAACTAATTAAAATCCATTATGGGGAAACATATTTTCTCATAGTTGATCTAATGTTTTTAGTGAGAAACATTGGGCTACGTGTCAGACTTTGTATCTTATTATTTCATTATTTTCATTTCTATTCCTTATAAAAATGCATTTGTATCATACAAAGATTACATTGTTAGGGGTTCGAACTAAAAGTCCAAACACTTTTCTTTTTTCTGATGTTCATTTGAATTTTTATTTTGTATCATTATTGATCTAGTGATGATCTAACTAGATATTCCAAACAATAAAATATTTAAGTTATTGAACTTTTGGTTCAATACAATCTTTATTTAAAATGTACTAATATTAATATAGTGTACCAATTAAGAAACACAGTTAAAAACTTTGTAGGTTTCTCTTATATTTAATGGAGAACAAATTACTACCAATAGTAAGTTTGTCCCTCCATATCATGCAATATTGACTCTTTTGAAAATTTCATAAAATATCCAATCAAATCTTCATTAGATATTTCTCAAGAATGATCATAATTAATTTATGTTATATTGTCTTCTTCAAAAATATTAAAACAATATTCTTTCGAGATATTGTAAAAATCTGAATTTGTTTTTCTTCAAAGCAATTGAAAAACAATTCTTAATTAATGATAATTACTAATGACCAAATATTCTTCTATAATATCGATATTTATAAACTTTTACTTCTGCAATAACTATATAATATTCTGCCAAAATAATGATATAACTTAAATTTATGCTTATTCAAGAGTACAAACATCATTGAATATTTGTACTTTATTCAACAATATAAATTTAATATAAAAGTATGATTTTTCTGTAACAATTGGTCAATATTCTTCTAAAATATTCAAATTGTAATGCCATATTCTTCGTGAGAAAATAATATTCATTCATAATAGTACAACGTTGTGTATTTTCGAGACTAATATCAAAGTAAACATATCAATTAAATATGTACAAATAACATATTTTACATTGTGATCAATTATAACATGTAAATCGAATATAGAAATTGAATATGCAGAGTGTAATGATTATAATCTATATGCATAGCAATCAATTAAATAAAACATGTTAGGTTATCAATTAGAATTGATATGCAGATGCTTTCACTAAAATAATTGTTTAATATAATCACGCAATTTGTGTATTTGAGACAACATGTAATTCTTATATCAAACAACCAATTTAAAAGAATATATAAACTTGGCGATAGAAATTTATGGGTTCTGTACAAGGCGTTCCAAAATATATATTTTGACATTAGGACCACCGATTAATGATTTTTTTGCAAGAATTTGGCTATTGTTAGCGTACACATTTCTCACGAATGAACCATTAGATTTTAATCGTAATCGTTCAATTTGAAGAACAATGACTTATGAACTTGCTATCCAAATTTCATGACGATCAGTCCATGGAGTGCGAGGTATCAATACGATCACAACTGTACAGGCTGTCCGAATTCAATGAATTTTCTTCACTCTTGATTTTGAATTTTCTATCTATTTTGGTGAGCCGTATCGTACTGATAAAGTATTATAAAACTAAAGGAATAAGAGATAAACATAAGAGAAGAAATAAAGAGAGCCAAAAGTCAAGTGTGTATTTTATTGATAATCAAAGCCTCATATTTATTGGGTTTAAAATGAAAGTTACAATTAGAGTAGAATAGATCTTTCTAAAGTAGATAAGACTTATCTAAAACTCTGATAAGACTAGTGGTGTCAAGATGGGCGGGCCGTCCAGGCCCGCTTTAGGCCTACACAGAGGAGAACCGGCTAACAATTCGGCCCATTAACCGAGTGGGCCGAATCACGGGCCTAAATTTTTCTTAACCGGTCTGGGCCGATTTTTGAAAACCTCACTGGCCTGTTTAAAAAAAAAATCTAAATTGTGCTGCAGGCTGTAACAGTTTGACAAAAAAAATTATTATTATTATTAATTTTATTTTTTTCTTATAAATTGTGTATTTTTTGTTTTCATTTCATCTTGTGATTCTTGTGCAAAATTTTTCATTCACTCTTACAATCTACAAATTTGAAATCTCTATTTTCTCATTATCTCTTAATATTTTCAGCAAGTATTTTTAATATTTAGTATTTTGTGTTTTCTTTTCATCTTATTATGTCAAAAATATTTGTTAAAGTGTTATGGATTCTCACAATTTTTCTTCAATAAATTTCAATTTACATGATAGTTGTTCTCCAATAAATTTAGAAGATGATAATGATCCAAATATTGGATCTTCTCAACAGCGAAAGAATAAAAAACATACATATGATGTTTGAGACATCTTTATAGTGGATGAACCAAACAAAAAAATAATATGCACTATTTGCAGAAAGGTTTATGCATGGGTTAAAGGTCAAGGCACGAGTACATTGCGAAGACACAAAGATAAACACATGAATAAAAGAGGACATTTAGATACTAAACAAGCTCAAATTACTTCTTTTACTAATACTAGTGGATCAGTTACTTTTTCTAAATTTTCTTATTCGCAGGATCAAATGAGAGTAGGAATGTCTAAATTTTTGGCAGCAAGGGAGATGCCTTTTACTTTCGTGGAAGATCAATACTTCGAGGAGTTTATGCAAAAGTATGTTCATCCCGCTTATCGAACTGTAAGTAGAAATACTGCTCGCTCAAATATCTTGAAATTATTTCATACAAGGGCTGAAAATTTAAAAACTGAATTTAAGAACTTTGATGGAGTTATGTGTTTTACATCTGATTGTTGGTCTGGACGTAATCACAATGGTTATGCATGTGTCATTTCACATTTTATTGATAATAATTGGTTACTTCAAAAAAGAATTATTGTTTTTCGCTTACTTGAATATCCATATAATGGAATAAATTTGTGTGAGAATTTATTACAAATTTTTAATGAATTTAATGTATTGAGCAAATTATTTAACATTAGTTTTAATAATGCTAGTGCAAATACTGCATGTATTGAACTTTTGAAAAGGAAACTTAATCCCTTATTTGACTCTAAATTATTTTATATGAGGTGTGTTTGTCATATATATAATTTAGTAGTGTAAGATGGTTTAAATTAATAACACCACAAATACATAAAATTAGAGAAGCTATTAATTACATTTCTTGTTCAGATTCTAGGCAACAAGAATTTGAAAAATTTTGTAAAAATCTTAGATTGAGGAGAAGAAAATTTATTGATGATATTTCAAATAGGTGGAATTCAACATTTCTTATGTTAAAATCGTGTGTTGGTTATACATATGCTATTAATGCTTCGTTAATTCAAAGCAACATCAATTTCGTATAGATGATTTTGATTGGAAAATTGCATTTAAAGTCATGAATTTTTTGAAACCATTCTATAAGGCAACAAAAACTAGTTATGGAGTTTATTATCCAATAAGTAATCTTGTACTTTTACAATTTATAAAAATTTCTAATCAATTTTCAAGTCATAAAGACGATTCATTTTTCTATATTATTGTTTGTACAATGGATGACAAGTTTCGAAAATATTACAAAAATATGCCAATAGTTTTTTCAATTGCAACTGTAATGGATCCTCATATTAATTATTTTGGAGTTCAGTGTGCTATGGACCAACTTTCTGAAACTTTATCTTTCAATATAACTATTACAAATCGGGAAATATAAATTTTTTATTAATGAAATGTACAATAGTTATTTTATGAAACATGGTAATAATGAAAATGTTCATTCTAATATGAGTTCTGCTATAACTTCTAAAGGTAAAAGTTCATTGTTTTCTCTAATATCCAAGAAACGCAATGTGTCTTTTACTTCATCTACTAGTTCATTTTCAAATGAGAATGTTACACCTGCTGAATTAGAAAGATATTATCAATTTTATTACTACAGTTTAATTCCACAAGATGAGGTTGACACCTTAGATATTTTGCAATGGTGGAAGTTAAATGAACTGTCATATCTAATATTATCAAAAATGGTCTGATATCTACTAACAGTTCCAGTCTTAACAGTGACATCGGAGTTTGCTTTTAGTGTAGGTAACAGAGTGCTAGATGAAAGAAGATCAAAACTTAAAAAAAATATTTTAGAAGCTCTCATTTGCGTGAAAGACTGGCTATTTGCAGATAGAAGAATACAAGATAAAGTTGTTGACGATATTGCTCAAGACTTTAAAAATCTTATCATAGATGAATAGAATCTGATTTGTAATGACGAAATTATAGTTAAGTAGGTGCCAACCTAGTTGAGATGTACTTTAACTATAAATTTAGAAATAGTTAACAACTGTTTAATTTGTCAAGTTAGGCAAAATATTGTTCGAAAAATTGTAAATTTTTATGTTATTAATGTAAAATTTATCGAAAAATAAATCAATGTAAAATTTATTTGTATGTAACTTTTATCGATCTTCACTCTAATTATAAAATTTATTTTTTACCATTCATTTTTTAAGTGACAATTTTTGAAAAAAAAAAAAAACCAAAAACGAACCGACCCAATGACCCGGCCCATGCAGGCTTCGCCATCCGGGCCAGGTCACTTAATATTTTTTTGCGGTCCAGGCTGACAAGGCTCGTAAAGCCCGAATGATGCGGGTTTTTTTTAGAGTGGGCTGTACAAAGGCGTTTTAGTGTGCGGCTCGGCCCGGACCATCCATTTTGACATGTCTAGATAAGACCAGATAGATATTAACAATTATACCATAATTTTACAACCGCTCGAATAAATTTTTTATTTTTAAATTTTAAACTAGAGATAGGAGCTATATTTGAAAAAGCCCATCTAGACTTGAAAATGTGGTTAACTATAAAACATTTACTACACCCAGGCTCGAGTCTTGATCTACACGCTTTATACCTTATAGAACCTTGATTTGGAGAATCAATTTCGTTATCTATTTGTATTTTATCAAATTTTTATCTTAATAAAATTATACGGTTCGATTATTCACTAATATTATTCATAGTATATTGAATAATTAAACAACTGGCATCTAAAACTATATAATATATTAATTGAAAATTGAGTTAAAAAACAATAAATGATTGTTGAAAAAGTTAAAGAGAAAAAGTAAATATTTTGTTAGAGTGTATATAATATTTTATTTTTCAAATTTAAAGATTTTCTCTACTTTGATCAAGAATTAAAAATAATATGGTCAAAATACTTTTATAAATAATGAGTCTCTTTGAAATGCTACCATTGTTAATAGCCTCACTATTCCATCAAATATTTTCCTTCAGCAAAACATATACTAGTATTCACGTTTCTCATCAATAGCCATCTTAACATTTGTTTGCGGGACCTATCAAATCACTCCTTGTGCGTGTATGTATGATATGAGCTGTCCAATTCAAAAGTCAAATAGAATTTCATAACTATAATATAATCAACAACATATGCAGAATAAAAGATCTTTTTAAATCCTTGACATCTTTTCACTCCAAGATGTATTACATTCTCTCTCAAGGCTAACACACATTCAGAATGGTGTTAATAGTAACACTTTATATCCCTCCAAAGATCTAGTTGAGAAAAAAAAAACATCTTTTTATCCTATATTTTCCTTGCAGTGCACTTATGTAATATTCTTTTTACTTTAGTATTTCAATAAATAAGTCCAAATTTTCTATACAGTGTGCTTGTTTAATTTTCATTATAATACCTCCATTAATTTCAAATCAAAGTCAAAGTCAAATGTTAATTTTAACAATACATTCACAATTACTATATATTTAGTCCCTATTTTATTTAATAAAAAAGTTGATAAAAAATTATGTCAAAGTCAGTGATTAATTTTAACCACATTTTCTGGGATCCACAATTTCTTATCAATTTCCCAATCATATATATCATTAACTTTTATCAAAATCTACAAAAAAATTCAATTTTTTAACAAAATCAAAGGACTTATTGTGCCGCTTGGTGAAATCCTAGTGGTCCTTATCCATATTATCGTGAACCCAACCGTTGTTCCTATCCACATATTGTAGCAGTTTTATAATGATTGTTGACCCCAAAAAATGCGCCAACAAAATTCCGACCTCGTTCCCTCTACGTGAACATCACTTGCACACTAAGCACTCTCCGATAGAAGGCAAAAGCTGTCGGTCGAGAAAAAGGTCTGGTGATCGTTTACACTTCAACGGTCAAACCAAGTGCGCTAATAGGCTGAGTCCAAGCCCAATAGGAAGGCCCAATATGAGATAATTTTATAGGTTTATACAATAGTCCCCTAAGTCTGAGTTGTACATTAATGTGCGGTTTGGACTTTGAAATATAAGTAATCAACTGAGTGAGGTCTTATAGATTGCCTCAAATATGAGCAGCTCCAATGTGCAAGGACTTACGAAATGCCTCGAAAATATGCATCAAACCAAATAGGCGAAGGCTTACAAATTGCCTCGAAAGATAGACACTGAATATAATTTTTTGAAAATTTGGCAGCACCTCTTCTGTAATATGGACTAAATCAACCTGTAATATAGTACAATATATCCAATGCACATGTACAAAATAAATTTCGGGTCATTTGCCCCTCAAAATAAGGTAAAATGATTATCATATCAAACTTGGCAGTGTGAAGTAACATGATGATTATAAAATGATAATGTAGATAACGTGACATACGTATTAGAAGTAATGAAAATAGTGTAATAGGTCATGAGGCATGCGAGCAGTGATGTGGCATACGAACATGACAACAATAATATAATGCACATACTAATAATAATAACAATAGTCCCCAAGTCTTAGTCGAATATTCATATGGGGGTCGGACTTGAAATATAAGTCACTGTGATGAAGCTAATGCACAGACGATACTCTGAACGTGATCATTAGAGGCGATGCTCTGATTGTGAAAAGAAGAGGCAATGCTCTGGGCATAAATAGCTGTAAGAAGTTAATACAGAGGTGAGACTCCAAATATGAATAGCGGAGGAGATGCTCTGGATGTGAATAGTAGAGGTCATGTTCTGAATATATATAGCCATGATAAGCTGATGCATAGACGAAACTCCAAATTTGAGTAGCAGAGGTGATGATCTGGATGTGAGTATCAGAGGCGATGCGATGTGTAGCTTCCTGTGGGAGGCATCACACTTGTCCTTGTTGAGGCCTATTTTTTACTTCCTTGCAAGGGCTTCCTCCATGGTGTTTGATCCAGCCCTGGAAGGTTTCATCTTTGTAGGTAATAAGGTGGGCCTACCATTCTCCTTACGAAGCGATAAATGACATCCTTGCATTATAGATGGTTCATCCATGCATGAGATAATTTAAATTCTCAGAAGCTAAGTAGATGTGATATAGTTGAAGCAAGAACAAAACTCTAAAGGATAGGCAACTGTAATGCAGTTTATACTAAAGCATAATGAGCTTTCTGAATATAGATATAGTTGAAGCAGAGGTGTAATGAGCTCTCTGAAGATAAATGCAGTTGTAATGAAACAACTCATATGTTAAGGCATCTCTCGAAGCCAGGAATAAGCATCTAGCGAGGCGGTGAATAGACATCCCGCGAATAAGGTCAAGAAAGGCTCTTTTTGCAAGGACAAACATATCTGATGATTTATCTCTTCCATTTTCAAGGAACAAGGACCCCAGTATACCAACTCTTCCTTTATTCAAGGTATTGCCTCTTTCTCTATTCAAGGAATGCGGACTTCAAGATACTATCTATTCCTTTATTCAAGGAACGAGGACTTATAAAATACTGCCTCTTCCTTTATTCAAGGAACGAGGACTCAAAAAGATGTTGCCTTTGACAATAAGAAAATCTACGAGTTAAGCTAACCTTGGACATGTGAGGTCTTATAGCTTACCTCGAACAGTAGATAGATTATCAAAAGGGGCTCTGAATAAGAGAAGTTTGAGCTGGACACTTTATTGAACACTTGCAGGATACTCAGATAACTATAGTTTCCCATGAAATCTTCATAATACGGAGAACCATAAAAGGAAGCAAGAGAATGTCCACTTGATGCTAAATTAAATTTGCAGCTCAATAGGAATAAACTAATATTATTCAAATGCTTGATAATGAATCCATCATAGCTTGCAAGTTACTGGTAAAGTTGTAACAAGCTCCCGTGCTAGGTATCTGAAATCTCTAACTTTGAAAATTCCAAACTAGGCCAATTGTCAAACGTTTTGTGAGCACTTGTAAATATAATTCCTTTGGCAAGACCAAGGTTTGTAAGCCCATCCACGACTTGTTAAGCATTTCAACAATTAGCCCCCATATATTAGCTTTGATTTCCACTACTTTTGCTTGATTATTGGCAGCAACTGGCTTTTGACCATTTTTGTCTTTACTCCCATAAATTTGGCAGTGGAGTTCTAGCAGCTGAAGTAGAATAACCTCGTTGACAAAATCGAAGCAAGAGGCCTAAATGATTTAATCCAGAAGGAGGGTTATGAGGCCTAAGAAAATAAATCATCAACCCAACGTTCCACTTTCCATAATATATAATGGCTCATTGAAGAAAACAAATGGCAAGAATTTTTTACCAACAGAAATGGTCCAAGGAAAATAAATTATTGGGCTCAATCTATATAAAATATGGCCCAACTCTACCCAAATCCATAATTTAAAATGGATTGCATCTTTGGCCTTTTGGTTTGATTCCAGAGCACGTTGCGTGGCCAAGAGTGAAAGGCGTGACCTCCAAGTTAAAGCAAATGTCTCTATGCAGCAAGGACGGCGATAGAAGAGAAGGAGAAGACAAACAATATTTATCCAATGTCCATAAGCGAGAAAATTTAAATTTTTATATTTTTAAATTTTTAATTAATTTTTATAGTTTCCTCTTGTTAAATTTTTTTTTTATATACGTAATTAAATAAAGAATTTAAACTTGAAAATTACCAAAAATAAATATTCTTTTTAATGAAATTAGCAAAAAAAAATTTCTTGTTTTATTTTTTAAATTAAAATTCTTTAATTAAATAATATTTATATTCTTGATTTTTAAAATGTCATTTTTTGAAAACGAAAAATGAATCTACGTCTTGCGTATAGTAGTTATAATTTGGTTTACTTAATGTTATGTTATTATATTTTATTCCTATTAATTATTGTACAGTATTCTAACATTCGAATTTTTGTAGGATGGATTATCATATACACACGGAGCTGAGACAGATGGCATGCAAAGCTACTTAGAACAGTAGATTTGACAGTGTCAGTAATGTAGAAGAGCTGCTGGATGCAGCACACATATA
This sequence comes from Osmanthus fragrans, assembly GCA_019395295.1. Taxonomy (NCBI): domain Eukaryota; kingdom Viridiplantae; phylum Streptophyta; class Magnoliopsida; order Lamiales; family Oleaceae; genus Osmanthus; species Osmanthus fragrans. Next base: position 21,498,399 of record CM033362.1, on the reverse strand, counting down.
TGCTACGACAGTCATTCCTCTGGCCCTCTGTGAGCTGAGGGAGGTGTAGTTCTCAGGGTAGATCATCGATAAGCTACTATGTCGGTTACTGAGTCCAATCGACGACAATGCCCTCCACTTCGACCTCGGGGTAAGGTCGCCAGTTTCTTTATGCTCGAGTTTGCCATGATCACTGGACTCAAGATTACGGGTGATGATAGTACTTGAAGAAGCATCAAGCTGCACGACACATACTTCGAGGGACAGAGGACAGTGCTTCTGTCGCAGCTGATTGGCATAGTTAGGGAATCTAACCACATGCTAGACAAACTGAAACTAGGGCTGGTCTACATCTTGGAGAGCGTGTTGTGGTGTTACCATAAGAAGACTCGATCAACCTCTTCCACTTGGAGATCGTTGACGACATCGATTACTTCAACAACTATTTGTAGGACCGGAGATATTTTGAAGACTCCGTAAAACTCTTCACCATATCGTACTCGAAGCCCAAAGGGTTCTTGCGTAAGTACGATGTCTATGAATTGCCCCTGGCGGCGCAGGTAAATGTTTAACGTAATCAACGTTGAAATTATTTTTCTAATGAATGTATATCTAATAATTGTATGTGTTGCAGATTTGGGCATATGAGATCGTCCCCCAACTGAGTACCCTCTTTGCGAAGCAAGGGGAGACACGTTGCCCTCAGATGCATCACTAGCGAACATCCCAAGCAGATGGCTGTCCATCTGGAAAATAGTTATTGGCTCTCCTCGACGACCCCCATGTTAGTATTGTAAATTTATGATTTATATTGTACGTAGTTTAAACTCTCACTACATGTTTAACTAATTCAAATGTCAATTTGTCAGTTTGAAGTAATAACTGAGTTAACGTCGTCGATGGAGGAGAAGGTCAGGGTTTTGTGCATGAATTTGCCGTTTTGCACACCCAAAACGACCAGATGTTCGATTCGATCCTGGACCGAGATTAGGTATGTGAATTGAATATAATTTATTGATCAGCATTTTGTGCGAGTTAGCAATTATTAATGAAGTTAATAATTTTTCATTTTGTTATTTGTGTAAGAGCACGATCCAGTTGATCGATGATCACCTCCACTGATGGCATCTCAATCTCTCCCATCCAGACACCTCTCCCGTGGATCTCTTGAACACGGTCATAGTCATTTCAATGATCTATATGCTCGACTGACTAGATTTATGGCGTAGAAGGTTAGCGCGCTGTGATGAGAGTTGACAGGACAGATTGATGATTTGATACGAGACTTAACTGGCAAAGTCGACTATCTATCCCACAATGTCTTCATGCTATGTGGCCATGTAATAGATCTTCAGGATGAAGTCGCAGTGCTTCAAGGTGATATAGCTGACAAAGGGTAGAGCGTGGCAAAGAGGGGGGTCACCCATAGTTCTAAGCGAGCTTTTTCTTTTCTCCGATGGGAACAACGGAGGTGGTGGAGGAGAGGTGATATGATTCGAAATAGCATTAATTCTGGGAGAATATTTCCTTTTTTATGCGAGGAAGTTTATTTTGACTATAATTCTTATTTTTGAAAACTTTCTATATTTGAGGAGTTTTATTCCATTTTAAATTAGTTCCTAGGGTTTAGTATAAATATGATTTATATTCTTCATTGTATTACAGACTTTTATGATGAATTGAATTAATAGATTTTCTCTCATGGGTTCTTGAATGAACTTTCGAACTTATCAAATATTTTACATATTTGTGGCATTCAAACCTTAGAACTTATCTAAGGATTAGGCACCATTTGTGGCATTCACAAATCGAGATTAGTTGGTTTTGTAATCACGGGGTCAAGATATTCTTGTAATTGTCTTGATTTCTTGGTTCAACAATTTGCAGGTCGAGATTCTACTGTCTACAACCTGAATTTTGACTTTCTAGGCATTTTCAAACTAATTTCGCGACTTTCATGCGATTTTCCTACCTGGAATCTCATCAAGGGGAGGATGGAGGGGTAGCCTCGATGACGAAGGAGGTGGTGGAAGAGGGAAGGACAGAGGGCTCGGCCTGATGTCGGAGGAGGGGAGGACGGAGGGGGCAATCCCGATGGCAGAGGAGACCGTGGGGGTGGCGAGCCTTGAAGAGATGAAAATCATCCGGGCGAAGGGGGAGAGGACGCCGACCGTGATTGAGGGTAAGAAGTGTGTTGTTGACGTGCCGAAGCAGGTGGTCAACAAGAGGCCAAGAATGCCATCACAGTACGTCGTTTCTTCCTTCACAGTCAAGGCCAAGAGGAGGAGGTTCATCGATGGGACATACCAAAATCTATTCAGGGAAGTGGACAATGCCAAATGGAAAGCGTTCGAGACGAACTGGAGAATAATTCCATCCGGGTTAGTATTGTATGATTTTAGTAATGTACGATATGCTAACTCATCTATTTTTGTTTGACATTTTATTTGTTTCTTTGTTCAGAGCTAGTCACACGATCGGTAAAAGGATGATCCTGAACGCTTACAAGTGGTTCCACGACATCGTCACTTCGGGATCTTGGCTAGCTGACGATGTAAGTGAAGTTGTAGTATTTTTATTTATTATGTATGCATAATTTTACAGTTATTAGATACATTAACTCTCTTTTTTATTAGTGTTTCCCTATAGATCTACTACGCGATCGAGGTCAAAGACATCTGAAGTCATTTGACATCCCTGGCCGAATAATATTGAATATCAATTTCACTCGGGCCGTTGTCATTGAGTACGCGTCGCTCCAAGTGGGTAACGAGTACACGGTGCCCAAGTATATAGGCGTGTGGATCTTCGGGATGTTGCCAAGTGTCGGGAGAAAGTCATGGGATGGTTGTACACGTATGTACATTCCAATTTGCGCAAATCTGCACTACATTGCAGTAGAGATTGTCTTCGCTGACTCGACCACCCCGATCATTCTTGTCTAACACAGGGTCATCTCAAGCAGAGGCTGGAGTAGTTGGCTATGATTTTTCCCCTGATGGCTAGATTAGCGAGGATTATCGTATATGACAGACTAGCCATCGTGCAGGACACGACGATGACGAGACAGACCGTATCATAAGTATTTGTTATTTTTTTAACTTAGTTTTTATATACATGATATTGAACTAACGCATTATTTTTCAATTGCAAGGGCAATTGCGGTATATACATAATAAAGTATATCGAGTTTTTGAGTATAACATATAAATAATAAAGTAATGGTCATGGACCGACTATTAATAGTTGGCTTGCCTCATTTTTTTAACATTTTATTAATAATTTAATTTTTTCAATATTAATTAATTTTTTTAATTCTTTATTTAACTTTTCAATAATAATTTCCTTTTGTTTGATTTATTTTTTGTTTATAATTATGTTATTATTTTATATTTTAATTTTTTTGTTAATTTGAAATTCTTTAATTAAACATAAATTGTAAAAAAATATTTAGAAGAAACAAGTGAAAAATGACTAAAGTGAAAGAAAATAAAAGTTCAAAGGATTAAGTACTTTTACATTAAAGAATCAATTAATCACAAAAACGTAAAATAAATGGATGAACAATATAGTAAAATAAATGTAAATATTATTCATTTAATACATCGGTCTAATTGTCATTTAGGGGATTACCGATTATGACTGGTACAAGATTGTCGAGTATGCCCAATGGCTCTGCACCTGTCGTACCTACGCGATCGAAGAAACTCTCCAGTAGATGGTATTTTAAACTTCATACGGTAGAGGAAATATAGTCTCTGCATAAGCTGCTCTCCAAGAGTCAACCGTGTAATAAGGAAAGCATAATGTTCTCGCTGCAAAGCCTCGATACATATTCACCGCGACTGCGTGCTCAAATGGAAAACTCTCCAACTGAAATTGACTACAAGCGCATGTGTTCTCAGTCAACTCAACCATATATGTCGCATTACGTACACATTTCACAGAGAAGCATGACTCATTCAGTGGTTCCACATTCAATTTTCTCGCAACATATGTAGCTTGGAAGAGTTTCACCTCTTGAGCCGGCGCTAGCACACTCGAACAATTATGTGATTTTTCATGTCAATAGTGAAACCACTGCTGCAACTTGTTACGAATGTTCTCAATCATTGCAAGGATGGGTAACTATCGATCCTTCTTGAATAATCCATTGAGAGACTCCTCGTCGCTTGGCGTCATCATGTTGTACCGACGGCCTAGAAAATGTGAGCAAGCCCAATGTTCAATCCTTATTTTTGTTAGATACTTCTATGCTTGGAATGATTTACTTCCTATTTCTGCCATGGACTTGTTACACTCTTCAACACTATAAGCTTCAGCCGCTCTTTTGAACAATGAAACGATGCATTTGTCCCGATACCTAGTCTTTAGGTTGCATTGTATCTAGTACATGCAATAACCATGATGTGCATCAGAAAAAACTTTAACGATACCATTTATTATAGATTGTCCCCAATCAGTTACAAATGCAAGGCCCTCGACTTCCCTGATTACTTCTCTCAGCTTTGTGAAGAACCAACGCATTAACAAATCATTCTCGCTGTCGATTATGACGAATGCAAGAGGGTAAATATGAATATTGGCATCTTGACATGTAGCAATAATCAACTTTCCTTCGTATCTGGATTTCAAAGTTGTACTGTTGGCTTGAATTATAGGTCGCATAGCATTTTGAAATCCCTAAATGCATTGTCCAAAAGCCATAAAGAAATACTTGAAGCAATTATCTCCCTCCATCTCAATAAAAAAATGTCAAGCCAGGATTAGTTTTTCCATGTTATGGCAATACCTAGCCAATTTAGCATAGCTCTCTTCCACTGAGCCCATTAAATCCTCCAATGCACATTCTTTAGCCTTTCAGGCCTTCTGATAGCTCATGACCACTCTGTACTCTCTATGGACATCGTTGATGATGTCCGACGGTCTGTAGACCGTCTGTAGGTTCCGATACTTGTGCATTATCTATCGGCCAATAAACCTAGCTCAGGCTTACCTATGATCATTTCGACGAATTCTTACTTCATAAGTATGTTCCTGTGAATAATTGAGAACTACAAAGCTCTCGTTCGTCTCCATTTTCGTCGCTCGTAAACGGAAATTGCAATTGTCGTTGACGCAGGTGATCGTCATCAATGACTTGTTTTGACTTTTTCATTTTGAACTCAAAGTTGTATTTCAGTACAAGTAGGTACACAGTTTCTTGCAAATCTTTCTTCGTTTCAAACAATTGATCGACATATAAATTATCCTCATTGGGAACTACACACGAAGAGTTAGAGGACGCCCACTCATTCCAACCCCTGAGGTCCCACCCCGCTCATGTCTTTGATGGGATAAAGTAATCAAATCATCATTTGTAAATTCATTCTCATTCTCGCTGTCGTAAACTACAGAGAGAATCTATGCATAACGACGACATCACAATAAGGAACAACTGTATCTGGAATAACCATATCATCCTCACGAGCTATTTCCGCAGTATCCCAAAAATCATTATCATTGTGATCCCTTCCATCCAAATCTTCGTGTTTACCTTCGACTGTCTCCTTCCTCACTAAAGTCACGCAAAGAGGAGTCGTGTGCGTTTTGTTCCAATAGAATAGATAATTCACTTCAGCATTAGAATAAATCCTTATAGGTGGAATCGAAACGGATTCGTGCCCGCTGAATTTAAATTTCAATTCAATATCGTACTGAGAGGGATCAATATTAGCTTGCTCTGTAAATCATTATACAATTCCTTATATGATGTACTTGATGTTATGGAAGTTGCAATACCACCATGTCTATCGCTCGTCCATTTTCATACCCATCGATTTCTTTCATCCAATTTGAAATCACCAAAGTAACAAACCGAGACTACAATCATATCTGTATGACAAAACATAATTTTTAATTATAAGAAAAAAATCAATGGCAATAAAAATTATCAACAAAAAAAGTCAAAACAATCAGTTGTTACTGCCGACAGTTTTGCCAGTTGTTTTAACAGTCGACTGTTTTTGCATCCGCTCGGCTTTTTTCGTTAGATCCATTTCGTCTGAATCATGTAGATGAACTTTTTTGTTCATGCTTAAAAAATTATAGATTTAATAAAATTTGTCATCTACATTAATATTATATATCGAAATAAATTTTATCGATTAAAACGTATACTAATTTAACGAAAACGAAATTAAACATGCGTATAAATACTAACCGATACGAAGTGATTGATATAAAAAAAAAATTAGCTTTAGCTTTCGAAAATTTTCTAAGATTTTGAGGTTGAAGAAGATGAAAGAGTTTTTATCTGTGTTGGAATATACAGATAAGAAACGTGAGCTGTTTTGAAATTGAAAGTTGGAGATGTTATGTTTTTAATTGTTAAATAAAAGTGTAGTAATGACTTTTGAACAAAACAATATTTTGTAATTGTATAATATAATTAAGGGTATCTTTGTCTTTTAACATAGAATAGGCCATTGTCATATTATTCACTTGTTCAAAAGTCAATGTGAAAATATGGTGGTTCGACTGTGTCAATTTTAAAAGTACCCCGGGTATTTGTGTGTTTGGGCAAGATGTATCACTTTCCATTTTTTGCTCATGGCTCTTAGGGGCTTCCATTTCTCAATTTAGCAACTGTAGGAGCAACTTCCATTGACCATTTTTTTGGTCAATATCCTCGCAGAAAACTTCATATTTCTCAACAAACTTTTCTTTTTTTTTAGGGAACACTCATAGCTAGCTTCATGTGTGCTTTTTGGCATAAATAGCTAGCATATTTTATTTGCTTTCTTCCTTTTAACTTTTTCTCATTTATAGTGGCTACCTTCTTCAATTTTTGGTTAATGAAATGCCCCCGGAAAAACCATATTTTTGGTGGCTTTTTTATATGTGATAACATGGTTAATGTACCGCTTCCCACAGACGCGCCAATCTGTTGACCCCAAAAAATGTGCCAACAAAATCCCGACCTTGTCACTTCTACGTGGACATCACATACACACTCGGCACCCTCATTAGAAGGCAAAGGCCACCGATCGAAAAAAAGGTCCGACGATTGTCAGAAAATTTCCTAAAACTTATTGAAAATTTTGGGATGTAAAAAAAAAACCGTATGGCCCAAGCATTTTGTGACAAACTTTGAAATGTCTATATATCAATTGTTGACCCATTAATGTTGTTCATCTCCTGTTCTTTGTATTCTAACAGTCTTTTAGAATGGTGTTATGTCAGTTTTGCCTGAATTTGTAAAAGAGGATGGTGACTTCCAATAATAATTTAACTCCCTAGATTCTTTTGCATCTCGATTCAACATTCATCATCGAACATTCAATTAAATATGGGATGGAAAATTTTTCCAAGTAACTAGCTTCCCGAAATATCAAATGGAATGAACATCTGATGAAAAGCGCATCCATCGTTTTTTTAATTTTATACGAGGAACTATTGAACTCAATCAATTCTGTGTTGTTACTCTTCAATTTTCTATTGAGGTACGTCCTATACAGGTATTCAAATTGGATTAGTGGTCGATTTCTAGATTTCGTCGTAAATCTAATTGGTTACTTCCAATTATGTAAATCAATAGTTCAAATGCATTCTAAGGCATTCCCCATTTTTATAAGAACTCATCTACCGAAAACAATGGTATCTAGTTGGTTCCACATAGGCATCTTGTGTCGCAAACCATGCACATAATATATTTATCAAATGTTACATATGTTGGAATGCGGAAGCAAAATTACCCAAATTTTTTTATAAAAAAAATCTTTAATCCAATGAACAAGATCTTCTAGACGTTCACGTGTATGTTATATCAAGAATAAAATATGGTTAATTCTTGAATTAATTCTGAATTACGAATTTCTAGCTTTTTGGATCACGAACTTCCAGTTTTTTAATCCAAGAATTCGAAGTTTCAAACCTCAAAGTCTTCTATGGTATTTTTCAAAGTCAAGACTACACCGGTGCGTAGCACCTTCTTTTTAATTAAATCAAGAAACTAATTTTGGACTGAAGAATTGAATGAAGTAGGAAAATAATTACATTCTCTCTTTTTCTTTATCAAAATTTGAACACTATGGAATTATGTATTATAATTGCTTTAGGATTTCTAGGTTCTATCTAGTGTCTATTTATAGAGATATAATAGTTTCAATTCTCGTACAATATTAACTCCAAATTCAAATAAGAGTCTTAATTAAAATCAAAATATGAGTTTTAATTAAAGTTCACATCCAATTAGTTTACATTTAATTACATGTGTAGTCTTAGAACTTCAATTACAATTAAGTTTACAACTTTTAAAGTAATTAAAACTAAGTACAAAACTTTATTGTAATTATAATTAAGTTCTAATACTTTATAGAGCTACCACAGGGACCTAATCAAACATATATTATCCAAGCTCCAATAATTTGATTCCGTCTTAGACAATCAATCTAATTATTAGTATTTTATTTTTTCACTAAAGGCAAAATATTGAGCTCTCGGAATATATAAGATTACAGAAGCCAATAAATCTATAATATTTTCCTATGACATGCCGTATATGTATTTTATCCCCATTTGAGATTCGATAATTAGGTACAAGCATAAATAACCATTAGCCCTTCTAATTATTTTTACTCACTTGAGTGTCATTTTCTTCAACGGTTTTGTGAACAAATCACAGATGCCGAAGTTTAGCTGTTACTAAACACTAAACTCAAATTTTAACCATTCAACAGAAAATAGTTAAGTAGTCACTCGACCTATTTTTCAAGACGATGGTTCCTGACACAAATTCATGTTCTCTATTTCGCTCATTCTCAAGCTTCCAACTCATCGAAATATTTGATCAATCAAATTGATTTCAACCATTGATGAATCAAAGAACCATTAAAATCACGAAAATAAATACATAACCATATCAAGGGATTTAGATGAAATACACAGCAATCAAGTGGAATTAAATTCTCGGCATGATCAGGCTATAGAATTAAACTTGGCATGTGGTCCGTTCAATACACTCCAGGTGTACTAATGTCACCTTTAACTATTTTTACAATAAGGACAAACCGCAAACCTGAATAGTGAATTGGTTGGTCAACACTACAATCTTCTAGTATAAGGTATCAACCTTTAGACATTGACTGTGAACAATTTTTTTATGATCAAAATATAAATTGTGTCACACTGTACATTTCCACACAAGTAACCAACTTATATTTTCACAAATGATCATACGCACTTTAATTCACTTACTCAATAATAAATAAATATATTATAAATTATTATTTTATCATAGTAAAATATATTATATGATACCCAACCCAACAAATCTCACACTTGCCCTAGAGTATATGTGTCATATCTTGCAACCTCGTGACAACTAAATTTTCTCTACCAACTATCTATCCAAAGAGAGAATATTTGCATTCAATATGTTTATCCTTATGATAACTCTTGGTTCTTTAGCATTGACCACAGTCCCATTGTTATCTCAATATAGTGTAAAATGGTTGAACACATGTAGGCACCACCTCAATGTCAGTTAGAATTTTCTAAGTCGTACAGCTAATTTAATAGTTTCACAAGCTGCCAAATACTTGGCATCAATGGTGGAATCAACAATGCGTGATTGTTTGATATTTCTCCAAATAATGGCCCCACCATCAAGTGTAAACAACAATATTGATGTAGACCTATGACATTCTTCATCATTCTGGAAGTCCAAATGTTTTTAACTTATTGAAACAAGATCTAGCAAGGAGCATAAAATTCTTTGTTCTCTAGAGATATTAAAAGACATATTTTATAGTCATTCAATGTTTCGATCCTAGGGTTAAATAGACCTCGACTTACCACACCAACAGTATGACAAATGTCAGGTTTATTGCACAACATAGCATCCATGCGATTACCTACTAGCAATGCTTAAGGTATCCTACTCATGTACTTAATCTCTTTAGGAGTCTTATGAGATTGATCCTTAGACAGTTGGATTCGATACCTGAGGGTAGAATCTTGCATAGAAAATATGATATGTATCTTCTCAACATATGAGATGTTGGACAAAGCTATTCTCTTGTTCTTTCGATCTCTCAAGATCTAAAACCTAGCACATAACTAGCTTCAATAAATCCTTCATATGAAATTGTTGAGCCAACGACACTTTCATAGACAATAACACACCTACAATGTTTTTAATGAGTAGAATATCTACATAAGCACCACGAAAAATACAATTTTATCTTGTATCTCTCAAGATCTAAAACCTAGCACATAACTAGCTTCAATAAATCCTTCATATGAAATTGTTGAGCCAACGACACTTTCATAGACAATAACACACCTACAATGTTTTTAATGAGTAGAATATCTACATAAGCACCAAGAAAAATACAATTTTATCTTGTATCTTCTTATAGACACAGGGTTCATTAAAGTTATGATTAAAACTATATGTCTTAATTACTTTGTCGAATCTTTATTCCAAGATCTCGATGTCTACTTCAATCCATAAATATATCACAGCATCCACATCATCCATAGCCTCTTTTTATATCGGGTCATCAAATTTTTCCATGGAGATCACCAGATTGGACTCTCCATTCAACAAGTACCTTGAAAGTAATTGATAATTATCCGACTTTATCTAAGGGGCGATTGATCTTGGACAGTGGTGTCATTTGGAATATAATATTTTCTTCAATGCTGGCATTACCATTAGGTAATGTCACTACCTTCTAATTACTTTTAACGTCTTTTGATTTATAGGATCAGATAATAACTTATCTCTCTCACTCATATCACATTGTCTAGGGATATTTGACACCATGGGATGTTTATCCTAGGTTGTGTTCCAAGAATTGAAAGGGTGGAATTGCTCTTACTCATTCTTTCCAATACGACCTTATTGTTGGACTGACGATTATTAATGTACTTATCCTCCAGGAAGGTTGCATTTGTGCTAATAAAAACCTTTTCTATCTAAAGGATTATATAAAAATTTATCCATGGTATCTTTAGGATATTACACAAGTAGGCATATCTCTCACTTTGACTCCAAACCCAGATCAAAGTCAAGAAATTTGTTGTGCCAAACATAGCGACTGCATTTGGCAGCAGTTTGCTGTTGCATACCAATGCAGCGAGTTAGAATTAATTTTTTAATGCTGTAAATTCTTGAATGCTACTTTGTCGTCTCGGTCTTTAATCTTTAATCAATTTACAAGATCGAACAATTACAAGAATCAAAAAATTCTATAAATCTTATGTCCCATAGGCTCACAATTTTGAATCTAGTTGAACAGAAAATTAAATCAAAACCACGGACTCATAATCCACTTATCTTGTTACAGACTCGAAATCATGAATTACATCAAGAACTTGCCACAAATAATTTGATCACAAATTAAAATAAAACAAACATTCAATTAACATATAATAAATTATTTCTAGACATCTCTCAACTAGAACATGCAATCAAGATTCAAATATAACAAGCACGTGAATGATGTAGATTGCTCTGATACCAGTTATTGGAAATTTCTTTAATGAAATAAATAAGATTGTCTAGATGTTCGCATGTATATTATATCAAGAATAAAATATTTGAATTCTTACCTAAATTCGATGGTCAATTCTTGAATTAATTTTGAATCACGAACTTTCAATTTTTTTAATTTCAAGAACTTGATGCTTCAAACCTCCTAGTTTTATAGGATATTCTCCAAAGTCAAGACTACATCGGTGGGTGGACATCTTATTTTTAATTAAATCAAGAAACTAATTTTTGGACTGAACAATTGAATAAAGTAAGAAAATAATTATTTTCTCTCTTGTTCTTTCTCCAAGTTTGAACCCTATGAGATTATGTATTATGATTGTCGTAGGATTTCTAGGTTCTATCTAGTTTCTATTTATAGAGATAAAATAGTTCAAATCCTTGTACAATATTAAGCCCTGTTTGATTCTCATTTTTTCCAAAATTAATTTTTCTCTTTCTTTTTAACCACACATTCTTCAATAAAAATAATATTACACGCAAACTCAAAACTTTTCCTTAATTTTTAAACCACACATTCTTCATCAATCAATTATTCAAAATGCATTATTTCTCCAAACTGGGAATCAAACAGGGCCTAATTCTATGTTCAAATAAGAGTATTAATTAAAATCCGAACATGAGTTTTAATTAAAGTCCACATTCAATTAGTTTACATTTAATTACATGCGTAGTCCTAGAACTTTAATTACGATTGTAATTAGGTTTACAACTTTTATAGAAATTACAACTAAGTTGAAAACTTTCTTATAATTACAATTAAGCCAAAAACTATTATAATTACTATAATTAAGTTCCAATACTTTATAGAGCTACCACAATGACCTAATTTGACATATATTATCCAGGCTCCAATAATTAAATTCTGACTAGTCGAGCCTAGACCACCAATCTAATTATTATTCTTTATTTTTTCCACTGAAGGCAAAAGATTGAACTCTCAAAATATATAAGATCACAGAAGTAAGTAAATCTATAATACTTTCTTGTGACCTATTGTATATGTATTTTATCCCCATCTGAGATTCAATAATTAGGTATGAGCATAAATAACTATTTTGCTCTTCTAATGATTCTCGCTAATTTAAATATCATTTTCTTCAACGATCATGTGAACAAATCACAGACGTCAAAGTTTAGCCGCCGCTAAACATTGAGCTTAGATTTTAATCATTCGACAGAAAATATTTAAGTAATCACTCTACCCATTTTTTAGGGTGACGGTTCCTGACAAAAAAAATCATGTTTTTCTATTTCGCTCATTCTCAAGCTCCCAATTCATATATTTGACCAATCAAATTGATCTCACGCATTAATGAATCGGTGAACCATTAAAATCACAAAAAAGATATATGTCAAGGGATTTAGATGATATACACAATGACAGAGTTTAATTTAATTTTCCTTACATGCTATGGAATTAAACTTAACATGTGTTTCGTTCAATACACTCTACATGTACTAGTGTCACCTTTAACTATTTTTGCGATAAGGACAAATCACAAGCATGAATAGTGAATTGGTCAACACTACATCTTTCTAGTATAAGATGCCAACCTTTGCACATTGATTGTGAACAAATTGTTTATGATCAAAATATAAGTTGTGTCACACTCTACTTCTCAATGCAAGTATCAAGCTTATATTATCGCCAGTAATTATAGACACTTTAATTCGCATGCTCATTAAAAAATAAATAAAATCACAATTTATTTATTATAAATTATTATTTCATCTTAGCAAAATATACTATATGTGCACACAACCCAACATCATAAAACTATTATTCATTTCCATGATGTTGTTATTCAAAATTTCTTACAATATCGAAAGCACTTTCAGTGCATAGTTGTTGAGAATTTATCAAGCCCATATTCAGTATGACAATTATCTATCCACAACAATGTTAAATTATTTTTTTTCACTTTATAACCTTCCAATTTCCATTGTTTTCATTGTCTGTTACTGTTGTCTACAATTGGTATGCCAACTCGTAGTTCTATTGGTATGTTGGCAATAATGAAAATGAAAGGGTAGAAATTTTTGCAGTCTTTCATTTTATAAATTTTAATATTGATATGTTCATATGAAGACCGGCTAAAATGCAACTAAAATTAATTATTTGTGTGAGCGTGAAAGAAAATGATTTAGTGATAAAATAGAAAATTTACGAAGAAAAGAAAAGAAAATGATGAATTGTTGGGAATGAAAACTTCTCAATACATATGTGAATGTTTAAAATTCAAGATAAAGCCAAACCTGATAGTATTGAATTTCTTTCCAAAAAGGGAGGACACCAATAAATCCGACTATCGTTTTCAATAATTTTGTGGGAATGACACTCCAAAAGCTAATTGCTACAATTTTGGAGATTAAACTTATGTTTGGATCTTGTTTATAAATTGTTTATAAAAAATCTAGTTTATCCTTACATTTCAGGGGATCCACAAATAGTATCGACTTTACAATTGTATTTTGTGTCGAAAACTGCTTCATTTTATGGAGATTTTCACATTACCTGTTACTATTTATGTTGATTTATTTATCCTGCATCCAAATGGATATGACATGCTCTCAAATGTCGAATGTGGAAATTATTGAAAAATAATTAATAAAAAGATGATTTTTATCAATCTTTGACCATTGTTTGGATAGATCCCACCACTCGAATTTGGTGAGAAATAAGTCAAACATGTTCTACTCTTCGAGTAGATAAGTTTGGTATATTTGGAAGTCAAAAACTATTCTCAAATGAATGAGAAATTAGTGTATAAAGTAAGGTTGACAAAACAATGATTTTTTAATTAATCAGACGAAAAAATAAAAAATTCGAGTCATGGCCTCGCACGTGGCGAGCGTCAATACACTGAAAAAATCACTCGAGTATCGAGGCTGGATCTCAAGTAATGGTAAGTGAACTGGTGCAACTTTTCGTTAATAAGTTGATTTTTATGTTAATCTTTTCGGGTGCAACCATTCAACCTCTATAAATTGGACCCCTCTATGTTGATTTCATTCACTCCAATGACATCAATTATAACATACATTAAACATCAAATTCTGCATCAAAGTTTGTTCATTTTTTCATACATAAAGGAGTACAAAACTTCATTCGATTCAACGTTTCTTGCGATTTGAAGTGCTGTCATCACAAGAAATAATCATTGTATCTTCGAATTTAATTGCCAATCCACCGTAGACACTTGTGCAAGACAAATTAGTCTCAAAGACAAAGGATTCAACTCTTGCTTTGATCTTCTTGCTTTCCATTTTCTAATTTTGTGTTTGTTCAAGTTTGTATCAAATTTTTGGGTAGGTTTGCATTATCATTTTTTCTTGTAATAAAGAAATCATTTCATCATTATTTTGGTAATCTTAAGATCAATTTTTAGTGTTTTATTTATTTAATTTATAGTTTTAATCGACTAAGATGAAATCGTTTTTGGTTTAACTTTTTTTACTCTATCTTGATCTTGTTAAAAACTTGGACTGGTTTATCTTTTGTTTTGTAACAAAATTACCATCGTTATCGATACTACAGTTGTTACTTCGGTAGTTGTTCATCTAGTTAGGGTTCTTCCTACTACCGTTTATCCAACGTCCATGTCACATGGAGAGAAATAGGAAAAAAAATTATCTTTAGTGATTTCGAAAGATGGCAACAAAAGATATTGTTCCATCTAACAACCCTCAATTTGATGAAACTTCTGAATGAAGATGCTCTCATCATACAAGAAGGAGAAAACAATAGGGCATTGTTAATCACATTGGATGCTTGGAAACATTCATACTTCGTATGTAAAGTTACATACTGAATGGTTTAGACATGACACTATACAATGTGTATAGTTCCATGAAATCTGTTAAGAAGTTAGGGGAATTCTTGGAAAAGAAATAAAAGACTAAAGACGCCAGAAAAAGAAATTCATTGTAAAAATTTTTTAGACTACATGATGGTAGATTCCAAAACGGTGATAAGTTAAGTACAAGAATTACAAGTTCTTCTCCATGACATTCTAGTTGAGAACATGTCTCTAATTAAAACCTTACAATTGGCTACAATCATCAAGAAACTTCCATACATGTGAAAGGACTTCAAAAACCATCTCAAGCACAAGCGTAAGGAGATGACTATTAAAGAATTCATAGTTTGGTTGAGAATCGAAGAAGACAACAGAAAGTCAAATGAATGGATTGAAAGCCAAATACCACAAGCAACAGCAAATGTGTTGGAGGCCAATGGAAATAGCAAAATGGGAAAGCATTTTGGGAAATCCTTCAAGCAAGGAAACAATAAGAATGCAAAGAAGTTTAAGGGAAATTGCTACAATTGTGGAAAGGCCGGATATCGCTCAAATAAATGTTGATGAATCGAATGCATTATCTGATGGAATATCATATAACAATTTGTTGGCTATTGCTTCGGAATGCAATAATATTGGAAATTCCATGGAATTGTGGGTGGACACGGGTCACACTCACCACATGTGCTGATAAAATAATGTTCTCATCTTATACTCTAGCAAATGGTGAGAAATTGTTTATGGAAAACTCTTCAAGTCCGAAGATTTAAGGACAGCGTAAAGTGGTATTGAAGATGACATTCGGCAAGGAATTCAACCTTAACAATTTGCTTCATGTGCTAGACATTCGCAGAACTCAGTTTTGGGTTCTTTACTTAACAAGAATAACTTCAAACTAGTTTTCATATCTAATGAGTTTGTACTTATCAAGAATAATATGTGTGCATGCAAAGGCTATTTAAGTGATGGACTCTTTAAGATAAATGTCCTCACTATTGTACCGAATATTTTAAAGAATAAAATATATTCTTCTGCTTACACATTTGAGTCATCTAATTTATAGCATCATATATTAGGGCATGCAAACTTTAATTCTATATGCCGATTAACGAATTTAAGTTTACTACAAACTATGTATTTTAATACAAATGGTAAATGCAAGATATGTGTAGAGACTAAGTTAGCAAAAACATCATTTCCATTGGTTGAAAGAAAAATGACACCTTTAGAATGAATTCATAGTGACATATGTGACTTAGAATTTATGCAAATTAAAGGTGATAAAAAGCATTTCATCACTTTTATTGATGATTGTACAAGATACTGTTTTGTATACTTGTTGAAAAGTAAATATGAAGTTTTTGAAGTTTTTAAACACTACAAGAATGAAGTTGAAAATCAACTTAAAAAATGAATAAAGATTATTCGTATTGATTGAGGTGGAGAATATGTTGCACTGTTTGAAGAATTTTGTTCAGAATCTGGTATTATTTGTCAAACAAAGGAAACATATTCACCTCATTTAAACAGTGCTGCTGAACACCAAAATCGAACTCTTAAGGAGATGATGAATTCAATGTTGATAAGTTCAGGCTTATCCCAAAACTTGTGGGGAAACCAATCCTTTTTGGAAATCACATTCTCAATAAAATACCACACAAAAGCAAGGTTGAAACAACTTATGAGTTATGAAAAGGTCAAACACCTTCTTACAAATGCTTAAAAGTGTGGGGGTGCTTAGCTAATATACCTAAGCCTAATCATGTTTGGATAAGACCTAGAAAAATATTGTACCTTTATTGGATATACAAATAATAATATTGCATATCGATTTCTAGTTCATAAATCAGAAACACATGATTTATATGAAGGTACTATAATTAAATCAAGGAATGCTACATTCTTTGAAGACATATTTCCCTGTAAAGGAAGAAAAGTAAGTTCACAAAAACAAACTTATGGTACTACAAATAGAAATCATCAAGAAGATGAAAAAACTAAGGTGCAATAAAGGGTAAAAATATCTAAGACATTTGGCCTGAATTTTCTAATATATTTCCTAGAAAATGATCCAAAAACATTTATCGGGCAATGTCCACTCATGAAGCTCCTTTTTGTAAAGAAGTTGTCAACAATGAAAGTAAGTCCACTGTTCATAACCATACTTGGGAAATGGTTGATCCTCCACTAGGAAATAAAGCTTTAGGCAACAAATATATCTTCAAAAAGATGTTAAAATCTAATTGATCAATTGATAAGTACAATGTTAGTAACCTTACCAAAGGATATAGACAAAATGAAGTTCTTGACTTCTTCGATACATATTCACATGTTATAAGGATCACGTCGATTCGAGTATTAATTGCAATCGTGGTATTATATAATCGTAAAATACATGAAATGGATGCAAAGACTGTCTTTCTTAATGGTGAATTGGAAGAAGAAATATGCATTGAACAACCTGAAGAATTTGTCACTCATGGACACAAGAAAAAAGTGTACAAGCTTGCTAAATCATTAAATGGATTAAAACAAGTACCTAAGCAATATCACGAGAAATTTAACAAAATTATGTTGTCAAATGACTTCAAAATTAATTAGTACAACAAATATGTCTATGTAAAAACATCAAATGAACATGTAATTGTATGTCTGTATGTTGATGATATAATAATTATGGATAAAAATTTGAAAGTTATCACAACAACCAAGAAAAGGTTGATAAATTATTTTGATATGAAATATATGGGTACTGCTGATAACATATTTGGAATTAAGATATCTAAGACACTTAACAGATTGTCAATGTCTCAATCTTATTATGTTGAGACTACACTTAAAGAAATTTAAGGCATATTACGATAATCCAGTTAAAACATCAAAAGATCTAAGTCTACACTTAACCAGAAAATATTGGTAAACTGGTATCACAATTGAAATATTCACGCATTACAGGCAGCTTCATGTGTAATACAAATTGCACACATCCGGATATAACATATGTAGTCAACAAATATGTAGATTTACAAATAATCCAAGAAATGATCATTGGAAGGCATTAACAAGGGTTCTTAAATATTTAAGACCCATGATTAATTATGGATTACACTATTCCAAATTCGTGGTGTTAGAAGGATACATTGTTGCAAATTGGATATATGACACAAGGGATTCGAAGTCAACAAGTGATTATGTTTTTACCATTGGAAGTGGTGTTGTATCCTAAAAGTCCTCACATCAAACTTGTAAGGCTCGATCATGATGAAATTCGAGTTTATTGCTTTAGATGAAGTTGGAGAAGAAGTATGATGGTTTTATAACTTTCTTGAAGACATTCCATGTTGGAATAAGCCTGTACCCGCTATTAGCATACATTGTAATTGTTAATCGGCTATTGAAAGAGCAAACAATAGTATGTATAATGATAAATCTTAACATATTCATTGTAGATACAATGCCATTAAACAATTGATTTCAAATGGTATATTCTCCATTAAATATGTTAAATCGAAGGAGAACATAGCGGATCTTTTGACGAAAGGATTATCAAGATATCATTATACCATCTTTTTGCTGGGAATGGTCTTAAAGCCTATTGACTAGAATTTCCATAGCGATAACCAAACATTGTGACTAAAGATCCCAAGACCTTGCGTCAATTGGACAACTAAGTTATGAATGATTTAGACGAGCAATTCTACATATTCCTTAGAAAACAAAAATACTACATTTGAAAGTATATCGAGATAAGATTATGTTTTTAATGATTCGTATGTTTTGTAAAAGCCAAGAGAAGTATGGTAGAATATTATGGAGATCACCTATGTAAGTGTGAAATGGGATCACAACTATAAGAATTTTGAGGCTTAAATTCTCTAAAAGCACTTATGAAATCAAGAGTTGTTCAGGGCCAAAATGAACACAACCATAGGCTCTGTATTTTTTTAGGAAAGCTATGGTGCTAGTATAATTGTCTTGATTTACATCAATGGCTGAACAGTTCAATACATCATGTTTACTGGTTTAGCCTAGTAAATATGATTGTATTCTACCAAGGAAGGTTCTAAGTCAAAAGCCACCTCTCCTGATGCTATAGCTTACTGTCTGTACTCTTTTTTAGAGTCTGCATTTCATATGCATATTGATGATTTCCATTTATATAGGGATTGTTGAAAAAAATTAACAAAAAAGATGATTTTTATCTATCTTTGGCCATATATTTGGATGAGATATTAGTGAATAAAGTATGGTTGATGAAACAAGAATTTTTGAATTAATCCAACGAAAAAATAAAAAATCCTATTAATTGCTTAAGTGGTGGCTTCACGCACAGGAAACAATCAATACACTAAAAAAATCGATCGAATGGCTAGGTTGGCATGCAAAGAGCGGTCATTGAACTGTTCAACTTTTCATGAACGGGTTGATTTTTGGATTGTGTATTTTCGGATGTAGCCATTC
The DNA here is from genome assembly GCA_019395295.1 of Osmanthus fragrans. Lineage (NCBI taxonomy): Eukaryota > Viridiplantae > Streptophyta > Magnoliopsida > Lamiales > Oleaceae > Osmanthus > Osmanthus fragrans. Next base: position 21,478,614 of record CM033362.1, on the reverse strand, counting down.
AACCTCTATAAATTGGACATCTCTATGTTGATTTCATTCACTTCAATTGCATGCAATCATAGCATACATTAAACATCAAGTTTTTGCAAAATTTTTGCATCAAACTTTCTTCATTTTTCATAAAAAAAAAAGGTGTACAAAACTTCATTCGGTTTACCATTTCTTGTAATTCGGAGTGCTGCCATCACAAGAAGTGATCATTGTATCTCGGGGGACGATTGTCAATTAAGTGTCGTCACTTGTGAGGGGCAAATTCGTTTTAAGAACAAAGAATTCAACTCTTCCCTCGATCTTCTTGCATTCCATTTTTCTAATTTTGTGTTTTTTCAAGTTTGTATCCAATTTTCAAGTAAGTTTGAATCATTATTTATTTCTTGCAATAAAGATATCATTTCATCATTATTTTGGAACAGAAATATTCAAAATTCCACGATTGAATTTCTTTTGTTGAAGTCGAGACTACCATTGATTTTCCATGGCAGTTACTCAAAGGATTGTTTGCTCCAACTTCAGAGATTTGCTTTAAGAACAAGATAAACTAACATAAGAATTAAAATACAATGTTTTTTGTATCCATTATGTTGTGATTGGATCCATAACTAAACTTCGAACCGCCACATTTGTCAAGAAAACGAGAGAGAGGTCTTGAGAATGCACATGTATAAATATCCAGTCTTTTCCCTACTGTCACTCCTTGAAAGCACTGCAATAAGAAAATCATTCAGTCTAATGCTGAACTCATGCTTCAATGCCAACATAAATTGTTAAACTGTCTTGCTCAATGAAATTGCAAGATGTACAAGAAAACTGTTGAACTTAACCAAGTAATGTGACACTTTTGTTGTCACTTAACCAATGTTTTTGTTTATCATTTGGTTACATTTTTTTGGTTTAGTCTATCTTATGTAATGATAGAAGTTAGGCAGCTGTTTTACCTACTTTATGTTAAGTACTTATGTCAAGTATTATCTAGTATTGTAGGTGGTATGATTAAGGTTAAAAGCCTTTTTGTTTGGTATGTATTTTTGGCTATATATACGGCCTTGTAACACCACTAAATTAGAATGAAATCATCCAAGTCTCTTCTCTTCTTGCTTGTCTAAAACTCTCTGTGAAATTTCATGTTTTCTGATTCATATCGGCTAGTTTAAGCCAAATACCGTATTTCAGCCTAAGTGGAAACCAGTAAGTTGAAATACGGTATGCAAGTTGAGTGAAATCCGGTAAGAACCAAATACAGTATTCAAACTTTAGTGAAATCCAGTATTCCAAAACCTGGTATTGATTTTTGAGTAAAATATGGCAAGTGAAGGAATATCCGATTTTCTCAAATCCAGTTAGTTACAAAATACAGTAAGTGTTAAGTGAAATCCGGTAAGCGAACTAAAACTGGTATCTTCAAATACGGTAAGTTCATTTTTCTGTTGATTTGTCCATCCTCTTCAAATCAAAAATCCAACAAAAACAGCGACAAAGCGTACATTGTGGTCGTAGATATTACTTGTGGTTTGCATAGTGGAATTTTTGAAGTATACGGGCTAGTACTACGTGCACATGTTACCAGTATTTACTTGTGGTTTCATTTTTCTGATGAAACTAAAGTTGTGACACTTTTGTTGTCACTCAACTAGATCATTTTGCAGTTACATTTGTCACATTTTTCTGTTTAACTCTAACTCTATGTAATGATGAATGTTAGACTTGCTTTCTACACTCTTACAAGTTAAGTCTTTTAAGCATGGTCTAAATGATAGTAGGTAGTATGGTTTCCTTGTACTTTCTACTTTTGTATATTGGCTATATATATTAGCCATGTATTTTTTTTTTAATTTGTAAGACTTGAATATAATCAGTTCTTCCTCTCTTCATCGTGTTCATACCTTTCTCTTTCTGTAAATATCATTTTCTGACCAAATACCGGATTTTTTTGTTTCTTTATCGAATACCAGTAAGTGAACTCAATATATGGTAAGTGTGCAAAACCTTCTAATACCGATAAGTGAATCAAATATACGGTATTTTATATTAAACCCATATCCGATAAGCTCCTTCAAAATCCGGTAGACATTCTAAACACAGTAAGTTCACTTTCATTCTCTTTGAGCTATATTTCCATCAGTGGTATCAGAACCAGTGAGTAACCTTCATATATAGCCGAGTGTTTTGTAAGTGAGTGATATAGCTTCAAGTGGATTTTCAGCACCCTTACCTTCAGCATTCACAGGAGAAAACCATGACTTCTGGTCTGCAAAAATGAAGGCATATCTGAAAGCTTATGATCTTTGGGAGATCACTGAAACTGGAGTCGAACCACCACCATTGAGGGCTAATCCAACTATTCCTCCCTCAGTTGAAACAACATAGTGAAGAGATAGCCAAGAAGTTCAAAGCCCTTTCTTACATTCAATATGTTGTTTCAGATGTTATTTTCACTAGGATTATAACCTGTGAAACTGTAAAAGAGGCTTGGGATCGCTTAAGAGAAGAATTTTGTGGCAATGACAGAACAAGACAGATGCGAGTGCTAAATCACAGAAGGGAGTTTGAAACTTTAAAAATGAAAGACACTGAAACGGTGAAAGAATATACTGATCGATTGATGAAGATTGTAAATCAAATAAGACTGTTAGGAGATGATTTACCTGACAAAAGGATTGTGGAAAAAGTCTTGATAAGTCTGCCATAAATATTTGAATCCAAGATCTCTTCTCTTGAAGACTCTAGAGACTTGGGTAGCATTTTTTTGGCTGAACTTGTAAATGCTCTTCAAGCTACTGTACAAAGAAGACTATTCAAGCAAGAAGAACATGCTGAGGGAGCTTTGTTTGCTAAAGGAAAACAGAAATCTCAAACCGGTTTTGGAATGAAGAAACCACACAATGAGAAGAAGAAGGTGGAATTCAACAAAAATACTGGCAAGAATATTGATTATCCTCCTTGCCCCATTGTAAAAAGAAAGGTCATGCTCCCAAGTGGTGCTGGTTTAGACCTGGTGTACAATGCAAGACTTGTAAACAATTTGGCCATGTTGAAAGGGTATGCAAAAATCAGCAAGAGAATAGGGAAACTCAGTTGGCAAAAGTAGCCAAAGATCAGGCAGAAGAATACCTATTTTTTGCTATTAACTTCACAACTTCGAGCTAAATTGAAACATGGTTACTTGACAGTGGCTGCACTTATCACATGACATCAAATTCAGACATCTTTGTGAAGCTAAATACTCTTACAGATCAAAGGTGAAAGTTGGAAATGGAGAGTATGTGGAGGTAAAAAGAATTGGCAAAATCTCAGTTCAAACACCATTAGGTATCAAGTTTATTTCTGATGTCTATATGTGCCTAAAATTGATCAAAATCTTATTAGTGTTCGCCAATTGATTGAGAAGAATTATTCCTTAATATTTAAGGAGAGTAGCTGTACTATATTGTTTGAACTTGAGTTAGTTGAAAGTATGCCAAAAGTGAATGATTATGAGGCTTGTGTTTGTGATGTCTGTCAACTAGGGAAGCAAACTAGGCTGCCTTTTTATATAAATCAGTCTGGAAGAGCACAAAACAAACTTCAGTTGGTTCACTCTGATGTTTGTGGTCCTATGAGAACTTCAACCTTGAATGGCAGCAGGTATTTTATCCTCTTTATTGATGATTTCATCGGAATTTGTTGGGTTTACTTTCTCAAAATGAAGTCAGAAGTGCCTGCAATATTTTAGAGGTTCAAAAACCTTGTGGAGAATGAAAGTGATTGTAAGATAATAGTTATAAGAACAGACAATGGGACTGAGTTTGACAAATTCTGTGAGGAAGTAGGGATTAAACATCAGCTGACAATCCCTTACTCACCTCAACAGAATGGAGTTTGTAAGAGATAAAATAGAACAATTATGGAGATGGCCAGATGCTTGATGTTAGAGAAAAATGTTCTAAAGGAGTTCTAAACTAAGGCAGTAAACACATCTGTATATCTTTTCAACAGGTTACCAACAAAAGCCTTAGACAAATTAACTCCTTATGAAGCTTGGTATAGAGTTAAGCCAAATGCATCTTACTTGAAGGTGTTTGGCAGCTTGTGTTATTCTCACATCCTTGATGCAAAAAGGGATAAACTAAGTCAAAAGGTAGAACTTGGTGTTTTGGTTGGATACTGTGGTAATACAAAAGGATATAGAGTCTATATTCCTCATGCTAAAAAGATAATCTCCAGCAGAGATGTCAAAGTTGATGAAAACTCTCATGGACTTGGGAATCAAGTTCTGCGAACAAAACTGAGGTTCCAAAGATTATTCTTCAAGATGAAGATGCTGATGTTAATGAAGAAGAAGCTGAGGCTAAACCTAACGGTGGATCAAATTATTAAAATGAGGTGATTAGAACCAGAACACTCGAAGACATTTATGCTACTTGCAATTCAGTAGTTCTGGAACCTTCATCAACATACACTGAAGCAGCTAATTCTAAAGATTAGCTAGATGCAATGAAGGAGGAGATTAAGGTGATTGAAAGGAATGGGACTTGGATGCTGGTTGATAGACCAGAAAACAAGAATGTCATTGGAGTAAAGTGGGTGTTTAGAACCAAAATGAATGCAAATGGTTCAATAAACAAGCTCAAAGCTAGGCTAGTTGTAAAAGGCTATGCTCAACAATATGACATCGATTTTACTGATACATTTGCTCTTGTGGCCAGATTTGAAACAATAAGATTGCTGTTTTCAATTGCTGCTCAATCAGAATGAAAAATTTACCAGCTTGATGTGAAGTCTGCTTTCTTAAATGGGCACCTAAATGAAGAAATTTTCATCGAACAACCTGAAGGTTTCGTCAAAAATGGAAATGAGGATAAGGTGTATCTTTTGAAGAAAGTCCTGTATGGTTTGAAACAAGCGCCAAGAAGTTGGTACAGCAGGATTGACACACATTTATCAAATCTTGGTTTCAGCAAAAACATCAATGAACAATCTTTGTATATCAAAGAAGTGGAGGAGGAGTTGATCATCATTTCTCTATTTGTTGATGATCTTCTAATCACAGGAAGCTATGCAGCCTTGATTGAGGAGGTAAAAAATGAAATGATGAAGGAATTTGAAATTACAGATTTGGGTGAAATGAAGTACTTCCTTGGAATGAAGATTGATCAATCAAAGGATGGAATTTTTGTGTGCCAAAAGAAATATGCTTGAGGAAATTCAACATGGAGAATTGCAAATCAGTTAACACTCCTTTAATTCAGAATTCAAAACTCATGAAAGAAGATGGAGCAAAGAAAATTAATGAGAAGGTCTACAGAAGCTTAGTTAGCTGTTTGCTCTACTTAACTTCTACGAGACCCGATCTCATGTTTGCTGTGAATATGCTATCAAGATTCATGCAAGAACCCAGTGAAATTCACTTTCAAGCTGCAAAAAGAGTGCTAAGATATGTCAAAGGAACATAGGAGTTTGGGATCAGTTTTAAGAAATCAGAAACTCTGGTCTTGACTGGTTTTACTGATAATGATTGGGCTGGATCTATTGATGACATGAAAAGTACTTCAGGCTATTCTTTCTATGCTGGTTCGAGTCTTGTGTGCTGGAATTCAATCAAAGAAAAAATCGTGGGACAATCAACTGCTGAAGCTGAATACATTGCAACAACTGAGGCAACAAATCAGGCTATCTGGTTGAGAAAAATGTTGAAAGATCTGAAGCATAAGCAATCTGATGCAACAACCATTCTTTGTGATAATCAATCTGTTATGGTAATTGTGAAGAATCCAATGTTCCATGGGAAGAGAAAACACATAAAGATCAAATATCATTTCATAAGGGAAGCTCAAGAAAGAAAGGAGGTAGAATTGAAGCATTGCAGTTCTGAAGAACAAGTGGCTGATATTTTCACCAAAGCTTTGCCAGAGGAAAGGTTTGAAACATTAAGAAATTTTCTTGGTGTTTCCAACAAAAGTGTCAAGGAGGACTGATGAAACTAAGGTTGTGACACTTTTGTTGTCACTCAACTAGATCATTTTGTAGTTACATTTATCACATGTTTTTTTGTGTAAGTCTAACTCTATGTAATGATGAATGTTAGATTAACTTTCTACACTCTTAAAAGTTAAGCCTTTTAAGCATTGTCTAAATGATAGTAGGTAGTATGGTTTCCTTGTACTTTCTACTTTTGTATATTGGCTATCTATGTTAGCCATGTATTTATTTATTTTTTTTCATTTGTAAGACTTGAATATAATCAGTTCTTCATCTTTTCATCATGTTCATACCTTTCTCTTTGTGTAAATATCATTTTCTGACCAAATACCGAATTTCTGTGTTTCTTTATCAAATACTGATAAGTGAACTAAATATACGGTATTGGTTATCAAATACCGGTAAGTTCTTTGCTCTATATCTAGTAAGTGTGCAAAACCTTCAAATACTGGTAAGTGAATCAAATATATGGTATTTATGTTAAACCCATATCCGATAAACTCCTTTAAAATCCGGTAGACATTCTAAACACAGTAAGTTCACTTTCATTCTCTTTGAGCCGTATTTCCATCAAAATCTCAGCTGCAATATATTATCTCTATCTCCATCGAAGATGATATATGGACTACCCAATAATATGGACATTTATGCAAAGGGGCAAAGTAGACTTTTTCCAAGCCATTTTGGATATCCTTAATTAAATTATGAATAGCATAAAATTTTGATATTCCAACTATAAAAAAGAATTTTCATCAACTTCCCCATCCAAATATGGAGGGATTTTTTATTTTTTCTTTTCTTTGTTACTCCTATTTTATAATTGTTAAAAAATTTGAAACCTTTGATGGACCACCAAGTTTATGTTATTTATCGTTAGACGGCTAAATATAATTCTTAAATTAACTAGAAATAGAACAAATCATGATATCATCGGAGGCTAGTAACAAAAAAATTGCAAAATTGGCACAAATCGATTAGTTTAAGTAGTCATATCAATATCTCATGAGTAAAGACAAACTTCCCTCCTAATATGCCCAAAATAAACAATGCCAACAATTAAAATGATGGTCCAATTGATGCCCTTCTCAATCAATGTTCGGTAGACGAAAATTAATGTTCATTTTTGTACCTAATGTTTAATATGAAATCAAAATTAAATATATTTAATGTCTATCAACTATAAACCGTCTAATCTATTATTTATCTCGACTCGTAAGACTTTTATATTTTATTTTATTTCATTTTATCCACTAGTTGTAGACAAATTAATTGCCCAATTTCACCCGAAACAAAGGTGTCCCTTCGCACCAACTGCACCATCATCTATTCCATCTAACTAAATCCGACCACCCGCTTTTTCTTCTATCACTAAAAGAAAAGGAAAAAAAAAATGTTACTTTCACAAATGGTTTCTCAAGCTTGTGTAAAAATTATTAAGCTGGTCATTAAATTATTTGTTGACATTTTGATACATTGTACTTTGGCATCTTATCATTTATTAAGAAGAGATGATGTGCCGAGTTATCAAAAGTATATTCGAAGAGCAAAAAGTTTGAGATAACATATCTCAAATCTCTAATATAGTTTTAAAAGCATATCCTTTTCATCAGCAAACGGTCTTTTAGTTTAATCAAACATATAGTATATTAACATGATGCTAATGCACATGAACTGCAAGAGGGAGCAAGACCTTGAATTGGAAAAGTGTCAAATTGGTGCGATGATTAGTTACGAATTTTCAAATGCAAATGATGCATATCAAAAATTAGTGATGTTTCATATTGGATGTGACTATTCAAAAGTTATCCAATGAAAAATCATGAATTTTTTTAAGGGTGCAAACTAAACTATAAAATATGAAAACATGTCATCTAATGGTTCTTATTAATTTATGTCAAAAGATGCAACCATTTCAAAAAGCCACTTGAAAATTAATAAATAGGGACCTCTAATTTCATATCTACACCAAATCAAATCAAGTTATAATTGATTTCGAATTCTCTCGTCTCTTCAAAAGTTTTGTCTTTTTATTTTGCTGAAATAAAATTATGTTCAAAATATTTTTAGAAATAAAATTTTCATCCTAGCATTTTAGTTCGTGTCTATTTTGTTCGAGAAGAATATTGTCAATACTTTGGTTCAATCAAAAAGGTTGGTATAATGTCTCACCTACTTTAAAAGAAGTATTGTATCTTGGGAGACATACAATCAATTATTCTATTGGCCCTATTGTAGGAGGAGAGATCTGTCTTAAGGAGTAAACAAAACATAAGTCACTAAATCCTTTGGTTTAAGACTATCATTTATAATTGAAAATGAGCATTTAACATTTAAGGAGGTTATGACTAGCCCAGAATCTTCATTCTGGAAGAAAGTTATCAGTAGCCAAATCGAATCCATTATTAGTAATAATACTTGACAATTGGTTGATCTTCCCAAGAGAACTAATCCAATCGGATACAAATGAATTTTTAAAAGAAAGTTAAAAATCCAATGATATAATAAATAAATATAAACCTCGACTTGTTGCCAAATGATATCGTCGAACGAAGATCTAAAAGCCCAAGAATAAGTAACCAAGATGTGGTAAATTGGTTATTAATTTTTTTTTGAAGAATTAATCTAAATTCAAGTAAGTAAAGATTAAATAGATTAATTCAAATAATAACTGCAAATATGAAAGCGATAAATAGAAGGGAAGAAATTATGCAAATGATATAATTGTGGAGGTTCGATCCAAAGCAATGATTTATATCTTCCGTTACGAAGCTTTCCGGCACGAGTAAGGCATTTTCACTATATAGATTGACTAATGGTGGAATCCAACCCTTTACAACGCTTTTGGTGACTTACAAACAATGAGTACCGATCCACACTATTGAGCTTTAAAGGTCCTTGATATGATCACACTATTGAGCACTATGGGACCTTAATATGACCCACAAGTATAACAAAATAAATTTACAATGAACTCCTCTCTTGATAAATGATACAAATGGATTAAGTATTTAGAGAGGCTAACATTTCAATGAATAGTAATAAATGATAGTTCAAGTGTTAGATGAGAAAACTTTGATGAATATGATGATTTCAAAGTTTAATTCATCAATAAAAAAATTTCATTGAGAAGATGAAGAAGAAATAAATGCAATGTAAGTTCAAAAATCTTCTCAAAATATATCTCTTTTAATAAATTAAGTATCAAAAGAGAGATGATGAACTTCGATGAACATTATGATTTTACAAGTTTGATTCAACAAATCAATGTTTTGATATAGAGAAGTAGAATAAATGATATAATGTAAGTTCAAAACATTTCTTTAAAATATATATCTCTTCCACGAATGATAGAAATAAATTAAGGACAAAAAGATAGATGAAAAAATTTGATGGAGATGATGAAAAGAGTTTGAATCAATCAAAGTTTTTGATACGAAGAAATAAATGAAATGAGTGCAATGTACCCTCAAACAATTCTCTCAAAATATATCTTACGTAATGCTCTTGAATCTCTTGTGAATAATGGAAAAAAGTGGGGATACTTATAGAGTTCAAACGTCAAAAAAATCCGTAAGTTCGGATGACATGTCCAGTCAATCGCCTCTTGTCCAGATGACCAATATAGTCGTTCGTATAGTAAACGCAAAGGTTGAAACGATCAAATTTTGGACCATTTGGTCGACCGCCTCTTCCGGTCGGTCAACCGCCCAGGAGTTTTGATCTTTTGACATTTCGGCCCCGTTTGATCCGATTTGAAGGTTTTGAAAGGCATGGACTTATAAAAGTATTTTTAAATAATTTTTCACGATAAAAGATATTTTTCAAGTTCACATATCATTTAAAAAAGTCATTTTTATATTTGATCAAAATATTGCATTAGAATGACTTTTAATGCACAAAAATTATTTTTAATACATAGAAGAATTTTGAACTTGAGCATTCATTGTCAAATATCAAAGTGTTAGTACCTTTGCACTTTATTTTATAAATCAAGTCTTTGATCTTGCTCCAAAGTTTGGCTCTTAAGTTCTTGAATGTGTGACTTCGATCTTGACCTCCTTCATGAGTCTAATTTGTGATGATAGTTTTTGATCTTTTGACGACCATCGATCAATTTTTCATCGTATGCCTTTAAAAACTATAATCACTTGAATTCAACTTGTTAAAAAACAAGATTAACTTGTTTGTTATAATCAAAATTTTAATGTTATAATCAACCATATGCCAACAATTTCCCCCTTTTTTTTATTATGACAAACAAGATGATTGCAAAGTAATATTGAACAATTGATAAGGAATATAAATCTTAAATTTTTCATGTAATCCATATATTTCCCCAATCTTTTACAAATCAATAGTCATTCACTTTAAAGCATATGTTTATCAAGACAATCATTTTGATTATATATTTCAAATCAAGCATATCAATCTTATTTTCAAAACAATTATCATCACATTTTCCCCATTTTCAATGCTTTTCAAATCTATCTTACTCTTTTTCAAATCAATCTTATTTAACTTTCCCATTTTGTTGCAAACAAAAATGTAGCATATGTGAGAGCAAGAGTATGGCATATAAAATCAAAATCAAAACATTAAATCAACCATAGAAAATAATAACATTCCCCCTCAATTAAATACAAAAAGTCAAATGTATACAAGTTTAAACCAAAGGATAATCATATCATTTATATCAAAATACTGATTAAAGCATGAGTGATGAAATGTCAAAAGCATAATCATCTGGATAAGATTTATACAAATTTCGACCAATGACGCATATAGAATCAATCATATGAGAACATCTAGTATGAATTCAATTTAGCCACATACTTCAAATTCATCGATAATTCCCAAACCCCTTTGAATATATGAAAATCTATCAGTAGCCAATTGATTTTCAGTATTCACAAATTCTAATACAATATTCCCTTTATGTGCATGATCTCTTAAAAATGATGTATAATCTCAATATAATTCGTTCGAGAGAGCATAATGAGATTTTTTTTGACAAGTTTATGTTACTAGTGTTGTCACACGTGATAGATATATGATCAAATGATTAGTGATAATCACTAAAAGTGTGTTTCATTCATAGGACTTGTGCACAAGAACTAGCGATCGAGATATATTTGACTTTGGCGATAGACAGTGCAACGGAATTTTGTTTCTTACTAAATCATGACATAAGTGGAAAGCCTAAGTGACGTGTTTCTCTAGTGCTCTTTATATTAATTGTGCAATCGGCCCAATCGACATCCGAATAGCTAAGTAAAATCAATATGAGTGCCCTTTCGATACCAAAGACCTAATGTCCCTTTATGGCACTAAGGTGTGATTCTTTAGGACTAGATTGAAATATAGCATATAAACACACACTAAATATGATATCTGGTCTACTTGCGGTTAAGTAAAGAAGCGATCTTATCATACCTCGATATTTAGTTACGTCAACGGAAGTAACTTGATCATCTTTGTCCAATTTTATGGATGAGCTCATCGGAGTGTTCATTAGCTTCAAGTCTTCCAATTTAAACCTCTTGAGAATGTCCAAAATATACTTATTATTTTGACTAATGAATATCCCATTAGTATAATTCTAATTTTATGATTTCTTTCAAATTGATATAATTCTTCGTGCATAACTAGTATCCAAAATTCATCAAGCTGAGCTTCTTTAAAATTCTTTGATTCAATTTGAGATATAAATGCACAACAATTAAAATGACTTCTAGTAGAGGCTCTAGTAGTAATACATTTATATGGATCACCAGTAATAAACTCTTTTGGGTGAAAGGGAACAAACCTCCATTCCTTTGGTAAAGTTGGATCATTTTGTACTATGGGAGATTCTACTCCACCTTGTTCTTCCTCATGTTGATTTTTAGGGTCTTCCTAGTTTTAATCTTAGATGTTCATTTGCTTGAAAGGAATCTCCAAACCTGCATTATTTACAATACATTTCTCTTGATCAAGAGAATTAGTTTCATCAAATGTTACATGCATGGATCTTCAACGAATAAAGTTCTTTTGTTAAAAAGAAAACTTTATAATCTTTGCTAGTCAATAAATACCAAAGAAAGATCCCAATATCAAACTTTGAATCAAAATTTTCCATTTTTAAGTGTTCAAGATAAAACATTTACAGCCAAACACTTTAAAGTAATTGATATTGAGAAATCTATTTTTCAAAGTTCATATGGAGTTTTGGTTTTCTTTCGATTAACCAAGGCTTTATTCATAATATAGCAAGCGGTGTTAATAGCTTTAGCCCAAAAAATATTTTGGTAAACTATTTTCATTTAGCATAGTCCGAGCTATTTTTTGGAATGTACGATTCTTTTTTTTACTACACCATTTTGTTGTGGAGATCTAGGAGAATAGAAATTATGTTCATATACATTTTCATTACAAAATTTATCGAAAGCGATATTATCAAATTATTTACCATGGTCACTTCTAAGAGATGTAATAGTTTATCCATTTTCATTTTGAACCCTTTTACAAAAGTGCTTAAAAGCATTTAAGGTTTCATCTTTTAGGTTCAAAAATATGACTAGGTAAATTTAGAAAAGTCATCAACAATGACGAAAGTATAATGTTTACCACTTAAGCTTACGGTTTTAGATGGTCCAAAAAGACCCATATGGAGAAGTTTTAAAGATCTTGGAGTTGAAGAATATTTCTTTTATTTGAAAGTGCTCTTCACTAGTTTTTCCAAAATAACATGCATCACAAATTTTGTTTTTCTCAAATTTCAAATTTGGCAAACCATTGACAAAGCTATTTTTTTGAAAAATATTTGAAAGTAGGTCCATGCAAATATAACCTAATCTTCTATTCCACAATCAAGTATCATCTTTTAAACTTTATATAACATTTTTCTTCACTTTCAAATTTAATATTTAAGACATAAACATTCCTTTTTTTGCTTCCTGTAAACATCACCTCTTTTGATGTAACGTCCCCAATAAGACATTTAGAAGAATCAAATTTGATATGATAATCATTATCACTTAATTGATTAATGCTAAGTAAGTTATGTTTGAGGTTATCAATTGATAAAATGATTTCAATAGAGAGAGACGAAAGATTACCAATGTTGCCAATGCCAAAGAATTTTCCTTTAGCATATTCTCAAAATGTAACATGACCTCCGTCCTTCTTTTTTAAGCTTGTTAACAAAGTTTGATCTCTTAGTCATATGTTTTGAGCATTCACTATTCAAGAATCATTTGATCTTTATCTTATTTGGTACCTACAAAAATAATTCAATTTTTGTACTTTGGTACCCATACAATTTTGCGTTGTTGGTTGTTATTGTTTGTAGACTTTTGAATCCACTTTTGTTTGCTTTCAAAGTGCAACCTCTTTTTTATTGAACAATTAACATATACATGTCCACTTTTATTGGAAAAGCCACAAGTTTTGGAATATGGGAAGTAGAGGTTTTAACAAAATAAAAATAAAAATTAAGAGACTTTTGTTTTTAAAAAAAATTGTCTGTAATCAATTCCTCCTTATCAAAATCACATTTTTGCTCACCAAGCATTAAATCAAAAATTTTCTTGCCTTATGTGAATTTGTGAAGAATTTGAGTCAAATTTAAAAAAAAAAAAAAAAAAAAAAAAAATTCTTCTGAAGAGAAATTTTCCTTAATTAAAGTATCGTAATTTACTTTTTCTTTTTCAAAATCATTTAGAATTTTCAAAAATTTCTTCACCTCATTTTCCAATAAAGAATATTTCTTTTTGAGAATAGAATGATTTAAAGCAAGTTTCTCAAATTCTCCAAGAATTTCATTATAAGAGGTAGATAATTTATCGTATGAACAATTTTCATTTGAATTTACTACATTTTCAATAGCCATGAAGCACATGTTGAGAACTTCCTCTTGACTTTCATTTTCATCATCACTTCATCCCATGTCACTTGGAGTGCCTTCTTTTTCATAAATCTTTTCTTATTTGGACACTCAGTTCTCTTCGCCCTTTTCTCCATTCTTTTGAAATCGTCAAATGTTGTGAAGACTCATCCAATTTTTTTACAAGAAAAACGAGGTCATCAAGTCCTTCATCATTCATAGTTTTGCTTGAAGTGCCTTCATCCATTAGCGACTTTAAAACAATTTGGCAATTTTCTTCTTCTATGTTTTTCATTGTTTTCTCAATTGTCTCGGTGCGATTTAGCTCATATGTCATCAATGTTCCATAGAGCTCTTCTAATGGATATGTGTTGATATCTTTGATGTTTTCTATCAACATTCTCAAAAAGCTCCAATCATCTGAGACAGACCTAAGCATTTTACTCACAAGTTCATCGTTAGTAATTTTTTTATCAGAGCCTTTAAGGTCATTAACAATATCGGTGAAGCGAGTAATCATATCAATAATAGGTTTGTTTTGCTTCACAAAGAAAGTTTCAAAAATTAAGATATTTATATTAGTTTCATTCATTTTGCTAGTACCAACTTGAGTGACTTCTAACGCATGCCAAATATCATAATATCATATGCGGAATCACATGTGCTAATACGATTAAATTAATTTATATCTAAAGCACAATAAAGTAGATTTTTGGCTCTAGCATTTAAAGACAAGTTTCTCTTATCGTCTTCATCATACCCATCTCTAGGTTTTGGAATGGTTTGATCCGGTTTACAATGGTTTGATCCAGTTTACCATCAACCTTCATAATCGTAGTAGGCACGTAAAGACTATATTCAACAACTTCCCAACTATTATAATCTATAGATTGAACATAAATCATCATCCTGGCTTTCTAATAATTATAATGTATGCCGTAAAAATAGGGAGGATGATTTGTAGATTGCCGCTCAATATTTTGAAGAATGTTGTTAGCCATTACTCAAGATTGTGAAATCTTTAAAAATGAGTATCTAGCTCTAATACCAATTGAAAGCCTAAAAAAAACTAACTAGAGAGGGTGAATTGGTTTTTAATTTTTTTTTTCAAAGAATTGATCTAAATTCAAGTAAGTAAAGACTAAATAGATTAACTCAAATAATAATCGCTAATATGAAAGTGATAAGTAAAAGGAAAGAGAGGATGCACACGATATAATTGGGGAGGTTCGATCGAAAGCAATGATCTACGTTTTTCGTTACCAAGCTCTCCAACACGAGCAATGTATTTTCACTCTATTGATTAACTTATGGTGCAATCCAACCATTTACAATACTTTCGGTGACTTACAAACAAAGAGCACCGATCCTTATACAATATTAAATTTTATGGGATCTCAATATGACCTACACTATTGAGGTTTAAGGGACCTCAATATAACTCATACTATTGAGCTTTAGGGACCTCAATATTACCCACAAGTATAACAAAATAAATTTACAATGAAGTCTTCTCTTGATAAATGATACAAATGAATTAAGTTTTTAGAGAGGCTAACACTTCAATCAATAGCAATAAATGATAGTTCAAGTGTTAGATGAGAAACTTTGATAAATATGATGATTTCAAAGTTTAATTCAATCAATCAAATTTTTTCAATGAGAAGATGAAGAAATAAATAAATACAATGCAAATTCAAAAATCTTCTCAAAATATATCTTTTTTTTAATGAAATAATAGTAATACATTATGTACCAAAAGAGAGATGAGGAACTTTGACAAATATTATGATTTTACAAGTTTGATTCAATAAATCAAAGTTTTGATATAGAGAAGTAGATGAAATGATACAATGTAAGTTCAAAACTTTTCTTCAAAATATATCTATCTTCTATGAATGATAAAAATAAATTAAGCACAAAAAGAGAGATGCTAAACTTTGATGGAGAAAATGAAAAGAGTTTGAATCAATCAAAGTTATTGATATGAAGAAATAAATTAAATGAGTGCAAAGTAGCCTCAAAGAATTCTCTCAAAATATATCCCATGTAATGTTCTTGAATCTCTTGTGAGGAATGGAAGGACCGGGATATTTAAAGAGTTCAGTCGTAAAAAAATCCATAAGTTTGGATGACATGTCCAGTCGACTGCCTCTTGCACAGATGACCAATATAATCATTTGTATAGTAAAACTCAGAGGTCAGAACGATCAAATTTTGGACTGTTGCAAATTTTCGGCTGACCGCCTCTTTTGGCTGGTCGACCACCTCTTCAAGCCAGTCAACCTCCCGATAGTTTCAATCTTTTGACGTTTCAGCCCTGTTTGGTCCGATTTGAAGGTTTTGAAAGGCTTGAATTTTTGAAAAGTATTTTTAACTAACTTGTCAAGATAAAATATATTTTTTAAGTTCAAATATCATTCTAAAAGTCATTTTAATACTTGATCAAAATATTGCAATAGAATGACTTTTAATGCTCAAAAAATAATTTTAATGCATAGAAGACTTTTGAACTTAAGCATTCATTATCAAATATCAAAGTGTTAGTACCTTTACACTTTATCTAAGAAATCAAGTCTTTGATCTTGCTCCAAAGTTTGGTTCTTAAGTTATTGAATGTGTGATTTAGAAGTTGACCTCCTTCATGAGTCAAATTTGTGGTGATTACTTTTGATCTTTTGACAACCATCTATCAATTTTTCATTGTACGCTTTGAAAAACTATAATCACTTAAATTCAACTTATTACTAAACAAGATTAACTTGTTTGTTATAATCAACCATAGGTCAACAAGATCTTCACTGTTTGACACTTATTCACTTGTAACAAGAATAACTTTTATTCGGATTTTAATTGCTTTAGCAACCTTATATTACTTGATAATACATCATATGGATGTTAAGACTATAATTTTAAATGATGAAGTGAATTAGGAAGTTTATATGGAACAATCAAAGGGCTTCAAAATAAAAGGAAAAGAGCACAAAGTTTGTAGATTTATTAAGTCTTATATGAATTGAAACAAACTCCTAAACAATGACACGAAAAGTTTGATAATATCATGATTAGGAATCGATTCTTCATAAATGGGTGTGATAAATGTGTTTGCTCAAAGAAATTTAAAAAAGCGTGCGTTTTGGTTTGCCTTTATGTTGATGACATGCTCACTAATATAAAGTTACTAATAATAAAAAATAATGTTCACCAATAACTTTGATATGAAAGATATGAGTGAGACATGCTTGATTTTGCGAATGAAAATATCTACAACACCAGATGGAGTAACATTGTCTCAAACATATTATGTAGATAAAGTGTTTGAAAGGTTTAAGATTCATGGTATTAACAAGTCTAATAATAAATTTCTCCTCACGTAGTTCTTCACAAGAATACAAGAAATGGTAAATAATAATTAGATTATTCCCATATGAATGGAAGCCTAATATACTTAATGAATTGTACAAAGTCAGATATAGCCTACTCGGTAAGTAAGCTAAGTCGATATACAAGTAATACCAGTAATGAACATTGAGTACCTCACTTAAGAGTGTTGGGATACTTAGAACGGACTTGAGAATATTCATTACATTATGGAAAATATCCTCCAATAGCTGAAGGATACAGTTACTCCAACTGGATATTAGATACGGATAAATCTAAGTCTACTAGTGGCTATATTTTTACTCTTTGAGGTGGTGCAATGTTTTGAAAATCTTCTAAACAAACACATATAGCTCGATGCACAATGGATCCGAGTTTATTACTTTAGACAAAGCATAAAAAATACTGAATGGTTAAGACATTTTGTATAAAATATTTTGATATGGCCAAAGCCTGTGCCAGTTATATGTATTCATTACGATAATCAAGCAACTATTGTTGGAGCACAAAATATTGTGTACAATGATAAGTCAAGATATAGATGTCTTAGACATTATACCGTTCGACAGTTACTCCCAAATGAAATGATATCAACTGATTTTGTTAAGTCAAATGATAACTTAGAAGATCCGTTCATAAAAGGGTTATATAGAGATAATAGACTGTGCATCGAGAGAGATAGGTTTAAAGTGTATATAATGAGTCAACGTAGTGAAAATCTAACATGACGACTAGAGATTCCACGGACTAGCTTAAATTTGAAAAAGTAGTTGTGATTAAATTGATGAGAAGCACTTAGTTTTAGATAAGTGTGCTTTTAATGATGATGATATCTTGTAAATAGTAAAAGTAGAGTATTGTAGGGTATTTCATAGAACATCATCTATGTGAATTCGAACTTGGTCGATTCTATGAGAATTTTACTTAGGCGAATTCCTTGCTGCATTTATAGAATCTAAGAAGATTCAGGGCCGAAATAATGAACACAGTAGAGAATTAAAGTTTGATATGAGACATATTATGTTCAATCTATTGTCTAAACATACAATAAAGGTTGACAATTCAAAATATTCAGGTCACAGATTAGCCAAGTGGGTCTTATAGATTCTTAATAAGAAGGTTTAAAGCTATACGTCATAGACTATAAGGGAGTCACTCGAGGTTTGGCATGACGCAGGAATGTCATGGCACACGATGGGAAAATGAGATGGATCTATGGCAAATAAGGTCTAAGCTTTGGCGATACATGCGAGAAGGGCGTTGCCTAATTTGGTGGAACAGTGACTTACGTACCCCATGGTCACGATCAAAATATATAGGATACAGCTGGGAAAATTAGGTAGCACAAGTAGTGCGCTATGATTGGACATAACTTCCTGCGGTAGGAGGCGCAGGTTGGAAAAATCAGGTAGTGCGGCTAGTGGGCTATGGATGGACGAAACTATCTTCGGTAGGGAACGTAAGTTGGGAAGATAGGCATTACGGTAGGGGGCTCGGGCTGGACAATACAGGCACTGCGACGGGGAGACGCAGACAGGCAAAACTGAGACAAACTATGCAGGTACTGTGGTAGGGGATGCAGTAGTAACATAGGCAGATTGTATAGACAGAACTTAGGCAACAAATGTAGTTAGGCTATGCAGGCAAGATGTAGGTTGGGGAGACATTGGTTGGGGATGCAAGGATGAAAGTCAAGTTTTTCTAAGGTGAAAACGACTATCGTAAGGGACAGAAATATCGTGGACTGCGGTGGGTAGTTTTAGATACAAGTAGGTGCCAACTTGTTCCACTTGTGTAACTTACATAAGGAAGCCAAGTCCAAGTTGACTACTACAAGCTTGATGGATGAAGCAATGTCCAACATGGCCACTATGATAGGGACATGTCCACTTGCATATGAGTTGTAGAGATTGTCCACTTGCGTTGAAATGGACATGCCAACTAGCATAGAGTTGGAAAGGAACATGCATCTTGCAAGGCCAAAAGAGCTGTCCACTCAGGAAATGGAATAGTGGGGGCATTTACAGGTGCACTTCGGCATTCGTAGTGACGCAGCAACCAGAAGAGCCATCTACTCAAGAACTAATGCAGAGGTGCAGAGAGTGAATGTGGTATCAAAGGAAGCATGTACAAGGTACTGCCAGAAGAGATGTAAGGAGCACTATAGACGCCCGTACATTAGAGGGATGATGCCACAGCTGAATGTAACTTCATGTGGTAAGAGACGCAGGTTGGGAAAATCAGATAGCACATGCACTGCACTACGGCTGGACAAAACTATCTACGGTAGGGGACGCAGGTTAGGAAAATAGGCACTGCGACAAGGGACGCATGCCGAACCAACACAGGCACTGCAGTAGAGGAATGTAAGCAGGCAAAATTCAAGTAGATTGTGTTGGAACTACTGCAGGGGACGTAACAGTAACACAGGTTGTAATGCCCCGACCCGCATGGACCGAAACGTCACTAGATTAACGGTACTTTAGCTGTCAACTTAATAATTAACTATACTTTTAACGGAAAGCTTAAATATTTAATTTAAAATTTTAATTCAAGAATTATTTTTTTTTTTAAAAAAATAATTCAATACCCAAAAGAAGCAATTTTAAAAAAAGTTTTTAAAATATTTTCCATGCATGTATCCACTATTGACATGAAATTCTAGACAAAACTTTAAAAATAAAAGTTGCTGTTTTTGTTTTCTATGTCAACCGACAATTTACAAAATAAATTCGTTTGCTTAGCTATCGACACTGAAACTTCATGAAATTTTACAGTAAAGTAGGAAACTCTTTATACTATAACATATCAAAAAATCAGTATCCGTCAGCAACATATGAGGTATAAAATATTTTTCAAAACTTTGCAGCAACTCGGTTTGGAAGGTAACCCAGCGCAGTTTACTTAAAGTGTCATATAAACTTTTACATGTATTGAAACGACATAATTCCAAGTCTATTCAGTAGCTAACTCATGAGCTATCAAACCCACTAATTTTGTCCAAAAATTCCAAGTAACGACTGAGTTATGAAATTTTGAAACCAAGGGCAGAAGCTGAAAAACAACAGTGATGCCCAGGTGCAGTTTGCTTTAAGTGAAGTATAAAATTCTACCGACGTCGGGTCGACATGATTTCAATTTCATTCAGTAGCTAACGTGTAAGGGTATCCAACTCCAAGTAAAGATTGAGTTACGAATTTTTAAAGTCATGGCAGAAACTGAAATTTCTAAGGAACGGCAACGTTAAATTGCTAACATTGTTTATTCTTGAAACCCTGCGATTTGTAATTTATTTTCAGCAATGCATATCTACTTTTAAACATAACTTATTCATAAATAAATGTGCTTAGAATAGTTCGATATCCGACATTTCATAGGAAATCGAATTATTCAAAATAAACGTTTTGTAATCTAGTCGAAAACATTAAATCACCGGCGTCTCCATAGCATAGTACATCATCATCTACCATCATCCACGTCCCCAAGCATATCAAATTAACCTATAGAGAGGGAATTAACCCATGAGTTTGAAACTTAATAGATATCATCAGTGCATTTCGTTGTCAAATTAGAATTTTCGAACTATAGATTCATACCGTCGCACGTAGATGGATTTCCGGCAAAATCCAATTTACTGTAGCATTATATAACATGTAGAGCTGGAAAATAATCATTCAAACTATTGTAGTGCCGAAGCACTGTACCCGGAGGTACCATTTCATTGAAAACATTTAACGAAAAATCAAAATTTGAAACGAAATACCACTTGCACCTCTATCTTCCTTGATTTCTTGAATAGAAAGGAACAAAATGTGCAAAAAGTCTTTCTCGTGTACACCATTGCTATTCCCTTAAGCTTAACTTAACATAAAAGGTATTTTTTGAGAGAAAGTATGAATAAATTCGAATTTAAGGAGAGATGTAATGAAAAAATGTCTTTTCTCTTCATGTAACCTCTCCTTTTAGTGAAAAATTAAATGGGTGAGTTATATCATCATTAAACTTGTTAAATTTATTCTTTCACTAGAAATTTGAAGAGTTTTAAACCTATAAAATTATGCATTTATAAAAAGTTTTAAAAAACATTTACATAAAGGAAAAATAAATTATTCATATGTTTTGTAATTTATTTCTATGAATGAAATCTAATAAAAATAATTTCGTAAGAATATTGTATAAAATATCTGCATGGTAATTCGAACCTGGGTTGCCTATATGAAATACCATGCAAATGACAATTATAGCAACCCAGTTATTCGTCAAATCTTTGTAATCAAATTTACTTAAATATAATATCTTAAATTGTTGTACTTTTAAATAACTTATGGTTTGGGCTTTCATTTCATGTGTGGGTCGAGCATAAGGTTCATCTATGGGCTAAGCTCATGATACTAGATCGTCACATAAAATATGAGCCTAATTTCATTTTTTTTTTATTTTTTTTGGGGCTTCTACACAGGCAGACTGTACAGACAGAATGCATGTAGCAAACACAGTTAGACTGTGCAGGCAGAACGTAGGGATGGAAGTTGGGTTTTTCTAAGGTGAAAACCACTATCGTGAAGGGGAGAAATATAGTGAATTGCGGCCTGTGATTTTGGATGCAAGTGGATGCCTACTTGTGTAACTTGCATATAGACGTCAAGTCCAAGTTGGCTACTATAAGCTTCATGGAAGAAGCAAAGTCCAACTTGGCCACTATGATTGGGATATGTCCACTTGTATATGAGTTGTAGAGATTGTCCACTTACATTGAAAGGGACATGCACCTTGCAAGTGTAGCAACTTGTAAGGTAGCAAATTTCAACTTGACTACCTTGTGCTCTAATGAAGTGGATGGCAACTTGCAACAAGTCAAGACCCTTGGATCAAGATCAATCCTATCCTGTGATGCAAACTTGTCTAGCAAGAGTCTGCCTATAAATAGATGTGTTGGATCATTTGTAAAATCCCATGAATGAATGAATGGAGGGAATGTTGAAGAGTTGAGAGAAAATTCCCATGGATGGAATGAGAGTAAAGTGAGATAGAGTGATATATTTGTAGAGAGAATAGAATTTGTACATAGTTTTCTTTTACATCTATACAAAGAAGTTTTCCCGTATTTATGTGTGTGCTCTTTTCCTCATAAAAATCCTATCTACCTTCTCTACCAAAGTTAATATATAAGTTAGCCTCATTAGTTAAATTATCGTGGAGGTTTAAGACTGACTTAATGCTATCTCATTGGGATGAAAGTTGTGGAGCGTTAAGGCCGCACAGCTCTAGGGGAGTGACGAGACTAGGCTTGTGGCAGATAGCTACCTGTCTTAATACATTATTTTTCAGTACTACACTTCATCTTTCTTGATCTTGTTGACTTCTTCTACTCATGTGAGAGATTGCTGAAATAAAATGGTTAATTTTATTGTTTTGAATTGAAAAGGTTTTCTAATTGGTGTGATGATATGTCACAACTATTCAAATGTAAATGATGCATATCGAAAATTCATGAAGTTTCGGATTGAATGTGGCTAGTTCAAAAAGGCACATAATGAAAAACCATGACATTTTGATTGGGTGCAATGTAGACCTTTAAATATTTAAAAAAAAAGTATGATCTAATGATCCATATTAGTTTATGTCAAAAAATGTAGCTATTTCGAAAAGTCACTAGAAAATCCATAAATATGGACCTCTAATTCCATATTTTCTACAGTAAATCAACTTAAGCTATAACTGATTTTTTATTCTCTCATCACTTCAAATATTTGTAACAATTAATTTTTATTTTTTATACTGTCTTGTAATTTATTAAATATTTATCCAAGACAAAATATTCATTATCTTTAGTTCAAAACAAAAAAAAATATATATTAGAGTGCGTTTGATTGCCAATATTTTTCATGAAAAGGTCATTTCTTCACCCAAATTCATACTTTTGTACTATTTCATTGATTGGTTTTTTTTTCATAGAAAATATTTTTATACTTTCGATCATATGACTATATTTTCCTTGTTTTCAAGGAAAATATTTTCTTTAGGCCGGGTATATTTTTATTTTTCAGATGATTCACCCTTTATTTCTCTCTCATCTACCCCCTCTCTCCCATCTACCTACAAATAAAAATAGACAAGTATAAAATTTTCTAGATTAAAAATAAATCAATCAACGACATTTAATTGACAATTTTCATGTGAATAATTTCTAGGCAATTCAATTGTCTAACATTGGTATTTTAATGATGGATAAAAATTGTTATAAGCAGAACATAAGAAACTATAATTTTGATACTTCTCAAAATAGTTTGTCGATGGTACAAATTTTTTTTTATCATAAATTTAAATTTACTAAAGATTTTCAGATGTCGATGGTACAAAAAAAAATCTTAAATTTAAATACCAATTTCTTTATCACAAATTTAAATTAACTTAATATTTGAATTAGCAACAATTAATTGCCATTCATAAATTGAGACTCGAGAAGTGATCACAAAAAAACGTACTCTTGTTGACCAGGGATATCAATCAAATTTCACGTCAACAATTATTATTCGGAAAAAGATACATGGTTAGGGCCTATATAGCATCTCTCTTAATTATTCACTTCTTCGATCATATTATGTAAACCCCAAAGCTATACTACTCCATTTCACATTTTCACATGCCCAAAATTTCTTGCTCCTCATCCACTCAACACAAGAAATAAGAGTGGTAGCCTCCAGGGGCACATCCAAGTTGGCAAAGGATGTGGGAGAAAAAATTACGTAGTTGGCACGTCTCAAGTTCGAATTCTAAGGAGGATAATTTGGGATAATTCAGTTGAAATGCACTCAGACTTTGGCCAACTTGAACATATCTCTCGATTTACCCTCACACCAAGGCCTAGGGACGGACAAGTATGTGCGCGAGTAATGACCTGTAATCCAAAAAAAAAAGGAAAAAAAAGAAATAAGAGTGGTAACACCACGTTTTGTGGCGTAATAATTCGTAAATACATAATCTAATATTGGCACATCTACAATTGACAGCTAACCATGGATATTTTTGTAACGCTCTTCACCCAGATTATGAAAAAGGAAAAATTAGATCTAGACTCCCAACCATTGGCGTAGCATGGTTTTGGGTTCTTTACCTTCAAAAGTGAATCTCTAGATCCCAACTTGATTAAATGTGTGAATATTGATCTCTATGTGCAAAATAATCAATGTGAACCTCAATAATTATATGTGACTTTCACATTACTTAAAAATCGAACGTTACATGATTCATAATTATTCTCTTCAACTTCGAGTTCCATGAAAGTTGTGCGATTTAAGTTAGCATTGAAAGTTTCAGTCATGTGATATTGAAATTTGAATCGACTGAGATCCAAAACCACACTAATTCAAAAAGTTAAGAGTCAAACCTTAATTTTCCTAGCAAAAAATAAAAATCAATTTTCTCTATTTCCCTTTTCTCATTTTCACATGGCAAACACACCCTTAATTTATTTATAACAAATTTTTGTTATTCCATATACACTCAACACAAGAAACAAGCCTCTCTTTCACAACCCCACCTTCCCTCGATACCTCCAAAAAGCCTATAAGCTTTTTCCTTCTTTTCATCACATGACTCTCTTCTCTCTCTCTCTCTCTCTCTCATATAATTCAATTGATCTTCACGAACAAGAAATAGAGAGAGAATTGACGAATCAATTCATAATCCAAATCCCAAAGTCCTCCAAAATGTTCCTCTGACATTCTTATCAGAGTTTTTTTTTTGTCAATTTCTCCCTCGAACACTTTTGATTCTCTCTACTTCACTTTCCCTACTGTTTTGTCCAGTTTTTTCCACCGATCATGCTCCACAGCAGTAATCTACTAGCCCCTCTTCTACCACACAACAACAAACCCAATAATTCTTCATCTTCTTCTACCATGAATTTCGGTAAACGCGCTACCGTTGACCTTCCCTCCGAAGCCGAGGATTCCGTCAAACGCCGCCGATCACACCTCCCTGCCGCCGTGGACCTTTCTGTTTCCGGCGAAAGGGAACATGAGTACGAGGAGGAGCAGTTGGGGGCTTCTATTATTGAACAAGAGGATTCAACTGGGCTTCGCCTTCTGGGTCTGCTTTTACAATGTGCAGAGTGCGTTGCGATGGACAATCTCGACGACGCCGGCCAACTTCTGCCGGAGATAGCCGAGCTATCTTCTCCTTTCGGCTCATCAGCCCAACGCGTCGGGGCGTATTTTGCCGACGCGTTGTCGTCTCGAATTATCAGCTCCTACTTGGGTACCTACTCGCCTCTCACCACACTCTACAAAACCCACCAACAAAAGCTCCTCAATGCCCTCCAAATCTACAATTCCGTCACCCCTTTGATCAAATTTTCACATTTCACAGCCAATCAAGCCATCCAACAGGCATTGGATGGCGTAGACCATGTCCATGTAATCGACCTTGACATCATGCAGGGACTCCAGTGGCCGGGATTGTTTCACATCCTGGCTTCCAGATCCCGGAAAATCAAGTCGATTAGGATTACCGGGCTTGGACAGTCCATGGATCTTCTGAACTCAACTGGTCAAAGATTGGCAGAATTCGCAAGTGCCCTTAACATCCCTTTTCAGTTCCAGCCACTGGAAGGGAAAATTGGGAACGTAAAGGATCTTAATCAGCTCGGAATCAAGCTGGGCGAAACTGTAGTTGTTCACTGGATGCACCATTGCCTGTATGACATAACCGGTAGTGATGTGGTGACATTGAGGTTATTGAGTTTGTTGAGGCCGAAATTGATCACGATCGTTGAACAGGATTTGAGTCACGGGGGGAGTTTCCTAGGGAGATTCGTCGAGGCCTTGCATTATTATTCGGCATTGTTCGACGCTTTAGGGGATGGATTGGGAGCAGATAGCATAGAGAGGCATACGGTGGAGCAGCAGTTGTTTGGGTGTGAGATTAGGAACATTGTCGCCGTGGGTGGGCCCAAGCGCACGGGGGAAGTTAAGGTGGAAAGATGGGGGGACGAGTTGACCCGGGTAGGGTTCCGGCCGGTTTCCCTCGCGGGTAACCCGGCGGCCCAAGCTAGCTTGTTATTGGGGATGTTCCCATGGCAAGGGTACACATTGATGGAGGAGAGTGGATGGTTGAAATTGGGATGGAAGGATTTGTCGTTGTTGACGGCCTCGGCTTGGCAATTTTCGGACTAGCTTATTTTTACGTCCTTGTGTCCCCGGTGTGGCGACATGGGGGCAAAAAAAAAGGAATGAGAGGAATGAGGTTTCTATCTATCACTTTATTGTGTTATATCACATTGATCCGTTATTGAGTTAGTCCGTGCCTAAAAAGGGCGTATAATGGGAGCTATAAATGACATAAGAGGTGAGGTTCTCTTGTTCACTTTCTCTTCCTCTTGAAAACAAATTATGATACGTTTCATTTGGTTATTTTGATATGTTATTCTTTTTATGGAATATAAGTAGAAATGATTTGAAACTCATCATCATTGGCTTTTAGGCTTAGATTTCAAGTCATTTGGCACATAAATCAATCATATCTCTTTTCATCAATCCAAATTTGAAAGAATAAAACACCACTTAACGGTTATGATAGATTAAGATAAAATTGCACAGAACTTTTCACAAATTTTGCTTCACCTAATATACCATACAAAAAAGTCATGCTATAGTGTCACCCTAATTGAAATAATTCTTGACACCCTACACACATATAATAAATATTATTTTATTTACCTGAGACCCACATGCTCACGTGCGATCAATCAAAGTGTCAAAGATTATGTTCATTTAGCATTTTCTCATATAAAATATTGGCAATGGAAATCGGTTAATATCAAGTCTACTATCAAAAAGATTATCGAAGCAGATTCTACTAAAAACATAAAGAACACAAGTGAGCATGCTTGGCCTTTCACATAAAGATTAAGTACAAAGCCAAAGTTAGATTCTGAGTAAAAAAAATTTCAACTTGGACTTTTAAGCTTAGTTTTCTTGGCCGTATAACATAAGTGAAGAATGTACGGGAATACTCAAACCTTTCATTGGTGTCACTCACAAATTTAAATCTTTAATTTCGTTATAGGACAAATAAACTATTTTCGTCAATTTCACTGTTAGTTCGTCAAAAAATTAAAAAGTTCACTTATTTTTGACCAATTAAAAGAAGGAAAAAATTATAACTTCATATTTTTCATATAAAATAATTCAAAAAAAATTATTCGTCTTCTTCCCCAAGCCCTCAACCACCCCCACGCACCTCAACCAACCAAATCCACTATCCTCAACCACCCATCACTGACCCTGACACCTCCACCACTGCATACCGCCGCCACCAATCGCTCCCTTCACCACATAAAAGGCAGTTTATATTGTTAATAATGTTCACAGCAATGACTACAAGAACGGGTTCACGTAAATCCAAGATGTTGTTATAACATCAAGTTCGACTCTTTCTAGAAAATTTGGATCTTCAACTTTCACTTCTACCTTTAAGCAGCCAAAATTCATTAATTCAAGTGGTTTAAAGGATCATAGCAAGAAGCTGCAGACAATCTGCAAGAGTTGATATCATGGAAGATCTGCAAATGCCTGGAAATGGTGGAAACGGCATAAATGTCAAAGAAGTGAAAATGGAAGGGATTTAAAACAACTTATAAAATTGGAATATATCTAATCAAAATTAGATTGAACAAATAAATTCCTCCAATCCTTTTCTTTTAGGAACACAATTTATAATACTAGTATCTTAGTTTCATTACATTATTACTGTAGCATATCCATTATATTATTGCTTCCAAGTATGCATGCCACATCATTGTGAGCATGCAATAATACTATTTTCACTATTGCTAGTACTAATGCCACTGCTACAACAAAATGTATTTTTGCAACATGTAAAAAACAACATTCATTAATTAAATGTTACTAAAAAGGTCTACTACAACATTCTAATAAGTGAATGTTGTCATTGGTGTTAATAATTGAGATTTGGCAACATTTTTTAAGTAAATGTTCCTAATGTCGCATTTTTGCAACGTTTATCTAGAGTGTGTTTGATAGATATTATTTGGGAAAAATGAATTTTGAAATAGTGATATGATGGGAAATGTGTGGTTGAAAAAGAAGGAAAAGTTATTGATGTGATGGAAAATATTATTTTATTGAAGAATGTGTGGTTGAAAATGAGTAGAAGAATGAGAATGAAAATGAAAATGAAAATGGGAATCAAACAGGGCCTAGTATTGCAAAAAAAAATATTTTTCACGACATTTATGAAGCATTGCAAAACGTTTATCTTTTGCAAACAGATTAACTTTTAACAACGTTGCAAAAATATTCCTCTTTCGCAACGT
This sequence comes from Osmanthus fragrans, assembly GCA_019395295.1. Lineage (NCBI taxonomy): Eukaryota > Viridiplantae > Streptophyta > Magnoliopsida > Lamiales > Oleaceae > Osmanthus > Osmanthus fragrans. The sequence goes on along the minus strand of CM033362.1, from coordinate 21,450,076 downwards.
TTATGAAGCATTGCCAAAAGACCAATATTTTTATTTTATTTTAACAATGCAAATGTCCATGCCTAGCCAAGAAGTGTAGCCCATTACTTAGCCCAATACCATAATGAATAATTCTGTTTGTACAGAACTATTCACTTAACAGAATAGTTACAAAAAGAAAATTCCCAAAAATATCCTTCTACATTAAAAATTGCAATTAAGTCCCCAAAAATATATGAATCAAGAATCTTTAATAATTTTAACTCCTGAAATTATACAACATTTTATTGTTCTAAGAAATGCCACAAATAATGTATTAAATTATACAAGAGAAGATCTCAAAAGTTTCTTTACAAAATATTTAGATCCAAAACTAAAATACAAAAATACTTATATAGATAATAGAGCAATCAAAATTGAAAACAATATACATAAAAGTGTTATTAATCTAGAAAGAAGAATTAATGAACTAGATAAAATTATTGAAGAAAAATCTTTAACAAAAGACAGTGAATTTTACGAATTCTATTGTAATCTTTTAACTACTTACGAAAATACTTATTTAGATTAAAGACCACTCTGCTGCACACTCCGGTAAAAATGGTATCGGAGCCATGTTATGAACCTAAATTATGATGAACATAATGGATGAAGAAAATATAATTGAAGAATTTTTGAAAAGGGTAGAAAAGCATAAGAAATCAAGTTGTCCTTATTTACCTAAAAATACTACAAATGAAAGTTTTGAGGTTTAAATATAATATACAAATAGAAAATGTTCTTTTAGATAAAAATCTTAAAGGAAAAGACAGGATTATAATAAATCCACCACAAGATTTTAGGATAACACAAAAAGATAATAAAGGAAAAAATAAGGAAATAAATCAATATATGATTACCGAAGTAGAAGAATTAGAACAAAAATTCTTAGAATCCACTGGTGAAGAATATGAAAAACAGTTAAAAGAATTAACTAAAAAAATGGAAAATATAAAAATGAATACTAATCCATCATCTAGTCATATAAAAACAGAATTTAGTAGTGATGAAGAATATGATTATCCTTATGGAACAACAATACCCAATAAAGATGGTACTAATCAATATAGGAAAACACAAAAGAGATACACTGGAAATATAAGAAAACAATCCATAAAAGAAACAAATCCAATGAAATCCTATAATGAACCTATCCATACAACAAGAAGATGGTTAGATCTAGATTGTGTAGATAAAAATAAAATCATAGAAACATGGGTAAAAAGTACAGACTTACTATACAATTTAATAAATGGGAAACATATACAGCTATTAGATTTATAGAACATACGTTCAGAGGAATTGTATCTGATTGGTGGAGAAAACTACAAGAAACCATAAAAAGAAAAATGAAGTATGGAGAAGATAAGACTGAAGAATCAAATAATAGAAATACTTTAAATGAACAAAATATACAAGAAATATTAAAGAGAATTGAGAGAGCCTTGAGAACAGAATTCCTAGGAAACAGATATACTGCAAATAAAGAAACTAGAAAGCAGGAAGAATATAATGATGGAATTATAGCAATGGAAAATTTAAGAATATGTGATATGTATGAACTAGAAAGATACACGTGTAAATTTGAGGAAATATACTATATACTAAATCAAGGAGATTATCAAGAAAATAAGCCTATGTTAAGGTCTTATTTTACTAAGTTACCATTCCCATGGGAAATGAAAGAATATAAAAATACATTACATATTGGTGAAGAAGGTATAAAAATAGATAGTTTTGGAAGTAGAATAGAATTTATAAGAAGAATGATAGGCATCTGGTGTAGAGAAGCCTTAGAAAGTAAGAAAGCATACAAGATAAGAAGAAATATTTTATGTTGCCACAAAAACTTAGGCCAAATTGAGCAATTTGGATGTCATAAAAAGAAATATAAGCCATATAAGAAATACAAAAGAAAGCTTATAAATTTAAAGAAATTTAAGAAAAGAAATTTTAAACCACATAAAAAATATTTCAAGAAAAGAGAATAAAATAAAAAATCCAAACAAAAAAATATTAAGAAATGCAGATGTTTCATTTATAATGAAGAATGACATATTGCCCCCTCAATGTCCTAAAAGAAAAGATAAACAAAATATAAAAACTCTTAGAATTTATCAAGAATTCCAAGATGACAGTGATATAGAGCCAATTGAATATTTTGAAAATTGAAGTTGTGAATGCAGTAGCGTTTACAAATTAGTTATATCTTCATCAGAAAAAAATTCTGAAGAAATAGTATATATGAATCAAGAGATACAACAAGCAGACCAAGAAATAGAAATAGGAACAACTGAGGAAGTTGAAGACTCAATAGAAGGCATAAGCCAAGAAATTACCTTTGATATTAAAAGATACAAAGGAATAACCAAGAAAATATTAGATTTACAGGAGAATGATGTATTCCATCAAGGATTCTTAAGAATACTACCAAGAGTAAATAAGACAATGGTAAGTATGAATTATAAAGAAATGTCTATTAACATAGAAAATACAATAGGAAAATCAAAAATTCCTATAATCACAAAAGAATGTGTAAAACAAAAATTATCTAAAATTCCAGAAAATGTAAGAAATAAGTTAAAATGTATTGAATTAGGAGGAGTCCAAATAATGGTAAAATGATTCTTTAGAGAAGGTATGAATATACCAATAGAAATATATTGCATGGATAATAGAATCTTACAAGATCTTATAGATGTTGTCTACCAAAAGATATTCACAGTAAAACCAAACTATGCGATATCACTAAATGATGAAAATATTGACCAAAGTTTCAATCTATACTATAAGATTGGAAACCTGAAAATGTTAAGAAAAAGTAAAGCTATTAGCATTAGCATAAAATCAATTTTTGTTTTTAGCACTAACCACCATAACAATCTAAGAAAAATAACTGATAATATTATTATACATAAAGACTTTGAAGAACTAGCTGAATATATACCTCCTATGAAATATCAAGAACATGAAGTTACTACACCAGAACAAATAATATTTGATTTTCACAAACAAGTAAGAGAAATTAATTCTGAAGGAAAATTAATAAGAAGAAATGGTGTCAGTCTAGAAGGAGAAAATCTTATTGCAAGATTCCCCTCCAGACAAGACTCTACGACAAACCAACTTAAAAAACTAAGTATTGCTGGACCATCAAGCTCGCAATATTATATCAAAACAAGATATGTAAATCTAGAAGGATACAAGAAAAATCTTCTTGTACTCATAGATATTGGAGCAAATAAAGTCATGTAAATGCTAAGTTTGCTAGCCATTTATTAAACTTTGAATTACTAGAACCATATATATTCAAAGATTATTTGGGAAATGATCTTGAAATAAGAAAATATGTGAAATTTCCTCTTATATTTATAGGAGAGGATGAGAAAGAATATACTAGAGAAATAACCCTATATAAAGATGAATTTTATGGAGTTGAACGTTCACCTATACTATTAGGAATGAACTTTCTTGAACAGTTTAATCCTTACAAACTCTATCAATGATATTTAAAAATAACAATTGATAATAATTCAATTATCATATCAAGAATAGATGAAAATATGAAATCATTTTTATCATGGAAAGAGTAATTAGTACTAATCTCATGAGTCCATATATTGAAGTTACACTTAATATAAAGAGTTGTTGTAAAATTAAATTTCATGCTTATCTAGATACAGGAAGTACAATAAGCTTCTGCTTACCAAATGTACTACCGTCTGAATACTGAAAATATAATTCAAAGAAAGTTGTCACCGTTACAACAGCAAGTGGAAACAAGGTAATATATAATAAATATGCTACACAAGTACATTTTCTAATATCTTTTAGAGAAGTATTTGTTGACACAATATATATGTCAACCACAATTGGATGTGATATTTTATTAGGACAAAATTTCATATTAAAATATGCACTATTTACACAATATATTGATAAATATATGTTCACAACTCCTTGTGCACACAATATATTTACACCAAAAATAGTTAAAGCTGTTAGTATAGCATATAAAAAAAATTAACCATCAGAGTTCCTCAACCTAGCGTGGTGGATGTTGGAGTACAGAAATATTTAAACTAGTTACAGTTTTAAAAATAACAACAGAAAATAAGCTAGAAAAATTGAAAAAATAAATTTCTGAAACTTATTATGAAAACCCATTAGAAAAATGGAGTACAGATAAGGTAAATGCAAAAATAGAATTGATCAATTCAGATACTATAGTCAGAATCAAACCAATGAAATATAGTGTGAAAGATGAAGTGGAATTTAAGATCCAAATAAAAGAATTACTTGAAACTAAACTAATTAGGCTTAGTAAAAGCCCACATAGCAGCCCAGCCTTTATGATTAGGAAACATAGTGAAATAAAAAGAGAAAAAACCAGAATGATGATAAACTATAAGAAGCTAAATGAAACTACAAAGTTTGATGGATACTATTTACCAAATAAGGATACCCGTATTAAACAAGTACAAAATAAGAAGATATTTTCAAAATTCGATTGTAAGTCAGGCTTTTGGCAAATTGTACTTACAGAAGAAAGTAAACCACTAACTGCATTTAGTACCCCCAATCCTTTAGGACAATATGAATGGAATATAATGACATTTGGGTTGAAAAATGCACCACAGATATTTCAAAGAAGAATGGATGAGATAATTAAACCTATCTCTCATTTCTATATTATTTCTATAGATGATTTACTTAATCATTCAAATAATATAAATGAACATATAGAACATCTTGAGAAATTTTGTTATATTATGAAAAAAACATGGTATTACACTTTCTCAAAAAAAAGCTGAGATAGCTAAAACAGAAATAGAATTTTTGGGATTATAGTGAGTTTTCTCAAATTTGATTTCGAAGGGTGAGGATTGGAGTAAAGATGAAGTGTGTGAGTGGTGGGTGGGTAATGGTGTAGAATGAAAATTTTTCTTTTTATTTTTTTATTTAGTTATTTTAATTTTTTACTATAAAATATGTAAATTTACCATTTTACCCTTTTAAAATTGATTAAAGTTTTGGTCATACAGTTGACTTCAATCAACTAACGGTGGAATGGATGTAATTTGTCTATCTTTTTGTTGCAACGAAATTAAAGGCTTGGAACTATGGATGAAACAAATGAAAATTTTGAATATAATTTATAATAAAATGAAAGGATTGGAACTGCTGCTGCAAATTTTCCTATTATTTATCATTTTGGCAAAAACTTAGGGAGCAATGAAGTGTATTCAATTTTTCGGTTCCTTGCATTATGTTTTCCAATGTCCTGCCATATATAGATTAGGAAAAATTTGATAGTTTGTCCCAAAGCTATGGTATTTCTTACAATTTAGTCCCACGGTTATTTTTCTGACATCATTGTTCTCAACCATTTAGTTTTGTAGTGTGGTTGATTCTTAATGAATGGATAACTAGCGTGTGCCTAGTGCTACTGTTGTTGTTCATTTAGATGAATATTGAGCATGCATATGATTTCACCAAAAGAAGCCTACCCAAGTAATAGTAAGAGAAGATTGTTGTCAATCATTTTGGATAGAAAGATTTATTTTTGAACTTTCAAAGCTCTTTGCTAAAAGAGTTAGAGCATCGATAAAAAAATCAAACTAATGATGCAATTCCATTTTCTACTCTTAGCTATAGTGAAATTATTAATTACATCAATAAGAAAGGTTTAAAATTATGTAATTATATTAAAATCAAACCTAAACTTAAGAATGAAAGAGCGGAATGTAAATGAGAACTCGGATAATTTTGGGAACAATATAGTTTTGAGAAAATCGTAGCTCCTTCTTCAAAACTCAAAAGACAAAATAAATCTTATCCAATGAATTTTAGGAAGAGATTTTATCAAAAAGAAAAGAATTATCAAATCCCCCAATAAAGAAAATTCTATAAAAGAAAATTTCAAAAAATAATAATAACCTATTGAAAATGTGAACAAACAAAAATTCAAATAGAGAAGAAAATAATATAAAAAAGATAATGAACTTTAAACTTAATCAATTCTAGTGCTCAAAATTTAGTAATGACAATGAAGTTTATAGTTTTCAAATACGTTTCGAGACAAAATCTTATATAAGACAATTACGTTTTTAAAGATTCTTAAGGCGCGCCAGTTATATTGTCGATTTTGTTAAAGATGTTAGGCAAATATGCGAACCCCTTTACCCAAGACTTAGGAAAAATCCACGAAAGTGGAATCAATAACATACAACACCAGTCAAGATCATTAAGGAAACTGTAAAAATTCTTCCATGTCTCAATATTGTCAACCTAGAAGCCTTTCTAATTGTAGAAACCGATGCCGCGATGCGTCAAACATAGGTTATGGAGGGATTTTCAATAAAAAAAAATTCAAGATCAAGAACAGTTAGCTCGATACCATTCTAGAATATAGATTGGTGTGTAAAAGAACTATTCAACTATTAATAAAGATATTTTATCAATAGTACTTTGTATTTAAAATTTCAAACATATAGTTCGTCGTCTAAAAATTATCTCCTTTTATCCTATTCAAAGGACAATAATTTTCTCTTTTTGTCCTTTTATTTTGAATAAAGTATCTTTACATCTTTTGTGAAGGAATCTGTAACCACTCAAAATATTTTGATGTTATACCCCATATAAAATTTTCTAGTAAAATGATATGGATTATACGAGTTAGACGCCTCTTTTTGAGACGCACATTCAACTATTTCTGATGTCCGTTTGGACCATTTTATGCCCCTGTTTGATCCCCATTTTTGGGATAAAATGTATAAAAGTAAGGAATTTTTTTGAAATACGTGTATAATTATTTTATATGAGAATGTGTGATTGAAAATAAAATTTGAAAAAATGGGGCTCAAACGGGGGCTATATGTCTACAATGGAGTTCTTGATTTGAGTTGATGAGGTGATTCATGGATTCGGATAGCATACGATGCTAGAGAATTTTTAAAATTAGCTCGTTATTGAAATTTTTGAAATACTAGTTTGAGACGGCCTAATTCGATACGTTGTAACTGTTACTACAATTGGACATTTTATGCGCCGTTAATGATGTGGGAAACAAAGCCGTGAGTAGTCGAAATAGTTCAAGAATGCAATGTTTCGACTTCGTTTAATACCCTGTAATGATAATGAATTTTTTTTTGATGTGATCTCAATGAGAGTGGATGACATCGTTCAACGGGCCATTATATGCATGTGACTGAAGTGGGCACTTGAGGATACTATCCTGAGTATCCTAATTTGCATAGATTTATCGACAACTACTTCTACTTGGATCGCTATGACATAGAGACTTTTGAATACTTGAACTGTGACCACTTTTCGGGGAAGCAAGCCATCATCTAAAAATGTAGTTTGGATGATGTGATAATATAAAGTGTGTAAGGTGTGGGTAGTTTAAAATGTTCAATATTTTGATCTTTTGTAATCCTCTTTTGAAACTACATAAACAGCACATATGTAATACATTTTTAAGTGCATTATGCTTTCACTAATATGATTTAAATCATTGAAGTGTGAATTAGCCCAAAGTTTTGCAAACCAGTATATCACAGAGATGCCTGGGTGGATACTGATCCACTTGATACCTAACCTCGGTCTTCGACATAACCGAAATCTCCTACTTTTGCTTGTCGGAGGCCGTAATGTATCACGCCGCACATGGAGATTTTTCCACTGATCAATAATTCGCTTCATTTTCAATTAAATTTCTCAGGCGTCAACATTTGAGAGTCTTACACCCAATTTTTTTTATTTTTTTTTATTTGTTTAATTTTGATTATTTTATTCAACCCTAGGTGCTTAATTAATATTTTATGTCAAAAAAAAAAATCTGTAAAGATTTTTATGTTGAATGCGGAAGACTTATTTTGATATCATTTTCTTTTAGTATGAAGAAACCCAGGATCGAGCTGGGGAGGAGCAGATTTAGCACAGCAAAAGTGGTGGTTTAAATATTGGGGGAGTTAATGACAGTGATCAAACATTAATAAAACATAAACATAAACAATGTACAAACATATAAATGTAAACATATACACATTACACTCTGCTGGTATGGAACCAGCAGAGGAGTCGAGAGAGATGAGAGACTTTATGTATTTCAAATTCTATATTTTCATTGTGTGTGGCTCGAGATACATGGGGCTCTATTTATAGAGCAATGTTACATGACAACCTACCACCTAAACCACATACTCCCCTTAATTTATAGACAACTTGCTCAATATTTAAATCTATTTCATCACATGTCTTAGTTGGTTTACAACCAAACTAGACTTACAATTTGAAACCACAATTTACAACGTAATTTGTTTGACAACTAAGTGTCAATACCCAACATTTTAAAAGTCAGAGCTTGATAGAATCTTTTTGAAAATTTTGTTAATGTTTCATTGTCTTTTGTTGAATTATTTTGAAGGACTTGAAATCAGAAATTATCAACAAGATCATCAATATCTATCCCATAACAACCATCTTCATTGTCTCGGGCATAGTCTTCTGTATCAAATCCGGAACTTAACTTGGAAGCCTTTGAAGCTGATTCAGCAAGAATGGTCGTCATTGGGCTAGATGTGTAAAATTCTTCTGGGTTTTTTGCATTGTGCTAACATTGACATAAGCTTTCTGTTTCAGTTAAAAATCAGCTTGCGTATCTTGAACTTTTCAAGTTCTTGAATTGCTTGTTTTTATTGATGCTTGCAATTTTGAAACCACGCTTGAACTGATTTTGGGCAGGCATTAGTTTCTGTACACTTTTTCCACCATTTGATTTTGGGACGACGAACTATATGCTTGCATGGGAGCATATTCAGAATCTATATATTTCCTCTATAACTTGAAAGTCCCAACACATATCCACGATATTTTGAATATTTTTGAAAATTGAAAGATTAACCAATCTTGATTATGAATAAATTTAGTTCCATGTTCTTTGAAGTATTTGAAACCTTGAGAAACAAGATTGGAAAGGATCTCTTCCTTAACTCCAAAGTACAGGAACCAAATTTGAAACCACTTTGAAAAGAAATTGTGGCACTTATGGTCAAACATTATAAACCAGGAGTGGGAGACTGGTCTAATGTATAAAACCATGTACCAAGCTGAAAAGTAGTCAAAATAATTAAATTTTGATGGAGATTTTTTTATAATATCAAAATTTTTTGATTTATCATGGGATTTGGCCCCACTCTTCGTATGAGAGTACATTAAAAATCTTGAGTTTTGTAAAATTGATTTCTTGAGAACTTGGTTTATGAGTAATCTCAGCAGAATGAGTATACTTAAGAATAAACTCATAATAAGCTTTTTTTTTTCTTTTTTCTTTTTTACGTCATCTGTCATATACCAGAATCTTTCTGGGAGTATTTTTGAAATAAATTCTTCTAGAAATGCATATTTTGTAGACTAAGATTTTTTCATATTAATTACTAGTAAGGATATTATTAATGTTAAGTTTGATACTTTTGTTTTCTTTAAATTAAGTGCATTATTTATATTATGTCTATAGTATGGTCCAAGTGGTTATAGACATGTTGTCTATGTTAGTAATTGGTAGTAGGTAGAAGTGATGTGTAGAAGTATGGTTATTTTTGTACAAGTATGGTTGTAGACGTTTTACTCTCTATCTATCTATGAAAAGTTTTTGCTCATTTCCTTCTCTTTGAGTTCATATTCTATGGTATCAGAGCTTATATGATCTTAGAAAGGGTAGAAAAAGAGAGAAAAAAAGTGAGAGAAAAATCGTAAGCAGAGCAAATACCGTATGTTGAATGCAACCGGTTAGCTTATTGCAAATACGGTAAGTATAGAACTTCAAATCCGGTAAGCAGTTCAAATCTGGTAAATTTTTTGTAAATACCGTAACATAGAACTACAAATCCGGTAAGCAGTTCAAATCCGGTAAGTTCTTTTCAAATACGGTAAGTGTAGAACTTCCAAACCCGGTAAGCAGTTCAAACCCGATAAGTTTATATCCGGTAAGCAAAGATTTTCTGCTCATATCCGGTACGCTGTGCTGAAATTCGGTGAAGCTAAGATCAAATACGGTAAACTTAAGTAAATCGGGTTAGATCGTCACCAGAAGAAGATGGCTTCAGGCAGTTTTTCAGCACCTCTTCCTTCAATGTTTATGGGTGAGAACTACGATTTTTGGGCTGCGAAGATGAAGGCTTATTTGAAAGCCTATGACCTATGGGAAATCACGGAATCTGGAGCAGAGCCACCACCACTTAGAGCAAATCCTATTATAGCTCAGTTGAAGCAACATAGTGAAGAGGTTGCAAAGAAGTTCAAAGTTTTGTCTTGCATTCAATCAGCCGTCTCTGATACAATTTTTACCAGGATTATTACTTGTGAAACAGCAAAGGAAGCCTGTGATAGATTGTTAGAAGAGTTTAGGGAAAATGTAAGAACAATGCAAATGCAAGTTCTCGATCTTAGAATGGAGTATGAGACACTAAAGATGAAAGAGGTTGAATCTGTTAAAGATTACTCGGACAGATTGATGAAAATTGCAAATAAAATAAGGCTGCTAGGGGATGATCTACCTAATAAGCGTGTGGTAGAAAATGTCCTTATCAGTTTGCCTGAGAAATTTGAAGCTAAAATCTCTTCACTTGAAGATTCCAGAGATCTGTCTACTATAACCTTATTTGAGCTCATAAATGCCTTGCAAGCTACTGAGCAAAGAAGGTTGTTTAGATAGGAAGAACAAGTTGAAGAAGCTTTATTTGCCAAGGGAAAATATAAAGCTCAAATGAGTTTTGGTGGGAAGAAGCATCATCCTGAAAAGAAGTTTGATGGCAACAAAAATGCTGTGAAAACTGACTATCCACCTTGTCATATTGCAAGAAGAAAGGGTATTCACCTAAAAGATGTTGGTTCAAGCCAGATGTGAAATGTAGAGCCTACAAACAATTTGGACACATTGAAAAATTGTGCAAAAAAAAGAAGGTGAAACAGGACTTGCAACAGGCACAAGTTGCTGAAAATCAGCAACAAGTCAACATGAGAGGTATCTATTTACAGCTGCAAATCACATGATATGTAGTGTTGTTGGAACATGGCTGTTGGATAGTGGATGCACACATCATATGACTTTAGACTCCAACATCTTTGTCGAACTTGACAGCAAGTACAAATCAAAAGTGAAGGTGGGAAATGGTGAGTATGTCAAAGTGGAAGGGATTGGTGTGATTTCTGTGCAAACACCAACAGGTATTAAACACATTACAGATGTTCTTTATGTACCTGAAATTGATCAAAATTTAGTGGGTGTAGGCCAATTAATTGAGAAGAATTATAATTTGATATTTAAAGAAAGTGGTTGCACTATATTGGATGCAAATGGAAGTGAATTAATGTCCTTTAAATGGGAAAAATGTGACATCACATGCATATTCTAGCATTGTTGTAGAGTCTTCACTTTACATAAACGATTTGGACATACAAATTTCACATCACTCATGCAATTGCACAAGCTGGAACTTGTTGAAAATTTGCCTAATATATGTGATGATAACTGTGTTGGTGATTTATATCAACTTGGAAAACAAACCAGATTGCCATTTCCAAAAACCCAATAAGAAGAGCTACAAATAAGTTGGAAATAATCCATTCAGATGTGTGTGGTCCAATGAGAACACAAGCTTTCAATGGCAGCGTGTACTTTGTGCTCTTCATAGATGATTTGACAAGAATGTGTTGGGTTTACTTTCTAAAAATGAAATCTAAAGTTCCTGGTGTATTTCAAAAGTTCAAAAATCTGGTGAAAAATGAAAGTGACAGCAAAATCAAAGCCATCAGATCAGACAATGGAACAGAGTATTGTTGCAGCCAGTTTGATAAATTTTGTGAAGATATGGTAATACAATATCAGCTAACAGTTCCTTATTCTCCCGAGCAAAATGGTGTTTGTGAAATGAAGAATAGAACGATTATGGAGATGGCAAAATGCTTGATGTTAGAGACGAAAGTTCCAAAGGAATTCTGTGCAGAGGCAGTGAGTACGTCTGCGTATCTTCTCAACAGATTATCTACAAAAGCTTTGGACAAACTAACTCCTTTTGAAGCTTGGTATGGAGTTAAGCAAGATGTGTCACACTTGAAGGTGTTTGGCAGCATATACTACACTCATAAACCTGATGTAAAGAGGGATAAATTGAGTCAAGAGGCTGAGGTTAGAGTTTTAGTTGGTTATTGCAGTAATGTCAAAGGCTATAGGGTATTCAACCCTCTTAGCAAGAAGGTAATTTCTAGTAGGGACATCAAAGTTGATAAAGAAGCCTCATGAAACTGGGAATCAACTGTAAGCAATCAACCTCAGGTTCCAAATGTCATTCCTAGTCAGTCAACACTGATGTTAATGAAGTAGAAGAAGGAACTAATAGTGATTCAGATTCTAAAAATGAAGTGCTAAGAACAAGGTTACTTACATACATATATGCTAGATGTAATTTAGCTACTTTGGAACCTTCAAACTTTGTTGAGGCTGCAAACTCAAAAGAATGGATGGATGTAATGCAGGAGGAGTTAAACATGATAGAGAAGAATGGAACTTGGTTACTGGTTGATTGACTAAAAGATAAACTTGTAATTGCTGTGAATTGGGTGTATAAATCGAAGCTAAATCCAGATGGCTCACTGACTAAACTCAAGGCCAGGCTGGTAATGAAGGAATATGCTCAAAAATCCGATATAGACTTCAATGACACGTTTGCACCAGTAGCCAAGTATGAAACCATCAGATTGCTATTTGCCATTACATTTCATAGAGGCTGGAAGATATACCAATTACATGTCAAGTCAGCATTTCTAAATAGACACTTGGAGGAAGAAATATTCATTGAACAGCCTGAAGGGTTCCAAGTGCTGAGAATATGAAGAAAGTGTATTTGCTGAAGAAGACCTTTTATGGTTTAAAACAGGCTCCAAGGGCCTAGTGTAGCAAGATTGATGAACATTTGAGTAGGCTTGGGTTTTTTAGGAGCATGAATGAACAAACTTTGTACATAAAGGAGGAAAAGAAAGAGATTATCATCATCTCATTGTATGTTGATGATCTCTTAATTACTAGCAGCAGTTGTACATTGATTGACCAAGTAAAAGATGAATTGAAAAAGGCTTTTGAGATGATAGATCTGGGAAAAATGCAATATTTCCTTGGCATGAAAATATTTCAAACTCAAAATGGTATATTTGTGTGCCAAAGAAAATACACTAGAGAAATGCTAAAGAAGTTTAGCATGGAGAATAGCAAATCAGTGAGTACTCCATTGGTTCTGAATTTGAAACTGAAGAAGGATGATGGAGCCAAGAAGATAGATGAGAAGGTGTATAGAAGAATTCTTGGATGTCTACTGTACTTGACTTCTACCAGACCTGATATCACATTTGCGGCCAACATCTTATCCAGATTTAGACAGGAACCAAGTGAGCTTCATTTTCAGGCAACAAAAAGGGTGCTGAGATATGTAAAAGGAACAAAGGAGCTTGGAATTTGATTCAAAATGCAACACCCCGAACTTAGGCTTCGAGTGTCATGCACTAAATATAATAACTTCTGTCATAGCTACATGTAAAAACTCTTAAATAAAAGTATTACATGTTAGAAATTTATTTTCAATTTAGCAAAACATTTCTGATAAAATTTAATGGCCAGCAAAAGTGCATGTCGACATGAAATTATACTTTACATATATGGACTCGGCGCTGCCACAGCAAATTGGGGCAGCCAATTCAACTATTTTTATAAAATTCATCCCAACTCCGTTTTATATGAAATTTGCAGCATTAGAAATATATTTTCAAGAAGTTTTCTAGGTTAAACTATGAAAAATTTCCAAGATCATATGATATGGGCGTTTTACTGAAAACAGTGAGGTATCGCACAGAAAATTTATTTTGACCCTTCGACGCTAAAAAAATTATATCTAGGCCATGAATATCCAAATTGAGTGATTCTTGTGCCCATATTAAGACAACTCAAAGAGGAACGCAGCAATATTTTTAGAGTCTCAAATAGACGTTTATAGAGTTAGAAATAGCGTTTTGAAGTTGACCCAGAAACTATCCAGTTTCTGCCCTTTTTTTATCATTTCAAGAAAATGTCTATGAAAATATCTCTTAACATAACATAAAAGATTTGATTACAAAATCCACCATTAGTACCATACTACATCATGTCATCAACATGTTTTTATATAATACCATAAGAAAAACATATGGAAGACAGTCGTCGAACAAAACATACAGAAAGAAACTTTGATGCAAAATAACTTTGTCCTTAACCCATCATCGATTATGCCAACTGACTTCCATAAACCCAACGATCATGGATCTGAAAAATTAGTATAAAATACTATGAATATAAAGAATACTCAGTAAGATATCATATTTGGATTTAACATGTTAATAATATGCAAAAAAATATATTCAAACACATACTTGCACATTCCGGCTTGCCGGTGCCCTTCGGACTTGTCTTAAGGCATAAATAGATATCTAACTTTGTGGACTTATCCACCACGTTCATATTATGGTTTTTCATGCATAGCTTAAGAATAAATATTACCATGAAATCCTACCATTTAAGCATATAAAGTATCTTACCTTAAAATACTTGAAGTAATTTCGTTGGCTTTTGTTTCCCTTCACAACGTATTCCTATCTATCCTCTAATTTTATTATAAGGAATTTTCTGGTTTCGCAAGGGATAATTGCATGGAATATATCTTATTTAAAGGCAAGAGAAACTTAAGGATTAAGCAAAGGATGACTAACAAATTTGTGCCTCCACGTGGGCTTGCAAAATCCTCCTTTTATGCATGTCATTCCACCTCCAACTTAGTTTAAAATAGTCATCACCTCTTGCATGCCCAACTTAACACCTCATGCTTTAATTAAATATTAACCACCTCCTACTTTAATCCTTACAAAGGTGGCGCCATCCCCCCATTCCTCACAGCCATAGTGGATGAAACAAAGAAAATGTTTGTCTATAATACTAATAAAATAGATGTAGAATTGACAATTATCCCAAACCCCTAATTAACTAATCTTGGTAAACTTTTAATCAATCGAAAATGCAAACTTGGCAACTATTAACATTTTTGGCCAATAGAATATTGAAAGTTAAATTGCTATCCTACAAAAAAAAAATTTAACGAGAAAAATAAACAACCATAAAATTTCGGAGTATTACAAAAAATCAGAAAGATTGCTGCTAACTGAATTGACAGATAGTGATTGGGATTCTTCAGTTGATGACATGAAAAGTACCTCAGACTATGTATTTTATGCTACTTCAAGTATTGTGTGCTGGAACTCTATGAAACAGAAAACTGTAGCTCAATACACTGCAGAGGCAGAGTACATAGCAGCTTCAGAAACCACAAATCAAGATATCTGGCTCAGGAAAGTATTAGAGGATTTGAAGCACAAACAAGAGAAAGCCACAACCATTTTTTGTGACAATCAATCAGTTGTGGCAATGGTAAAGAACCCTGTGTTTCATGGAAGGACAAAACACATCAAGATCAAGTACCACTCAATCAGGGAAGCACATGAAAAGCAAGAAGTGATGCTGGTACATTGCAATTATGAAGACCAGTATGCTGGCATTTTTACCAAGTCTTTGTCTAAGGGAAGATTTGAAACATTGAGAGGACATCTTGATGTTTCCAGCAAAAGTCTCAAGGAGGAGTATTAATGTTAAGTTTGATACTTTTGTTGTCTTTAAATTAAGTGTATTATTTATATGTCTATAGTATGGTCCAAGTGATTATAGATATGTTATCTATGTTAGTAAGTGGTAGTAGGTAGAAGTGATGTGTAGAAGTATTGTTATTTTTTATAAGTATGGTTGTAGCCGTTTTACTCTCTATCTATCTATGAAAAGTTCTTGCTCATCTTCTTCTCTTTGAGTTCATACTCTATCAGATATATCTTAGGTATATTATTGAAAAAATCTGAGTTTTTTTTAGATTGATTGATAACAGGTAATTTTCCTTATCATGCTTCAACAGCCTTTTTGAAGTTTGTTGGTTGAGAAGTTTAGTGATTTTTTGGAAGAGAACATATATCAAATGGCTTGATTGGCTTGAAGGGAGGCCGATATTAGCTTTGATGTGGGTTTCTTGCATAGGAATATTTCCAAATATTTGAAAGGTGTTTAAAGTTTGGATTTGACTTGAAGAGGCTAAATATTTTGAAGATTTTGATGCTTGTGTAGTTTTTTGAGAAGAAATTGAAGCAGTACATGAATTCTCATTTTTAAAAGAATCGATCTATTCAACTTTTCGTTTTTTGAGCTCATTTTTGCGCACTGATAGAACTCCAACAATTCTCTTTTTTTCTTGTAAGCATTCTCTCCTAAGGAAATCTTGCAAAACATTAGATTTTATTTGTATATATTGAATTTCAAAATTAAAACATGACAAAATAGCTTGTCATCTTGCAAAAATTTAATATGAGATAAGATTCTTTATATATTTTTGTAAAACATCTGTTGAGGCTTTACAATCTGTCTTGACAAAAAAAAATGTTTTGTTGAGTACATCATCTTGAAATTTTGAAATCCATAGTACTATTGATAACATCGATTTTTTAACAATTGAATTATTCTTTTGCACACCAATCCATATTTTAGAATGGCATCGAAGCTACTATTCTTGATCTTGAATTTTTTTGTTTGAGAATCCCTTCTTAGCCTATATCTGAGGCATTGGTTTCTACCATTAGGAAGGCTTCCGGGTTGACAATATTGAGATATAGAAGAGTTTTTACAGCTTCCTTAATGGTCTTGATTGCTATTGTTTGTTCTTGACTCTACTTTGGTGGATTTTTTCCTAAGTCTTCGGTAAAACGGTTCACATATTTGCGTAATGTGTTAAACAAAATCAGCAACGTAATTGACACACCCTAAGAATATTTAAAGATTAGTCTTATCTAAGATTTCGCTGAGAACTTACTTGAAAACTCTAAGCCGTTGTTTGTCCCCTATTTTTTTCATCAAAATATATTATTCAACAGTGATTTGACATCACTTCAATTACACATTCTTCAATAAAATAATATTACACGTAAATCCAAAAATTTTCTTTTATTTTTTAACACACATTTCTCATCAATACACTATTCAAAAATTCATTTTTTTTTTTTGCAAGAATGAGGCTCAAACAAGGGCTAAACTTCTTTGAATTGGTGTAATTGTAGCTTGATAAATTTCGTAATATAGAAACATAATCCTAGCTTGGCACAAAAAAAAAAAAAAATAGTAGTAGAAACTGCTAATCCATTTTATTTTATAATCTTGAAAAAGATATTTAAATGTTTAAAATGTTGTTCTAAACTTTTAGAATAGATTAGAACATAATCTATAAAAACAATTGAAAAGTTTTGATCTAGATTAAATATGTCTTTCATAATTTATGGATTTTTCATCAAATATATTATTCAGCAGTGATTTGACATCACTTTCAATTACAACATTCTTCAATAAAATAATATTACACGTAAATTCCAAAAATTTTCTTTATTTTTTAACACACATTTCTCATCAATCCACTATTCAAAAATTCATTTCTTTTTTTTGCAAGAATGAGGCTCAAACAAGGGCTAAACTTCTTGAATTTGGTGTAATAGTAGCTTGATAAATTTCGTATATAGGAAACATAATCCTAGCTTGTCACAAAAAAAATAAAAATAGTAGAAACTGCTAATCCCATTTTATTTTATAATCTTGAAAAAGATATTTAAAATTGGTTAAAAAGTTGATTCTAAAACTTTTAGATAGATTAGAAACATAATCTATAAAAACAATTGAAAAGTTTGATCTAATTAAGATATGTCCTTTTTCACCAGAAAGAAAGAGCATTGTTTAATTCTAACATCACATTTCATTCGTATTGTCCAAATGAAACATTGAATGTAGTTTTATACCAATCTCGTTCTGCAATCTAGATTTGTCCAAAACCAGGTTTTAAGTAGAACTTTGAAAATATCGTTACCTTAAGAAGTCTATTTAATATATCTTTCTTTTTAAAGTAAGGAATATCTAATCCATTGAGGTACTTTATTTAAAAGTTTCTAATAGATAACTCATCTTGGAGCACCTATTTCTATTTCACTTTGATTATTAATATAGAAAGAAGAACATCTCCAAGAGATTTACTAGGACAAATTAAATTCTTTTCCAATAAATAATTGATTTCCTTGACACAATAATCTTTTCCGATAAATAATTGATTTCCTTGACACAATAATCAAGCAATTATTTATTCATTTGAATTGGTCTTGACGTTGTCCGCATACTTGATTAATTTAAATCACAAACATATGGAAAAGAAGTTATATGTTTCTTTATATCTCAAAATGCATTTGGAATGGTAGAACATATTTTTGACTCAATTTGTTCTCGAATTTGAGTTATTTTTCTTGATTTCAAGATTCTTGATGTAGGAATTAATTCTCGAGAAACCTTTGATTCGGGCTCAGAAATCAACCAAACGAACACCACATGACCCAACTCGACCCAACAATTCTCTACACAATGGTTGCCCTTCTCTTCCTTGTTGGTTGCCCTCTTTTCCCCCTTTAATTGCTCTCTATTTAGTACCCACAAAGGACACTAGATGGTGACTACAATGGAGGAGAAACAAGGTAACAACAATGGTGAAAACTCTCCCAATTCCCCCCCAAGTCAGCTGCCCCCTTTCTCACATTCTCTCTTCCATTTAGCACACCCAAAATGGCTAGGTTTCTACCATATAAATAGGCTAGGTTTAGGTCACTCA
Organism: Osmanthus fragrans; assembly: GCA_019395295.1. Classification (NCBI taxonomy): domain Eukaryota; kingdom Viridiplantae; phylum Streptophyta; class Magnoliopsida; order Lamiales; family Oleaceae; genus Osmanthus; species Osmanthus fragrans. The sequence goes on along the minus strand of CM033362.1, from coordinate 21,431,252 downwards.
TTTGGGCCAAGACTCACTCATAATGGGCCAAGTTAATGGGCTAACGATAATAAAATTCATCCATTAACTAAACTACCAATTCAACTAAACTTAGGCAACCATTGTGTATTAATTGTTTCCGAGTCAAGCCATCACTATTGGTGCCGATAAAATATCTAACATCGATTTTTCATCATCGCCTGGATTATTGGGTATAAAAAAACCCAACAATCTCTACCTTGATTCCCAATAAACCTACAAGCAAACAAAACACACAGTTTATACTTGCATAATCAAGGTAACCAATAAAATTAGTTTCACAGACCTTATCTCGTGTTTCCAACCTGAAACACATACCATATCTGCTCCATGTACTCACCAGGGCTAATGTCAAGAACATCCAAGTAGAAGCAGATAATCACAATGACAGTCAAGAGCAAATAAACTTGCGATGAAGATATAACATAGGATAATATACATAGATCTTTTTCATAAATATGTTCACACATAACTACAGATTATCACCAAGTTAATCAACAAGCCAACACATATGCAACAAATGCATAATGACCCCACGAAAAAAAAAGATCTCACCACACTTATCCTATCCCATTCCGTGTTACTCCCACCTTGAGCACACATATCTCCACTCATCGCTCCACCATGCTCACTAGACTAATCACTCAACTCATGTCTAACTGGTAAGTCATAATAGATCCTAAGTTCTAGGGATAATCTTTTATCACCACATCACTTCTTCCAAACTACGTGGATAATGGGGCTCCACCTAACAGAAGTGATAAAAGTGATCTCTCTCACACTCCACCTGATCAGGATCTCTTTCTGATAAAGAATTCCAGACATTTGATCACATCTCCCCTCGTGATCCAAACGTCACACTCCACATCCCCCGTACAAACCACAATGTACCCCTAGACATCTATACTCCACCTCACTAATAGACATCCAACACATTGTCAATTGCATCACAAACTCATTATGGCAAAACAATACCTTTTGGCGACCACAAAGGTTAGGGCTCAATTTAAAATTGACCCAAGCACCACAATGTTACTCCAATCACTAATGCTCAAAAACTATCCACAAAGGAAAAGGTGAATGTGGTGCTCACAAAGAGAATAGAAGAAGAAAAAATTGGTTACTTCACTACACTCACAAAGGAGACTCACAAAGAGGAAGAAGGTAACCCTACATGACTGCCTCACACAATCTCACAAACCAAACAGGCTTATAAAGATAAAGGAGATAATGGCTGCCCATCTTTCTTCTCACCAGCACACTGTCTCACACCACTCACAGAGCAAACGGAGTACGCCACAACTCTCAACCCACTATGCATGCAAATATATTACACACAGTAATAAGACTACTCAAATTCATGCAATTACACACATCAAACATATTGAATGTAACGACCCGGGTCCCACTTAACGATCTGTCCCGGCCGTTAGATCGACGACGTACTGTCCCCACTGTACCAGCATAGGTCTTTTCAGCTGCTTTGTCCTCACTCGCACGCTCCCCAAGAAAACTTCCCAGGGGGTCACCCATCATAGAATTGCTCCAAGCCAAGCACGCTTAACTGTGGAGTTTCTAACGATGGACTTCCGAAAAGAAGGTGCACCTTGTTGGTATGAGTAGTACATATCAATTCTTTTAAACTTTTCTGGTCTAGGTATTACAATCACCCCCCGTTAGACTCGCGACGTCCTCGTCGCGCTTGATCATTTTGAGGATCCGTTGCCAGGCGTTGGGATTTTAGAGGTGGCTCCTACGAGTTCAAGCGGTGGCTCCCGCCCTATGGCGTAGCACTTTGTCCCGCATAGCACTTAGTTCCCGATTTCCGGCTGGCAACTGGCTCTGATACCATTTGTAACGACCCGGATCCCACTTAACAGGCTGTCCCGGCCGTTAGATCGACGACGTACTGTCCCCACTGTACTAGCATAGGTCTTTTCAGCATGCTTTGTCCTCACTCGCACGCTCCCCGAGAAAACTTCCACAGTTTAAAAGAATTGATATGTACTACTCATACCAACAAGGTGCACCTTCTTTTCGGAAGTCCATCGTTAGAAACTCCACAGTTAAGCGTGCTTGGCTTGGAGCAATTCTATGATGGGTGACCCCCTGGGAAGTTTTCTCGAGGAGCGTGCGAGTGAGGACAAAGCATGCTGAAAAGACCTATGCTGGTACAGTGGGGACAGTACGTCGTCGATTTAACGGCCGGGACAGACCGTTAAGTGGGACCCGGGTCGTTACAAATGGTATCAGAGCCAGGTTGCCAGCCGAAAATCGGGAACTAAGTGCTATGCGGGACAAAGTGCTACGCCGTAGAGCGGGAGCCACCGCTTGAACTCGTAGGAGCCACCTCTAAAATCCCAACGCCTGGCAACGGATCCTCAAAATGATCAAGCGCGACGAGGACGTCGCGAGTCTAACGGGGGGTGATTGTAATACCCAAACCAGAAAAGTTTAAAAGAATTGATATGTACTACTCATACTAACAAGGTGCACCTTCTTCTCGGAAGTCCATCGTTAGAAACTCCACAGTTAAGTGTGCTTGGCTTGGAGCAATTCTATGATGGGTGACCCCCTGGGAAGTTTTCTCGGGGATCGTGCGAGTGAGGACAAAGCATGCTGAAAAGACCTATGCTGGTACAGTGGGGACAGTACGTCGTCGATCTAACGGCCGGGACAGACCGTTAACGAACCGATTTCTTGGAACTCAGAATGTTACTAAATCAAAAGACAAACATATCGAACCCAAAGAATATAAAATAAAATTTATTATTTCAAACAAAAATTATTTCTCAAGGACAGAATAAAAGTAAAAGAACATTTATTCCTATTATTGAAATATAAAATAATAATAAAACACAAGCGATGAGTTTCTTTATTTTTAAATAACGTTTGCCACCACCGACCAAGTACCAGTTCCAAGCTCCCGATGTCTAATTGCCTGAAAATGGGGAAAACTTAAGGGTGAGATTTAAGAAAAATCTCAATAAGTGTGTGCAGTGAACAAGTCATTGAATTTAAATTAAGGAAAACATAATTTTCATATCATACATATAGGAGACACATGAACTACTCCGAACATAGGTGGTAGCAATTCCTGTGCGTAGCGCTACTAAACTCCGATCTTCTTATCTTAACATATATTGCTCATAAATGGATTTCAAAACTTAAAATACAATATACAAGTTCACATAAACACATGCAACATCACTTACCTCGTAGTTGAATGATATTTCGATAAACTAATGGTGAAGTCTCTGCCTACTGGGAGCCCTTTTTTTTTTAATCTTGTGTATAGGACAAATGATTGACTTGTGTGTGTGAGGGAAGGAAAAGTGACGTGAATGGGTGGGGCTAAATAATTAAATATTGGTTGGCATGGAAAGATGGGAGCTTTCCATATGAAAAATGGAATATACGTGTATACCATATAAAATTATATAATGGTATGAAATTACTCCTTGTTTTCTATTTATAAGTGCACGTGTCTGTCAACTAAAAGAAGAAGCCAAGATGATTGATTCTTAAAAAAAAGGGATTGACTCCTTTGGTGGCATAGAGTCATAATTTTCCTTGTACTATGCCTAGAAAATTGTCTATCACATAATATATAATAATTCATTCAAACTTTCCAAAACAAGGGTCACGTATCTCCCTATCAACATCAATTAATTGTATATTTAACTCAATCAAAAATTTAATTAACTAATATACTACTTTGGTCCCCTAAATAATATAAACTAAGCAATTTGATCCTTAGATTCTCAACTTCTCACTATAAGGTCCTAATTTCTAATAATAACAACTATAACGAATTTTCAGGGTTTTACAATCTACCCCTCTTAAAATAAATTTTCGTCCTCGAAAATTACCTCAGTCGACATTTTCGAACAGTTGGGGGTACTTAGATCGCATCTCATCCTCGCGTTCCCAAGTTGTCTCTTCTACTGAATGGTGTTGCCATAACACTTTAACCAATAGTATCTCCTTGTTGCGAAGCTTTTGTACCCTTCGAGCTATAATACAAAGTGGGGTTTCCTCATAGCTCAGGTCCCGTTGGATTTGCAAGGGTTGATGTTTTAATACGTGACTCGGATCAGGAATGTACTTCTTGAGTGTCGATACATGGAAGACGTCATGTACTGCAGAAAGCTCTGGTGGCAAGGCCAATTGATAAGCTACATTTCCAACCCTTTTGAGTATCTCGAAAGGTCCGATGTATCTTGGTCGAAGTTCCCCCCTTTTTCCAAATCTTAAGACACCTTTCATTGGTGTAACTTTCAAAAATACACTATCACCAACAGCAAATTCCAGTTCTTTTCGTCTTCTATCTGCATAGCATTTTTGTCTGTCTTGGGCGGTCTTCATGTTAGTTCGAATCTTTTCGATGGCCTGAACCGTTCGTTCCATGATTTCAGGTCCTAAAATTTTACGTTCACCGACTTCATCCCAATGAATGGGCGATCTACACTTTCTTCCGTACAGGGCTTCATACGGTGCCATACCGATAGAGGCATGATAACTATTGTTATACGCGAACTCGACTAATGGTAAATGCTTTTCCCAATGTCCCCCAAAATCCAGGACACATAATCGGAGCATATCCTCTACTGTTTGAATTGTTCGCTCGGATTGTCCATCCGTTTGGGGGTGAAAAGCTGTACTAAATTTTAGCTTAGTTCCCATTGCCCGATGCAAACTTTTCCAAAAGTTAGATGTAAATCTTGGATCTCTGTCTGATACAATCGAAATTGGAACGCCGTGTAATTTCACCACTTCATCAACATATAGTTGCGCAAACTGGTCTATAGAAAATGTCATTCGAACAGGTAAGAAATGAGCTGACTTGGTCAGTCTATCGACGATTACCCAAATAGCCTCATGACCTCTTACTGTTTTCGGAAAACCAACAACAAAATCCATCGTTACATGCTCCCATTTTCCATTCTGGAATATCTAATGGTTGTAGTGACCCTGATGGTCGTTGATGCTCAGCTTTCACCTGTTGACAAATTAGGCATTTCTCAACGAACTCAGCTATATCCCTCTTCATATTCCTCCACCAAAATACAGCTTTTAGGTCAAGGTACATCTTTGTACCTCTTGGGTGTACCGAATAAGGGGTTGTGTGGGCTTCTTCCAAGATTTCTTTTCTCAATTCCTCAAAGTCTGGTACGCACAAACGTCCTTGATAATATAATGTTTTATCCTCAGTTACAGTGAACCCCTTTCGCTTTTCTATATCAATTTCGGATTTAATAAATTCTAATAACTGATCGCCTTTCTGATGGTTCTTAATTCGATCTTGGAGTGTCGGCCGAACAGAGAGAGCTGCTATCTGAGCAACAGTGTTTGATGGTGTCGTGAATATTTCGAGATTTAACTTCTCAAATTCTCTCCATAGAGATTTTTGTGCTGTTAACATTGTCACTTTGCTTATTGTTTTCCTACTTAGAGCATCAGCCACTACGTTCGCCTTGCCTGGATGGTAATGAATTTCGCAGTCGTAATCCTTTACCAATTCAAGCCACCTTCTCTGCCTCATGTTCAGTTCCTTCTGAGTGAAAATGTATTTGAGGCTCTTATGATCGGTATATATGTCACATTTACCTCCGTATAGGTAGTGCCTCCAAATCTTCAAGGCGTGTACTACCGCTGCGAGTTCTAGGTCATGTGGGGTAATTTTGTTCATGAGGTTTCAACTGTCTAGATGCATAGGCTACTACCTTGCCTTGTTGCATCAATACACAACCTAATCCCTGTTTGGATGCGTTACTGTATATTACGAAACCTTCTGATCCTTCAGGTATAGTTAACACTGGCGCATTAACTAACCTTTCCTTCAGTTCTTTGAAGCTGTGTTCACATTTTTCCGTCCATTCAAATTTCACACCCTTACGAGTCAACTGAGTCAAAGGCCCTGATATCTTAGAGAATCCTTCTATAAATCTCCGGTAGTATCCTGCTAAGCCCAAAAAGCTACGAACCTCTCCTACATTGGCTGGTCTTGACCAATTCGACACTGCTTCCACTTTGCTCGGATCTACCTCTATTCCTTGGGATGTAACTACATGTTCGAGAAATGCAACTCGCTCTACCAAAATTCGCACTTTTTGAATTTGGCATAAAGTTTCTCCCTTTTTAAAGTTTCTAATACAATCTTCAAATGTTCCTTATGCTCTTCTTCAGTCTTTGAATAGATCAAAATATCATCAATGAATACAATGACAAATTGGTCTAGGTATTCATGGAAGACGCGATTCATCAAGTCCATAAACACTCCAGGAGCATTAGTTAGACCAAATGGCATAACTAAGAACTCGTAGTGGCCATACCGAGTTGTTTCTGCATTGAAAGCCCGAAGACTATTAAGGTCAGATGGGTGTGTAGGGTTCTTGATGTCAGTAGTGACAAACAGAGATAAATAACTGACAGTGGGAGATGTCAAGATAGTACGGGAATTCCTAGAAGTTTTTCCCGAGGATTTACCTGGGATGCCTCCTGAACGGAAAATAGAGTTCACTATTGATTTAACTCCCGGCTCCGCACCTACTTCCAAGGCTCCTTACAGGATGGCTCCAAAGGAGTTACAGGAGTTGAAATCACAAATAGAAGAATTGTTGGAGAAGGGATTCATCCAACCCAGTGTATCCCCATGGGGGGCGCCAGTGTTATTTGTCAAGAAGAAAGACGGGTCAATGCGAATGTGCATTGACTACAGAGAGTTGAATAGAATCACTATTAAGAATAAGTATCCGCTTCCCAGGATTGAAGACTTGTTGGACCAATTACGTGGCGCAAGGGTATTTTCAAAAGTCGACCGTCGCCGGAAAACCCAAGAAATGCACTCAGTGACGCCGAACAAGCCTTTAGAGATTATGACCGCTTCAGGCCCGAACTTGAGTGGACAATTTCCCAACATGTAGAGCAGTTGAATATCGTACGTGAGCGGGCCATACAGCATAATAATCACCGGTCGATCCGTCACTTACTCTCGACTTTTCGAAGTGACTATGCGGAGGTAGCTAATAACATATATGTAGATGCTCTAGTGTCTCTTAATGTGGAGATGGAGTATGATACCTTCTGCACGAGATTTGTGGCATATTGGCCCATGTACTTTGAGTATCGCTATGGGTTTGCTCCCGAAGAAGATTCAGAAGAAGAAGCTGAGGAAGACGATGATCCAGCGCTAGGAGAGTTCTCGGACGCTGAATCAGGCGTAACCGAAGGATAATAGAGAGATAGGAATTAGAGTAAGCTCGACATGTTATTGTAAAAGAAAAAAAAAATTGTTGTTCGGCATACATGTCTTCCTACCCATGTATTTTCATTACAAGAAATCGAGTTTTGAATAAAATGATATTTGGGTTCCAATTTTCATTTTTGAGTTATCTGCTATCGTCTACATTGTTGGTACACTTAATTCAACCTGAATGAACGACCTTTAAAAATTTTATGAAGGTTATAGCACCACCAACTCAAAGCGATGTCATCCGGGAATTACTTAACGTGGTGCAAGAGATGAGACAAGCTCCACAACCGGTTAACCCCACAATACCAGCGATAGAACAGTTCCGAAGATACCACCCACCTACGTTCGATGGAGGAGATAGTCCACTAGCAGTGGAAGAGTGGCTCCAGGGCATTGAGAAGATATTCAGGCACATATCTTGCCCTGAAGATAAGAAGGTAATTTGTGCCGAGTTCATGTTAATCGGAAGAGCTGGTTTCTGGTGGGAATCTGCATCACGGACAAGGAGCTCAGAGCAGCTAGCAGCTCTGACTTGGGACAAATTTAAGGCTGAGATCAGGGATAAATTTTTCCCACAAGCCCTCAGAGATCACAAGGAGTCCGAATTTCTACATTTGGTACAGGGTGAAATGGACATAACTGAATACGAGAGGAAGTTCGAAGAATTGTCGCGTTATGCTCCACATCTGGTGGAGACTGAGTTCAAGAAGGCACGGCGTTTTGAGAGAGGTCTACGCCTTGATATCCGACAGATTGTCAGTTCACATGAACTGCCAACTTACGGAGAAGTTGTGAAGAAGGCTCAAGCTGTAGCCTATGCCGGTGTGAGAGTTGGGAACCAAGGCAATCATACCGAGCAGAGGTATCAGGGAAAGAGAAAGTGGCAAGGTCCCAATCGCAATCAGAATCAGAACCGGAATCAAGCATTTACCAAGAGGCCAAATCTAGGACCAGCAGGGAGACAGATGACCAATTTCACTCCACCCTGTCCTAAGTGCCAGAGGACGCATAAGGGAGAGTGCCTTTTTGGAAAGAGAGTCTACTACAAGTGTGGCCAGCCGGGTCACTTTGCATCGGATTGTCGTGCCCCGTCCGCTCAGGGTTCCAATCAAAAGGCGAACCCAGACCAGAACAGAAAAGGAAAAGCAAGAGTGTTTGCTATGGATGCCGCTGAGGATTCTGACGTGATTGCAGGTATACTATCTATCTCTAGTATTCCTGTATATGTTCTAATAGACTCAGGAGCTACGCATTCATTTATAGCCGAAGCATGTTTAGGAAGACTGAACTTAATAGGAGAAGAAACTGGTAGTACTCTCGAGGTTAGTTTACCGTCAGGAGGAACTATCGATACCAATAAGATAGTTAAAGCAGTACAAATAGATTTTGATGGCCAAGTTTCGAAGGCAGACTTGAATATTATCCGAATGAACGATTTCGACATTATTCTGGGTATGGATTGGCTTAGCACCAACCATGCCGCAATCATGTGCCACGAGAAAGAGGTTATTTTTCGCAAAGATGGTGAAGAAGTATTCAGATTTCACGGGACGAAGATCAAAGCACTTCCTCGCCTTATCTCGGCTTTACAAGCGAAGAAGCTATTGGCCAATGATGATGGTCATGGCTATGTGGTTAGTCTTCAAGACAAACCCGTAGAGGAGATTACTCTGGACTTAGTGCCAGTAGTATGCGAGTACAACGATGTCTTTCCAGACGATCTATCGGGTACTCCGCCAGATAGGCAAGTGGAATTTTCCATTGATTTGGTACCAGGAGCTGCTCCTGTTTCTAAAGCTCCGTACCGTATGGCACCGAAAGAGTTGCAAGAACTGAAGGTGCAGTTGGAGGAATTGCTAGAGAAGGGTTTCATCAGGCCAAGTGTATCTCCATGGGCAGCACCTGTTCTATTTGTAAAGAAGAAGGACGAAAGCATGAGGATGTGCATCGACTATCGAGAACTTAACAAGTTGACGATAAAGAATAAGTATCCCCTTCCCAGGATCGAAGACTTGTTCGATCAGTTGAAGGGTACAGCTGTCTTCTCCAAGATTGATTTGAGATCTGGTTACCATCAGCTAAAGGTTTCGCCAAGTGATGTACCAAAGACAGCGTTCAGGACACGATATGGGCATTATGAGTTCACGGTAATGCCTTTCGGCCTCACGAACGCACCTGCGATATTTATGGACTTGATGAATAGAGTTTTCCATCAGTACCTCGATAAATTCGTTATTGTTTTTATCGATGACATACTGATTTACTCCAGGGATTCTGCACAACATGAAGAACATTTGAGGACTGTGTTGGAAACACTGAGAGCAGAAAAGTTGTACGCCAAATTCAAGAAATGTGAATTTTGGCTTGAGCGAATAGGTTTCTTAGGTCACATCGTTACAGCTAAAGGCATCGAGGTCGATCCTTCGAAAGTTGAGACTGTAACGAATTGGCCAACGCCTGCGAATGTTGGAGATGTGAGAAGCTTTCTTGGATTAGCCGGGTATTATCGACGATTCATAGATGATTTCTCTAAAATAGCAGGTCCTATGACTCAGTTGACCAAGAAGGGAGTTAAGTTTCAATGGACAGAATCATGTGAACAAAGCTTTCAGAAACTTAAGAACAGACTTGTCTCAGCACCAGTATTGACTATACCAGACGGATCCGATGGTTTCGTTATTTACAGCGATGCATCCAAACATGGTTTAGGTTGTGTATTGATGCAGAATGGCAAAGTGATCGCATATGCTTCAAGACAGTTGAAGCCACATGAAAAGAATTACCCGACGCATGATTTAGAGCTCGCAGCTGTTGTGCACGCTCTTAAGATTTGGCGGCACTATCTGTATGGGAGCAAATGTGAAATCTACACCGATCACAAGAGTCTCAAGTATTTTTTCACTCAGAAGGAACTGAACATGAGACAACGACGATGGCTAGAGCTAGTAAAAGATTATGACTGCACTATTCTTTACCACCCGGGTAAAGCAAACAAAGTTGCAGACGCCTTGAGCAGAAAGAATGTTGGACAGTTATCAGCTTTGGGAATAACGCAAGATCAGTTGATTCGAGATTTTCAGAATTTAAGTATCGAAGTGCGAGTCCCAACAGTCCAAGGATCTAACAGATTGGCAAATCTAATCGTCAAACCAGACCTGAGAGGTCGAATTGTAGCAGCTCAAGTCGGAGATAAGTTCTTGGAAAAGATCAGATCCGAAGTTGGGACTGGCAAGAGAATAGGTTTCGAGATTGCCGCTGATAAAGTGCTTATGTTCAAAGGACGTCTTTGTGTGCCGAAAGATGAACATATCCGGAATGAGATTATGACAGAAGCTCATTCAGCACCATATGCATGCCACCCAGGAGGGACAAAGATGTATCGTGATTTGCGCAATACCTTTTGGTGGAGGAACATGAAAGGTTGCATTGCAAAGTTTGTCTCTCGATGCATGACGTGTCAGCAAGTCAAGGCTGAACATCAGAGACCGTCAGGGTTGTTAAACCCCTTGGATATACCAGAATGGAAATGGGAGAAAATTTCCATGGATTTTGTGACAGGGTTACCAAAATCAGTAAGAGGTCATGACGCTATTTGGGTTATTGTAGACCGACTTACGAAGTCAGCTCATTTCCTACCAATCAGAATGACTCTCAATGTGGATCAATTAGCCCAATTGTATGTTAAGGAGATCGTCCGACTTCATGGAGTACCAGCTTCCATTGTCTCCGATAGAGATCCGAGATTCACTTCGAGATTTTGGAAGAGTTTACATGTCGCAATGGGTACAAAATTAAATTTTAGTACAGCTTACCATCCCCAAACAGATGGACAGTCTGAACGTACTATTCAGACACTGGAAGATATGCTTAGAGCTTGTGTGCTAGACTTAAGTGGTAATTGGGAGACTCATCTTCCATTAGTGGAATTCGCCTACAATAACAGTTTTCAGGCTACTATTGGTATGGCATCATATGAAGCATTATATGGGCGACGTTGTCGATCACCAGTTTATTGGGATGAAGTAGGCGAGAGAAGAATTTTAGGTCCAGAATTGATTGAGAGGACAGTTGAGGCTATTGAGAAAATCAGACTACGGATCAAAGCTGCCCAAGATAGGCAGAAAAGTTATGCCGATCAAAGGAGAAAAGACTTGGAGTTTGAGATTGGAGAGAAAGTATTCTTGAAAGTAGCTCCTATAAAAGGTACTATCCGTTTCGGCAAGAGAGGGAAGCTAAGACCTCGTTTTATCGGACCATTTGAAATCTTAGAAAAAGTAGGTAACGTGGCTTATCGTTTAGCGTTACCACCCGAACTCTCGGCCGTACACAATGTTTTTCACGTTTCCTTATTGAGGAAATATATCCACGACCCGAGCCATGTGGTAAATTTTCAGACTATTTCGGTTCAGAGGAATCTGTCTTATGAGGAGACGCCTATGTGCATTGCGGAGAGAAAAGTCCATGTCTTAAGAAACAAAGCAGTCCATTTAGTCAAAGTCCAATGGGGTAGACAGGATAGCGATGAAGCTACCTGGGAAAAGGAGGACGAGATTCTGGCTAAGTATCCAGATATTATAGACCAAGTAAGTTTAAATTTCGAGGACGAAATTAATTTAAGGGGATAAGGTTGTAGCGACCGAGAATTTTATTTATGTTTCTTGAAAAAAACAAACGTGTCGCTAAACCTTAAACCCGAGTTTTAAAAGTAAAAACGCGTTCGTCTAGCCGTTGTTAAACTATTTTAAATTTATTAGAAACGAACTCAATTTCGAATATTTTAACTCCTTATCGTTTTAAATCCGAATTTAATACGATAGATTATTATTATTTCGGGTCCAATAATCCATTAGTCCAATTAGGGTTATTCTAAGCCCAATTCCTTAAGTCCAATTAGAAAATCCCTCCGGCCCAAATTTCTGGTCCGTTTCCTACCCTAGCCTCCTACTGTATATATACCCCATCTCTCTCTCCCCCCCCCCCCCTCAACCTCACTCACGCAGCCAAGCCCAAAGGGTAAGAAAAATTTCCAGAAAAATTCCTTCTTCAACGCTATGAATTCCCACTCCATTCACGTGTGATGCTAGAAAACTAATTTCTAGCATCAACACCACAGGCTCCGCCCCTGCAGCCACCATACACGCCACAGGCAGAACCCCCTCAAGCTGCAGCCATCCATCCCACGACCCAGCCAACCGAATTAACACCCCCAACGCCCACAGTCGAAACCCAGAACCATCACCTTAACTCAAGCAACGCCAACACCGACTGCTACAGCCACCACTCGAGCCACCTCCAACCCACAGGCCCCACACTGCAGTCCTCCACACCCAACGACAGCCCCTTCAACCCAAAAATCAGCCCCCAAACCAACCCCAAATCGAAACCAAAATCAAGAAACCCATAAGCTTACCTCAAAGAAGTCGAACTCGAACCGTTCGCCTTCGAACCGTCGCCAAAACCACGCCTCCAGTCACCCCCACACCACCGGCACCACCGCGCGACGCCGGCGCTGGCGTCGCCGGCTGGAAGCGACGGAGGGGGCGAAGCCCGTCGCCTCTCCTCTCTCGGCCCTCCTTACGCGAGAAAGAGAGAGATTTTTAATAAATTTGATTTTTTGAAAATTCTGATTTTAGCCCAATGTTTAGGAGTTAGTTTATTTTGGTCCCCATGTTTTAAAATGTTTTATTTCAGTCACAAAATTCGGTTTTAAAGAAGAACAGCCCCAAAACTTATGTTTTCAAACAAATCAGCCCATAGATTTCGAAAAAGTCCATTTCAGTCCTTAAATTCCTATTTTCAGTTTTAACAAATTTTCAATTTAGTCCCTATTTTAGAAAGGTTCAATTCTAGCCCTTAAACTTTTATTTTCAGTTTTAATAAATTCCGATTAAGTCCCTAAACTTTATTTTTATCATTGTTTTTATCTTTAAAAGATTTCGAAACACTAATTCAAAATTTATTTTCTATTTTTGGCTAGACGAAACGTACGAACGATTGAGGAACTGAGATTTTTCTTCCCGCTCCACTTTTCACGCAAATCGAGATAGATTGAGGTAGACTCGCCCCCATTAATTAGTTTAAATTATAATTGCATGTATTATGTGATTTTATGTGATTTATATGCTTTAATGCATAAGATGAGAATCTCTTATGAGATAGATTATGTTGTTATGCTTGTCGTAACTTATATGCTTAATTGCATGAGAAGAAAGAGAATCTCTTATGAGATAAGATGATGTTATGCATAACTTACTTGCTTAAATGCATGAGACAGACTACCCACACCCTATGATTTTAAAGAGCCTATGATTTTTCAAAGAAAATAAGCCCATGAGAATATCACTGTATAGATTGCATAATTATGTGTTCAATTATTCTGTAAATTAATTACTGGCGATGAGTCTACTGAGTATTTCTTCGAAATGCTCATTCCACTATTTTTAACAACATTTGCAGATTTTGGAGACAGCCGAGTTTGATGGGCGGTGGTGATGTGGACAAATTAATATAGTTAATTGCTTTTAATTTACTTTTTAAATTTCACTCATTTGAACGTTATGAACTTATTTTGTCGTTTCCGCTATTTCAAACTTGAGTTTACAGTTTAATCAATTTTCCTTAAATTTATTTAAATGAGATTTATTACCATTAAGTTCATAAATTTTAAATGTGATGTTTTAAAAATTAGTTATTCCGTCAAACTTTTCAGTTAAGTTAGGGCAAAAAGATGATGACGTAGCATTCCGGGTCCGCGGAACTCGGGGCGTTACAGCTTGGTATCAGAGCCAGTTGCCAGCCGGAAATCGGGAACTAAGTGCTATGCGGGACAAAGTGCTACGCCATAGGGCGGGAGCCACCGCTTGAACTCATAGGAGCCACCTCTAGAATCCCAACGCCTGGCAACGGATCCTCAAAATGATCAAGCGCGACGAGGACGTCGCGAGTCTAACGGGGGGTGATTGTAATACCCAGACCAGAAAAGTTTAAAAGAATTGATATGTACTACTCATACCAACAAGGTGCACCTTCTTTTCGGAAGTCCATCGTTAGAAACTCCACAGTTAAGCGTGCTTGGGTTGGAGCAATTCTATGATGGGTGACCTCCTGGGAAGTTTTCTTGGGGAGCGTGCGAGTGAGGACAAAGCATGCTGAAAAGACCTATGCTGGTACAGTGGGGACAGTACGTCGTCGATCTAACGGTCGGGACAGACCGTTAAGTGGGACCCGGGTCGTTACATTGAAAGTGTAACATATAATATTGCAATAGAATTAAGTAATCACACATGCAAAAAGGATTTCACAAAGATGCACATGCAGTAACTAGGTTTATTCTCAATAAACCTCACACAGGTCATCACTCGACCCAATGACAACATTCGCCTCACATCATATCTCATCTCATCTTTCATTTTATTATCATTCATAGGACAATCTAATCTACCATGTCCAAATTTTACCACAGTTAAAATTATGTCTTATTTTTCACACTTGCCTTAGACCTGCACATGTTATCAATACCAAATAGTGACCACAAGTAAAGTAAAGACACAATTCACACAGAATAGTCTAACAAACTTTTCTAAGATCACATGCAATTCTAACAGAGTAGAAAATAATGGTAACAAATTCACAAATAATTTATAACAAATAATTAATAAGTAATTTATAGGTCTAGCAATAGGCAATGGTTACCTCTTCACGGTAATCCCAAACCTAGCGTCACCCCCACACAATGACTTCTAATGCGAAAAATAAATTATTATACATAATAATTTTAATTGCAATAATAATTACAAGGAAAGAATACGATACCGAGCGGACCACATCTAAAGGTCTATAAATATCGAGAGGTGCGAATTCACCACTTTAGAGATTTCGTCATTCATCCTAAAGTTTCCAGCAATCGCTGCAACACGAAACGACACCGGACACCCAGACGTTCAAGGGCAAAATCGTCCAACTTTCACCGTATTGCTCGAAACTAAAATCCGACAACACCGTAAGGTCCGTCTCGTCGTTGGGAACATTCTGTCTGAAGACACCGTCACCGGATACAGGCCGACGCGCCGGCCAAATCCTCGCCGGAGTTCACACGCCGGCGGCGGCCCCGTCGTCGGAATTTTTTGCCCCACCCTTTCTGATGCTTCTTGACCTACTGAGTTCAATGGTGGTGTCCGTTTCTCCATCCGATCACTAGTTTGTCCGAAAAACGCAAAAACAGGTCAGATTTTTCTGCAATTTTTCCGTCCAGAAATCTGCCTATTTTCAGCTTCGTTTCTGGTCATTTTCAGCCCCTTTTTGCCACCAAAAATCATAGATTTCTCAACAACACAAGTTCTAATACCATTTGTAGGAATTAATTCTCGAGAAACCTTTGATTCGGGCTCAGAAATCAACCAAACGAACACCACATGACCCAACTCGACCCAACAATTCTCTACACAATGGTTGTCCTTCTTTTCCTTGTTGGTTGCCCTCTTTTCCCCCTTTGATTGCTCTCTATTTAGTACCCACAAAAGACACTTGATGGTGACTACAATGGAGGAGAAACAAGGTAACAACAATGGTGAAATCTCTCCCAATTCTCCCCCAAGTCGGCTGCCCCCTTTCTCACATTCTCTCTTCCATTTAGCACACCCAAAATGGCTAGGTTTCTACCATATAAATAGGCTAGGTTTAGGTCACTCATTTGGGCCAAGACTCACTCATAATGGGCCAAGTTAATGGGCTAACGATAACCAAATTCATCCATTAACTAAACTACCAATTTAACTAAACTTAGGCAACCATTGTGTATATTAATTGTTTTCGAGTCAAACCGTCACTATTGATGTCGATAAAATATCCAACATCGATTTTTCATCATCGCCCGGATTATTGGATATCAAAAAACCCAACACTTGAATTCGTTCTTCAACATATTAAGAAACTTAATATGTTGTTTCTTAAAATTGATGCTATTAATAAGTTTGGAAATTGAAGCTTAGTTGAGTGCATTCACATCTTTATAGGACCGAGGATTAATAAATTTGAAAATAACATATTGTTCACAAAATGATTTGATTTCTCGTTTACTTTCTGCTCTTTCATTCTTAAGTTTAGATTTGAGTTTGATATCATTACATAATGTTAAACCTTCCTTATCGATGTAATTGATAATTTCACCATAGGTAAGAATAGCAAATGGAATTGCATCATTATTTGATTTTTTTTATGGATGTTCTAACTCTTTCAACAAAGAGCTTTTGAAATCAATCTTTCTTTCCAAAATAATTGAAAACATTGTTCTCTTACCATTACTTTGGTAAAGAATATGCCTTTATACCATCGAAAATCATTAAATTTTGGATATTTTAAATCTGTCAAAATTTCATAGGAAATTTATTTATTTATTATTTTTATTTTTTTTGGGGATAGGAAGTAGGATTTCCTATAAAATGTTTGATAACAGTAAAAAAGAATGCATATAAGATGTCATTTTGACCACGTTGAATGCTATTTCTACATAAATTCCTCTACATTGATAAGCAGAAGTACAAATGGCCATATTTTCTGCGATCTGAATTATTTGATATTCAGTCATTCCATCTATATTTTATTCTATTATTTCATATCCACTATAGAAGACTTGTTCTTTTCTCTTTTCCTTAAATAGCATATCAGGAAAAGAAGATCTTGGATAATAATTTGGAGTTTTAGAGTATCTTTGAGTTTTAATTCTATTTACTTGAGAGGATTTTTCTAAGAATTGACTGTCCAATTCTTAAATTGAATCTACTACAGGTACATTCTTTGACATGTTTAATTTTGAAGGTTGATTTGATAATTCTTCCAAAAATACTTGATTTTGTTGAAAGTTTTTTATTCCCTAAACTTGATTTTGAAGTACTTTCTTCTAATGGTTCTTTTAAATCAGAATTCGATTCAATTTTAATTGATTTGTCATTCATTATAGTACAACATTTGTTTAAATATTTCGCGCTTGAATATTTTTTTATGTCTTTAACTGCAAAATCAAAATTTTCTGATCTATCAGTAACTTGTTTGAGAGAAGAAGAATTGATTTTATAGTTTCCTCTTGAAACAATGAATTCTTCAAATGGAGGACGGTTCCATTGGAAAATTTATTCACTTGATGTTTTTCATATTTTCTTGTTAACATGAGTCACGTTAACGGATTTTTCTTTTGATTCTTTTGGTTTTCCAAAAAATTTAATTTCAATCCATTTGTAAAAGCTTAAATCTTTTGAATAAAGATAAAATTCTTCTCAAAATGATTGTAATTCTTCCTTAGAAAACATATTTCTTAGATTTCTACTAAAGGTTTTAACTTGAGGTCTTTGATCAGTGAACTCCTTTTCTCTATCTATTGAATAAGAGATAACATTTTAATTGTTTCTCTAGCCTTTCAGATGGAGGAGGGGGTTGCATATCTGAAACAATCGGTGATACAAGCCTTTTAGATTCTGTCTTACCTTCTGGTTCATGTTGAGGTTTGGAATATTTGGATTAAAATGAACTTCTTTGAGTCTTCAAAGGAAGTTTAATGTCTTAGTTTTGTTGATCAAATCTTTTGAACCTAGTACTTCAGAAAGAAGTTGATCTCTTTGATTGTCTTGAAGAGGATGGTTCCTCAAAATTCATCTAACATTTTTATTTGAAAATTTAGAATTTGATTAGAAACATCTCTTGAATTTTCTTGTTCTGGAAAGTTAGCTTTCTCTAGATCCCATTCTAAAGATCATGTAATCTTATTCCAATATTTTATTTTATTTTGGAACAATAACATTTGAATGCAAAGTATTAACTTCCATAAGAAGTGTTTCTTCTTTTGTAGAGGATCCTAATGCTCCAATATTGAGATATGTACTCATTACCTTGTAATATAATCGATATATTACAACGAATGATTTTAAAAGATAATCGAATTTGAGGTTCTTGATCTACATATGAAGATTAAGAATATTTAAGATTGCTCCATCATTCAGATCAATTGTAAAATTGGAATAATAATTTGAGAAGACTAGACCAACTTCTAGATTTGATTCTAGAATTGAAAATAATGAATGTTTAAAATTGAGATGTCTCTTATCTCATAGGAGTAAGAGCATAGGTATATCTAGAACAAATCTATTAGAGGGTGTTTGGTGGGAATTAAAATCAGATTTTTAGTAGATTGTGATAGAAGTTTTTAAAATGTGTGGTTAAAAAGTTGTGAGACCCAAAAAAGATGTAGTTGATATTGATTGTTTGACTTTGACTTATATTAAAATCAGATTAAAATCTAGAAAAAAACAGGCCCTTAAATAAAGATTTGACAGCTATATGTACAAGACCAATATGAAGAAATATATATTTCTTCCTATGATCTTTAATAGCCTCACTTGAGAGTAATGATTGTTATAAAAAGAGAGAAAATATAAGAAAGTAGAGAAGTCAATAAAGTTGTGTATATTTCATTGACAACTAAATCTATATATTTCTTCTGAAGATTGATTTAGGCAACCGTTGGTGTTTTATATTTTATTCAACTTGAATTCTATTACAATGGTATGCATATTTATGTAAAGGTAAGGATTTACAAATAAGGTAAAGATGCTGTCAAATATTTGCTATATTGTACACGAGATTGCCGGTGACATAATTGGGAGATGAGCTAATTTTGCTCCCTGATCTTTGCATGATTAGAATCAACTTGGAGTGATAATCGTGATTATCTATTACGCCCCACAAGATGGTGTTCCCATCAGCAACACCAATCTTGGACCTTAAAAGTTGAAACAGTTGGCGAGATAGCGCTTTCATCATTAAATCAGCAAGCTGATCATGAGTAGAAACATGTGCAACCTGAAGTAGACCTTTGCTGACACAGTCCCTTACAAAGTGCAAGTCAATGGCAATATGTTTCATGCGAGAGTGCAGCACATGATTTAAACTTAATTGGGTAGCACCAATATTGTCACAGAGGAGCTTCGGAGTGGAAGAAAGTTGAACACCAAGTTCTTGGAACAGCGATTGCGGCCAAGCAAGCTCAGAAGTTGCACTAGCTAGGGCCCTGTACTCGGCTTTCGTGGAGGAGTGAGCTACAGCCCTCTGTTTTCAAGTTCTCCATGAGATGGGATTTGCCCCAAGAAAAATAATGTATGCCGGCTTAGAGGTTCGGTCATCGAAGTTCCCTACCCAATCCGTGTCAGAGTAAGCGAGAAGTTGAGTGGCAAATGACCTTTTGAGATGGATGCCATGGTGGAGGGTATTATTGAGGTAGCAAAGTAATCGCTTAACGGCAGGACAATGAAGTTCGGTTGGGCTATGCATGAACTGAGCAAGTTTGTTGACTGAGAAAGCAATGTTAAGCCTTGTTAAAGAGAGGTATTAGAGTGCGCCAATGAAACTGCGATACATGGTGCTATCAACTGAATTTGAGCCATCAAGAAGATGAAGACGTTCTGATGTAGCAAGGGGAGTGGTGACACCTTTGGCACCCTCCATTTGTGTCATTTGAAGTAGATCCCGTACATATTTATGTTGTGAGAGGAAAAGACCCTGTGAAGTGGGAAGAACTTCGATTCCCAGAAAAAAAAGCTGACCAAGGTCTTTAAGTGAGAATCGGGAGCCAAGTTTATGGATGACACTGGTAAGAAAAGTGGAGCTATTGCCAGTGAGAATGAGATCATCAACGTAGACAAGAAAATATGATACTGTGTCATGATGAGAGTATATAAATAAGGAGGGATCCGAGGCCGACTTCAAGAACCCCAAGCTGCAAAGATAATCATGGAGTGCTCGGTACCAGACCTTTGGGGCTTGTTTCAACCCGTAAATGGATTTCTGAAGGTGGCAAACATGGTGAGGCTGAGAGGCATCAACAAAACCACTTGGTTAAGCCATAAACACGTCCTCGGTAAGTGTACCATGGAGGAAGGCATTGTCAACGTCAAGCTGTTTGAGAGGTCATCCTTTCATGACTGCAAGAGATAAAATGATACGAATGGTTGCAGGCTTGACCACTGGAGAGAAAGTTTCAGTATAAGCAAGTCCAGGCCGTTGATGAAAGCCCTTGGCAACAAGCCGGGCTTTGTAGCTAAAAAAATCGGAGATTCGACCCAACTACACCTAGAGGGGGTGATGAGGTGTAAACGTGGAATTAAAACTTAATTAACATGCAACAAGTCACAAGTTAATTATGTCTAGGTAATTAGTCAAACAATTCAGTTTATCCTAACTTGAACTACCGCAATACCGAAAGCAATAATAAAAGCAGTAAACAACACAAAATTGTTCACGGAGAAACCCAACGTGGGAAAAACTCCGGGTGCTTTGTCAGTCACAAATCCACTATAAACTGTATTATAAACTTACAGACCACCAGCAAAGTTGAGGACACAAGCTTTCTGATCTCCTGTCTGAAGTTCGAAGTAGCTCTCCTGGAATGTACACACGAACACCAGTCCTAGCTCTTCTTGCAGTTTATCTCCTGTAGATCCACCAAGAACTCCTCATTCCTGAATTTCTTTCTTGATCTTCGCAGCCAGCCAAGTTGACGAAACAATCTTCCTGACAGATCCAAGTAAAGAATGGGCACCAGTGTATTTGATTGAAGATGTTGATGTTTTCGATCCAAAGGGCGCATATGAATTGATTGAACTTTGAAGGACGTTTAGCTCTTGAGAGAATAAGTGTTTTCTCTTGAATATATTTGTTCAATCTCTTTATCCTGAATGCGCAGCGCCCCTTTTATACGTTGGACGAATATGGTAACTTTGGCCAATTAAAATCTCGCGAAATTACGAATTAGGTCGGGCCGTAATACTGTCGCTCAAGCAACAGTGGGACGAAGGTCGAGTGGGGATGTTCCTATTTCATCCGCTCGAGCGAGACTCCAGTGAGCATCTAGCGAAAATGTGGCGGGAAACCTTCATGTTCTAAATTTGGACCCCGAACCTTACGCTTTACAACCAACTATGAAACTTTACAATTAAGTCCCTAAACTTCTAAAATGTTCAAGTTGGTCTTTTTGTTCACAGAATAGCCAATTACAATAATCTAACACTAACAAACTCCTTCTTTGGCATTCTGTGACAAAATCAATTACAAGGCACAAATTCAGCCCCAAAAGAAAACTAAGTCCAACTACCAGATTGAATGTAGCTTCCACTTTGTTCAACCTGTATCTTGAAGTAAAAACTCACACACCGGTGTAAAAGTACGTGATACAGGAAATAAGCAATAAAGCACTTGAAAGCTTACACACATAAACAATCAAATAAGCATACTTGTTTGAGATATAATACTAATGCTAATGAAAACACCATATACGCATTAATACCACAAAACATCAAAACTCAAACAGCTATGCATAAATTGCAACACAGATGTAATGATAACATACTCCATATCAGTGCATGATATGCAATGCACATGTAAAGCACAAGCTCCCCCTTACTACAAACTTCCTTGAAGTTAAAACAATAGGCACACAGTATCTATGGCTCTCCCCAACGACCCCAAGCGACATAAGACATAAGTATAAATGTTATATCAATGAGAATCAAGTCAAATGTTAAACAGTATTTATGTCTCTCCCCAACGACCCCAAACAGACATATGTCAAAAGCATGTATAAAAATAAGTAACCAATTATCTATGTCTCACCCCAACGACCCCAAACGATAGGCATGCAAAAGACAATGTAGCTGCTCAAAGACACAAGTCAAAACTCCCCCTCACTATAAAATCTCGCCCCCTTTTTGTCACAAATGCTGAAGGGAAAATAGAACCAAGGCAACGCAATGGTAGATAAACAATAAAGCACATAGCACAAAGAGTAGCTCAAAGAAATGAAACAAAATAAATATATAAATAACTAGAGTTTGGTACAAAATGAGTGAATACAGCAAGAGCCTACCACAACTCTAGAAAGTAAAAAAAAAAAAGAACAGAAACTACCACTAGATATATAGCCCTAAACTATAAAGCCGGAGCGTCATCCTCAGCAGTAGCATCTGAATCATCACTCCCTACATCCCAATGATCACGCATCCATCTCACATAATGCTAAAGATATGCCACAGCTCCCCGTAAGTCAGTGACATCAGCCCGAGTCTGAGTCACCTCGGCTAGTAACCGAGCCTACTGGCTGACCAAAATAGACATCTGGCACATCAAGGCGACCGTGGAGTCAACCAAAGAAAAGGAAGGAGGAGCAGGAGTAGAAGAAGATGATGGGATATCAGAAGGAGGGACGGTCGAAGGACCTCCGAGAAGATCATCGAAAGGGTCAACTGGCTCTGCAGGATTAGCAGGCTCAGCCAGAACAGAAGCAGAAGGAGCATGGGATCGACTCTGTGACATGGTCACATGACCAATAAGACGATCTATGTGGTATGAAGGACCCTTTGGAAAAGTGACACCAAGGGCTATGACCAGATAGTGAATAAGACAAGCATAAAGCAAACCTATCCTACGGCCAGGGACGCGAAAAGATCGCAGAATATACTAGCAAAGGAAGATAGGAAGGTCAATAGAATCACCATGCACAAGGGCATAGAGAAATCTAGCCCGATCGGACGGTAGAGAAGAAGTATGTCCAATCGGACATAGGTTCGTGCACATAATGCGCAACAGAACCTGGCGATCAGTAGGCAGTGAACTAGTGCGTACCACAGTGGACCACCCTACATAAGGAATGTCAAAAATGGTGGAATAAATGACAGTCTCAAAAGGACCGGTCTCGACTGAAAGATAAGGATAAATGGGGTGTAGAACCCTAGGGATATGCAAAGACTCGGCCACAACATCGGGTGTAGTCCTAAGGGTGTGACCTCTAAGGTAGACCTAGAAAGAAGTACCATGGATCTCATGAATGTTCGTGTAGAACTCACGAACCAAAAGACTCGAAGGCGGGACCAACCCGGTCAACAAAGAATCCCAGCCCTGTGAAGTAAATATCGCAGAAATATCGGGGGAAAGGTCAACAAGAAGCACTTCACGATCCACTAAGATAGGACGACGTGAGAACTGGGAAGTGAATACCTCAAAAGCAGTAGAGGATATAAATCGGGCTCGGCTAAAAGAGAATGAACCACTAGCCTGCTACTACGGTCCTAGATCTCTTCGACGACATCTGTGACATGGTTGCAGAACAAATACGTCAAGATAGGCGACGAAGAAGGAGATAGACCACGAGATACAGCAATACACCCAAATGCGAGGAAATGTATGAAAGGATGCACCATGGAGGTATGCAAGCAAAACTATGCAAAAATAAGCCGAGGCAAGCAAAAGAACGTCAATCACAGGCAAAACTATGCCAAAAATACACAAAATACGCAAAACGATGCATTAATGTACATGGCACGTAAAATGAGGCATAAGCACGTCCAAGCACAAAAAATGATGTACGATCGAACTAATGCACCCAAATCAATGCAAAAGTGTCAAAAATGCCATAAAATGACCAAAACATGTAAGGCGTGGCGTGGTGCAGTGGCGTCAAGGCGTGGTGCAGCGACGTCAAGGCATAGAGCAGTAACGTCAAAGCACCGCGACGCGGTGTGACTTACATGTCACGATGCAAAATTCCAAGCAAATTGACACACAACTTAGGCATGAGTGTACAAACATGATCATGGCATGAAGTGTGACTCGTGTGTGCAAAAAAGTTGCCATTTTACACACGAAAATCCTAATGAGGCAATTTATCGAACAGTGGCGGGCATGAATAAAACGCGATATACAGAGCAATGCAAGCCCAACCAAGCTAAACCAACCACACACAATGAATAACCTATATCCCAACAATGAATTTGATAACAAATATCATCCAAAACGAGTAAAAATGGGTACCAAAATCAAGCCCAAAGTCATGCACTCGAAAACCAAGAATTATGCCAAAATCGAACTCAAATGTGATGGAAATGATGCAAACACAATTAAAGCATAATAGGAACCTCTCAACGCACGAATTCATGTGAAGAATTAATCAAAAACCGGTCGAAACCCAAAAATCCCCAAAAGGTGTGAAAACGAGGGTTTTAGAAAATTACCTTTGAAATTCGACGTAATACTCGAGGTAATTGATGTTAATAAAGTCCCAATCAAATGCTAATGTAGTGGGGAATATGTGTTTGAGGAAAAACACGAGACAAATTGAGAGAAAATCGAGTGGGAGGCGTGAAAAATATGGAAAAATAGGCCCCATCGCGTATTTTAACCAGCTGTCGCTCGAGCGAAGATCGAGCGAAAACTTTCTATAACTGTCGCTCGAGCGATATTCAAGCGAATATCGAGCGAAACACCAAATGTCAGAAATAGCACCAGAATTTTGAAAAATTCATTTTTAAGCACAGTTTTCAATTATTGACAAATATAGCACTTTTTCCAAGACTTTCAAAACAAGCACTACTCATTTTTTTTAAAACTATGGCACGCGCTTCAACATGTTGGTCAACGAGAAAATACAGTTGATCACAAATATGACAAATTTAAGAACGCAAGTCCTACCCCCCACACACAGACTACAAATTTAAATGGAGTAAATTGTACATGTGACTCAAGTGTGTAATGTGTCACTATTTTCAAGTAAAACAGACTCCAAACCTTAAATTTGTGAAAAGAGACAGGCAAAATCACTATCAATAGGTCTATTTCCTCACTGATGAAAGTCAAACTTTTAAGCACATTAGGCCCTATACATGAAGTTCGTTTGCTATATGTCAATTTTTACTCTCCCTATCTTTTGAGCATATATATGTTTTGATAATTCAATATTGAACAAGCTCAGAATTTATTTCTTTTCAATAACTCATAATTTTTTCATCTTAAATGCAGGTTCTAATTCATTGAGTAACTAAGATGACCCCTTTTGCGAGCATTAGGTCGGTTATCCCAAGTCAGATAACCATAGGCACCAGGTATAGAGATACCCTTCAAACTTAATTGCTCGAGTCAAATAGCCTCAAAGAAGAACATTAAGATATGAGTAACAATTTTACAAATAGGGGGTATGAATATGAACTAAGGTCTAACAAAATAGTCAATTCATATTCAGAGTCACCCTATCAACAAGTGACACCCATCTCAAATCTCACACATGCGGTCTAGACCTATTTACATGGTCATAGTGTGTGTAATGCAAGATGTACATGACGACACATGTACCAAGTACTCCAAAAAAAATCATGTGATGGGGATTGGATTATTCATCTAATCAATGCATATTCGATCACAATGTGCATTAACAAGACACATGATGCAGTAGTCTACACAAATATTTTTGTTTTTCAATTTTTTTTTTCAATATTTTTGGATTTTTCATATATCAAAAGGCAAGAAAAGCACACAAAAAAAAAATGCAAAAAAAAATGTCAAGCACACACAAACAAAAGGAAAAAAAATAAAACACACAAAAGCAATTAAAGCACACATGATATAAGATGAATGCAACAATGTATATATGACATGCTCAATACGTGCAGATTCCCAAGAGCGGTTTCAATGGGGTGCATAGGCACCAGTGGCGTATCCACGATCGAGAACATATTTCTTGACCTACACCTTCCTAGTATTCGAGGTAGAATTAGTCAATTTAGAGATCATCTCAGTCAATTGAACAACCTGACTGGAAAGATGATTGACCTAACTAGGAATATCCTGATTTCTCTCTCTACGCACAAACTGACGACACCTCGACCTAATGTGACCCAAAGCTCCACAGTGATGGCATGTGGGTACAAACCTAGGTCCAAACATGTGAGGTGACTGATAATGATTTTGAGGACCAGAATTCCTACGAGACCTACGAGTCCTTTGTCCTACGATGCACTTACCTTTAAGATCAGGATTTTTAGCAAAGTGTGGTTGAGTGGAAGCCAGAACGAAAGAAGTCCTAGAGGTACTAGCAGCATGTGATTTGTTCTTATCATAACCTGGACCTCGTCTATCACCTACAGACTTATTCATACCTAAGATGCTATCAAGTTTCTTAGTCCCACTAGAGAAAGCCTCGAGTTGTGAGTTGGATTTTTCTAGATCACTCGTGAGGGTCTTAACAGTCTCTTCTAACCTCTCATTCTTACACATCAACTCACTCAAGTTTTTGACAGAGTCTTGAAGTTCACTGGCTAACTTCTCTTTCTCTTGCTCTAACACATCAAGCTTTTTAAGAAGGACAATGTTTGACTTCTTAATTTTAAAGCTCTCCTCATATAACTCCTGATACACTACTCGAATGTCACTCTCCACATCCGAGTCATCAGTACAGCTCTCACTAGAGTCCTCAGATAAAACCTGCTCATTAGACTTATCAGGTCCACTCTCTACCTGAGACACGAATGCCATGTACTTTCCTACTTTCTCACCATCTGACTACACACTAGGATCACTCTCACTATATTCATCATCAGACAGTGCAGCAACTAAGGCTTTACTTTTATCTCTCGTGGAGCTCCTCTTAAGATTAGGACATTCATTCCTATAGTACCCAATCCCCTGGCACTCATGACATCCAACAGACTGGAGCTCACTACTAGATACTTTACCACCACTTTTATCATGTCTCTCTCTCTCTGAAACTTCCTAGGTGAACTTCTCTTCCTAGGCTGTGGTTTCTGTCTATTTCTAAAGGTTTGATTAAACTTCTTAACAAAATAGGCTATTTCCTCACCTTTAAGGGGTTCACCATCACTAGACTCTGAAACTTCTTCCCTACGGATGTTTAAGGAAATAGACTTTTGTTTCTTAGGCTATGCTAAGGTCAATTCATAGGTTTGAAGGGGTCGTACGAGTTCTTCTATCTTAATATTATCAAGGTCCTTGCTTTCTTCAATAGGAGTTACCTTAGGCCTAAACCTTTCAGGTAGGGATCTCAGAACCTTACAAATGATTTTCACCTCGGGGATCCTTTCACCTAGATTAAAGCTCGAGTTCACAATATCGTTCAACTTAGCATAGAACTCATCAAACCTCTCATCATCATTCATCTTAAGTTCCTCAAACCTAGATGTCAACATTTGTAATTTGGAGCTTTTCACAGTTTTAGTACCCTCATGGGTTGTCTCCAAAATATCCCAAACTTCCTTAGCAGTCTCACACATAGACACTCTCTTAAACTCCTCAGGAGACACAGCCATAAACATAGCATGCAAACCCTTACTATTCCAATTACAATCAGACAATTCATCTTTGGTCCAAAGGGAAATATCAATATGAGTAACAACTCCTGACACAGTATTAGAGGGTGCAGACCAACATTTTGCGCACAAAGCCAAACACGCACATCTAAAGACTTAAGGAAGCCTCTCATCCTAACTTTCCAATAAGCATAATTAGAACCATCAAAGTAAGGCGGTATAGAAAGTGATTGACTCATCTAGACTAACAATTATGGGTCAGGAATCAAATTTAGGCTCTGATACCACTTGAAAAATCGGAGATTCGACCCAACTACACCTAGAGGGGGGTGATTAGGTGTAAATGCGGAATTAAAAATTAATTAACATGCAACAAGTCACAAGTTAATTATGTATAGGTGATTAGTCAAACAATTCAGTTTATCCTAACTTGAACTACCGCAATACCGAAAGCAATAATAAAAGCAGTAAACAACACAAAATTGTTCACGGAGAAACCCAACGTGGGAAAAACTCCGGGTGCTTTGTCAGTCACAAATCCACTATAAACTGTATTATAAACTTACAGACCACCAGCAAAGTTGAGGACACAAGCTTTCTGATCTCTTGTCTGAAGTTCGAAGCAACTCTCCTGGAATGTACACACGAACACCAGTCCTAGCTCTTCTTGCAGTTTATCTCCTATAGATCCACCAAGAACTCCTCATTCCTGAATTTCTTCCTTGATCTTTGCAGCCAGCCAAGTTGACGAAACAATCTTCCTGACAGATCCAAGTAAAGAATGGGCACTAGTGTATTTGATTGAAGATGTTGTTGTTTTCAATCTAAAGGGCGCATATGAATTGATTAAACTTTGAAGGATGTTTAACTCTTGAGAGAATAAGTATTTTCTCTTGAATGTATTTATTCAATCTCTTTATCCTGAATGCGCAGCGCTTTCTTTTATATGTTGGACGAATATGGTAACTTTGGCCAATTAAAATCCCGCGAAATCGCCAATTAGGTCAGGCCGTAATACTGTCACTCGAGTGAAGAGCATTGTCGCTCGAGCGAAGGGTCTGTCACTCGACCGACAGTGGGGCGAAGATCGAGCGGGGATGTTCCTGTTTCATCCGCTCGAGCGAGACTCCAGCGAGCATCTAGCGAAAATACAGCGTGTTCCAAATTTGGACCCCGAACCCTACGCTATACAACCAACTATGAAACTTTACAATTAATTCCCTAAACTTCTAAAATGTTCAAGTTGATCCTTTTTTTCATAAAATAGCCAATTACAATAATTTAACACTAACAGTAGCGATCAATCGTTCCATCAGGCTTCCTTTTGATGCGAAATACCCATTTGGAGCCAACTAAATTCTTATTTGGAGTAGGAGGAACATGTTTCCAAGTGCCATGCCGAACAAGTGCCATGAATTCTTCACTCATGGTGAGACGCCAATGGGGATCTTTTAGTGCTTGATGAACGGTGGTAGGTTCCATGGACGGTTGGAGGAGGTCAGTTTGTAAGGCAGTGGGCGGTGGCATTGATGGCTATGATGGCGTTTTCAGAATGGGAGTCGGGGTTTGTTGAATGTGTAATAGAGGGAGTGGAAGATGATGATGAAGCCATAGTGGAAGTGGAGAATCAGGAAAAAAACTCGTTGGAGAAATTAAGCTCTTGATACCATATAAGAGTTTCAAACACGTTGGTGTTTTATATTTTATTCCACTTGAATTCTATTACAATGGTATGCATATTTATATAAAGGTAAGGATTTACAAACATGGTAAAGATGCTATCAAATATTTGCTCTATTGTACACGAGATTGCTGGTGACATAATTGGGAGATGAGCTGATTTTGCTCCCTGATCTTTGCATGATTGGAATCAACTTGGAGTGATAATCGTGATTATCCATTAATTTCATCTGACATGCATAATTAG
The DNA here is from genome assembly GCA_019395295.1 of Osmanthus fragrans. Lineage (NCBI taxonomy): Eukaryota > Viridiplantae > Streptophyta > Magnoliopsida > Lamiales > Oleaceae > Osmanthus > Osmanthus fragrans. Next base: position 21,401,923 of record CM033362.1, on the reverse strand, counting down.
AATCCCCAATTTTCACAGCATTTCGAATGTGTTCCAAACTAGAAAATAGAATTCATATATACCTTCCCCAAATTTGGTAGTGAAATCCAGCAAAGAACACAGCTAGTTTAAGACTGAAATATATTCATGGTCTGTCGTTTTCTCGAAAAGTATGGATTGATAGTAACAGACTTGTTTTTTCATGTTTGACAGATCGAGTTATTATAGTCCTAGCGACAACGAGTTTATTTGATCTAATGTCATGGCTTATAGCAATTCAAGATCTGTAAGGTTAGTCCATTTTGAAACTTTTTCGTCTTAGTTCAATCTGTATAAGGTAACGATACTATGATCAAATGCGTACGCGTTAAAAGTCACAAAAGTTCTTGCAGATTTCAAGATGATGTTGAATTAGCAAATTTCTCAATTGTTAATGGAGAGTAAAGTGCACAAGGCATTGAGGGAGAAGTATGGGGAGGAAAGAATGCAGGTTGTTTATTGCCTATTTTTGTTCTTTTATATTTGTTTCTTGTATTGATGATCATTACTAGAAGAATGTTGGTTTTACTTGTGGTTAACTGGTATTGCAGACTGCCTATGTGCTTTATATTTGTGGATCATTGAGTTTTTGAAAGAATTTTCTTGTAGCTATATAGCATTTCTCATTGTAGCAATTCACAACTGCATGGCAGATGGGATGTCACCCGGCAATGGCATTCTGTTGTAGAATATTTTTTAGTCAATGAGCTCATTCTTCTCTTGCCGTTTTTTCTTGTTGTTCATATATATAACAGCTCTCTTTGGTTATATTTATCTCGTGTCTTTCTCTTTTTCTCCCTGTTTCAGATTTTACTTTGCTATGTGGCATCGGAACATTGAGTTGTATTATTTGCCCTGTTCTTTCTATATTTCCTTAATGTATCTCATTTTAAAGTCCGTGAACATTCAACAACTGAAAATTCTAGCAAACCTTGAAAGTTCTATTTTTGAAGCCCTTGTTTGAGCCCCATTTTTTGGTCAAAATGTTTTTTGGAATAGTGTTTTGTCAATATCAACAAGGGAGAGTAGTTTTGTCAACCGGATATGATCTGTTGCTTGCAAAACTCATGGATAGATCAAATATTTTGTAACATTTTAATATCTTTTTTGAGGTATTATTTACTTTTTGAGAATTATTGAGATGAATTTTACATCGATATATTGTGTTAAATCGTACTCAACATTTATGTTTATCAAAACTATGGAAAACCTGGTTATATATATATAGAATTTTTTTTTTTTTTTGTAATTATTATAGAAATGCTGGTAATCAAATAAATGAACAAATTTTTTTAAAAATTTGTTGATATTTACGGTGTGCGCATGCACGTCGTAAAAAGTGTATTTTTTATGGCATTGCTTTATACGGCTTGCGGCCGCACGCCGCAAAGTGGTTTTAGAGTACAATTTGTTGTAGTGGTTGAAATACCCTGAACAAAATTGCTCTGATGCCAAATAAGGGTAAAACATGAAATAGGAGTGCAAGGAATTAAAATAGTAATTTGAAATAACAATTTTCTTGAAGAATTAGTGTTTGAACAATAATCCTGAAAATAATATGATCTTTTATAAAAAAAAATGATGGCTTGAACTTACAATAATTTCTTTACGAATTTTTCTACTTGTACATTGTTGACCACCGATCTCCGATCTCATACAAAATGTACTTAGTGGAATCCCTAAGCATCTTGCAGTTTGGTATTACTGTTTCAGTTCGGTCTTCAACTCGAGCTCAGTCAATTACCCTCGTTATCCAAGGGAACATCATGTTTACTGGTCTTTAATACCCTGTCCAATCAAATCAGACACATTTGGAGGGGAAAGACGGCAGCACTGCCCTCATCGTCCAATAAGCTACTTTGGAAACTAATCCTCATGCAAGTCATGATTACCTAATAAAAAAGAATTATGAAGATTTGATGGAGACCGACCTCATTGGCCAATCATAACAAATAACTGCAGCACACAGATCTAAGCTCGGCATAATGTTTGAAGTGAGTGATTAGACATATTTCTTATCATTTTTAGCTCAATCCCCCTATAAAAGGGTCAATTCTTCTTGCTAGAAGGGGAGATGAGTTCAACGTATCAAGTATCTTACTACTACTTGTATTCCTCCAATTATAAGGAATTAGAACAAATATATTACCCTTTTTCTTAAAGTTTGATCAAATCAAATATTTATATTTTTTGACATCAACATACATAAAAAAATGTGCATAATGGATTACATAAAACGATGTGAATGGAAAATATTGGATGAAAAAGTTGATTATGTTTTAAATTGGTAAATGATAGGATGTCATATGACATTATGTAATCAATTATGTATGTTGACGTCAAAAAATGTAAATATTTGGTTTGAGCCAACTTTAAGAAAAAGGGCAATGTATTTGTGCTAATTCCTTAGAATTTGAGGATTACAAGTTTGGTGATAGTGAGATATTTGAGACGTTGAGCTCATGTCCCCTCCTAGCAAGGGGAATCGACCATTTTATAAGAGAATTGGGCTAAGAATGTTAAGAAAATATGTCTAATCAATCACTTTAAATATTATGCCGAGCTTAGGTCTGTGTGTCGTAGCTATTTGTTATGATTGGCCAGCGAGGTCGGTCCCCATCAAATCTTCATAATTATGTTTTATCAGGTAATCATGACTTGCATGGGGATTAGTTTCCAAGGTAGCTTATTGGACGATGAGGGCAGTGCTATTGTCATTCCCCTCCAAGTGTATCTGATTTGATTGGACAAAGTATAAAAGACATATAATCATGATGTTCCCTGGATAACGGCGGTAATTGACCGAGCTCGAGTTGAAGACCGAACTGAAATAGTAATACCGAACTGCGAGATGATTTGGGATACCACTAAGTACATTTTATACGAGATCGGAGATCGGTGGTCAACAATGTATATCTTTGTGTACATGTAGCAAGATCCGTTACTTGATAACATCTCTTGAAAAATATAATCTAATTATTGTTTTAAAAAGAGAGAAAATGAAAAGAAAGTAGAGAAGTCAATAAACTTATTATATTTCATTGAGAACCAAAACTCTATATTTATAGAGAAGAATTAGAGATACAAGGGTAAAAATAACTAGGGCTGCATTGATGCAATTGTCATTCATTAACATATTATTTACAACACCCCTCATTGAATGATACATTACAAAATGACTATCTCGTTAAAACCTTATTTGATTAAAACCAAATGAGATAAAATATCAAACGAAGGAAAAATGGTACACTTATTTTTTAGTATTAAAAATAAATGTTACATCATTAAAGTCGGATAAAATCTAAGCGAAGATAAAAAAAAATAATAAAAAAGTACAGCTACTCTCCCTGACGTTGATCACTGAAAATCTTTAAGTCGATATATTTCAATTTCGTGAACAAATTTCTTGAATGTAAATGTTAGCAATGATTTTGGGAATAAATTAGACATTTTGTCACATGAGCGAATTTGTTGAACATTGACGTCGTCATTCTTCTAAAGCTCATATGTGTAGAAGAATTTGGAGAAATATATTTCATCATGTCATCTTTGATATAGCTTGATAATATCACAAATTATTAAATTTTCATCCATTTATATTTGCATTATTCCAATAAATTGATGCCTAAATGCACTAAATACAGTTATATTTTTATTTAGGTTGCAAATGGATAAATACGATGAAAATTAGGAGAAACAATGGAAAAATGATCAAAATGGAAAAAAGAGAAAGTTTGGAGACTAAAGTGCAAATACTCTAAACTTGTGTCTAACCTTATGATGAAGATTTGAGAGTGTTAGAGGTCAAGCGGATGAGGAAAGAAGTCAAATGGATGAAATACAATCAAAGTATGATCACACATTAATTTCCAATCGAAAAGGTTGTGCATCGGTTTTCAGCCTCATATTGAGACCCATTTTTGACATGGAAAATGATCGAATTGGAAGATGATATATGAAGAAACGTTTTTTTTACTTTGAATTATCTTTCTAACGCATCTTGAATCACCTCAATCAGACATCAAGAGATAAAGCTATAACCAAAATACTAAAAGCTTTTCGACGAAAAAAAGGCAGAACCATGCAATCACATGGTGTTAAATCCATGCGATCGCATAGTAACCTTCAGGGAATCAAGGGGTTAAATTATTTGTTCCATGCGACCGCAAGAAAATGAACCATGTGGTCGCATGGTTGTTTCTTGGACCTGAATTTTCTATTTCTGAAAATTAACTAACTACCGATGGAAACAACTCATAACACGTTTTTATACCCTAATCGACCCCAAGAACGCAACCAACCCGGATTTTACACACTTTTCTCTTAATTTTTGCTCAAGAACATGAGGAAGAACAGAATCCATTGGTGAAGCCTTGAAGGAATTCGATTGGTTTTGAAGATTTCAACGTCTCGTCACTCATGTAACGTGATTTTCATGGATTAAATATTTCTAAGATTCAGATGTCCTTTATGTTATTTTGTTTAGAAATTGATTCAACTTTTATTAGACTATTATGGATCTAGTCATGCTCCTTTCATTGATTGATTGAAATATTGGTTTGAGTTTCAATTCTAAATTCATTTTATTGGTGTGATTCAATTACTACTATATGTTTGATACATATATATAGTCGTTCTTTGAGTTTGATTTCAATAAATGATATGAGAATGTGTCGTTAGGAAATCCATATTCTAGAATTACTATAGACTTAATTGGGTGTTTAATGCTATATTTTTTAATTAAAGTATTGGGATAAAAAAATATTTAATTGAGTAATATGAATGAGTGATTGGCGTTGATTGATTCGAATCAATTGAGGAAATTTTGGTGCTTCACTATTTTTAACATTGATATTTTAAACCAATTTTATCTGATAAACAAGCTAAATTCGTACAATCTGCAAGAACTCTGAGCTTTTGATCCTTTAAGTTAAATTTTTATCTCCCTGTGGAATCGACACCCCAAAGTTGTGCTATAACTACCGCATTATTCTACATAGCTTCCTTTTGAATTGTGCAATAAAAGCTGCATTATCTTCATACAGAAATGTTGGACTATCTTTTGTTGAATTTAATATGCATGATACTTGGATATGATGGGTCATGTTCATCAACCATACTTATTTTCGACTTGTTTCATGGATTGCAATAATTTCAAGATGATTTAAAAATGTTGTTGTCAATGTTTGCTTCATAGATCTCTACAACATAGATGTTCCTTTACGTGAATCAGAGAGATAACTTGCATCTGCATATTCTACTAAAGCAGATCCCAAATTTTGAGAATAAAATAATCTCAAATTAATAGTACATTTCAGGTAACGAAAAAATGTCTTTAACACCAATTTCAATGTATTTGAGTTATTATAGAGCTATATCTTGCAAGAAAAATTACAGAAAACTATGTCGGATCGAGTACAATTTGGAAGATAGATTAACTTCAATTGCACTAACATATGATACTTCAAGATCAAGAACCTTTTTTTTCCATCTTCAAATGGATGAAATTGATCATTTTCACATCAAGTGATTGACAAATCATAGGTGATGCCAATGGAAGTGCTTGATCTATATAAAAGTATTTCAAAACTTTTTTGTTTATGAAAATTGATGTACCAGATTAGACCAATTTTGGTTTTTCTCAAAATTTTCGTCTCAAATTCATTTTTCAAATAATCTAATTTTTTTAGCTCTTCAAGAAATTCAATTAAATTTAAATCATCAATATAAGTTGGCACAATTACAAATTCAATATTAAAGAAACAATTGGATAGACATCATTATTTTTATAACTCTACTTCAATAAATATTCGCTAAAACGATTATATCATATGCGTCCAAATTATTTTAATCTATATAATAATCTTTGCAATTTAATTGAAAAACATAGTTCTGGAGCATGTATTATTTATTTCTGGTACATTTAGTCCTTCGGGGACTTTCATATATATGTCACTATCAAATGAACAATATAAATATGCAATTATTACATCCATAAAGTGTATATCGAGTATTTGTGACATAATCAAACTAAATAAGAATCTAAAAGTAATAGTGTCCATTATTGGAGAATATGTTTCCTTATAATCAATTATATGTCTTTGTAAGAAATCTTGAGCTACAAGTCAAGCTTTGTATCTCGTAATTTCATTATTTTCATTTCTCTTCTGTACAAAAACTCACTTGTATCTATACGGATTACATTTTCAGGTATTCGAACTACATGTCAAAATACTTTTCGTTTCTCTAAAAAATTCAATTTTACCTTTATAGCTTTTTCCCATTTTTGTCAATCATTTTTATGTTGACAGTCTTTAATAAAGTATGGTTCATGATTCTCATTTTACATAATTTCAAAAGCCACGTTGAAGGCAAAAATATTATCCATAACAATATTTTTTCGTTCCCATAATTTATGAGTTAGTTTATTGAAATCTGATTATTGTGTGACACTTATGGTCATATTTTCAATATTTGACTGATTAATCTTTTCTAATATTACTTCTTTCAAAGTTTTTTATTGATTTTTCTTTTGTACTTTCTTTTTTCGAGGTACAACATCTTTTAAACCAACTGATTGACCATACTTCTGACGTATTTGAGATTCATTTACTATTGCATATTGTCTTATAGGGACGTTAATTTTTACTGAAATATTTTCAGTTGGTATGACTTTGTCACTTTTTTTTGTGTCATCAAATACATCGAGTAATTAATTTTCAACTCTTTGCAAGTGAATAATTTTTTCAGCCTCTTGTTCACATTGATTGCTGCGGGGATCAAAAATGGAGTTGTTTCATTACATGAAATTTTACCTTTTTTCTAGATGTAGTTTTATCGTTTCCAAAGTTGTGAAAGTAATTCATCAAAATGAAAATTTGCAAAATGTGTAGTAAATATATCACTAGTACCTAATAATAGATGGTTAATTAGAACCAAGGTAAATCTCAGGTCTTCATTGGTGACCCATTTCAAGACACTGTGAGTGTGAAATAGGGATTTGGATAGCACAACCAAAAACTTGTGGGTAGAAAATATTAGCTTCATGACCAAATGCAAGTTGCAAAGACGAAAATTGATAATAAGCAATTTGTCTTATACGAACTAATAATGCAACATGTAATATCGCATGACCCCAATTAGAAGCTGTAAGTTTTGTTTTCATTAGTAATGATCCAATAATAAGTTGTAGATATTTAATAAATGACTCCACTTGTGGATGGATATGTGCAACAGAATGTTTAATGACAATCCCAATTGGCATACGGTAATCATCAAATGTTTTTTATTTGAATTCACCAGAATTATCAAGACAAATTGTCTTGATTGAATAATAAAAAAAATTAGCTTGTAATTTTATTATTTGAGCAAGTTTTGTAACAAAAGCTGCAATCTTAGTGGAAAGTGGCAGACATGGAACCATTTAGCAGAAAAATCAATTAATACCATAAAATAATGAAATGGTTCACATAGTGGGTGTATCAACCTACATATATCTCTATGATTCTTTCCAAAAAAGTTAAAAATTCAATATTGACTTTTCTAGTGGAAGATCTAATGACTAACTTATCTTTGCGAACAAGGACCACATGAATAATCATTATGTAAAAAAAAAAATCTTTTGATTTTTTAGTGGATGTCCACATGAGTTGTTAATTATTCGACATATCATTATAACTCATGAATGTCCAAATCGATCATACCAAAGTATAAAACTTTTTGGATCAATGAACTTCGATTTTGTGATAATATTTTATTTAACCATTTTTATAAATGTATAATACGTGCCAAATGGTACTGCATGAATTTTTTTCTTTTATCTACGTCTGACCATATACCTAAAAAAAAAAGTCATATAAAGATATTCAATATTACTTTCTTACTCGTCTCAATGTGTTATCCATTGCAGCGAAGATCTTTAAAACTATACATAATTTTACATTTTTTGATAAAATAATACAACTTATGACAGAGTCTTCAACGATATTTGATGCATCTGATATCGTATTAACATTATTTTCTGTTAGTATTAAGTTCAAAAAATTCTTTTTTTATCTTGAAGAATAGTATGTGTAGTTATACTATCAACTAAACATGTATTTTGACAATTTACCTCTTGTTTTCTGATATTTGCCATTTGAGTAACTATATAATAAAATAAAATGAAAATTTAATATTCAATAAATGTGATTAAACACTATATAATCATATAATAAATAACACAGTCACCCTAATCAATTTCAATATGACATAAGTTATATATTTTGATTCAGTGATAAACACTAATTCAAAATGATGTATTCTTCGAAACACATACTACTTTGAGAACACATTGTATTTTATTATAACTTATTTAAAAACAATATATCAATATTATTTTGAAATATTGAAAATTATAATTCATGTTCTTCAAGAGCAATCACATATTATTATAATCAATTATATAAGGATTTACTCTTCAAAAGTAAAAATATATGTTAGATTGTATTTAATTATGCTATTCAAATAGCAAGTAAAATCTAGCTAGAATATGTGTAAATAATAGTATGCTACTTTAGAAACAATAATATTATAATAGACATACATAAGAGTACAAAAATCATAAAGTATACTACGTATTAAAAAGAATAAGAACGAGATAATTAATCAAACTATAAACAAGAGGAAAAAATTAAGACAAATACGCATTCAAAATTTATGTGCTCAATTTAATTTAAACAGAGTACAGTCTTTTAATTTGAAAGAGGATCCATTAGTTACTCGTGAGTTTAGATAGATAAAAGACAAATATACGTGCTCCATACGCGCTCAATTTCACGAAAAATAGAAGACAGATACACGTGCAGTTGATTGGATTCCAATATTGCCTGGAATTTTGGTGAAAATTTTAGATGCAAAGTGATGGAATTTTGGTGGAGATTAAAATTAGATTTTTTTTTAGTAAATTGTGAAGGAAGTTTTTGAAGTGTGTGGTTGAAAAATTGTAATCTTCTCAAAATTCTGATATAAATATTTTTAATTTTGATTGTAACCATTGGTGATTTTCTTAAAATGACGTTGTCCATGTTGAACAACATTTCATTGTATGCTAGATTAAGAATAAAGAATTTTTACTTAAATTCAATGGTTAATTTAATTCTGAAATACGAACTTCCAACCTTTTGGGTTACGATCTTCCACCTTTTAATTTCGAGAACCTTATGTTTCAAACCTCCAAATTTTATATGATATTCTTCAAAGTCAATACTATACTGGTAGTTGAGTACTTTCTTTTAATTAAATCAATAAATTAATTCTTGGACTGGAAAGTTGAATGAAGTAAGAAAATAATTTTTTTCTCATTTTTTTTCTCTCCAAATTTGAACACTACGAAAATTATTGTATTACATTTTGTTGTATTTTGTAAGATGTCTAGGTTGCATCCATTCTCAATTTATAGAGATAAAATAGTTCCAATCCAATTCGAATTTCAAATAGAAGTTTTAATTAAAATCCAAACATTAGTTTTAATTAATTACATGTTCGGTTCTAAAACTTCAAGTACAATTATAATGAAGTTTACAACTTTTATAATAATTAGAATTACGTATAAAACTTTATTATAATTACAATTAAACTAAAAATATTTATAATAAATACAATTGAGTTCTAATACTTTATAGAACTACTACAAGGACCTGATCAAACATACATCATCCAAGCTCAAATAATTAAATCACGTCTAGTCGATCCTAGACCACCTAATTTAATTATCAGTCTTTACTTTTTCTACTAAAGACAAAAGATTGAACTCTCGAAATATATAAGATCACAAAAATCAATAAATCTATAATATTTTCCTCTGACTTGTAGCATATTTATTTTATCCCTCTTCAAGATTTGTTAATTAGGTACGAACATGAATGACCGTTATTTCCTCTAATTATTCTCACTAATTAACTTAGTATCATTTTCTTCAACGATCCTGTAAACTAATCACAAATATCAAAATTCATCGCTAAAACCTGAGCTCAAATTTCAACTGTTCAACAAAAAAATACTTAAGTAATTACTCTACCCATTTTTCAAAGCTACGGCTCCAGACATGAATATATGTTTTCTACTTCCCTCATTCTTGCGCTCCCAACTCACTAAAATATTTGATCAATTAAATTGATATAGTGATGAATTAAAAAACTATTAAAGTCACGAAAAGATATGTAATAACTCAATCAAGGGATTTAGATGAAATACACGACAGTCAAGTAAAATTTAATCTCTTCAAATCATGCTATAGAAATAAATTCGACAGTGGTTCATTCAATACACTTTAAGTGTACTAGTGTTTCTTATACATTGGTTGTGAACAAATTAATTATGATCAAAATATAAGTTGTACCACATTATACTTCTAAAGTCAAGTACCCAACTTACAATATCACAAATGATCTTTGACACTTTTAATTCGCATGTTCAACAATAATAAGTGCAATAAATAAATAGAACTACACCCCCAAAGTACATCTCCAAGTGGTAAAAGAGAAATGTGAAGAAATCTAACTTTACTTGAGATTGCCGTGTCAAAAGTTCGAATCCTGAAATATGGATTTGACTTTTGGGTAAATGCAAGTGTACAAACAGCTTTCCACCATATACCCTTGGAGGCATAACCTACAATTAATCTCATTCACCAAGACTCAAGGCAGGGCAGGTGGGGGCGCCAGTAATGGAGCGTAATCCAAAAAAATAAATAAATAAATAGAACTACAATTTATTTATTATGAAACATTATTTTATCACAGAAAATATACTATTTGGCACACAACCCAACAAATCACTAAACTCTTTGCAGCAACACCACTTGTAATGAGTTAAATCAACGTGGAGATTTCTTAAGAAAACCAAATTGGAGAGAATGAAACATAATCTCTTGATTTTATGTAGAATGAAATATCTTCAGTTTATGTTCCAAAAATACCCTTCTCGACCAACCTTTTTGTCCCAAGCCCACCTCCCCAAGCTACTCGAAAGCAGCTCGAGAAAAACTGGTACTACTTTTCAAGACCAAAAAAAAAAAAAGGATTACCCTAAGTAAACAGCCATGTAGTAAACAGACTTCTAATAACTAAGTTTCTATAACAATAAAGCTGCTTGTATAGGCAGCTTTGAGCTTATAGGCCCCTCACTGTAGCGTGCCCCCCCCCCCCCCCATGTATTAAAAAAAAATCTGTAGCCCCCACCACTGTCAGTAGCCTGGCAGGGACCTGTCAACTAGATCCCCGTACAGGCAGCAGTTTTCTTCCTATAAATATCAGCAGGCCTGCATTACTATAACCTAGATTCTAGAAATTTTGAGTTGAATATAATTGACACGAAAGCGAAAAGCTTGATTAAAAACTCGATTGCAATAAATATTCATTTTTCTTCTCCATTTCCTCTTATAAGTACAGGTCAGGATTTAACTGAAAACCAATAGCCTGACACCAAGAAGCAGCCCAAAAATAAATCCCATCACAAGCAAACCTTCTTATATGTTTATAGTTTAACAAAACAAACTGATAAAAAAAAAAAAAAAAAAGGAACTGGCAAAACTGAAAACCCCGAAAGCCTTAGTATCTTTTTCCAAGAAGAATGCCAACAATCACTGAAATTAGCGCCACTCCCAGAACGAATTTAAAAGTCGTGACTGGGGATACCTCAGCAGGCTTGACATGTGTATCTGAGGACGGTGTTTGAGCTGAAGATGGCTCTGATTTTTTCTTACTCTTTCTTTTTGTTGGGGTAGAAGTTGAAAATTCGATTTCTCGACTTTTCAACTCTATTTCCTCCCTTGTTGTCGTAACATCCTACATTACAATTCAGATTTATGAAACCTTTGATGAAAATCTCAAACTTTTCTATATATAAACTTTCAAGTACATTAGTTAGAAGTCACATTTGTTAAATGTTATTAATTTTTTTGGTATTATCAGTTAAATGTTCTCTATGATTCATCAAGAACGAAGCCACGATATCTTGCCTTAGAAGCAGTGAGCAGCTCTTTTATAGTTTTGCATAGTGATAAGATAAAAAATTTCACTCTTCTTATAATTACTTGGGCTTTTTGTACAAAATTCTAGTTTCCAAACCTAAAATTTGGATTGCTAACTACATGTGAAATCTATTTGGTTGAAGAAGGATTGTCTTTCGGCTCAGCTATGTGTAAATGCTATTCATGATATCAGTACATGAAAATTATTATGCTTCAATGTTATTTTACATATATTTGGCTAGGGAAAAAGATTGCATCAGTGCATTTTCAGAAAAGCAAGAAATAATTGTATGTGGAAAAAGTGATATTGAGAAGAGACTCATATTTTCACTTAAGACTGGTATCACATCTAAGAATCTATCAATTTCTAAATGGTCAAACACATTGCAAGTGTGTTATCAGACATGCATTTGATGGTAATATATGGGTCAAAGTAATAAAGCATATAATATGGGACACTTTCCTGAGTATAGTTTTCTAAGTTTTATTTTCACGTTTATGTATCCGTGTGCAGTCCTTCCCGATCCCTTATATATTCAAAGATGAAAACACCATATACATGTGCTGGTGAACAGGAGGCAGAAAGAAACCTAACCTTCTCTTTCAATTTAGAATCTGCTAGCTGTAACTTCTGCTTGAGCTCTTTAACTTGATTTTCCAAAAGTACGACTTGTTTGTTCTTGGCATCAAGTTCTTCAAATGATTGCTTCAAAGAAGCTTCTTGTTCCAACTTCTTTTGAGAGCTTGACTCATTCTGTTTTCAGGCAATAAAATTCAAAAGGCTGAGATTACTCAATGGCCATTACATCGAAGAAAAAATGGCTTTGTTCTAAGAGAACTGAAGGTATAATATCTACACTAAATAATATGAGTTCCACAGCCACTTTGGATATATAAGATCTATGCTAAATAATATGACTTCCACAACCATATAAATTTGCATTACCTCTTCTTTAACTCTAGTCTCAGCAATTGCTAAATGTTCTTCAAGTTCCTTTAGACGACTTTGTAACTCGGCCTGCTGACCAACTTCAGTGTTGAGAATTTCCAACTTTGAATTTTGTTCCTTCAATTGCTCTTCAAGATGTACTACAATTGTCTGAAGCTCCTTCTTGGAACTTTGATTTGTTTCATTAAGCAAATTGTTTTCTTCCATGACAGAAGATATCTGTAAGAAGAAGATACTCGAGAGTAAAAACGCTAGGGGAGAAAAATAGAAGAACCTTGAGATGTGTTGTCATAGACTAACCTGAGATTGTAGCCTCTGGCCTTCCGAAGCAAGCTTGTGTGTCAAATCTTCTATATCCTTTTTTGCAGACAGAAGCTCTTCAACTGCATCATTTTTCTCAGAAGAAACAGTTGACAATTTGGTTTCCAAATCATTTAACTTGGAGTGATATGAAGCCAGTTCTTGAGTAAGCTTTGATTTTTCCTCAACTTCTCTTTCCAAATCCTTCAATTTCAACAGAGTTTGTTCCAGTTCTCCTTCTCTAGTTTGCAAAAGTGTAGATGTTTCCTGAGCCTTTTCTTCATACATTTGCACTTGTTCTTCAAGAGCTTTTAGCTTCTCATAGAAGTCCTTTGCTTCTGAATCTCTTTGTCTGACTTTCAGGAGAGCTTCCCCCAACTGTCCTTCCGCTCCTGAAATGCGAGCTTCAGCTGCCAATTGAAGTTCAGAGGCTCTTGAGTGCCTCTCTGTTAATTCAGTGATAGTGCTCATATGAGAAGCAAGCTGCTTATCAGAGACTTCCTTCTCAGAAAGAGCCAAATTTAACTTTTCCTCAAGTTCTTTAGCCTGTTTACTGAGCTGTAAGTTGGTGTCAGCTAACAATTCATTCTCTGCAACATACTGTTCAGCTTTACCTTCTGCATCAAAAATCTTTTGTTTCAAGTCTTCATTGGCCTTCTCAGAAGAAGCTAACTTCACTATAATCTGGTCAAGCTCCTCCTTCACAGCTGCATATCTTTCATTTGCTTCAGCTAGCTGCTCTTGATAACTTTTAACTTGATCTTCAAGACTTGTTAATGTCTCATTCAAAGATTTTGCCTCCAAATCTCTGCTGGTGAAATTAGATAATGCTTCTTGGAGTTTCTTCTCCGAGTCCCTTGTTAGAGTTTCATGTAATGATTCAAGCTCTATGCTTCTCGTGGTAGCTTTCTCCAACACTCTTCCTTGTTCCTCTAACTGCTCCTCAGCTGACTTGAGCTTCTCAGTAACTTCATTTTCTCTCATTCCAGCAGCCTTGAGATCATTTTCGATGCTCTCCAATTTCTGTTGAGAAATAATCAATTCATTCCTCAAAATGTCAACAAGATTTTCAGCTTCAGATAGCTTCTCATTTGATGTTTTTGATGCGTCTTTCAAATTCCTATTCTCCTCTGCAATCATATGCAAGTGCTCAGTCAGTTCTTTTTCCTTTCCAGTGGAAGCTTGTAGTGCAACCTCTAGGCTTGACGTTTTCAATTGAAAAGCCTCAAGTTGTCCTTCAATTTCAGAAACCTTCTCAATGCTTTTCAAGGATTCTTCTTCCACATCCCCACATTTCTTCTCTAGCGTGCTTATTTGCTCTTCAAGTTCCTTGATCCTATATTTTTCTGTTTCAAGAAGTAGCTCTAACTCGCTCACCTTTTTATCGGCCTCCATTGCCTTGACATTTGATGTCTGCACTAGATCCTCAAGTTCAATGCTTCGCTGATGGGTTGTATTTGCTTGTCCCTCATGCTCAGCACATTTGTCCATGGCGTTCTTGAGTTCTAGCTCAAGGTCTGAATTCCGTGCAGTTGATATTCCCAAATCGGATTTAATTTGAGCTATTTTGTCCTCATTTTCTTGCAATTGGATGTTCAATTGTTCCTTCTCTTCCACCTCCTTCTTCAGTATGGCATTCTGTTCAGCCAATTTCTCAGAAAGTTCTCTCAATTCTCTTTCAGAATCGTTGCTTTTGAGTTCTACCATATTAAGCAGTTGTTCAAGCTCAACACTCCTTTGCTCTGCTACTGTACAACGTGTCTCAGATTCTCTCAGTTGTGATTTTGCTTCTTCTGCAGCTGCACTCAAGACTCGTACCATGTCTTCAAGGTCTACATTTTTTTGGTTAGTTGTGGTGACAACATTCCCAGACTCTCTGTGAAGCTCTTCAAGGGTTTTCAACTTCTGTTCAAGTTCAGTATTGGTTGCCAATGCTTGGGATAAAAGAGAATCAGCTTTGCAGAAATTGTCATCTGACTGCTGCAACTTAGCCTCAAGATCATTGCATAACTCCTTCATCTGGGTAGCATCATTGGTTAGGTCAGTCACAGCAGCTTCAAGTGCTTCTTTTTCTTTAAGGACTTTGGCTAGTTCATCTTGAACTGATGTAATCTTTGTTTCCTGGCTTTTCAATTGTTGTCCGAGCTCTTCTCTGGCACTCACCTCGTTTCCCAGCTTCAATTTTAAATCTTCTAGATCAGATATCTTCTCTTGAAGGTTTTCTTTTGTTGATGAAAACTGATTCTCAAGTGCTGCAATGTCCTCCTTGGCCTTAGATTCAGAAGCCCTTTTCAATTCCAATTCTTCGGTCAATTCATTGATAAGAGCTTCCTTTGATGCTAGCCTCTGCTCCACTTCTTGCACTTGTGATTTCGAAAGCTCTAACTCCCCTTGAACTGTAGATAATTCTGCAGTGGTGCTCTTCAGTGCCTCTTCTACTTTCTGATTTTCAGCTATCTTGTCATACAAGCTTTTCAGTTCAAGTTGCACAGAAGCCATCTGATCTTCCATTTCTTTCGCACTAGATTCAGCCAACTCAAGCAACCTTTTAAGTTCTAAAGCCCTCTTCGTCTCTGATTCAGCATGCAAACCGCTTTCCTTATGCAACTCCTCAAACTTCATAGATTCACCAGCAGAAGTTTGTAGCTTTAGTTCAAGCTCTTCCATCTTCTTTCTTGAGCTCTCAAGCTCAAGACTACGACCATTAAATGCTTCCTTTACATTTGTCAACTCTTTGTTCCTTTCTTCTTGAGCTTGTAACGCCTCTTCCAAAGTTTTAAGCTGTACACCATATCTCTCCTCTGTTTTTGCAATCTGTTCTTGCAGTTGTTTATGACTAAGTTCAAGCTCTTCATATTTCTGTTCAGTTTCCTTCTGTTTCTCCTTTGTATGCAAGATTTCATCCTTCAGATGAACATTCTGAGATTCAGTCTCCTTTAACACTCCAGAAACTTTCTCCATTTCAAGCTCCAGTTCTTTAACCTTTTCTTGTGCTTCTAAAAACTCCCTGCTTGCTGAATTGCTGGAACTTCGCTCGATGACAGACGGATTTTCATCTGCTGTGGAATTTGATTCAGCTTTGATGGAACGATCCTTTGCATCAAAAGACTCCTTCTCTACTTTAATGAATTCACCATCAAGGGCATTTTCAATGTCCTCTACTTTAACCTGAATTCATAATTACAAAGAAACACGTACTGCGTTAACTCCAATAACATGGCATTTCAAGATGCTTTATGGATCGAAATGCTTATTACAATATCAAATAGGTTGGTACTACAAAAGAATCCCAAGACTATGAAATCAAATTTTAGCTGTTTTGCCTTGCATATTGTAAAAAAATAAATGCAACTACTCTAACATTGTATTTCAACTTAAAATTTTGGGACATACCATTTTTAGACCATCACTTTCTCGAATATAATCAGTGTGTAAAATGGAACTCTATCAACACTTGCAAAGTGTTGCACTAAGTTTTGAAAATATTAATCATGACATTAAATACTGACCAAAACGTTCATCGCACAAAGGAAAATTTTACCTTAGAGGTAACGGCATAAGTCTCGTCGTGCTCGGCGATCTTAACCATTGGTACTTCATGACTTGTCAGTGTTTCTTCTTCCATGGCTGAACGGAATGTACCTTACAAGAATTCTGAAGTATGAAGCAAAATCAGATTTGAAAATTTAACCGATAATTCTAGTATCGAGTACTGAGAGAATTGTTGTTAGTAATGGAATCAATTCTTCAAACCTACATGTTTGACTGAGCGTTACAAAATTTAATCACCATTAAGTAACAATTTTTTTGTTGATAAAATAAATCAAAATAATAATTTTAATATTGGCTTATGTGCTCATATAGTATATTTTGCAATGATAAAATAATATTTTATAATAAATAAATTATGATTTTATTTATTTATTGCATTTATTTATTATTGAGCATGTGAAATGCCTATAATCGCTCGTGATAACATAAGTTTGGTACTTGCGTTGAGAAGTACAATGTGACACAATTTATATTTTGATCATAAATAATTTGTTCATAATCAATGTATGGGGGTTGGCACCTTATATGGAAGGTTGTAGTGTTGACCAATAAACTATTCGGATGTGTGATCCGTCCTTATCACAAAAATAGTTAAAGATGACACTAGTACACTTGGAGTGAATTGAATAGATCACATGTCGAGTTTAATTCTATAGCACGACCGTGCGGGAAATTAAATTTCACTTGACCGCCGTGTATTTCATCTAAATCCCTTGACTGGGTTATATATAACTTTTTGTGATTTTAATGATTCATTAATGGGTGAGATCAATTTAATTGGTCAAATATCTCGATGAGTTGGGAGCTTGAGAATGAACGAAGTAGAAAACATGAATTCGTGTCGAGAACATCACCCTGAAAGATGGGTAGAGTGACTACTCAAGTATTTTCTGTTGAACGGTTAAAATCTGAGCTCAGTGTTTAGGAACGGCTAAACTTCGACTTAAGTGATTAGTTTATAGGACCATTGAAGAAAATGATACTTAATTACGGTAATTATAATAGTTTTGGACTTAATTGTAATTACAATAAAGTTTTGTACTTAGTTTTAATTACTGTGAAAATTGTAAACTTATGATAATTATAATTGAAATTCTATGACTACACATGTAATTAAGTGTAAACTAATTGGATTTGGACTTCAATTAAAACTCCTACTTGGATTTTAATTAGAACTCTTATTTGAATATGAGATAATTGTTGGAAAACTTCAATCGAAGGAGGAGATAAAACAACTTTGTAACAGCAACAAATCTGGAAATCAAATTTCAAGAAAGGCTCAAACACGTAATCGTTGTCTTCAAACAATATTTGCCCCTTCTCCTATAAATTGGGATGCTAAAAGGTTTTTCGGCAAATGGTTTGAAGGATTAATCAAGCCTTATTGTAGAAATACCAAAGCACAAGTATTTCCACCCAAAACTCAAGAAAACAATAAGAAAACCAAGAGAATGTGAGTAGATGTATAGATATGATCTTGACTGTAGAGAGTATAATAAGAGCATATGTTAATCAATTTTTTTTCAATTTTTTTCACTAAGAACATGGCTCCTCTATATATAGGCCTCAGTATTGTACACGAATTGGTGCCAAAAATATGTTGAAAGGGCACCAAATTCAAGTGACAAACGGTAGAAAACCATCTCCAACAGTAACATTGAAATGCACTATGCGACCGCATAGTACAAAACCATGCGGTCGCATAGTTATACGCGGACAAAAATTTAAGCTTTTGTCCATTCTATGCGGTCGCATAGGATTTGCTCTATGCGGCCGCATAGAACAAAATCCGACCTACTCTTTCTATTTTGTTGGTTTTGAACAACCATTTCTCAACGATCCCCCACTTGTTCAAAATTAACAAATTTCACATTCAATTGTAAACGATACTCATGCCTAAGGATTAGATATCTTTTGATTTGAATCTAACTATAGTGTAATTCTAACAAGGTAAAGTCGGAATCAAAGGTAGCGTGAAACTTTGAACTAGTTATTCCATGTGACAAAACCGGTAAGAACACACGCACACAAGTACCACATGTTCTCAAGTTCCTCAAACTCACTTAGCGCTTTTATGGCATTGCGCTCATCCTTTTCGACGAACTTTTAAGAGAGTAACTCTAGCTCTCTATTGAGGCGACACCACCTCGAAGTTCGTCTAGGTGAAATTCTTCCAACATCTTTGTTACTTTTAGGGATGCTTGTGCTCTTAGCACTGAACTTCATTAAGAGCTCAAAGCTCAACCCTCACTTCAGTAACAACCAGCATTATTTAACTAGGATAGGGTTATCGCGGATTTGAATAATGCTGAAACTATCCACATATCAAATGACTTGTTGTTACCCTTTGAACCCGTGGATTACCTTTTGAGTAATGACAGGTAGGGTTGCTATCATTGGTGAATCTTTCTATTTTAAGAGTTTCAACCTCATCCTACTCGATGTAGATTTTACTAAATCTCGATTTAGAGGTTTAGTTAGAGGATCCGCTAGATTCTCGATAGACTTAACATAATTTAGGAAAATTATTCCATCTTTGATTAATTTCCTTATGTAGTCATGTCTAAGACTCATATGTCTAGACTTTCCGTTGTATACCTCGTTGTATGCTTTTGCTAATGTGGCTTGACTATCACACATGATAGATATTGAAGATGTATTCTTCGGTCCCAAAGGTATCTCATAAAAAAGATCCTTAAGCCACTCAACTTCTTTCCCGATATCCGATAATGCTACGAATTCGGATTCCATGGTCGAGTGCGTTATACATGTCTGTTTCTTTGATTTCCAAGAAACAGCTCCTCCTCCAAGAGTGAACACCCAACCGAAAGTGGATTTATTCTCACCCGTGCTAGATATCCAACTAGCATCGGTAAATCCTTCCAAGACAGCAGGGAATTCAGTATATTACAGGCTTAAGCACTTGGTCTTCTTTAAATACCCAAGAACCCTTCTAATGGCCTTCCAATGGTCATTGCCTGGATTACTAGTAAACCTACTTAGTTTACTAATTGCGAATGCTACGTCTGGTCTTGTGCATTGAACTGCATACATGAGACTTCCAATAACACTTGCGTATTCCAATTGAGCAATTCCCCTTCCATCATTCTTTATAAGTTTTGAATTTGGATCAATTGGGGTACTTGCTTCCTTTATGTTCAAATGTTTGAATTTGTTTATCACATTCTCAATATAATATGATTGACTTAGATGGTAACCTCCAATAGTCTTCGTGATTTTGATACCCAAAATGGTATCCACTTGTCCAAAATCTTTCATCTTGAATGTGGAAGATAGAAACTTCTTTGTTTCTTTTATTCCATCCATGTGATTACTCATAATCAACATGTCATCAACATATAGGCATATAAATATCACATAATCATCACATACTTTTGAATATAAACATTTATCTACGCTATTATGTTTAAAATCAAAGGAGATTATGCTTGTGTTTGATTCCCATTAATTTTCATTCCATTACATTTTATTTTTCTCTCCTATTTTCAACCACACAATCTTCTATAAAATAATATTATACGTAAATCAAAAACTTTTTCTTCTATTACAACCACTCATTTTTCAAAAAAACACTATTCCATACATTTTCATTTCTCCAAAATGGGGGCCAAACAAAGGCTATAGCCAAGTCAAACTTCTCATGCCATTTTTTAGGTGCCTGTTTTAAACCGTATAACGATTTTACTAACTTGCACACTTTATGTTCATTTTCGGGTAGAGCAAAACCTTTAGGTTGCTTCATATAAACCTCCTAATCGAGATCCCCATTCAAGAATGCCGTCTTGGCATCCATTTGGTGAACATGCAAGTCATGTATCGAAACTAGTGCAAATAATATCCTTATCGATGTTATTCTAGCTACCGGTGCATATGTATCAAAATAATCTATTCCTTCTCTTTGTCAATATCCTTTGGCTACTAATCTAGCCTTAAAGGTGTTTAGAGAACCATCAACGTTGTATTTTCTCTCAAATACCCATTTACATCCAATATGTTTGGATCCGGGTGGTAAATCGATAAGTTCCCAAGTATTATTTGACATTATTGAATCCATTTCATATTTGATTGCGTCTTTCCAAAACATGCTATCACGAGAAGTCATAACTTCTCTATAAGTTTTAGGATCGGTTTCAATATGTAGAACAAATGGAATTGTTCTTACTACATTCAATTCATTTCCTTCTACTAAGTAAAAAGAAATTAGTTGATAATCAATTTCATCCGGTCCTAAAGACTTCTCAATTCGAGTTCTTTTGCTTCTTCGTGTCTCACTTGACTCATCAACACCTTTAGTAGATGTTTCATCTTGTGTTCCACTTGAGCTAGGGATATCTAAACGATTTTCCCTCAATTCATTATCCGAAGATAGCGAATTCTCAAAGAACTCTACATCACTTGATTCAATAATCACATTAGTCTCCAAGTTTAATAATCTGTATGATTTACTATTGCTAGCATATCCAACAAAAGCACATTTAATGCCTCTTTGACCCAACTTGGTCCTATTAGGGTTTGTGTTCTTACAATAAGCAAGACACCCTCATACTTTGAAATATCCAATGTTAGGTTTTCTTCCTTTCCAAGATTCATAAGGAGAAACCTTAGTTTGTTTAGAAGGAATTCTATTTAATATCCTACATGCACTTAACAAGGTCTCACCCCACAAATTAAATGACAACTTAGCATAGGTAAGCATGACATATATCATTTCAACTAAAGTTCTATTTTTTCTTTCAGCCAAACCATTTTGTTCCGGTGTTCTAGGTGCCGAACATTGGTGAATTATGCCATGTTCACAAAAAATGTTGAAATCAATAGAAAAATATTCTCCACCTCTATCACTTCTTAAAGTTTTTATCTTCTTGTTTAGGTGATTTTCAACCTCATTTTTATATACTTTAAACATATCAAAAGCTTCACTTTTATGTTTCATTAAGTAAACATATGTGTATCTAGTACAATCATCAATAAAAGTAATAAAATACATATTTCCACCTCTAGTTAACATGTCATTTAATTCACAAATATCCGTATGAATTAACTCTAAGATACTAGATGTCCTTTTTACACTTTGATAAGATTTTTTAATCATTTTTGCTTCTACACAAGTTTTGCATTTAAAAACATCATTTTCATCATATAAAATTAAATCACATTTCATCATACGTTTCATAGTACTTTTTTCAATATGTCCTAATCTAGCATGTCATAATGAAAATAAATCAACAATATAAGCAAAGTTATTTTTATTCTCATTCAAATTTTCAACGATACATAATTTGACAATTCCTTCATTAGCATAGCCTTTTCCAACAAATTTTCCATTTATGGATAATACAAGTTTTTCGGATTCATACACACTTTTGATACCCGATTTTCCTAAGAGATTTCCACTAACCAAATTTCTAGTCATGTCGGGAACATGTAGTACTTTGGTTAAGGTAATGGTCTTGCCACAAGTGAAGATGATATCCACACTTCCCTTTCCAATCACTTTAGATCGAACCTCGTTACCCATTTGAATCCCTTGGTCTCCATCAATTTCATGATATGTGTTGAAAGAAAATTTATCATATGATACATGTATTGTAGCACAAGTATCATACCACCATCCGAGAACATTTCCCTTGATTGCATTGATTTCACTAATGGTGACCACAATTCTATCTTCTTTGATGGAGTTCACTTTGCCCTCGAAGTTGTTTTGTTTTCGGTGTCTACAATCTTTAGCATAGTGACCAGATTTGCCACACACAAAACAACCTCATTTTGTCTTCTTCTTGAACTTGTTGAAGTTCGTTGAAAACTTCATTTTGTTGGATTTTGTTGGCGGTTCAATTTTCTCAATTGCATTTGCTTTGGAAGTGCCTTCATAAGAGTTTTCACTCTTATCACGCACTCTTGACTCTTCTTCAATGCGCAAATGTTTTTGCAATTGTTCCAAGAAGTGGTCCTCGGAACTATGCATGATTTTCTTCCGATATCCTTTCCAAGTACTGGAGAGTTTTGCAATAATTGCCCCCACTTGAAAGGTCTCCGAGATTTCAATTTTCACCGCCTTCAACGTGTTGACTAGTACTTGCAATTCATGAATTTGGGGGAAGTAAGGGGATATTTTCAAAAAACTTAAAATCAAAGTACTTAGAAATTAAAAATTTCTTGGTACCTTCTTCCTCCGCTTTGTACTTACTTTCTAACGCATCCCATATTTCTTTTGGCGACGTTGTGTTGGTATATAGATCATACAATCAATCCGACAATGAGTTGAGAATATGACCGCGGCATACCAATTCATCATTTTCACGCTTCTTTCTATTCACGATTCATCGGTGTCTTTGTCGGATGGTTCAGGTAGATTTTCCAATTTTGGATCAAGTACATAGAAGATCTTCAACGCCGTAAGAAGAAATTTCAACTTATCTTCCCATCTTGTGAAGTTTGTGCCATCAAAGCGATCCAAACGAACCAAGTCTTGATTCATCAACTTTATGGTAGCCATTGTTGTTTCACTCTCCATCGCAGAACTATTGTTTGAGATTGTTGGAAAACTTCAATCGAAGGAGGAGAGAAAACAACTTTGTAACAGCAACAAATCTGGAAATCAAATTTCAAGAAAGGCCCAAACACGTAATCGTTGTCCTCAAACAATATTTGCCCCTTCTCCTATAAATTAGGATGCTAAAAGGTTTTTCGGCAAATGGTTTGAAGGATTAATCAAACCTTGTTGTAGAAATACCAAAGCACAAGTATTTCCACCCAAAACTCAAGAACACAATAAGAAAACCAAGAGAATGTGAGTAAATGTATAGATATGATCTTAATTGTAGAGAGTATAATAAGAGCATATGTTAATCAATTTTTTTTCAAATTTTTTTCACTAAGAACATGGCTCCTCTATATATAGGTCTCAGTATTGTACACGAATTGGTGCCAAAAATATGTTGAAATAGCACCAAATTCAAGTGACAAACGGTAGAAAACCGTCTCCAATGGTAACATTGAAATGCACTATGCGACCGCATAGTACAAAACCATGTGGTCGCATAGTTATACTCAGACAGAAATTTAAGCTTCTGCCCATTTTATGCGGCCGCATAGGATTTGTTCTATGCGGCTGCATAGAACAAAATTCGACCTACTCTTTCTATTTTGTTGGTTTTGAACAACCATTTCTCAACAATAATTATTGCACAAAAATTGTAACTATTATATCTCTATAAATAGAGATTAAATGGAAACTAGACATCGATCCTACAAGATTGTACAACAATCATAAAACTTAATTCCATAGTGTTCAAATTTGGAGAAAAAAATATTTTTCTTGCTTTATTTAAATGTTCAATTCACGATTTAGTTTCTTGATTTAATTAAAAGAAGGTGATCACCCACTAATATAGTCTTGACTTTGGAGAATACCATAGAAGAGTTGGATGTTTGAAGTATCAAATTCTTGGAATTAAAAAGTTGGAAGTTCGAGATCCAGAAGGCTGGAAGTTCATGATTCAAAATTAATTAAAGAATTAATAATTAAATTTAGGTAAAAATTCAAATTCTTTATTCTTGATATAACATACACGTGAGCATCTAGACTATCTTATTTATTTAATTAAACCATTTTTTTAATTTATCGATAATTTCGCTTCCGCATTCCAACAAAAATAACTTACATTCTGTAGTTACACTATAATAAATAAAAGTAACTTCAAACCCTATTCTTGATTCAGTGACACGGATTTTATCACCTTCAATTTTTATCTCGGGTTATGTCACTTCGTCAAAAAGTGGTTGACGTATAGAGTGATAGAATGAGTGTTATTAAGATGCGATTAAATGAAAAAATTGGCTGCGTTTAAAACAGTTTAACGACGAAATAACATGTGACATTATGTCAACCATTATTTCAAGGATTATGTCACTGTAACATAATTCATTTGTCCTAACGTACTGACAATGATCAGGACGCTCAGATTCCCACAGTGCTACGAACCATTATAAATTAATGATTTGGACTCAACATAAAAAGATTGATTTAAATAATGAAATACAGAAAATCCCTTTTTAAATTATGTTATGTGTATTATTTTTATTAAGCTTGGTCGAGCATATTTTTTTTAAAAATATTTTTCTTTAAATTTATATTCAATCACATTTTTTCAAAAAAATAATTTGCACATAAACCAAAAAAATCTACTTTTCAATCATACATTATTTGCCTCCGTTTGTCTATCATTATTTTAAAATTCTTTTTTTTTTCTCAAATTTATTATCAACCACACATTATCACAATAAAATATTTTTCACGTAAACTTAAAACTTTATTTTACTTTTCAACCATACAATCTTGAAAAAATCACTATTTTAAAACTCATTTTTCTTTAATAATGATAGACAAACGGTGACTAAAAATCACTATTATAAAATTCATTTATTACATAAAATGAGACTCAAACAGAGCATAAAGAGTCTACCATTAAATGAAAATTCATGAGTAATCTGAGTAACAATTGGACCTAAGTACCCTGCTAGTAATTTAAAATTAAAAAGTTTATTATGATATACATATTTAGAGGGTGCTTGGTAGGGATTAAAATTATATTTTTAATAGATTATGATAAAAAAAAATTGAAATGTGTGGTTAAAAATTGTGGGACCCAACAAATATGTGATTGATATTAATTGTTTGACTTTGATTTAGATTAAAATCAGATTTTAATCTGAAATAAACAGGCCTTTAATAGGAATGTCAACAATCAAATGCCTGATTAATAACAAATTTTAAAATATAAAAATAAATTAAATTATAAATAAGAATCTTCAGAAAATGTTCCCTTTTCCATCCAATTTCCCGACTAAGGAATTTCCATCCAATTCAGAAACAACATCCGACGAGGCAAGTCGTGACATTTTTCCATCCCTATTTACTCATGGACACCTAGAAGCTAATTGGAATGTTATTTGGAAAAAAAATAAAAATAAAAGAAACAGCTATAATAATTAATTAAAATCAAACTAGCCAGGCAGAGACAAAGGCCGCATGCTTTGCCCTTTTTTTTCTTTTTTCTTTTTTTGTGGTTTAATATTTCACGCAACAAAGATAGTAGGCTCTCAAACTCTCAATCCCATTCAGACGAAATAAAAAATCATGATTGACTATCATCACATTCAATGTATTATCTTAGACCTAATCGAGCAAAATAAGAAATAAATATTTTACAATTTTTTAATAATTTTATTTAATCATATAAAATTTAGGTATGGCAAATAAATCTGTCAAACTTCATCATGAAAGTGCCCAGCCTCTTATGGGGTAGAGTCAGGACATGTCAAAACAAAATCTCGTCCCAAGTCGGAACGGGGAACATGATGTATTTTTCAAGTTTTTAAACTTAAATAGTAATTAAAAGAATAAAAGTAAATAATATTTAAAAATAAATAAATATGTTACATCTCGCCTGGCGAGACTCCAAAAAATTGACGAGTGTGTTTTATACACAAGTTTTATTCTATTTTTAACTTGATTATGAGTTATATCTTAAGTGTTTTGAACATTTTTAATGTGTTTGTTATTGTTGATTTGTATGAATGATGAGATGTTGCAAATCTTGGAAAGAAATGAGAAAAGAAGATAATTGACATAGATCGAGAGAAAAGAGGAATGAAAGGGACAAAAGAGTCAAATTTCAATATAAAGGGAAGGAACAAGTGGCGCCACACATGTATGCATGATAGAGGTGTGGCACAGACCACCAGAACCTAAGGTGTGGCATCACGGTGCCACCTTACATACCTATGTGGCGCCATTTCCATGAGCCGAGGCGTTGCCCAATAATTTCTAGGGCGCTTTTTTTAAGTCTATATTGAGCTCATAAAAGTCTTACAACAGCCAAAGATGTGAAGGCAACGATAAATACAAAAGAGGAGGCAATTAAAAGGAAATTCCACATATTGAAATATAACAAACACAACTAAGATTAAATAACGCAAATCATGGGAGAAAAAGATCAAGATTTGAAGTATTGATTGGAAGAGGAAAAAGATCTTGGTGCAAGGTTAATCTCTATTTCTAAATCTTTATTCAAAATTCGGTGATGTATTCAGTAATGATTTCTTGTTTTCTTTTTTGCATTATGAGTAGTTAAATTTCATGTTAGGGGGAACAATATAATCTAATTGGCACTCTTTATTTCTTTTACTCATGATTCTTGTTATTTTATCATACATGTGTTGATTTTGATATAAGTTTAATGCTTTAAATTACATGATCACTAGTTTGATTATATTGAGAATCTTTTACAAATCAAGAGGTGTGTTTGAGATTTAGACCACATAGTAAAATCAAGTAAATTAGTATAACGTATAGAAATACATATACTAATTATTGCAGTCATTATATGAATTTTTAGAACTAATATTTTGTTTAACTAAGGTTGATTCGCATAGAGATGTGTGATTGGTGTTTAAATAGACTCAATGACAATCGAGAGGAATAAATTGAATACAATGGAATAATTCAATTGAACACTATATTAGATTTTTGAATCTTAAATTAAGACTTAAAGGTGAGCAATAGGTAAAATTGTTTTTTTATAATATCCGTTCATTATTGAAATTCTAAATTGATCTTTGTGTACACTAATTTCAAGTATTTGAACAAGAAAATCACAACAAACAAAATTCTTTGTTTGCTTTCATCAAATAGGAGTTAGAAAAATTAAATGAAGTCCTAAAGTATAATTTTCGTGAAAACGAAAATCCGGACACAAAAGTCCGCAATATTACTTGTTACGATATCATACACTTGTGATATTAAAAATGCAACAAAGTCACGTGGCAACCAATCGGAAACTTAACAAAGGCCCGCAATCCACGTCATCAAGAAATGAACTAGAGTCATAAGGTAAAGATTATAAAGCCTTACGGCGCTTTAACCAAAGCGTCACATGCAAGTGATTGAAGCAAGGCACCACCTGCTACTCAACATTGTATGGGCGACTCACCGCTTCAGCAAAGCGTAATGCAAGTAGCAAAAGCCCTTAAGATCGAAGCGGAAGCCTCCTAACCACAAAGTAGCATCTTTTATATCCATTACTCCCAATAGATCTTATATAATTGGTTGATGTAACTTCTGACTGAAAAATGTCAAGTCTTGTTAGCCTATTAGATAGGTAAGTAGACCTAGGCCATTGAACATGCTACCTTTTTAGAAAACATTAAATGCCTATGATGTATGATGTGCTACCTGTGATAGGACGCTTCGACTGTTAGGATGAAGCCACACACTTCTTCATCTAACGGCCATCACTTCACCTATGGTGCTATAAAAGCTCATAACCAACCCCAACTCATGGATAATGCAGTTTTACACATTCAATGTAAAGTTGCTCATTGTCTCTCGTATTTTTACTCATTCAAAAACTCCCGATATTTATACACTTATGTAGCTCACATCTTAAAAACGTTCCACGCCCATTTTATTATTTCTCATTGGTTGGCTTGACCGTTGGAGTATTCGAGGTCGTCTCTCTCACCACCAAAGAAGGTCACGAGTAACTAACAGTTTGCCCAATTGTGTAAAAATGCAACTACGCAGACGTGAGTGGAACAAAGATCTGTTGGCCACGTTGGAATTACAAAAATCAAAGTCAACAAAATAATTAAAAGGGAAAAAGGGAACATATTATGTTGATCCCTGGCCAGTCCCCATTACTGTGAGTGAGAATCGAGGTTGGATGAGCACTAATGACACAGGATGAAAATGTGAATAACAATAAATAAATAAAAAGTATTTTTGTAACACACGAATAAGTGTTGCTCGAATGGATGTGAGAAATATTGAAATTCACCAATTAACGGAAAAAAATGAAATATTTTTAATGAAAACGTCTATAGGGTTTCAAACTCTTAACATGTATGTAAAGATTTAAAACGAATCATAATCAAAATGAAATCTTAATTCTTTAGATAAATATGAATAAAAGTCAAAAAAACTATTAAAATGATGAAAATACTCTTAAACTAACTAAACAGAAATATATTAAAATAGACCCTAAACGACGGAATTTCTTCCAAAGTTTAACGATGTTTGCCGAACTATGCAAAAATGTGTAGAATTTTAAAACACTTTCAAAATATACTCGCTCGCGTAAATCTGATACCCAAGATGAAAGTTACGTAGATTTTTCTAATTTGTTATTGTTTAAAATTCATTTATAATGATTTTTAAAAAAAATCATTTATAATTTTTTCTTCTAACCGCATCAACTAAAATCATAGACGGAAAAAGGAATAAGAAGGGCCATCCAAGCGTGTCTTGTCTTCATAACAAAAATGTGTAGCGTGCATAAAATTATGAACCAATACAAGTCTGCCCATAAAGGGTAGGTGGAAAAGATTCCTTCTTCAATTTAATAATTAGTTTCTTAAAAAATAAAGAAAAACTTTCTTTTAGTAAAGCTTGTGGATCCCACTAAAGTTGAGCAATTCACATCTCCATTTAAAATATTTCCTGTACTTTTCAATTGACAAAATAAATATATTGTCAAATAGGGACAACTGACAAAACAAAGTGCGTGTATTTCGGGTCCATAAGAGGAAAGACCAAAGTAAAACAAGAAACGACAGTTCAAATTGCGTAAAACGACACTTCAAAATACTGAACAGCTTTGCTATTTCCGGTACATACGAGCTGTAACGCTAAACTAATCTAGCACTAATTACTCGTCAAAATCATAATTTATAAAAAGAATTATTTAATTTAAACAAATTAATCAGAAAATCGTGAAATTAATCAGACCCAATCACTGAATAGATCATCATCAAATGAAAAATCCGAATCTCATTGGATTTTCCCATAAGTAAACAGAAAAGCTCTGATTTTTCGACGAAAATTTGAAGTTTGATCGATTATAAAGCAAGAGATCCTATAAATCCAAGAATACTGAAAGCAAGTTCAATAAATTCGTAATCTAAAGAACAATCAAACTGCTTAATACATAGTGATCCCAATTCATATCATCAAACTTTAAATCCAAATTCAAATCCTCACCAGATTTTTCCATACAGAAATTCACTGACGTTTCGACAAAAATTGGAAATTTGTTCGACTATAGAGTAATAGATCTTATTAAACAAAGTATCCTAAAACACTCCCGCTTCTTTTCACATCAATTCATATTCAAAAATCGAACTCCAATCCTAAACTACGAACAGCTCAAGTTCAATTCACCTTCTTCTAGTTTTTGAAAAGCGGCGAAGCTCGTAAAAAATAGGAAGATGGGTTCCAAATTCAAAAAATGGCAGGAAAATA
This sequence comes from Osmanthus fragrans, assembly GCA_019395295.1. NCBI lineage: Eukaryota > Viridiplantae > Streptophyta > Magnoliopsida > Lamiales > Oleaceae > Osmanthus > Osmanthus fragrans. Next base: position 21,371,767 of record CM033362.1, on the reverse strand, counting down.
ACACAAATACACATTTTTTGCATGAACAAATATTTACATAAATCAGCCTATAAAAATTGATGCATAAATAAATTAACTTGCCTGATCGAAGCAAGAATAACTTGATTTGCTTTGTATTGTTAATCTTCAGAAGCAAAATTTGACAGCAAAAAGTATGAGAGAGAGAGAGAGAGAGAGAGAGAGAGAGAGGTGGGGGCGAATGGAGAGATCCAGATGGAATTGGAATTAATAGGAGAAGAAGCAGCCGAACTGTCAGTAGGGACAGGTGTGGCGGGGCCCATGTGAACAGCCAATGGAGAATTGATAAATTCAAATACTGCTGCTTTCTTCCTCGATTGACAAATTTGCCACTCACGCCAACCAATATTCACTACATTACCTTAATAATGAGGTGGGTGAGGGGAATTCTCTTTTTTGGGAAGTTCAGGGAAAATTGCAGTGTTGATCGCAAATTGATTTAATTTGTGCAAATTAGTAGTTAACTTCTGTTCATTGACATTTGAATCTACAAGGTTTCAAGTTGTAACACCTTGGTTCCTAGCATACGGATTTCGAGTATTAAAAAATTATATTTTTATGGAATAGATGGTTACACGCTTACTTTCCATCAAAATAAGTGTCTTGATGAAAACTATCATTCCCTAGATAGAGTGAAAGCAATGGGGAAGGATAAGTGAGGCCAAACTAAATGACTGGTCAAAAGGGAAAGCATTGTTGTCAGCGCAAGAGGGGAAAAGCGATTTGGATGGGTTGTTGCGGATATTTCTCTCCTTTTCTTTTTGTTTACTCATTTTATACCCAAAACACAAATCACTTACATTGAATGAAATGTAATTGGTGCAGCTGTTTTGGGTCTATTGAGACCCGCCACGTGTCATACGAAGCTAATCTCACGCGTCAGACGAATTGAATGGGTCTATCTGAACTTAAGCGCCTCCACCCACAACAGAACCGAACTCATCCGCACTTCACAGCGAATGCAAAGACCTGCACTCCGCATCCACAACTCGTCACAAACCTTCCCGCCTCCCCTCTACCAAGATCCTCCGTACAAAGATCTTTCCAAGTCAAATCTCTAACTGATTATAGGACGTGTAGCAGGATCCGAACGGTCAATTCAACTGCATTCGCCAAAACATTTAATAATCCGTCAACCTATGGATTGACAAGGTGATGTCTAGGATGAGACGACTCGTAAAGATCTCGCACCACGTGTTTCCTCATCCAACGACTCTCCTCTTCCAATGCCAATAACCTAGCTAAGAACGCTGGACGACCCTCAACTTCTAGAAATAAAGGAAGAGGCGGTGGGCCTAGAAATAGGCCTTAAAAGGAGATGCAGCCATATTGCACTTTCCACTATTTCTATGGCCATGCCACAAGGGATTGTAGAAATGTCAACAGGCCAAGAGGCAGTCCCAGAAACCCAAGGGAGAACCGAATTCGGGATGATGCACCAAGGCAAAGATCCTCAAGGAGGAGGGAAGAGAGGCAACATTCGCCTCAGTGCGAAAGAAACCAAGAAAAGGAAAGACCCAAAGGTGGACAGCGCTCTAGAAGGGGTCCTACCGGAGCGGATGAGCGTCGACCTATCCATGAAATCGACACAATCATTGGGGGCCCTACTTGGGAGGTGAAACTAAGAACGCCCAAAGGAATTACACCAGGGAGGCCAAGGATCCACCTATGGCCGGCTATGTAGTTAGCCAGTCCCAAAGGGGAAGAGCTGTAGAACCAATTTCATTCACCCAGGAAGACGCAGCTGGCGTGCATTTTTCGCACTACGACGCTCTAGTGGTTGAGAAGTAGTGACCCGCAATAGGCTGAAGCTCATGTTAGTAGACAACGGGACCTCCGTCAACATCCTGTTCGAATCAGCATTTGAAAAAACTGGAAGTGGATCATGAACTCACCCCCATGACTTCGCCACTTTACAGATTCACAAATGATAGCATTTTTCCAGAGGTAAGATTACCCTGGCTGTTGAGATGGGAACCGCACCTCAAGTGGCACACCACTTCATGGAATTCCTTGTTCTGGACCGTGGATCCACATACCACGAGGTGCTAGGAAGACCTGACTTGAAAGAATTGTAGGCTGTTACTTTCATTCATCACTTATGCATGAAATTTTCCACTGAAAGAGGAATTGCTATTGTCATGGGCGATCAGATGGTCTCCAAGGAATGCTACCTCAGTTCCCTAAGAAAAGCTGAACCGCGAGTTCATATGGTACTCCACGATGCTGAAATGGTAGAGGCCCCTGAAAAAGGGCAACCTCCTATTGAAGATGTCGAGATGGCAGAGGCTAGACCTGAAACATCCTTGGAAGAACTGGACTCAAGGATCATTGAATCAGATTCACTCACCGCTTCAATGGAAGAGCTAGAAAATTTCCCAGTTGACCCACATGATGCGTCTAAGGTCCTGCAGGTCGAAAAAGAACTGGAAGAAGGAATGAGGAGGAGTTGAAAAACTTTTTTCGAAGAAATGTGGATGTCTTCGCCTGGAAAAATGAAGACATGATTGGAATAGACCCAAGGGTCAGTTGCCACCATTTACAGACCGATTTGAACTGCACTCATAGGCAAAAGAGGAGGTCATTAAATAACGAAAGGTACAAGACCCTGAAGGAAGAGGTGGAGAAACTAATCAACAATGGCTTCATCAAGGAGGCCATATATCCGAAGTGGATTTCAAATCCTATGCTTATCAAGAAGCACAATGGCAAATGGAGGGTCTGCATCAACTTCTCCAACCTCAATCAGGCCTGCCCGAAAGATAGCTTCTCCCTTTTACTAAATTGACCAACTAGTATATTCAACTTTGAGACACAAACTGCTTAGCTTTATGGACGCTTACTCCGGTTACAATCAGATCTCCAAGTACCCAGGCAACAAGGACAACACCTCTTTTATCACTGATAGGGGTTGTATTGCTACAAGATAATGCCTTTCGAACTGAAAAATCCGGGAGCCACCTATCAAAGGTTGGTCAACAAGATGTTGGCCAATCAGCTTGGCAAAACAATGGAAGTTTATGTTGATGACATGCTCGTGAAAAGCCTCCGGATCTGGGAGCATATTAAGCATTTGGGGTGAAGCTTTCCAGATTTAGAAAAAATATCAAATGAAGTTGAACCTCCTCAAATGTGCTTTTGGCGTAGCCTCTGGCAAGTTTCTAGGCTACATTGTGAATCAAAGGAAAATCGAGGCCAACTTGGAGAAGATCAAAGCCTTGATTGAAATAAGATTGCCACAGATGCCCAAAGAAGTGCAACGGCTTACTGGCAGAGTAGCCGCACTCAATTGCTTTATTTCAAGGGCCACTGAAAAGTGTTTACCCTTATTCAAGGTCCTCAAAGGAGGAAAGAAGTTCCAATGGACCTCGGAGTGCAAAGAGACGTTCTAAGAGTTGAAAAACTACTTGGGACGAACTCCTCTCCTGAGCAAATCTAAGGACGGAGAACTGTTATTACTGTATTTGGCAGTAGCAGACGATTCAATCAGCTCGATACTTGTAAGAGAAGATGAAACGCACCAACTGCCAATCTGCTATGTGATTAGGTCTTTGCTCCCTGCAGAAATGAGATATCCAGGCATGGAGAAATTGGCTCTCTCCTTGGTCACTGCATCCCGAAAACTAAGGTCATACTTTCAGGCCAATAGTTACACGTTTTGACGAATTTTCTACTAAAGCAAGTACTTCAAAAGCCAAATGCCTCGGGGAGGCTACTAAAATGGGTAGTGGAGCACAGTGAGTTTGACTTAACTTACACACCTTTGACTTCAATCAAAGGTCAAGCCCTAGCTGATTTTGTTGCGAAATTTTCGAAGGCCCCAGAGGTCGAAATGGATATGGAGCCGGTAGAAACACCCACATGGAGTCTTTTTGTGGATGGTTCTTCCAGAGAGACCGGCTCCGGAGTTGGCATGGTTTTACATAGCCCAGAAGGGCATAGACTTAATTGTATGGTAAGGCTTAGATTCACAGCCACCAACAATGTGGTTGAATACGAAGCCCTCCTAGTTGGTCTGTGATTGCTTAGGGAACTGCAAGTGAAAAAGGTTAATTATCAATAGTGATTCACAACTGGTGGTGAACTAGGCCAATGAGGTTTTTGTGGCCAGAGACAAACATATGGCAAATATATCTGAAGTTGGTGATGAGCTTCCTCCCCAACTTTGAGAAATTCGAACTGATACAAGTGCCACGGCAAGAGAACTCCCATGCGGATGCTTTATCGAAACTGACAAGTAGCAAAGATTCTGAACTCCTCAAGATAGTAACAATTGAGCATCTTGCTGAACCCTCCATCAAGAGATGAAGAACTGCTGTGGATTGAAAGCACCCCACCATGGATGCAACCTATCTTGGCTTATATGAAAGAGCAGACCTTACCAGATAATGAAATCGAAGCTTGACGACTTCAAAGAAGGGTTGTTCGCTTCGTCTTGCAAGATGATATTTTATACAGACGAGGATTCTCATCCCCCCTCCTCAGGTGCATTGGAGGGAAAGAAGCGAACTACATTTTTAGGGAAGTCCACGAAGGGGTTTGTAGGAATCACTCCGGAGGATCATCCCTGGCCTACAAGGTACTTAGACAAGGATATTCTAGCCTACCCTGAAAATTGATGCAATTGAATTTGTACGCAAGTGCGATAAGTGTCAGCGTTTCTCCAACGTGCAGAGGCAACCGTCTCAATAACTTATTGTTGTCCCCAGCCCTTGTGATGTGATCCGGGATAGACAATCATTGGCCGAGTTTTGGAGTCCAGAAGGTCGAAGTCAACAGCCAAAGACCAAGTTTGATGAAGGGGTCAAGGGTCGAAAGCAATTGGATCAACACAAAATGGAGGGTCGAAGAAGGAAGCAACCGGGATAACTAAGCGACCGCTTAGTTATCCAGTAAAGCGGTCGCTCAATCGTCTACCGAAAATTGGAGGAGCAAAATTGACCTTCTAAGCGACCGCTTGGAAATTAACTAAGCGACCACTTAGAACAAAACTGAAGCCGAATTTCCAAATTTTGGCGAGATTGTTTATTTTGATTATAATTCTTATTTTTGGTAATTTCTATATTCTAGGACTCTTAAAATTCGTTATTTCCATATTTTCTAGGTTTAGTATAAATAAGAATTTTATTCTTATTGTATTCAGAACCTTTTGATATGAATTAAAATAAAGTTTTTGCTTTTCTCCTTTATTCTTCCATGGACAATCCTTATCGAACTTATCAAAGATGAGTAATCTTTGTGGCGTTCAAAACATCGGGTCGTGGGTTCTTCAATTTGTGAGCAAGGGGTTTATTACATCATCGTTATCTTTGGGTTACTTGTTTCATCTTGTTGGGTTCAAAAATCCAAAACTATCCGTGTGAGATTTCGAGGTTTTGTGATCAAGAGGTCGCTGGTTTAATATACCTTCGGTTGCTTGGTTCAACATTTAGAAGTTAAATCCTAAACTTTGGTCGTATTTGGGCATTCTTGGGATCTGATTCATTCTTCTGTGGGTTCGATAGCGTTCGTGCTAACCGTGTTCGCGTCAGGTGGTATCAAAGCTTAGGCCCCAAGATAAGAATTATAATAAAAATAAACAATCTCACCAAAATCTGGAAATTTGGCTTCAGTTTTGTTCTAAGCGATCACTTAGTTAATTTCCAAGCGGTCGATTAGAAGGTCAATTTTGCTCCTTCAATTTTCGGTAGACGATTGAGCGATCGCTTCACTAGATAACTAAGCGGTCACTTGGTTATCCCGGTTGCTTCCTTCTTCGACCCTCTATTTTGTGTTGATCCAATTGCTTTCGACCCTCGAACCCTTCATCAAACTTGGTCTTTGGCTTGTTGACTTCAACCTTTTGGACTCCAAAGCTCGACCAATGATTTTCTATCCCGGATCACATCACCTTGGCCGTTCGCCAAGTGGGGAGTAGATTTCATTGGCCCTTTGTCTAAAGGAAGAGGAAATGCTCGCTTCGCCATTATCGCGATTGATTACTTCACAAAATGGGTTGAAGCATAGCCATTATCAAAGACCACCAAGGAGAATGCCTCGAAGTTTCTCTGGAAAAGCATCATATGCAGGTTCGGGATACCTCATTCGTTGGTTTCAGATAATGGCAAAAGTTTGACAACAAGAAGATCAGAGACCTATGCGATGAGCTCGAAATCAAAAAACACTTCTCTTCGCCTCATCATCCCCAAACCAATGGCCAGGTCAAACCAGTCAACAAAACCATCAAGCTCACCCTGAAAAGGAAGCTGGAGATCTCGAAAGGGGTCTGGGTTGACGAGCTCCCTCAAGTCCTTTGGGACATAAGAACAACTTGTAAAACGACAACTGGAAAAACTCCATTCTCTATGGCATATGGGACCGAAGCTATAAGCCCTGTAGAGGTTGGAGTCCTCTCTTTTTGCCGCATTCACTTCAACGAAATAACTAATGATGATCTGAGAAGGCTCGAACTTAACTTCCTTGAAGAAACGGGAGACAACTCTCAAGTCAAGCTCGCTTCTTACCAGCACAAGATGATGCGTTACTATAACACCAAGGTGAGGAGGAGAATCTTTCTCATCAATGATCTGGTACTCCGCAAAGGACTTGCTATTGTGTGCAGGAAAGAATTGACTCAAAGACTTTATCTATTGACGACTTGAAGATCTATTTTTTGAGGTCAACAACAGCTATCTAATGTTATGTGTGCACTGAGATCCTAACCTGTCTAAGAGAACAAAGTGAACCTTTCAAGTGAGTTGTATTTGCATAACATGACCCATTAAGTTAGAATCTTAAGAATTATGCCAAATCTACACTTTTAACGTCAAATGATAAGAGGTCAAAGATACATCATGTCACAAGTATTTCCCAAATTGTTTAAACAGCATAATATGTCAACATCACTCACCCTTAACCTATTTTACAGAAAGAATGGAGAAAAAAGGGTAGAGTCAAAACCTGCGATGACATAGGCATCACAAGACAGTGTACCGTATACAATTTTTTAACCAGCCACGTAGTTGTAGGTAGATTCAACGTCATTAACCGAAGTACAAAAAGGTATACGAGACACTTGCTCAACATAAAAAGAGGAAAAAGTGAAAGAGATATGGATTGGCTAGGCATTGCAGTCTCAAACTCACAAGCTCTGTCTAATAATACTCAAGGAAAAGTAGACTAAAGGTAAGAAAAATAGTCCAACTATGTCCATTTGTCTTTATACACATATTTTTGAAATTTGACTAGAGCGTCAAAGAGTATACGATTATTACATGGCTGCCTACTTCAACGATTCTACATTCCATCGTATTCTCTAGCCTGAAGATAAATAAAGGTTGGCAATGAGATTACTAGGACTAGACTAGGGATGGCAAAAAAAAAATCGTCAAATCGGATATTCGGGTCAGGGACGGAATGGGGATGGATAATAAGGGCCCCTCCCACGATTAATTCTTTTCTTGAAGAATTTAATAATTTTAAAGGAAAACTCCACGAAATTTCATTAGTTTTGATAGAAGATGGCAGCTAAAATTATCTAAGAAATATGACAAACAATAAAAACCTTAATTTACCAAATATATTTGAATAATTTAATTTTAAAAATTAATAAATATATTATTGTCCCACTTTAATGAATTGGGATAATAAAATGAATTATAAAAAAAACTGAAAAAAAAATAAACGGGGCAACGGCCTCGCCCCCATCCTGCCTTAAAACGGGTAATGGGGTGGGTACGGGGCAAGGGAGGTTGCCTCGACCCCGATCTGCCCCTGTTGTCATTCCTAGGCTGGACAAGGTCTCATTCGGATGGATTTTAAAGAGAACCTAACAAAATTATTTGGGTATTTAATAAGTAGAACTGTGGAGTTTAAATTTAATATGAAACCGTTCAGTTTGTTTCAATTCGATTCCATACCATAAATAATTTTTTTAACATTAACAAAAATATTATATTAATCCAACTAATGACGTGTTCAATACAGAAGGCATACTAAAAAAAGGTGAACATATTCAATCAAAAAAGGGTGTAAATAAAGAACACGACAATGAATGAGACTCACCTTGATCAAAGTAGAGGAAATTTAATGAATTGGGCAAACAAAAGGGTAAAGATAAAGAGAGGCGCAGCCACTGAACTTCAATTATTTGAAAAACTGTAGAATGATTGAGAAAAAGTTAAGTCACTTGATTTTTTAGTCTTTTAAATTTGGATTGAAAACGGGAAAAATAATATTTTTGGCTTTGTTAACAAATAAAATAGGAAAATGATAATTTTTTTATTCAATTAATTAATTGTTAAATTTATTAAGAAAAATTAAAATAATTTGACTTATTTAATAAAAAAATTAAAATTATTAAAGAGATTCAGGTCTCGATTCTTGGACTAAACTGAGAACCGAATCAAACCTCTCAATTTTCTATTCTAATACTCATTTAGGCATTTTACTTATGAAGAATTGATCTATCCAACTCCATTCGATTCGGTTCGAATTTGGTACGATCCAATTCAATTCAGAAGTTTTGTCCAGCCCTCATGACTAGGATCTATAGACACAATGTTACACAATTGAAATGTTAGATATTCGAAATGTCAAGAAATGAATATCAGGGACAAGATAACTATAACACCGCTATGTTAGATACATTGGCTACAAATTTGCTAAATTCTTTTAATGACACATGACATATAGAAATGTAAATTACTGAGTACTTAATTATTCTATGAACAATGCTAGGTGTACAGAATTTGCTTTACAGATTTTTTACACATACATTTGGCGATTTTTCATTTGTCCATGACAAAAAACATAAAAAAAAACATATTGAATCAGATGCCGCGAAAACTTCCGTAAGGATTCTTCTATACATATTTTTTGGCCTTATTCTATTAATTATGTGACAAATCACTACATTTTTCAATTTCACAATATTATGTTATTAACTATCCCTTCGTGATTATGTACATTCCATATAGAAATATGATTAGCTATTACTTCTATATGTTGTTCATTAAATTTAGGGATAATTGTAGCAGAAGTTCCAAATCTTCGAAATACTAGCAGACTTTCCTTAAACCTTTCAAGCATTGCAACCATCACTCCAAATATTTTCAACCATTGCATTACAGGGCCCTTTGGATGGATTCCGTCCATATTTCTGTTAGTTGACAAAAAAATTGAGTTTGACCATTTTTAAAATAATTTTATAAAGGATAAAATAGTAACTTTCTATTTACTACATTAAATTATTAAACTAGATAAATTAAAAAAATAAAAATCTTTATCTTCTTTACCCAAAACCCTACACCCTACCCCAAACCAAACCACCCAAACCCAAACCAAAACAAATATCACCTAGTCACTGTCGGCATCTATGCCAACACTAGCGACGCTGCAAACTACCGCACGTATATCCTTCCACTTATACCGCACGTATACTCCTTCCACTTCTCATCCACCTCGTAAAACATATTTTTATTCCTCTCCAACCCTAACCCCAAAACCCAAATTAAAAACATCCTCTTGGCTTGGATTCTTTAATTGGGGGGCATTAATTATTATATCAATTGAAGATAAACCCATTATAGTATGATGTGTTGAAGGTTTTTATGTGGCCAATTTTGTGAATTAACTCCTCCAAACCCATGAATTGAAGGATTTGCTATGGGTGTTGTTAGATTTGCTGGAATTGTTAGAAAAATGTGCGGTTATTGATGCTTTGGAGGTTGATTTTGATCTATATATTTTATTGTTTGCCCAATAGTATGTGAGATATGTGTTTGTGGTTCATGGGTGGTGCTTGATGTGAAGAATGATTTTATTGCTTGGATTTGATTTTTGGTTGGGGGATGGGGATGAAAATTTTTGGGGATGGCAATGATAATGGTGTGATGGTTAGAGCTCAATTTCAACCAACACTCAATCCACAACCCAATCAAACACCAAATAAACCACAATAATTGAATTAAATATAATTCCGGCAACTTAATGTAAACTATATTCCATTCATTGATAAGTTCTATTACAATGTAGGGGATTACAAGTGAAATACAAATATAAAAAAGGAGATAGACCTGTAGAGGAAGAAAGAAACATAGAAGAAGAGAAGAGGCAGAACCGAGAAATTCAGAGAAGAGGAGTAAGCGGAGAAGAAGCTTACCAGAGAGAGAGAGAGAGAGAGAGAGAGAGAAGGCAGAAAATAGAGAAGAAGAGGAAACCAGGAAGGAGGAGGAGACTGTCAGCAGCCACGGTTCAGTTCATTCATCAATTCACCATCCTCCCAATACCTCAATACAACCCTATATATACAAAATAATAATCGGGCTTTGGGCTAGCCCACTAATAATACAAGCCCAATAGATAAAATAAAAGCAATTGAAGTGATCCATGACATTCCCTTCTCCTTAAATTAACCTTGTCCTCAAAGTTCAAAACCAGAATGTTGTCTTTGTATGTTGTTAGTAGTTGACTCATTCTTTTCACCACCCTTTGATTGAGCAAGTAGTGCAATGTGGCATGTGACTGGTTGGCATTACCTGCACCACTCTTTTCATCCTTAAGCCAAATTGTTGGTCTGGTTGGAATTGGATTACCAAACTCCATTTTGGTTTTGGAGGTTGAAATATCCTCTATAGTTACTTCATCAGCAACCTCAATTTCGGAATAATTTAATTCCACAACAATATTCTCTTTGCAGTCTATAACATTAGTTGTAGATACTGTTGTATTGCTTTCAACCATTTGAAATTCCATTGGCTCAACCCGCTCTACTTCCTTATTTTCAAACTTCTCTCTCTCACTTATCTTTATCCCAGTCTCTGTCTCTATCTCGGTCTTAGCATCTAATGGCTCTGATTCCTCCCTCACAGCCATTGCTTCCACTATTGTATCAGCCACTGTCACCAATTCTTTTATCTCATTATCATGATCATCCAACAAAATTCTTGAACCATCATTATTTTGGGATTCTTCCTCAATAGTTTCTGAAAATCTCTTGCAAAGTTCCTCAGAGAATAAACGCCAATCAACCTTAGGATGGTTTGTAATGAATCCATAAAACCATACACAAGCCTTCCCTTCCAAGTACTTCTCAGCCATTCCTAACCTCAATTCATCAGAAATCTGAAGGAATTGGAAGCATTTCCTTGCTTCTCTTATCCATTCCCTAGGTCCTTTCCCACTAAAATAAGGAAAATCAATCTTGGGCAGTTTAACTCCTCTTATCTCACTCCCATTAGTATTATTTCCCGAGGTTGATCCTATGCATGGCATGAGTATTCCTTCACCATTGTGAATTGGAATTGGTGAACTGAGTTTCTGTTTGTCTCTAGATTCCCCCTTTTGCCTCATCATTTGGGCCATCATGGCTACTAACGATTCATGCTTAGAATTCAATTTCCCTATCATTACCTCCATACAGTCATACTTGTCACACAAAGCCTTCAATGTTTTATATGAGATCTTTGCTTTATCACTCAGACCTTCAACTTCTCTGCCCAATTTTTTCAGATTTTTCTCTACAACCTTAGCTCGAGTATCCATGCCTAGACCACGTAGCTGCTCTGATACCATTTGTGATGGATGGAGCTCAACTTCAACCAACACTCAATCCACAACTCAATCAAACACAAAATAAACCACAATAATCGAACTACATACAATTCCAGCAACTTAATGTAAACTATATTCCATTCAATGATAAGTTCTATTACAATGTAGGGGATTACAAGTGAAAGACAAATATAAAAAAGAAGGAGATAGACCAGTAGAGGAAGAAAGAAACACAGAAGAAGAGAAGAGGCAGAACCGAGAAATTCAGAGAAGAGGAGTAAGCAGAGAAGAAGCATACCAGAGGGGGGGGGGGGAGAAAAAAAGGCAGAAAACAGAGAAGAAGAGGAAACTAGGAAGAAGGAGGAGACCGACAGCAGCCATGGTTCATTTCATTCATCAATTTACCATCCTCCTAATACCTCAATACAACCCTATATACTCAAAATAATAACAGAAAATTAACACAAATTCAACTTCAACCAACCAACCAACTAACTTCAAGCAACTATAAACACAATCAATCAATAACTAATAGTTATAAATTCAAGATGCAAGATATAAATTGTAATTACTCAAGCGAGGAACATAACTGAGATTACAATCAAGAACCAGTTAATCTCCAGCAAAATCAACACATCCATTCTCTAAATTGATGATTCTTTTATAATGCAGGGGATTACAAGTAAAATAACAATTATAACTAAGAAAGAGATAGACCAGTAGAAAAAGAAGAGACTAGGAATTGGAGAAGACATATTCATAGAAGGAAGAAGAGAAGGAGATGATTCAGAATAACAGAGGAAGAAGAGGAGAATCAGAGAGATGGGGAAGAGTAAGCAGAGAAGGAGCTTACCAGAGAGTGGAGCACAGATAAGAAACACATCAACAACAGATAGAGGAGATAAAGAAGAAGAAGCACAGAGAAGAGGAAGAGGAGAAACGATAGGAAGCAACTAGATAAAGTAAAGGGCTAGGGCTAGCCCAATATACAAGCCCAACTAGATAAATTAAAAGCAAATGGTCCAATCCATAACAAATGGTTTCAATGGTAGTGATGATGGTGGTTTGCAGTGGTGGCAGTGAGTTGCTGTTGGAGCTTTGCGATAACGTCGGCTATTGTCGGCGATTGCATACGCGAAGGGTAGGATGGATTTAGGTAGAATAAGGTTAAACTTTTCCATTTCTTTTTTTTTTTTCCTTTTTTTTTTGTAATTTAATTATTTTAATTCTTTAAAGTGATAAATATGGAAGTACCATTTTTGCCTTCATTGACATTGATTAAAATGTGGTCAAAATTAATTTTTTTCAGATGGAAACCTTCCAAAAGGGCCTGTGATGCAACAATTGAAAAGGTTTGGGGTAATGACTGCAATGCTTGAAAGGTTTGTGGAAAGTATATTAGCATTTCAAAAGTTTGGACTTTTACTGCAATTATCCCTTAAATTTATATTGACAGATACTTTATATTCTTTAGAGCATAGGTAAAATACATTTTCCCCTTATTCTTCCGTAATATGGACACCTTAATGAGTTTAACCTTCGTTGATTTATGCAAATGATCAATCAATATATTTGACTTCATAAATAATGTGGAATTCAAGTTATGCGCAAACTTTAGAAGATGAACGAAACACGACACGACACGACAATTAAAAATATTATTTACGAAAACTGGTAGGATATGAATCATTGCGAAAACATTTTAATAAATTATATTTTATTCTTATAAGCCTTTGTTTGATAAATTTATAAATGAGTTATAAAAGAGAAATAACAATGACTTGCACGAAATGTATGGATATTAGTATGAATATATGGTTAAAATTAGTATTTGATTTTGATTGAATTTATAAATCGTTTATAAATTTGTTTATCAAATGGAGGCTAAATAAAATATTTAATTAATAGAAAGCTATTCAACGTTATTTTAAGCTCTAACCACTTGTTAATTTTATTTTAGTGTAAGAATTAAAATATGAACTTATGTAAATTATTTGTTGAAGCTCAAAATTAAAAGTTAATTCTTAGTTGAAATCCACAAAGATTAATAATAATGCGTAGTTCTTAATTCAAGTTTTCAAGTACAGTCCTTTTCAAATTTTAAAACGTTCTTGAAATATTTTCAAGAATTTTTTGAAGAATTTCGATTTTGAAACGCGTCTGAAATAGAAACAATCACTTTCATACCTCACGAAGTAGGGGTGAATGTAGGAGAGACAAGATTGAGCTACAAATTTTGATTTTTGAAACATGTCGAAAACGAAAACAATAATCTTTCATTCCTCACGAAGTAGGGGCGTATTGAACCGGGCTACAATTCAATCTAGTCCCCAATTCATTTTACTTTTGATGCGTGAAAAATAATTTTTTACTTAAATTTTTTTTTTTATGTGTACATTTTTGTTTATTTTTACATATTAGTTTGACTTGAAATTTTTTTAAATTCGATCTGAATCCCCGTCACGAAGTAAACGAAAGAAATAAAATATGAGTTTGAATTCTGTTTTGACGGCTTAGTGCAAAGAAAAACTAAAATGGAAATTTAGAAAGAAAATTAAGGTCTGTATGGTAAATGCACATGAAGTAAGAAATATTCTCTCTTGTGGTGGCTGCCGCTGTCGACCGTCCAAACCGTCCTTTAGAGCGATAAAAGACTACTATTTTCCCTTTTTGAGTTTTGTTGCCAAATGTCAATTCTTATTTCTCTTTCTTTAATATTTTTGCATAATAAGGTAAATTTCATCAAACTTTAAAGCAAAATTAAGTTAACAAACTTTAATTGGACAACGGAACTATAATTTAGTTTCAAATAATTTCATTGGAAGTCACTTCAATGAAATCTCAATCAATTTATTAAGATCTAAGGAAATTGTTTGTTGTACATCATCATTTACACATTCTTTTACAGATTGATGAGATACCGATTAATTGAATTATAAGGATCAAATTCTCTTTCAAACTTAAACGATTGTGTTTGTGTAATACAGGTTAATGGTAAAAAGAAATTAGCAATATTCTTTTTATTTGGTTGATGAGATTTCAAATAAGTCAAATCTCACCACATCATCTGTTGATAAACAAATATGAAAATTGTGATATACATATAACACAATCGAAATTATAATTTGTCTAAGTTCAATCATTTACCTTCAATATTGGTTTCAAATTTCACCATTCCATCATTTATCGTAATCCTCATTTTACCATTTTTGTATTTAGGGTATTACATAGCAATTATGTAGAAGATCAATTACAATATGGATATCAATTAAGTAATTTTCTTCAGCTTGGAGGATGATAGGTGATAAAATGTGACCATAAAAATTGAAATCGTGACTCGGTTGAAATAAATTAAAGTGTAGCGATACAATTGAATCGTCGTTTAAAGTTCAATGACCATTAATGAAATTTACCCCTATGAGGCGAAATGATTTAGTGGATATAAGTTGTTCGAGTTTAGTTAATTCATGTTACCCTAATTATGAACCCATGTTGTTATTGTTATCCTAATAATGTTGATAAGATTGCGATATAATCGTTAATATGATACGATTCAGTAATTTTAGAAAATCGAGATATAAATTAAACCTAGTCATATAAGATGTTTTTACGAATTTAAATAATTCATATGAGGATACACATTTGGATTGAAATTGAGGTATTTATTGCCTATAAACCCAGCACACGTTCAAACTAGTTTAGAAAATGTTGGAAGTTGGTTAAATTGAGTTAAAAATGGCTAAGTAAAAATCATAAAAGTGACTTTTTGTCAAATTCGACCAAGTACTCGGATATGATCTGATGGTCAAATCACGCAAGTGAATATAGTAACTTATTTTACTCGTTGAGTAGATAATTACAGTATATTTGGAATATCAAAACGAATTTCGAATGAATGAGAAATTATTGTCCAATGTTAGGAGGAAAAATTGAGAATTCAGCATATAAGGTTGGCACAGGCCTCTGGGCACTAAGCGAGTGCCAGGTCACGACTTTGGGGGCTCGAGTAGCAAAGTGGGTGACAGGCAAGCCACAGGAAAGGCTGCGATCTTTCATGAAAAATGCTGAGTTTTGGAGCATCTCTCTCTTACCACAACCTCTCATTTTCTATAAATTGGATCTTCTTGTTGCTGTAAATTAATTCCATATCATATATTTCGTTTGTTTTGAATCAAAACACTTCACCAAAGTGGTTTTTCTAGCATAAAAAATCATGGTCATGGTAGAGAGAAACATTTCATTTCAAGTTCTTTGGTATATATAATTTGGATTGTTTTTTATTGCAGGATGTGGTCGTTGCATCTTTGGAGACAATTGTTGAAAAACGTTAGCACCGATGCGGGGAAAATTCATTTTAAGGAGAAAGAATTCTACTCTTACCTTGACCAAATCATATGATCAATGTTATGACCCCATTTTTCTTCTCTGATTTAAGTTCACGCACTATATAAATAATCATGCATGGATTTCGGGGACTATTGCTATGACTCCCATAAATGGGAGCTCTGACCATACGGCATGTGGCAGAAGCCCACACACTCTACCACACGTCACCCTGCATCAACTGTTGAACCCATATTATTCCGAAGCCCACACACTCTGCCACATGTCACCCTGCACCAACTGTCGAACCCATGATACTTCAGTTGTGGTCGACCCCATTTTGGTCGAGCCTTCATAGGACCGAACTCCTCATGGAACCAAACCTCTCACGGACGAGGCACACTCTGTGGGGTTGTTTTGGGGAAGATCTAATATAAAGATCTCATGACAAGTGAGTGAGGTGACAACACGCTGCATTGACGGCAACAATAAATCATACAAGTCAATCCTAGTTTTATATGTCAGACTTGATGCCTATGACAAGAGGTCTCAGCCACAAGGATGAAGCCATGTGTCTCGCAATCCAACGATTCTTACTCACTTTCGTTCACTATAAAAGCTCACATGTTATGTCATTCAAGGGTAATGCATGTTTGAACTTTCAATATAACTTTGCTGTTCTCTCTATTATTTACTGTTCTAGTTATATCCCCCAAGGCCGACCCTCTTTCTTTCACGTTTAAGCCATCCCACACTCATATATTTCTCCTACTCCCACTGACTTGACCTTCAGAGTGCGCAGCCAGCTCCACCTCCATCAGAGAAGGCCATGTGTGACTAACAGTTTGTCCTAGTGTGCAGAAAGAAAGACTTCTCTAGATGTGAGGGGCCCTGAAATCTGTTGACACGTTAGAGGTACATTTTTTGGAGTTAATAGATTGACGCTGTCTGTGAGAAACCACACATTGCAACCACGAACATCCTAGTGGTAGAAGCCAATCAAAACGAAGCCATACAATATCTGGGCCTTGAAAAAGGTCGAAGTTCTTGAAAAAGAACGACGAAAAAGTACCCATTGGAGTTTGTTACCAGCACAAGGATCACCAGCATCATGAGTTCTAGCCACTATGGTTCCCGTAGCAGAGGTCGTCAACAGGAGGCTTCTGAAGAAGAAGTCCTCCGAACAAACGTTACCACTCCCAGACCTCACCACCTGCATAGACGAAGCGGTACCACAGCACTCCTGGTGAGGGAAGTGGGGAAAATGGCGGCAAATATGAGGAACTTGGCTGAACAGAATGCTACCGTGCCACAACTTCTTATGCAAATACATGGACAAATTGGATATCAAGCGCCTCATCAGGAGACATATCAACAAGAGAAAAATGAGGCGAGGGCATTTTCGTCGAGGCACATGAGGGAGCCAAGCCCCGTGGACAGAGAGAGGCGGACTTAGACACATCGTCAAACTACACCTACACAGGATTTGGTAGGGACTTGCCATAAGGGGTAGGAAACTTCCCACCGAAATACACATAAGAGCCAGAACCATGAAGATCTTCCAACGTATTTGACCGGATCAGACCCTCAAGGCCTAGATATAGGCCTCAACAACCATATCCCGCCTCAAGACGACAAGAATAGGCTTAAGAGCAAGAGCCCCAAGAGGTTTATCTACCGAGAAATAGGCGTGAAAGAAGGGATGCGACGAATCTGCAGAACCAAGCAGAGACCTCTCAACCGGCCCGATATTAGGCTGAAGAGGGAGAATTTGATAGCCCATGCAGGTCTTTTGAGTTGGATGATTATGATGAAAGTCTCCCATTTTCATAAGAGTTGAGAAACGTACATGTCCCAAGCAATTTCGTACCTCCAAAGATATCTAAATAAGAAGGCAAAGGGGACCCGGCTACGCACCTCAACAATTATAAAACTTACATGTCTCTCAGAGAGGCCTCACCCGCGTTGAAATGCAGGGCCTTTCACCTCACCTTGACAGGAGCTGTAGAAATCTGGTACAACTGCATACTAGCAGGGAGCATTATGAACTGACTCGACCTCAAAAAGGTCTTTTTGAACCAATACTTATCCAACAAAGAGGGAGAGGCCCTATTCAAATGTTATAGGATACGAGGTAGCAAACAGGTGAGACTTTGAAGAGCTACTTGGCTTGGTTCACAGATGAGATGACCTACTGTGATCAAGTGATCGACAGAGAGGACTTATCAGCATTGAGGGGCGACCTCAATATGAATACTCTTTTCTGGAGAAATGTGCGAAATCAAAACCCCACCACCTATGATGTCTTGGTGGAAATTATGAGAAGCGAAATAGTCAATGAAGAACTGATTGATTACCGCAACCGAACCTCTTTAGGACTCCCACCGCCTTAAAGACAAAGGCGGGGCCCTATATCACACCAGGACAAATCTCTTTTGGTATTTGTTTGGTTTTATTTTTCATGAAAATTGTCTATTAAAGGGATAAAATTTGTTACAATTGGGGATAAAATTTGTTCCAATTACAAAAAAAAGGAAAATCGAATACCGTTCATTTGGCTTTGTTTTCCATGAAAATTGAAAATTAAAGGAATAAATTTTTTTACAATTAGGGTTAGAATTTATTTAAAAAAAAAAAAAAAAACTGGAATTGCTTTTCCCACCAAAGTAGTGGGAATTGAAATTCAAGAAAAAGCAAGAAAATGGCCAAAGATGGAAAATGAATTCCCTAGAAAAAAATGGCTATCAAACAAGCTAAAAGTAGAAGATGGAATTTATTTTCCAACTTCCTAGGAAAATATGTGTGTATCAAACGGAACCTTAGTAAAAATTCTTAAATAGAAATTCTAAAACCCTCATTTACAATAATTAATAAAAATTTCTTAAATAGGAATTCTAAAACTTGCTCTCCGACAATACGATTGTAAGTGCTCCAACACTTGGTAAAAAATTTAACAGTGTTCTTCAATTATATGTGTTAACATGGCTATTTCTCATTATGTTATACTAATTTATCTAGTCGTTAAATAACACAGAAGGGAATAAGTCAAAATAAATTGCATTGTATTCAAAAGATATTGTGGAAATTTTTCAATATTTGATGTTTGCAAAAGAAAACTATAAGGGTCCGTTTGATAGCAAGAGTGAAATTTGGGTGGAAAGGAATTGAATTGCAGGGAATTGAATTACTTGAAATTGTTTTACCGGGAATTGAATTAAATGTGTTTGATTGGTATAATTTTCCACTTTTCTATTATAATACGTTTGACTTTATTTTTTTTTTATACAAATTGTTAATTAAATGGATAAATTTTTTTACCATTGGGAACAAAATATGTTTAGAGTGCCAAAAAAAAATTAAAAAAATAAAAAAATTTATTTTTTATTTTTACGTTTGGCTTTGTGTTGTATGGAATTTGTCAATTAAAGAGATAATTTTTTTTTACACTTTATCTTAGAATTTGTTTTTATTGCTAAAAAAAAAAAGGTGGAAATCAATTCCCATCATATAGCAAGTCATTGAATTCCACGGAATCACGCTTCAAGTGGTTGTACCTTGGAATTGGGTGGAAACCAATTCCATGGAAAAAAAATGCTATCAGACAGCGCAAAAGTGGAAGTTGGAATTCGATTCCAACTTCCTGGGAAAATTTTCTCCTATCAAACGGAGCCTAAAGAAAGATCATTAAAGTCCTAGACGAGGGGTTGGTCTTCTGGAGGAGCTTGGGAAGTTCCAGCAGCAGTATTCATCTCTAACAAAGAAGCTTTTTGCTCATCCAAAGCCTCATACAAAAAGCTTACGTCATAGTCTTGCTTTACATCGTCAATGTGTCTGATCACCTCAGGCCAACTACGTAAGCATCTTCAGTCGGTACATCAAAAGTAGGCGAGTTCTTCCAGTTCGCCACTACTATTAAGGCTCTAGCTTCCACCTCATCAGCTCGCTTCTTCTCTACCTCAACCAAGGCTTTAGATTCTTCAGCATGAGCTCGATCCTCTGCAGCCTTCTTTTGTTCACATCAACATGGGCTTGCTCATTCACAACTCTTTTCTTCTCACTATCAGCATGTATTTTAGCTTTCCAGTCCCACATCTTGATGGCTTGTAGCTCTTCCTCAGCTTTTGTCTTGGCCTCAACCTCTGCCTCTGCCTTAACAGCCACTCTTCCAGAGTTATCTTTTCTTTAGCATGGAAAGCTCTTTTGTCATCAACCGCAGAATGTAGGGCCAACATTTTATCTCTCAAATTGACCATCCTCTCCATTTTAGCTCATACCAAGATGGACATACGACTGGAACTTTAGCTATGATGCATGCCACTCATAGACATCTTATCTAGATAAGATTGCTCCCTATCATTCTAGCTCCTTAAGAGTATATCAGCAGAAGTCCTCACTAAAGAATAATAGCAATGAGGTTGAAATCAGGGGGTGGAGTCCTTAGCAAATCCAAAAACACCTTTGGACGTTGCCCTATCAATGTATAAATCTCTAACCTCATCTGGTCATGATGTGGAAGTAGTGGACCAGTCGAAGAAGACAAGGAGGAAGTTGAAATTTGAATAGGAGAGCAAAGCTTTTCGACAATTGGAGGAATTGGAAAAGAAGCAATATGTTAAGAAACTGATGGGGACAGTCGATGAGTGGCAGAAATTGATGGGTGAACCATGGCTAAATGAATGGGGCTGAGAATTTTGCGAACTTCTGAACTTGAAGAAGCGACGAAGGAAGATTGGGAAGAAGGCACAAAAGAACTTATATTTTCTTCTTGGTTATTTCCAAAGAGTGCACTGCTTAGTCATCCAAACTCATTACAAACAATGATGTATGTTGACCTCAAAAAATGTATCTCTAACGTATCAATAGATCTCAGGGCCCCTCACATCCAGACAAACCTTTCTTCCTACACACTAGGACAAATCGTTAGTCACAAGTGACTTTTTCGGTGGGGGTAGAGCCGACATTATGCACTCCGACGGTCAAGTCAGTAGGAGTGAGAAAAATATATTAGTGTGGGAAAACTTAAACGTGAGCCTCCAACGTGAAAGAAAGAGGGTCGACCTTGGAGGATATAACTAGAACGATAAATAAGAGAGAGAATAGCAAAGTTATATTGAGAGTTCAAACTTGCATTATCCTTGAATGACATAATGTTTGAGCTTTTATAGTGAACGAGAGTGAGTAAGAATCATTGGATGGCGAGATACATGGCTTCATCCTTGTGGCTGAGACCTTTTGTCATAGGCATCAAGTCTGACATGTAAGACTAGGATTGACTTGTATGATTGATTGTAGCCATCTCATGAAAATAGGCAACATAGTTAGTTATAGCTGCCTCCCCAACCCCTTCCAATTTTTTCTTCAAGTCGCCAACCTCAACAGCCAACTCATCCGCTTGAATCTTCAGTTCGGCCTTCTCTTTGTTGGCGACATTCAGGGCCAACAAAGCGATTTTCTGTAGATTGTCAAAACTCTCCACTCGCTTTGTCATTGCATTCACCTCGGATTAGCAAAGGTGAACCTCTTCCTTTAGCTCGACATTTTCGGAAGAAAGTTGTCCAACCTTTGCCTTCAATTCAACGTGTTTCACCCTAAAGGTCTCAATGACCTCGTCAGCAATGGAAACCTCGGCCTTTAATCTCTTAACCTCCAACTCAGCATTGGCTGCTCTTTTCTCCAGCGCTCTGTTCATTCCCTGCATTCTCCTCATGTCCATTTGAGCATTAAAGAAGAAACCTTGGGAG
The DNA here is from genome assembly GCA_019395295.1 of Osmanthus fragrans. Classification (NCBI taxonomy): domain Eukaryota; kingdom Viridiplantae; phylum Streptophyta; class Magnoliopsida; order Lamiales; family Oleaceae; genus Osmanthus; species Osmanthus fragrans. The sequence continues at coordinate 21,350,153 of CM033362.1, read as the reverse complement.
CGAGCCTGCATGGTGAGGCCAGCCTCCAGCATATCTACCGAGTCGCATATCTCGAAATAAGAAGAATCCTTGTCGGTCTAATACTTATAATGGACCCTTGTGGCCACTTGGACCTTGGCGGGGAGCATCTCCAGCACCTCTGGAGCTATTTCTTTAGATTTTTCCTCCAAGAAATTTTGGGCGTTACCCTCAGAAGGGGCCCCCTTGCTGAACTATCTACTCATCTTCCTAATCAAACCCCTTCCTCCTCGTTCTCCTCTTCCACATCTATAATCTTCAAGGTAGAGATTTACTCTACCATGATGGGCTTCTTATGGGACTCATCGATTGTACTTTGGCATTTAGGATGAGGAGGCCCAATGTTCTTCGTCAGAACCAGTCTCTTTTTCTTCATCTCTCCCTCATCGGAAGGCTCAACTTTCTCATTGTCCTTCTTGTCCCCCATTTTCTCTAGGAGAGACACCGGGTTGGCCTTCGAGAGGCGGTTAAGCTCATCTCGCTGATTTTTGTAGGTAGAAGAGCTGGAGCTTAGAGGCTTTCTCTTCTTATCCTCTGCCAAACGCCTCATAAAAAATATATCTGGCTTGACATACTCCCTCCTCTCATGTTACTCTGCCAGCAAACCAATCGAGCAGTTGGCATCAATCAAGGGTCAATATACTTCAAACAGCATAAGCGAAAAATGCTATGACTTACCCTTCATCGACTTGAGTAGATAGGTCACAAATAATGCTCATTTTCCAATAAAGTTCTTGAAGTTCCTCCTCTCTGCTGGTAACTCGTATATCGCCTTAATAATGGCCAACTTCGAAGGGTCGAGCTCAAACCGATCTACAGCAGCTGAACAAATCATAGTTCAGAAACAAAAGCAGATATAATATACAAAAAAGTTAAAACTAAAGACTAGACTCACTAGACTTGTGGTACTGGGTCGATACGATTACCTCTGGGACTGCATTCCTTTCCACCGTCTACCATCGACCCCTAATCTAGAACCATGATGATTTTTAGTTCTTAATTGAGTGCCCCAGATGAAGGGGGAATGCGAACCTTAGGGGTTAATGTAGTACCACCCCTTGTAGTCCTCTCCCCCACTAGAAGCCTTAGGCTGAAAGAGTGTTTGAAAAACATCGAGAGGCATATCCTCGCCAAGAGTGACCTCCTTCCAGAGAATGAAGGCCCCTGTCACTTGGCTCCATGTATTTGGCACTAATTGGGTGGGGCTGGGTTATCTGCCCAAGTAAATATCTAAAGAATGGGTGCAGATGCAACTTCATCCCCTCGGCTAAAATGGCCTTGCTCACTGCAACATACCCCTGCCTAGGATAACAGGCTTTCTTGTCAATGGTCGAAACGAACATCACTATGCTGTCGGGGATCCTATAGTTCTCCCTATAGGTAACCAGTTCACTCTCCTTCATGCGGGAAGGCCACAGAGAAGCCTCACTCCTCACGTTATAATCTATGGGGCCCCATGGCATCATCTAAGCACTATAAAACCCCCTATTGCATCCATAATCCTCTCAGTAGGAATGACCGGAGACAAACCAGCCTCAGATTACAGGAGTGTCGTGTCTTTTTCTTTGGATACACCCTCTGGTGTACCTTTCGTTGAGGAAGAGGCCATCTCTTTGAAAAAACTTACAAAAACAAAGAAAAGGAATTGGATTCAACACCTACATAAGACGACGGGCACGCGAAGTCCTAGGAAAGACTAGTGTGTGTCTAAGAAAGTAGTAAATCAACAGATTACAAAAGGGCTCGAGAAAACTAAGAAAAAGCTCTCAACACTTTAGCAATTTCGCAAAAAGTGAACAGATAAACAAATGGGGAAAGAACACCCTTTTATGCTGAACCAGAATGTGGCCTAGCCATAGGATTAATCCCAGATTCAACCCCAGCCATAATGTGTGCACACATCAGTGGTATTACGATGAAAATGCACCTATCAGAATTTCGAATCAACGACTCTGATCAGCTCGTGCATCACATGTGCTATGAACTCGAGTCATTCTCCCAACAGTAACCAACATCATCATTTCACATTAAATGCTCCCATAACACGAGGAAAGGGGTCATGATGGCCATAATCATGTCGTACCTTGGAAACCAGCATTATTGTCAAATCATTGAGCCATGTATGACCTCACCATTGTTCAACAGGCTCGCCCCCATGGCATCGCCTATTCTATTATATAGACTCGCCCCATGGCATTGTCTCTTCTATTATATAGGCTTGTACCATGGCATCACCTCGTCCATTATATAGGCTCGCCACATGGCATCGCCTCTTCCATTATATAGGCTCGCCCCCATGGCATCACCTCTTCTATTATATAGGCTCGCCTCCAGGTCATTGCCTTTTCTCTCTTTGAAGCCCCAATTAGTGGCTTTGCCTATGTTTGACATTCTCACCTAACAAGCTCGTATTCTGTCTCTATGATCTAACCTCGTCTACCATTCTTCTGTCCGGCCTTCAAGTCTATGCACTATATAAATAATCATACATGGACTTCAGGGACTATTGTTATGACCTCATTTTTATTTTCTACTTCAAGTACACACACTATATAAATAATCATACATGGACTTCGGGGGACTATTGTTATGCCTCCTATAAATGGGGGCTTTGACCATGTGGCACGTGGCAGAAGCCTGCACACTCTGCCACACGTCACCATGCACCAACTGCCGAACCCATATTATTCCGAACCTATGATACTTGAGTTGTGGCGAACCCATTTTGGTCGAGCCTTCATGGGACCGAACTTCTCATGGAACCAAACCTCTCACGGACGAGGCGCACTTTGTGGGGTTGTTTTAGGGAAGATCTAATATAAAGATCTCATGGCAAGTGGGTGATGTGATAACACACTGCATTGGCGGCTACAATCAATCATACAAGTCAATCCTAGTCTTATATGTCAGACTTGATGCCTATGACAAGGGGTCTTAGTCACAAGGATGAGCCACGTGTCTCACCATCCAATGATTCTTATTCACTCTTGTTCACTATAAAAGCTCACACATATGTCATTCAAGGGTAATGCAAGTTTGAACTCTCAATATAACTTTGCTATTCTCTCTATTATTTAATGTTCTAGTTATATCCCCCAAGGCCGACCCTTTTTCTTTCACCTTGGAGGCTCACGTTTGAACCTTCCCACACTCATATATTTTTTCCACTCCCACTAACTTGACTATCGGAGTGCACGCGGCTGACTCCATCCCCATTGGAGAAGGCCATGTGTGACTAACGATTTGTCTTAGTGTGCAAGAAGAAATGCTTGTCTGGATGTGAGGAGCCCTGTGATCTGTTTACACGCCAGAGATACATTTTTTGATGTTAAGAATCAGCATTTTGTACTTTCTTACTTCAATTTTTAACTATTCATTCCGATTTGGTAGAAAGGCTAACTTTTATTTCAATTTCAGGAAAGTCTTGAAATGCTTGAATTGAAGAAATCACTTCTCATTCCGTTTTCACGTATTTCCAATAAGTCGAATTATGTTTGATTTCATTCTTATGAAAAGGTATGTTGTAGAATATAATTATATGCACATTTATTGGTGTAATTCTCCAACAGAAAATGTGGAATGAACTTGTTAATATGATCGGTTTAACATGCGTACAAGATTTTCACAATTTTATATTGTAACATTTTGAGAGTTTGCAAAAAAAGTATTCTGAAAAAAAAATTGTTACGAGTGGATAAAAAAGGAAGATCTATAAAGATTTCTAGGTACCTGATAGTATTCAATTCAATTTCATCAATCACTTTGAAAACATTTATGATGCATTTGATTGCAAGTATAAAATTTGCATGGGAAAAAAATAAATTATAAGTAATTCAATTATCTAAAACTTATTTGTAGGAAAATTATTAATTAATGGTATTTGATTAATTTAATTTTCAACCTAAAAAATATTAACTGTCCATTTTTATTGGTGGCTAGATGAGAGAGTTGGGGGACAGATGACAGAGAGAACGAGAGAGTGAATTACCTGAAAAATAAAAATCACCATTCCCTAAAAAAATGTTTTCATTGTTTTTGAGGAAAATTATATAATCGAAAGTTGATTTTTTGAGGTTACAACTCTTGGTGTTTCATGCCACTTGGAGACACAATTAATGGGAAGAGGTGCATTTTCGTCTTTCATAACGATTCATAAGAGGTGCCTCTTCGTATTCTTCTTCTATAAATAGAGATGGTGATGTGCCGAGTTCGACACTTTTACAATTCAAGCCTCACACCATTTTTTAGAAATTCTGCTTACAGACATTCAGTCCCAAGTATTTTTCCATTCCTAAATTTCATTTTTTATACTTCCTTATGCCTCCCATAAATGGGGGCTTTGACCGTGTGGCACGTGGCAAAAACCTACACACTCTGCCACACGTCATCCTACACCAACTGTCGAACCCTTATTATTCTGAACCCATGATACTTGAGTTGTGGTCGAACCCATTTTGGTCGAGCCTTCATGGGACTTATCTCCTCATGGAACCGAACCTCTTACGGACGAGGCACACTCTGTGGGGTTGTTTTAGGAAAGATCTAATATAAAGATCTCATGGAAAGTGAGTGATGTGACAACACGCTGCATTGACGACAACAATAAATCATATAAGTCAATCCTAGTTTTACATGTCAGACTTGATGCCTATAACAAGAGGTCTCAACCACAAGGATGAAGCCACGTGTCTTGCAATCCAACGATTCTTACTCACTCTCATTCACTATAAAAGCTCACACATTATGTCATTCAAGGGTAATGCAAGTTTGAACTCTCAATATAACTTTGCTATTCTCTCTATTATTTACTGTTCTAGTTATATTCCCCAAGGCTGACCCTCTTTCTTTCACGTTGGAGGCTCACGTTTAAGCTTTCCCACACTCATATATATTTTTCCAATTTCACTGACTTGATCGTTGGAGTGCGCGCGGTCGGGTCAACCTCTACCGGAGAAGGCCACGTGTGACTAACGGTTTGTTCTAGTTTGCAAAATGAAAGGTTTGTCTGGATGTGAGGGCCCTGAGATCTGTTGACACGTTAGATGTACATTTTTTGGGGTCAACATACATCATTGTTTGTAATGAGTTCGAATGACTGGGCAGTGCATTCTTTGGAAATAAGCAAGAAAAAAATATAAGTTCTTTTGTGCATTCTTCCCAATCTTCCTTCATCGCTTCTTCAAGTTCAGAAGTTCACAAAATTCTCAGCCCCACCTTTAGCCATGGTTCACCCATAAATTTCTGTCTCTCCTCCATTATCTCCGGCAGTTTCTTAACCTGCTGCTTCTTTTCTAATTCTTCCATTTGTCAACAAACTTTGCTCTCTTGTTCAAATTTCAACTTCCTCATCTCCTTCACAGATCCACTACTTCCACATCCTGACCACATGAGGTTAGAGATTTATGCATTGATAGGGCACCATCTAAAGGTGTTTTTGGATTTTCTAAGGACTCTATCCCTTGATTTCAACCTCATTGCTGCTATTCCTTAGTGAGGACTTCTGCTGATATATTCTTAAAGAGCTAGACTGATAGGGAACAACAATCTTATCTGGATAAGATGTCTATGATTGAGGCATGCATCACAGCTAAAGTTCCAGTCCTATGTCCATCTTGTATATAATGGTGATTTCTAATAAAGTTAGTGTACTGCTCTGATTTTTTATTATCATTTTACCCTTTCTCATATGATACTTATCTTTTGCTTTTGAGAATTTTTACTAGGTATGAGCAGAATTGGAGAGGATGGTCAATTTGAGAGATGAAATGCTGGCCCTACATTCTGCTGTTGATGAAGAGAGAGCTTTCCATGCTAAAGAAAAGATAACTCTGGAGGAGTGGCTGCTAAGGTAGAGGCAGAGGTTGAGGCCAAGATAAAAGCTGAGGAAGAGCTGCAAGCCATCAAGATTTGGGACTGGAAAGCTAAAATACATGCTGATAGTGAGAAGAAAAGAGTTGTGAATGAGCGAGCCCATGCTGATGGTGAACTGTTGAAGTTGTGACATTTAGTTGTCACTGAAAATATTTTAGATTGTATTTAGTTACAATATTTTGGTTTAGTTTAGCTTTTGCAATGATAATAGTTAGACTTAGTATGGCCTATTTGGTAGAGTTTGCTGTCATGTGGCAGTAAGCAAGGTAATGTCAAGGTAAGGTAGTGTAAGAGTAGGTAGTGTAGTTGATAGAAGTCTTGCAACTTGCTCTATATATACCAGTCTTTGTGTAACTCGTTTTGAAGAAGTTAATATACAAAAATGTAGCCTTAAATCTCTTCTCCTCTGGTTTTCTTACCAGAAAACCAAAGTTTATATCTCTGTTTTTGCTTTGTAAAAATCGGTTTAAACCTCCTCCATTAACCATGAATATCAACAATGTTTTTAGAGCTTTATTTCTAAAACTTTAGATCCAAAAACCCAACAGTGGTATCAGAATCCAAATGATCTTAGAAGGGTAGAAAATGAAGTTGAAAAAAGGGACTAGAAGAAGTTGAAGTGCTGTTTTTCAAGTGCTATAAAAGAGCTGAAAATTGAGTGAATCTAGTTAGCAAAGAAGGAGTGAACCTGGTAGAAGCCAATAAGCTCGAAACCTGGTAAGCTCGAAACCAGCAACAGCCATGGAAAATCTGATGGTGACTAAAAATGGCTGTTAACATGAGTTACAGCAGCAGCCTTTTTGTTAACTCCTTGTGGTGAACAAAAATGGCCGAACAATTTCAAAACAAAAAAAAAAACTGAAAGAAAACCAGCAAAGGGAGGTTGAAAAATGAAGAAGAAGGAGCTGCAAAAGTGGCGTAAAGGGGCTGTTGAAGTGTTAAAAAATGCTGAAAAATTGAGAAAATCTGGCTGGAAGAAAAATGGAAGAAAAATATTGATGAAGGAGCTAAAATGGTGAAAGGGGGCTGTTGAAGGTGCTGAAAAAATCGATGAAAAAGCAACTGTTGAAGTGCTGTAAATGCCAGAAAAAAAGATGAAGAAGCTACAAAAATGGCAGAAAGAACAGCTCAATATTCGATGCTGAAGAAGAAGCTCAAAAATATGCTGAAATATGATATGCCAAAATTTGGTAAGTTTTGAAGAAGTAAAATACAGTAAGCTTAAAACCGGTAATCTAAAATACGGTAAGTAAAGGAATATTCGTTTTTCCAATATCCGGTATTTCAAAACCCGGTAAGTTTACTCTTTGAAATCCGGTATGCAACATTGATGTACGGTATGCAAATGAAGCTAATATTCGGTATGCAAGCCAAAGCCAAATCCGGTAAGCTCATTCTAAAAAATTCAGCAGCAAACTGCGAAAATTAAAGATGCAAGTCGAGAGTTTTTTCTTTGTATGTGATTGATCCTAGGCTAAAAGAGTTGGCAACTATGATGTAGAGTTGCAACCATGGGAGCTTGGATCAAATGGAAAACAAAGAAAACCAAAACTTGTAGTCATAAAAACAAAAATGAAGAAAGGAGTCCTGACCAAAATCAGCAGCAGCTTTAGCATAAAATCTAAGGAAAGATGCAAGAATGAAAGTTCTTTGGGTGAGGTTGATTCAATGTTAAAAGAGTTGATCAATTACGAAAGAAAGTTGTAACCAACAGAGTTTGAATCAAATAAAAAACAAAGATACTTCAAAACTTGTAGTCAATAAAATCAAATGATGCTAAATCAGCAGCCCAAAAAAAATGAAGAAAACAGCCTGAGCATGAAGAAGAATGCTAAGATGGTTTCTAGCAATGATAGAATTTTTTGAAAGTTCCAACAAAATGTCATGGGGGAGTGTTGAAGTTGTGACATTTAGTTGTCACTCAAAATATTTTAGACTGTATTTAGTTACAATATTTTGGTTTAGTCTAGCTTTTGTAATGATAATAGTTAGACTTAGTATGGCCTATTTGGTAGAGTTTGCTGTCATATGGCAGTAAGCAATGTATTGTCAAGGTAAGGTAGTGTAGTTGATAGAAGTCTTGCAACTTGCTCTATATATACCAGCCTTTGTGTAACTCGTTTTGAAGAAGTTAATATACAAAAATGTAGGCCATTGACCATGAACAAAAGAAGGTTGCAGAGGATCAAGCTCGTGCTGAAGAATCTAGGGCCTTGGTTGAGGTAGAGAAGAAGCGAGCTAATGAGGCAGAAGCTAGAGCCTTGACAGTAGTGGTGAACTGGAAGAACTCGCCTACTTTTGATGCACTGGCTGAAGATGCTTACGTAGTTGGCCTGGCTGAGGTGATCAAACACATTGATGATGTAAAGCATGACTATGATGTAAGGTTTTTGTACGAGGCTTTGGATGAGCAAAGAGATTCTTTATTTGAGATGAATACTGCTGCTGGAACTTCCCAAGCTCCTCCAGAAGACCAACCCCTCATCTAGGACTTTAATGATCTTTATTTATAGTTTTCTTTTGCAAACATCAAATATTGTAAAATTTCCACAATATCTTTTAAATACAATGCAATTTATTTTGACTTATTCCCTTCTGTGTTATTTAACGACTTTACAAATTAGTATAAAATAATGAGAAATAGCCATGTTAACTCATATAATTGAATAACACTGTTAAATTTTTTTACCAAGTGTTGGAACACTTACAATCGTATTGCCGGAGAGCAGGTTTTAGAATTTCTATTTAAGAATTTTTACTAGCACTTACAACATACAATTCGAACTGCTGAAGAGCAGATTTTAGAATTTTTGTTTAGTTTTTTTTACGAAGTGTTGTAGCACTTACAACATTTAGTTCAGGCTGTTGAAAGCATGTTTTAGAATTTCTTGTTCAAGAAATTTTTACTAAGTATTGTAGCACTTACAACATTTAGGTCGGACTACTGAAGTACATATTTTAAAATTTTTTGTTCAAGAAATTTTTACTAAGTGTTGTAGCACTTACAACATTTATTGCAAACTGCTGAAGGGCGGGTTTTAGAATTTCTATTTAAGAATATTTTACAACATTTAGTTCAGACTGGTGAAGAGCAAGTTTTAGAATTTTTTGTTCAAATATTTTTTACTAATAAGTGTTGTACTACATACAACATTTAGTTTGGACGTCTAAAGAGCAGGTTTTTGAAGTTTCTTGTTTGCTCAAGAATTTGGGGAATGAGATGGTTTTATTGACATCGGAAAGCATAACTTTTCTCTATACATTGTTCTTTTAAACTACTGATAATATTTCTTGATGTGCTCCGCATTCCATGTATGTAAAAGAGGATGTCTTTACAAGTCCTCCAGGTCATATGAGCCTTTTAGAAGAATTTTAACAACCCTGTAGGGTCCTTTCCAGCTGGGACCTATCAATTCGACATTAAGTTCTCGGGTGACTAGAAAAGTCTTTCGCAATACCAAATTGCCAACCTCAAACCTCTTAGTTCGTACATTTTAATTAAAATATCTCACACTTCGTTTTTTGTAGTTTGTTATCTCTAATTCATCTTCTTTTCTTTTTTCATCCAATAAACAAGCTCGATGAGTAGAGCTTCTTCATTGTTATTTTCGATGAAGTAGGTCATTTGAATGGAAGGAGATACCCATCTTAATAGGAATCACAGCCTCCATATCAAATACTAAGGAGAAATGTGTCTAACCTATGCTAGTTCGTGAGGTTGTAAGGTAGGACCAAATATACTTGGAGCTTCATCCACCCAAGCTCCGTTAAGGGTGTTAAGAGCTTTCAATGTATGCTTGATTATTTTGTTGATGACCTCTTCTTGTCGGTTTGCTTGAGAATGGTTTGGAGTGGAGAAGTGCTTCTTGATGTTGAACTCTTCACAAACGGCCTTCAATCGTGCATTATCGAACTATTTTCCATTATCAGTGATAATGGAATGAGGTATGTCAAACCTGCAAACGATTGATTTCTAGATGAAATTGGTTGTTTTCTATTCTATTATTTTGGCAACAATTTCAACTTCTGCATATTTGATAAAGTAATCAATAGCTACAATTGTAAACTTTATTCCAACTCTTCAAATTGGAATTAGTCCAATTAGGTCTAATACTCATTTTGAAAATTACCATGGACTAATGATGGAAATGAGTCCTTCTAGTAGAGCTCGGATCATTGGCGCAAGATGTTACACTTATCACATATTTTTACAAAATTAAAGGCATCTCATTTTATGGTGGGCCAAAAATATCCCTACCCTAGGATCTTATGAGCTTAGGATTGCTCCTTAGCATGATTGTTACAAATTCCTTCATATACCTTTGCAAGGTGTATAGTGTAAAACAATTTTGACAAATCAGGCAAGTTCGGTCGACCAAAATAACCCGCGGTCGATCGAAACTCCTCAGGGTTCAAAACCAGAAACTGCAGGCAGGTTTGGCCGAGTGATGGTCGACCGAAAGTACTATTTCGGTTGATCACTCGGTCGACCGAAATAAGCTAAAATCCGGTATTTCAAATTAAATACCGTATATGCCGTTGGTTATTCAGAAATCCGATAAGTTACACAAAAATCTGGTAAAAGTAGAATCAACATACATATAACATACTTAATACTATAAACGTGCAGAATATAAACAAGGACAATGAGAAATCGCAGAACGAGTAATAAAACCGAAATTTTTTAACCCGAGGCCTGTGTTGCATACAGTTTCCTTAAAACAGATTCGCCCCCTCACCGTTCGTGCTTGAAGTTTACGATGAGCGTCCGTTTCCTAGGATACAACAGTAGAACCAGTAGCTTCTGAGTACCACAGAAACCACTTTGGCGAACTGAACCAGTGTTCGAACAATATCACCACCAAAGAAAACGACAACAGAAACTAGATAGAGACAGAAAGATGCACTGGATGAAAATGCTGTGTGCAGATGACTTTTGTGATTGCAGATAATTTTCGTGTGTCTTGGACTACAGGAAATGGTTCTTATTTATAGAGTTTTTCCCTTAACTCCTAAAGTCATCCATAAGTCATTGGTAATAATTTTTGGAAAACCAAAAGTCAGTTCTAGAAAGCAAAAAATTCCAAAACATAGGCTCGCCCAAGGGGCCAATTTTTGGTCAATCGGGTCCGACATTCGTGTGCGTAGGTCGCGCTCGCATACGAGTTCAAGGTTCGAAACTCATTTCGATTCGTGATTTACACCCTCCCCCGCGCGCACGTGGAGAGAGCCTCTATGCTTCACTTGATCACACCCTTCTAAAGTGCAATCCTTTAAATAGTAGTTTTTGCTTTCATAAACTTCCTATGTGGGACAAATGTTATTTTTCATTTTCCCACCAACATAACTCCTTTCAAGTGGCACACTTTGAGTCTCAATTTCTCATTCACCCAAGCATCAATTTTGGCAAGTAAGTATATAGTTTCGATGTACTCACGGAGGAGAACACAAACCAACTTTCATCTTCCAAAATAGCCAAGCGGGTCCCGCTCAAAAATTAGCTTTTAAGTCAGCCCATTAACCATTTTTTCCAACATATAGGGTATCTTCTTCATTTAAACATCTTAATAGGGGTCGCATATCCTCTTTTATAAAGGACATCACCAATTAGGGTATATCTGGTCAACTTGATCCTTAGCTTCTAAGCTTCTGTAGGATCCGTGGGACTTATTTCCTACTTAAAAAATTGAATGATTTCGTCTATCCAGATGGGTTTTGAATCTATAACCATAGACATCATCATATTTTTCTTTTCTATAGTTGTGTCCTAAATGTTTCCCAAAGGGATGTTGTCGAGCTCATTCACCCCTTCACTGGCTACGAGTCTAGCTAAAGTATCAGGATCGCTATTTCAAGATCGAGGTACTTCTGTAACCTCGGCCATTTTGAAATTTTACAAGTCCTTCTCGACAGCTTGGAGATAGTTGCTCATTTTATCTTCCTTGGTTTGGAAAAACTTCGTTAATCTGGTTAACGATGAGCTGTGAGTTACTGTGTACTATTACTTTTGATATTCTCAACTCTTTGGTCATTCTTAACCTAGCTATCAATGCTTCATAATCAGCTTCATTGTTTGAAGGTTTGAAGTCAAAGGTCAGTGCCTGATAGAAATAATGGCAATCTAGGTTGATCAAGACTATCCATACTCTATATCGTGTTTCTATAGATGATCCATCTACAAACAGTTCCCAAAAATCATCTTTTTGGAATTCTTCCTATAAATCTGAGCTAAATTCAACTACGAAATCAGCCAAGGAGCCTGTCGTTTACAAGCTGTGTGTGACTTGTATGAGATATCGAACTCTCCAAACTCTACAACCCATTTTACCAACCGTCGTGAGGTATCCGATTTTTGCAGGACTTGCTTCAAAGGATACTTAGTCAAAACTTCGATGGGATGCTCTAGGAAGTAAGGACATAGTTTTCTTACAACATGTTCAGACCATAGGCCATCTTTTTCGTGGGAGAATAACAAAGTTCAGTATCATAAAGAGCTATGCTGACATAGTACATAATGTTGTACATCATCCTCTTACTCGATTAGTACTGCACTTAAGGCATGTTTGAAAACAACTAAGTAAAGTGATAATTTTACATTAGCCTTGTGTAATGCCCCGACCCACATGGATCAAAACATCACTAGATTTACTATACTTTAGCTGGAAAAATAGTGAAATGATACCAAAACGAACAATTTAAAAAAAAGAACTTGAACAAACTAGGTACAACAATCTTTTTTTAAACGACATAATTCAATACTAAAATTAAAAAATTTCAAAAATGTCTTTCGAATGATTACCATGCATGTATCTATTATTGACGTGAAATTCTAGGCAAAAAATTTAAAATAAATGTTGTTGTTGTTTTGCTTTCTATCTCAAGCAGTAATTGTCAAAATAAATTCGTTTGCATATCTATCAATCCCGAAACTTCATGAAATTTTAACGTAAAGTATTAAACTCCTTACCATATGATATATCCAAAAATTGGCATCTTTCGGCAACATATAAGGTATTAAAATATTTTTCAAAATCACGCAGCGACTCTGGTTAGAAGGTAACCCAACGCTGTTTATTTTAAGTAACATATAAAATTCTTGATGAGAATCCGGATAGCTTAGAACTACCAAACCCATGTCGTTTGTTGAAAAACGCAAGAAAACCCAATTAAACCTTAGTTTGTAGATTTGATTCAAAATATGAATCGAAAACAACCAACGATCCGAAAGAAACGCTGACCCCTTTTGAATCCAATATTAAGAACTTCACCCTATGGATTGAACGCCACAAGATCGATTCTTGATAAGTTCAGAGATTGCCCAATTAAGAACAAAAGAATTGAAGCCAATTAATTCTCTCAATAATAGTGTGTAAAAAATAATAATGTCAATAATGATAAGTATTTATACTTATCCCAAAAACCTAGCCAAAAAACGTGTAAACCCTAAAACCTTGCCAAAATATGGAAAGGAAATAAATTCTAGTCAAAATATGGAAAATCCCGAAATTGTCCAAAAAACAACTATGCGGTCGCATAGTTCATGCGGTCGCCTCTTCTGGGGTCTCTGACCATTGGATGCGGCCGCACCCTGTTACTTCTATGCGGCCGCATAGAAGTGATTTTCACATTCGTCTTGGGCTGCTTCCAACACGTTGATCCACGTTGATTCGGACTTCGACCCCAACATGGAACTTGCCTCTTTTTGCGTGTAGCTCATGACGTCGTCCACCGTTGCTTGTGCAAGTAATCCCATAGCTTGTTTTATTCGATTTGCCCTCAATCGTGTCATTGGTCCATCTTCAACAATCAACGGATCCTTCCACTGACTTGCTCTTGTTGTGTTGGCATCCTGGATCACATCATCCCCTCCCTCTTCAAAAGGATTCGACCTTGAATCTGAACCTGCATCAAACGGAGATAGATCAGAAACATTAAATGTTGCTGAAACTTGAAACTCACCAGGTAGATCGAGCTTATATGCATTGTCATGGATCCTTTCAACCACTTGAAACGGTCCATCACCCCGCGGTTGCAACTTGGATTTCCTCAACTCTGGGAATCGCTTCTTTCGCATGTGTACCCAAACCCAATCACCGGGTTCAAACGTAACACTTTTCCTGCCCTTGTTCGCCTGTGCTGCATAATGCTTGTTTTTGCTTTCTATTTGCAATTTTACCTTCTCGTGGAGTGCCTTTATCAAGTCAGCCTTCTTTCTTCCATCTAAACTATCTCGTTCATTCACAGGTAAATGAATTAAATCCAGTGGGGTTAGTGGATTAAAACCATAAACAATCTCAAATGGTGAATGTGAAGTAGTGGAGTGTACAACTCTATTGTATGCAAATTCGATGAAAGGTAAACACTCCTCCCAACTTTTCAAGTTTTTATTAACAACAGTGCGCAACAACTGTATCATGGTCCTATTAACTACTTCGGTCTACCCATCGGTTTGTGGATGACAAGTAGTAGAAAACAACAATTTTGTGCCCAACTTTCCCCACAAAACTCGCCAAAAGTAACTAAGAAATTTAACGTCCCTATCCGACACTATACTCTTAGGTACCCTGATAAGTGCGGATTTTTCACTTATTTAGACCTTTAAATTTCGATAGTTGTTAGATTTTCATTAGTAAGTTGTTCCTTATTTTGTTCATTTTGTTCTATAGGTGGTATCCCAAGTTGATTGAAGATTAGGAGGGATTTTGAGCAAGAATTGAGCCAAAAGAATTAAAGACGAAATATTCCAAGATTTGGCGATCTAAACCATGAAGAAATGGTGATTGAATTGGGGCTTGAAAGTGGTGAAAAATGGTGTGTAAATCAATGTTTCAGCAAGCCATGCGCCATGGCGTCGAAGATGGGCGCTACGGCGCTCAAAAACATAAAATCGGATAAATTTTCAGATTGACCCACGCCACGGCGCAGGAAATATGCGCCACGACGCCCATAAAACAGAAATTTTCAGAATGCCGGGCGCCACGGCGCCCAAATTCCCGGGTAGCGCGAAAACGTGATTTTTGACCCGTTTTCAACCCAAATCACCTCCTACCTTCAACCTACTATAAATACTACCTTTTGGGACCATTTCTAGGTCAAGCAAGGAGTGGGGGAATCGACCAAAATCAAAAGAAAATCTGGTGTTCCTTCCTCTACAACAATGGTGGAAGATGAGAAGAAGAAGGAGGAGACCCTTGGAGATTGAAGACTTGAGCCATCTATCTTTCTTCAATAAGATTTTCCTTCCTTCTTTAAATTCGTTTTTAGCTTTTTGTTGTAGTATTTCGTTTGGATTTATGTAAATGCTCTATGGATAGATAAACCTATTGTGATTGGGGGTTATTTTGGAACCCTAGAATGAATTTCTATTGATTTGTGCTTTAATGCTTTCTTGAGATTGATGTGGTTAATCCTTTGTGCTTAATGTGTTCATTGTTATTCTTGATTATTTAGTGGGCTAACTAGATGATTGAGTTGATACAATATTCGCCATTTTGGGATTTGTAGTCCGTAATTGCTATTTATTCCAAAACCTAGTGGCAAATGCATTTCAATTGACGGTAGTACGTAATCGCTATTCATTTGAATGTATTTATGGATTAATACCTAAGTGAGTAAACCGAGCTTGCGAGTTTGCGCTTAGTTCAATTTGACTTTCTCGTGTTAATGCTTTCGTTGAATTAAATCTAGCGAAGCTTTTCCTAGGTTGTTTGATGATTAGGGTTGGGTAACGAAGCATTTCTTATTCAACTAAAATTAAGGAGAGTTGGAGGTAATTGCGCTTGTGATTATTCTCAAATTGTTGTTAATCTTTTGAACGAAAATCCTTTGCGAACATTGAAAGAAAAATCATTCTAGCGGCGAAGAAATATCCCTCGATCACATTTCCACTCCTTTGTTTCCTTTTTATTTTAGTCTTTTACTTTATGCATTTATCACTTTCTTTAGTTTAAATCAAACTAAACCCCCCCCCCATTTACGTGCTTTCCGTATTTTATTTTCTTATTGCAATTGACATAATTGAAAACAATCTTCTGCGGGAATGACCCTTACTTGCACATTACTACTGAACGACACATTTTTAGAAAAGTAAGGAATTTATTTTGACCCCCTTTTGGGCGTGTCATACCCCGTGTAAACGCGCTATCTCTTTGAAAAACAGATTATCAATGTTAGTGGCATCATCGATTTTGTGACATGGAATGAAGTGTGCCATTTTAGAAAACCTATCTACCAGTACAAAGATAGAATCTTGTCCCTTTTTAGTCTTAGGCAAACCTAACACAAAATCCATAGATATGTCGACCCAAGGTTCACTAGGAACGGGTTAAGGTGTATACAACCCATGAGGTAAGACCTTAGACTTAGCCTGTTTACAAGTTAAGCATCTTTCACAAGTTTTTCCGACATCAACTTTCATTTTAGGCCAATAAAAATGTTCACCTAACATCCCTAAAGTCTTAGCAACCCCAAAGTGTCCCATTAATCCCCCACTATATGCTTCCTTAACTAGCAAATCACGCATAGAACAATTAGGCACACACAATTTATTTTCCCTAAACAAATACCCGTCATGTTTAAAGAACTTATCCACCGCTCCCTTATCACATGATGCATATATGCTGGAAAAATCTAAATCATTCTCATACATGCCTTTAATAAACTCAAAACCAAGCAACTTCGCACTTAAGGAAGTTAGAAGCACATACCTTCGAGACAACGCATCCGTAACCACATTTTCTTTACCTTGTTTGTACTGGATGACGTAGGGAAATGTCTCTATGAATTCCACCCATCGAGCATGCCTCTTGTTCAACTTACCTTGACCTCTCAAATGCTTCAATGATTCATGATCGGTGTGAATCACGAACTCCCTTGGCCATAGGTAGTGCTGCCATGTTTCCAATGCTCGAACCAATGAATAGAGCTCCTTGTCATATGTAGGGTAGTTAAGCGCCGCTCCACTAAGCTTTTCACTGAAATATGCAATCGGCCTTTTATCCTGCATCAAGACTGCTCCAATGCCTATACCTGAAGCATCACACTCAATCTCGAAAGCTTTGTCAAAGTTAGGTAATGCTAAAATCGGCGCTTCACATAACCTATCTTTAATAGTGTTGAATGCATGCTCTTGTTCATGTCCCCATTTAAACCCAACACTTTTCTTAACAATTTCCGTGAGTGGTGTGGTAATAGTGCTAAAATCCCTAACAAACCGCCTATAAAAGCTAGCCAATCCATGAAAACTCCTCACTTCGGTTATAGTAGTAGCTGTTGGCCATTCTTTAATAACTTTTACCTTTTCTTTATCTACTTCCACCCCGTTAGCACTAACAACAAATCCTAAGAACACAACTCTATCCATGCAAAATGTACACTTCTTTAAGTTAGCATAAAGTTGTTCTTTTCTTAGCACCACAAGCACACATCTCAAATGTTCCATATGTTCATTGAGGTCTTTACTATAGATTAAGATATCATCAAAGTATACCACAACAAACTTACCAATAAAAGCACGTAAAACATGATTCATTAAACATATAAACGTGCTTGGTGCATTCGTGAGTCCAAACGGCATAACTAACCATTCATACAAGCCATACTTAGTTTTAAATGCAGTTTTCCACTCATCTCCTTCTCTCATGTGAATTTGATGATAACCACTCTTAAGATCTATCTTACTAAATAGGCATGCACCAAATAGTTCATCTAACATATCATCTAACCTAGGAATAGGATGACGATACTTTACCGTTATATTATTGATGGCCCTACAATCCACGCACATCCGCCAAGATCCATCTTTCTTTGGCACAAGTAGTACGGGCATGGCACATGGGCTCATGCTTTCCCGCACGTGTCCCTTGCTCAACAACTCCTCAACTTGCCTTTGAAGCTCCTTCGTTTCCTCGGGGTTACTCCGATAAGCCGGTCGGTTTGGAATGACTGCGCCGGGCACAAAGTCACTTCGATGCTCAATGCCTCGAATGCGTGGCAACCCACTAGGCGCGTCCTTGGGAAAGACATCGTCGAATTCCTGCAATAAAGAAATAGCCAAACTAAGGAGGGATGTGTTAATTTCCTCAAAGTTGAGAAATGACTCTTTGTAAACCAAGAGAATTATTTGTTTCCTCTCCACAATTGCCTTTTTCAATTCACTCCCTCTCGCAAAGAAATTCACCTTCGGCTTTTCTCTCCTCTCAGAAGACCCCTCTTCTTTTCTCTCATGTGGCCCCTCTCCATTTTTCTCACTTTTAGCCACCTCACTATTTTCTCTCATGCTCTCGTGTCTCACCTTTTCTCTATTCTCTCCTAGCACTCTCTTTCTTTTCTCTTCCTCATTTTTCAATTTAAGCTGATCCTTATACACCTGTGCAGGTGTCAATGGTGCTAATGTAATAGGTTTTCCCCCCTTGATCAAGCTGTACCTATTTTTATACCCATCATGTACTACCTTCCTATCATATTGCCATGGCCTTCCCAATAAAATATGACCCGTATTCATGGGTACTACATAACACATCACTTCATCACTATAACTCCCAATTGAAAAATTCAACATCACCCTCTTATTCACCTTAACTTCCCCACATTCATTTAACCATTGTAATTTATAGGGTTTAGGGTGTCTGAGCATTATTAATCCTAATTTTTCAACCAAACTAGTGCTAGCTACATTAGTACAACTTCCACCGTCAATGATTAAGCTACATACCGTATTATTGATGTGACATTGCGTATGGAAAATACTTTCTCTTTGCAATTCCAAGGCATCAGCCTTGATTTGAGTGTTGAGAGCTCGCCTCGTGACTAACAACTCACCCACATCATATTCCACTCGGTTTCATCACTAATGTCTTCCAATTCTGGCATGCCTTCATAATCACTTTCACTTGCACTCTCCACTTCTCCACCATTCCGCAAAATCATGGTTCTTTTATTTGGACATTGAGAAGCAATGTGTCCAGTTCCCAAACACCTAAAACATTTGATGTCTCGGTTCCTCGATGGCTGTAACTCCACCTTCTTGCTAGCACTTTCTTCTTTCTCCCGTGGCAACTCCGTTTTAACCTTAGGAGCAACCCCATCCACTTTGTTGTTGTCCCACCTCTGTTTCAAAGTAGTGTTAGAACCCGAAGTACCCGATGAATACCTTTTTGTCCCCTTACTCTTCAATTGTCTCTCTACCTTCATAGTCATGTGTAACATGTCCTCCAACTCCACATAATGTTGCAGCTTGACCACATTAGTTATCTCCCTGTTCAAACCATTCAAAAATCGAGCTATAGTGGCCTCCCTATCCTTATGTACGTCCGCCCTATTCATCAATAACTCCATCTCCTTATGATAATCCTCCACACTCTTCGACCTTTGGTAGAGGCTTTGTAGTTTTTGATAAAGCTCTCGGTAATAGTGATTAGGCACAAACCTTTTCCTCATGATGGCCTTCAAATCTTCCCATGTTCCAATTGGTCTCTCCCTATTTCTCCTTCTAGATGTCACCACTTGATCCCACCAATTGATAGCATAGTCAGTAAATTCAAGGACTGTTATTTTCACCTTCTTCGCCTCCGAATAATTTTGACAGTCAAATCTCAACCTTTTTCTCCCACTCCAAATAAACCTCCGGATCACTCCTTCTCTTAAATGGTGGAATGGATATTTTGATGTTACCCATGTCACCATCTAACCCGTCGCCAACCAAGTTCCTATCCCTTCTATCAAGCCTAGCTCCTCTATTCCTCAACCTACCAATTTCAGCATCCATAATCACCTCCTCACTCTCATAGTCAATTTCTTCTCTAATCTCCTGCCTATGTTCCCGTCGACCCTGCCTCCTCGCATTTGGAACTCCCCTACGTAAATCAGCAAGTTCTGTGTCCTGTCTATCCAACCTATCCCGTACATCCTCAAACAAACGTTCAAAGCTACGAATCATCTCCATAGACATGTTGATTTGATTGTTGTTGTTGTTTCGCGCCGGTGTCACTGTTTCCTTGTCAGACATCCTAAAAAAATCTAATTTTCTGCTTCACAAATTTATCTCTCGTCTATCACTCAATTTAGGCTTTTTCCCTCTATTAGTCTCACCACTCTGCCTTTTTCCACTCAAAGCTTCCACCCAAGTGCTTCAAAGGGCAAAATTGAACTCAATCAAGGAATTAATCTAGTAGAATTCAACCGAAAATTGAGTAAATCCTTTTTGGAAGTTTGAAGGATTCAAGACACAAGAATTGAATTGGATATGTGAAAAGAGTTTTAAATTCAAGAAAGTGATTCTTGAATTTTGATACAAGAAACAAGGAATTTGCCGGAAATTGTTTTGAGTTAACAATAATTTTTTTTTGACGTGAACAGTACGGATTTTTTTTTTACTCGAGAATTCAACTACGAATCCGGCAAAGCAAACGAAAACTGTTTTGGATGAAAATTCAGCCCAAAAACACCTTTTGAAATTTTGGCAGAAGAAGAACGGATCAAAGACTCTTTAATTTTACTGGACGCAAGAACACGAAGGACGCTTAAATTAATTAAAACAAGACTCAAAAAAAAATTAAAAAGGATATAACCTTGATTCGTTGGAGCCTGTGCTCTGATACCAAATGATGAGAATTCGGATAGCTTAGAACTACCAAACCCACGTCGTTTGTTGAAGAACGCAAGAAAACCCAATTAAACTTTGGTTTGTAGATTTGATTCAAAATATGAATCGAAAACAACCAACGATCCGAAAGAAACACTGACACCTTTTGAATCCAATATTAAGAACTTCACCCTATGGATTGAACGCCACAAGATCGATTCTTGATAAGTTCAGAGATTGCCCAATTAAGAACAAAAGAATTGAAGCCAATTAATTCTCTCAATAATAGTGTGTAAAAAATAATAATGTCAATAATGATAAGTATTTATACTTATCCCAAAAACCTAGCCAAAAAACGTGCAAACCCTAAAACCTTGCCAAAATATGGAAAGAAAATAAATTCTAGTCAAATTATGGAAAATCCCGAAATTGTCCAAAAAACAACTATGCGGTCGCATAGTTGTATTATATGCGGCCGCATAGTTCATGCAGTCGCCGCTTCTGGGGTCTCTGACCATTGGATGCGGCTGCACCCTGGTTACTTCTATGCGGCCGCATAGAAGTGATTTTCACCTTCATCTTCGGCTGCTTCCAACACGTTGATCCACGTTGATTCGGACTTCGACCCCAACATGGAACTTGCCTCTTTTTGCATGTAGCTCATGACGTCTTCCACCGTTGCTTGTGAAAGTAATCCCATAGCTTGTTTTATTCGATTTGCCCTCAATCGTGTCATTGGTCCATCTTCAACAATCAACGGATCCTTCCACTGATTTGCTCTTGTTATATTGGCATCCTGGATCACATCAATTCTACATATATCGGATCGACATGATTTTAAGTTTTTTCAATAACTAATCCATGAGGCTATCAAATCCCACAGGTTTCGCCCAAATATCCCAAGTAACGATTGAATTATAAAATTTTGAAGTCAAGGGCAGAAGCTGGAATTTTCAAAAAATAGCAACACTCGGTTTACTTAAAATGACATATAAAATTTTACCGACATCGAAATGATATGATTCCAAGTTTATTCAGTAGCCAACTTATGAGGCTATCAAACGCCACTAGTTTTGTTCAAAAATTCCAAGTAACGATTGAGTTGAGAATTTTTAAAGTCAAGGCAAAAGCTGAAATTTTTAACAAACAGTAACATTTAATCGCTAACTTTTTTTTCCGTGGTAAACGTAACTTGTAAGCTAATTTATATAACACATATCTACTTTTAAGAATAACTTATCCATTTAAATGTTCATAAAATAGTACTACATATAATAGTCATAGGAATCTATTTATAAAAAAAGTAAGCGTTTCATAACCGAATTTAGAACACTAAGTCACTGACTTCTCCATAGCATGTTGCTTCTTCATATACCATCAACCACGCCCAAAAAAATCAAATCAACCTATACGAAGGGAATTAACCCATGAGTTTGAAACTCAATAGATATCATCGGTGCATTTCGCTATCAAATTAGAAAATTTGAACTATAGATTCATACCGTTGCATGTAGATGGATTTATACCAAATTCCAATTTCTATAGAATTAGCATGACACGTAGAGCTGGACAATGATCATTCGACTGTTGTAGTGCCGAAGCACCGTACTCGGAGGTACCAATTCAATCATACATTTAACGAAAAATCATAACTTGAAAACCAAATAACACTTGCACATCTACCTACCTTGATTTTCTTGAATATAAAGGAACAAAATGTGTAAAAAGCTTTTTCTCCTTCACACCCTTGCTATTCCTTTAAATTTAACTTGACATAGAAGATATTTTTGAGCAAAAATAAGAGTAAATTCGAATTTGAGGAGAGGTGTAGTGAAAAAGTGACTTTCATCTTCTTATAAGCTCCCTTTTTAGTGAAAAACTAAATGGGGGAGTTATATTATCATTAACCTTGTTAAATTGAGTCTTTAACTAAGAAGTTAAATAGTTTTAAGTTCATAAAAAATTGATACTACAAATTCTTGAGTTGTAGATTTTAGAACCACTAATAAAATCTGTATGTTGATGCGTGTGCTTCAGTAAAGGAAAAACTCAGTGAAGCCAATTTTAAATTATTGTTGGCACAAAAACAATAGTTTTAGCAAGAGTCAATGAGTATTTTGTTTTTATTTCAATAGTGGTAAGAGTTTGATTTTTAAAGACTGTTATGATGTCCCGCGAAGGAAGCATAAATTTGATTTCTATTTCCGATTTAATAAGATATGGTTATTCTATAAAACAAGCGTCTGGTATTTTATTAAATAAAGTTCATATTTGCGCTTGACATTTGATTAATGGTCTTTATAATTTAAACTATTCCACATATGAAATAAAAATGTTACTATTGTAAACCATAAAATGTCGCACCATACTAGTGATACATATCTATGGTGTCTTAGACAAATCAACCTTAACAGAATATAAAATTGACTAGAGATAGTCCCCTCAACTCGGTTAAATCGAACCATTGCCAATTTGTAATTCTTGTTTGGAAGACAATATGACCAAGATATCCATTTTCGACAAAAGGATAAAGCCAAAGATGTAATGGAACTGGTGCATTCTGATATGTGTAGACCTATGATCACACTTGAGAAAGGGAACTACGAGTATTTCTTTATAGATGATTACTCTAGATTCAAATATATTTACCTATTGGCTTGAAAGTCAAATACTTTTGAGAAATCAAAAAAGTATAAGACTAAGGTCGAGAAATATTTGGGTAAGAGTATTAACACAATTCGATATGATCGAGGTGGTAAATACTTCTCGGGAGAATTCAGCGAAAACTCAACAGAAAAATGGTACTATTTTGTAATTAAATACGCTCGATATACCTCAACAAAATAGCGTTTCAGAAAAAAGAAACATGACATTATTAGATATGGTTAGATCAATGAATAATTTAACAACTCTACCTATCTCATTTTGGAATATATACTGAAAAATAGTTGGATTTATTCTTAAGTTAGTTCCTTCTAAATTTGTTCTCACGACTCTCCTGAAATTCTGGAATGGATTAAAGTCCTGCTTGCATCACATCCAAGATTTGGGGGTCCAGCTTTAGTGTTGAAAGAGAATGCAGAAAAGTTGGAATCTAAGTCAAAGATGTAACTGTTTGTGGGATATCCTAAATATACCAGTGTATAATTTTGTATAGCCTTATAGATAAGAATGTTTTTGTTAGCAAAAATGCAACCTTCTGGGAGGATAAGTATATCAACGATTGTTAGTCCAAGAATAAGGTCGTGTTGGAAAAAATGAATGGGAGCAATTCTATCTCATCAATTCTTAGAACACAACCTGGGACAGACATCCCATGGTGTCAAATGTACCTGGACAACATGATCTGAGTGGGAGAGATGAGTTGTCATTTGATCCAATAGATCAATAGAACGTTGAAGGTAATGAGGAGGTAATGGCGTGGCCTAGTGGTAGCGCCAACATTGATAAAAATATTACGTTCCAAATATCGCCACAGTCCAAGATCAATCATTAGACAAAGTCGGATGATTATCAATTCACCTTCAAGGTACTTGTCGAGTGGATAATCCAATATGGTGATTTTCATGGTACAAGTTGATTATCAGACTTTATATAAGGAGGCTATGGATAATATAGATGCAATGATCTATTAGACATCAAGATCTTGGAAAAAGGATTCGGCAAAGTGATTAAGACATATGGTTTTGATTAGAACTGTGACGAACACTGTCTATAAGAAGATACAAGACAAAATTATAATTTTTTTGGTGCTTTATGTGGATGATATTCTACTCAATGAAAATGATGTGAGAGCGTTATCGTCTTCGAAAGTGTGGTTAGGCCAACAATTTCATATGAAGGATTTTGTGAAGCTAACTAAGTTTTAGTTTTCAAATCTTGAGAGATAGAAAGAACAAAATAAAAACTTTATCTCAAGTCTCATATACTGATAAGATATTTGTTAGATTTTCTATGCAAGATTCTTTCCTTAGGCATGGAATCCAATTCTCTAAGAATTAGTCCTCTAAGACTCCTAAAGAGATTGAGTACATGAGTAAGATACTGATGCGAACCCTGTAGCAATGGTGATTACGAAACCTACAACGAGATTGATGCGGAACTCAAGAACGCCAATAAAATCCGGGTTGGATTTAAACCCAACAAAGTGAACCAAAAAACCCAACGATAGCAAGATGCACTGAACCCCTTGATTACATAAATGAAGAACTCTCGTACCGATATTTGAACACACAAATATTCAACATATTTGATAAGTTCGATTGTTTGAAGCCAAGCTTCGAAAGAGAAAATTCTTCATTAATTCAATTCATCAAAGTTGTTAATGTTTACAATGAAATAAAAATCTATTTATATTAAAGCAATAAATCCTAGGAAATATGGAAAATACGAAATTCTAGAGTCCTAAAATATAGAAATTACCAAAAATAAGAATTATAGTCAAACAAAACCATCTTGCCAAAAATAGGAAAATCGGACCAAAATTATAACCAAGCGGTCGCTTGGGTATATTTGAAGCGGTAGCTTACAAAACCCTTCTCGCCTCCATGTAGCTTCGGTATTTGTTGGGCGACCGCTTGAACATTTACTCTAAGCGGTCGCTTAGGGTTCTGGCTAGTCTCTTTCTTCGGTCGCTTGTATCATGTTGATCCAACTGGTTCCTAGCCTCGACCTCAACATGAAATTTGTTCATTGGCATGTTGTCTTCAACCCCATGTGTCCCATTTCCCGAGCATGCATTTGTATGACTTTGTGTGACATCATTAACCACATTATCGGCCTTAAACACCTTCAAACGAGCCATCAACTTCTTCTCAATGAACATTGCACTTTTGATCGCCTGGGGCCTATCCTGGCTCATATCATCCCCTCTCTCTTCAAAAGGATTCGTCCTCGAATCAGTACCTTCAATGCTCAGATTATACCCATTACTCCCAATCAAGTCAAGAACATGGAACGGTCCATCTCCTCTAGGATGCAGTTTGGACCTCTTTTGAATTCTTTCCCGCCTTTGTAGTATGAACACCCAATAACCAGCACATAGATCAAAGTGTGCTTGTCCTAACGGCTTCCTTCTGCAAGTTTGTGATGTTCCCAAAATAATCTCCATTAGCATGCCATTGTGCTTTCTCCATGTCTTATGTTGTCTCAGTGATTGTAACAATGTCAATGCAAATGATCCCTCGTCTCCCTTCTGTTCAACTTTGTTGCTTAATCCACTACATATAAATTCCTTCCAAAGCCCTTGAAACTCCTTCGTCTCCTCAGGAATCACAAAGTCAATGTCCGGTATAAATGATACTTCTAAAGTAAGATGCGGCTGCTGAATTGTATCCATCATTTGATATTCAATCCGAGGCTTAATTCTAGGGTCAGGTGGTATTCTAAAAGATTGAATTTCTGGAATCAAGACGTCATCAACCTGCAAAACAGAATTAATCAAAATAGGGAGGGAATTGTTAGTTTTTACCACAGTCTCCTCAACTTCAGGCTCTTTTTCATTTAAGCTCACTTCCAACTCCTTCTTCCCCTCCGAAGATTCTTCTTCAATTCCTTTTTGCAACTCCACATTCCCTTCTGGATGTTCACTCTCAATTTCTCTTTTATTCTCTTGTAGCTCTCTTCATTTTTCTTCACAACTAACCACCTCACAATTTTCTTTCTCACTCTTTTGCTCCTTATGATTATTCTGTGAGTTGATCAAGTCACGAATTGTTGAGAACTAAGCTTATAATCTAACCCAGTCTTTCTGCTTGATGTATTGCCAACATGTTCCGCACTTGGTGTTTTCTCCTCTCTTGAATATCCAACTTCACTATATCTTCTAGGCTCCTCTCTACATCCTAATCACGTCGATCCCTTCTACAAAAATGAATTGGTGCATATCTTCTCCTCATGATCACTCTCAATTCATCCCAAGCTTCAATACACCTCTCACCATTCCTCCGCTTAGATCTTGTCAACTCATCCCATCAAATTAATGCATAATCTACGAATGAGCTCACAATCAACCTCAATTTTCTCTCCCCAGAATAATCATGGCACTCAAACCTCAATTCTACATTTTCTTCCCATGTCACGTACGCCTTGGGATCATTCCTACCCTTAAATTGTGGAATTATTTTTTTACACCTCCCGTCCTCCTATTAACACCAACTTCACCCAAATCCCTACATTCCTGTCTCTCCCGACTACTCACATTAAACACATCAACGCATTGATCCCTATGAGTTCTATTCAATTCATCATCCCACCTATCCAACACTCTCCCCATATCTATCAACATCCTTTCCAATCGATCCATCCTATTACTCATATTGACTTTAGGACTCAAAAGGATCTGAACTGGATAACTTTGGACTGGAATTTATAAATTCAAGAAAGTGGTTCTTGAATTTGGATTGAACATAAATGGATTTTGGAATTAAGATAGATGATAGGATATTGGACAATTTCCAAGAAATCAAAAAAATAATTTTTTTTTTATTATTCGGACATGAACAATATATTTTTTTTTTTTTACAAAACTCGAAAATTTGACTACACGAAGGACAAAGAAAACGGAAGTTGATTTGGACTCAAATTGAGCACAAAAAAAACTTTTGAAATTGTTTTTGAGATTTTTCTAGATCAAAGACTCAAAATAAATTACTGGACACAAGAACACGAAAAACACAAAAGAATGGAAAACAAAGACTGAACAAGAAATAAAAACAAATATAGAACCTAATTAAATTGGAGTCAAAGCTCTGATACCAACTGATGCGAACCCCGTAACAACGGTGACTACGAAACCCACAATGAGATTGATGCGGAACCCAAGAACGCCAATAAAACCCGGGTTAGACTTAAACCCAACAAAGTGAACCAAAAAATCCAACTATAGCAAGATACGCTGAACCCCTTGATTACACAGATGAAGAACTCTCGTACCGGTGTTTGAATACACAAATATTCAACATATTTGATAAGTTCGATTGTTTAAGTCAAGCTTCGAAAGAGAAAATTCTTCATTAATTCAATTCATCAAAGTTGTTAATTTTTACAATGAAATAAAAATCTATTTATACTAAAGCAATAAATCCTAGGAAATATGGAAAATACGAAATTCTAGAGTCCTAAAATATAGAAATTACCAAAAATAAGAATTATAGTCAAACTAATCCATCTTGCCAAAAATAGGAAAATCGGACCAAAATTATAACCAAGCGGTCGCTTGGGTATATTTGAAGCGGTCGCTTAGAAGACCCTTCTCGCCTCCATGTAGCTTCGGTATTTGTTGGGCGACCGCTTGAACATTTACTCTAAGCGGTCGCTTAGGGTTCCGGCTAGTCTCTTTCTTCGGTCGCTTGATCGTGTTGATCCAACTAGTTCCCGGCCTCGACCCCAACATGAAATTTGTTCATTGACATGTTGTCTTCAATCCCATGTGTCCCATTTCCCGAGTATGCATTTGTATGACTTTGTGTGACGTCATTAACCACATTATCGGCCATAAACACCTTTGAACGAGCCATCAACTTCTTCTCAATGAACATTGCACTTTTGATCGCCCGGGGCCTATCCTGGCTCATATCAGATACCTTATGCGTTGCCAGTAGGTAGTCTCATGTATGATATGTTGTGCAATAGACCTGACATTTGTCATACTATTGTTGTGGTGAGTCGAGATCTATTTAACCCTCGGATCAAAACATTGAATGGTGATAAATCATATCCTTTAGTATCTTCAGAGAACAAGGAATAATATGTTCATCACCAGATCTTGTTCCGATAGGGTAAAAGGATTCAAAGTTCCAAAGTGATGAAGACTATCATGTGTCTACATCAATATCATTGTTTACACTTGATGATGGGGCCATTATTTGGAGAAATATCAAGCAATCATGTAATGCTGATTCCACCATTGATGCCAAGTATTTGGCAACTTGTGAAACTATTAAATTGGTCGTATGACCAGAAAATCCTAACGGACATGGAGGTGGTGCCTGCATCTACACAGTTCTCTACACTGTATTGAGATACAGTGAGACTGTAGCAATGTTAAAGAATCAATAGTCATCAGAGGGGTAAACACATTAAATGAAATTATCATCTCTTAATAGAGATAGTTGGTAGAGAAAATGTGGTTGTCAGTAAGATTGCTACTGGAATGAACTTGTGGATTCGTTTACTAAAAGTCTGTTGGCTAAGATTTTTGAAGGACATCTGCAAGACACTAGATTGCAAGACATAAAACATATACTCTAGGGCAAGTGAGAGATTTGTTCGGTTGTGTGCCCATATAGTATATTTTACAACGATAAAAGTAATAATTTATAATAAATAAATTATGGTGTTTATTTATTTATTGCATTTATTTATTATTGAGCATGCGAATTAAAGTGCCTCTGATCACTTGTGAGAATATAAGTTGGGTACTTTCTTTGAAAAGTAAAGTGTGACACAACTTATATTTTGATCATAAATAATTGTTTACAATCAATGTATAATGGTTGACATCTTGTACTAAAAGATTGTAGTTTTGACCGATTCACTATTCAAGATTGTGATTTGTCCCTATCACATAAATAGTTAAATGTGACACTAGTACAGTTGAAGTGTATTGAACATACCACAAATTGAATTTAATTCTATAGTATGACCGTGAGAAAAATTAAATTCCACTTGACTGTCGTGTATTTCATCTAAATCCCTTGATAGATAAGTATATTTTTTCATGATTTTAATGGTTCTTTGATTTATCAATGGGTAAAATCAATTTGATTGGTCAAATATCTTGATGAGTTGAGAAGTTGAGAATGAGCGAAGTAGAAAACATGAATTCGTATCAGGAATCGTCACTCTAAAAATTTGGGTAGAGTGATTACTTAGGTTTTTTCTGTTGAACGGTTAAAATCTAAGCACAGTGTTTAGTGACGGCTAAATTTCGACATCTGTGATTAGTTTACAGGACCGTTGAATAAAATGATACATAAGTTAGTGAGAATAATTAGAGGGACAAAACGATCATTTATATACCTACCTAATTATTGGATCTCGGACGGGGGTAAAATACATATACGACAGGTCAGAAGAAAATATTACAGATTTATTGGCTTCTGTGATCTTATATATATTTCAAGAGTTCAGTCATTTGCCTTTAGTGGAAAAAGTAAAGACTAATAATTAGATTGGTGAAGATCTAGGGTTGACTAGATAGAATCTAATTATTGGAGTTTGGATAATATATGTCCGATCAGGTCCCATGATAGCTCTATAAAGTATTGGAACTTAATTATGGTAATTAAAATATTTTTGGACTTAATTATAATTATAATTATAATAATGGTTTGTACTTAGTTGTAATTACTGTGAAAGTTCTAAACTTAATTATAATTGTAATTGAAATTCTAAGACTGCACATGTAATTAAATATAAACTAATTGGATTTTGACTTTAATCAAAACTCCTACTTGGACTTTAATTAGAACTCCTATTTGAATGTGAAATTATTATTGTATAAGGATTGAAAGTCCCCTATTTCTATAAATAGAGATTAAATGGAAAACTAGACATTCCATGGGATTGAATTAAAATCCTACAACAATAATAATACATAATTCCATAATGTTCAAATTTGGAAAGAGAGAGAGAGAGAGAAAAAAAAATTAATTTTTTCTTACTTTTATCAATTGTCCAATTCAAGAATTAGTTTTTTGATTTAATTAAAAGAAGGTGTCTACCTACCGGTGTAGTATTGACTTTGGAGAATACTGTAGAAGATTTGGAGGTTTGAAGCAACAAGTTCTTGAAATTAAAAGCTGGAGTTCATGATCCAAAATACTAGATGTTGTGATTCAGAATTAATTAAAGATTTGATCATCGAATTTGGGTAAAAATTCCAATATTTTATTCTTAATATAACATACACATGAACATTTAGAATATCTTATTTATTGAATTAAATATTTTTTTTTAATTTCTAGATAATTCCGCTTCTACATTCCAACAAAAGGAACAAGAGAGAAATTAGAAAGTAAAAACTCAAGTGTGTATTTTATTGAGAATCAAATCCCTATATTTACATGGCTCAAAATGAGAATTACAATCACCTTAGAATCGATTCTTCTAGAGTAGATAAGTGTTCATGAAAATACGTTCGATTAAACACCACCGCAAGTGTACGGTTCGTTACAATTAATAAAATGGACTTTTAGATTCCGGATTGTCGATCCCACAAAGATTGAGTAGTTCAATGATAATTATCTCGACCTTAACCGAAGCTAGATGAATGTTTGATGTGTTTTATACTAAATTATACCGAACTAGATAATAAAATCCTACTATAAATGAATTGACTAAACTATATGCTAATTATCCTATAATGCAATATGGAATTCGAATGCAAATTGATCAATTTAACAAGAGAAAAATGTACTAGGATCACTAATCCCCATGAAACAATCCATTTAAATCATAGTTCTATACTTTGACAACACGATTATATATTGAAGAATCAATGTTCCTATTGAATTTAATAATCTCTTTCGAGTAAGGCTAAACCTATCCTATCATGTGATCCGACTATATTTCTATGACGAATACACCATAAAAGACTGCATGAAGTTTTGTAAACACTTAAATATTCACATAAAGCATAGTGGTATATTTCTATCCCTTATCGGACCCTACGATGATTTATACATTGTCGAATCTACTTTTCTTCTTTCGAATGCATGAAATAAATGACCAAAACTCACACAATCATGTGCACATAATTATGGAGAAATTAAATTACATATAAATAATTCAATAATTCAAAAACGTGTTTATAATGTAAAAAAATATAAAACTAAAGATTAAAATATCATGTTACAAGGTTCATCGATCTCCTAGTACAAAAATATTAATACAGCTATGTGTACACAATGGTACACATAATGCTTTACACCCCCCTCACATGGAGGGGGCCCACAAGTAATAAAATATTCGTGAGCCCCCTCCATGTGACCGTAATGCATTGTGTACACCATGAGGTGTACACATAGCTTTATCCCAATAAAAACTCATCTAGCATGCTAAAGAAAGAAAAACAAAAGAATAGTTGAAGAAACGTCATCACCCGAGTAGATATTCGATTAATTTCTTGGAGTGGTTGATGATTCTTCGCGTTGTTTCTTATATTCTTGCCCCCATTGTGTCAAAATATCTCTAATAATGTGTAATTCCCGTTTCTAGTCGAGTTTAGGGTTATAAAGGAGTCCAAAATCGAGTTTCCATAGGTGTTTAACTTAAAAAAGGAAATCAGAATTTTTCGCGTAAAATACTACCATGCGGCCGTATGGTTATAAACTATGCGTCCGCATGGTTCAGTGAAATTCTCCCTGGGATACTCTGACATAGCCATGCGGCCGTATGGTACAAGTGACTTCCAGATTGCGTCGTTTTGGTCCCCGAACTTCGTTCTTCCTCATTTTGACCTCTTTTCTTCATTATCTTCCTTCTAACACCCTTTTGATTTCGTCAATCTTGTACTTATTTCATTTTCGTTCTTAATTTGGGTTTTGGGTCAACTTTTGAATAATTGCATCTTAGTCCCTGAAGTTTGGTTTTCTTCCGTTTTGGTCTTTTTTTGCTCGTTTTCACTCATTTATCGTTATTTCCATCGATATAGTCCTGCAAACACAATTTATATAGAATTAAGTCATATTTCAACATAATTGCACTCAATTGTCCATGTTTTGTGACCTAAATAAGTGCGTAAAACGCACTTATCAATAAGACTTATGTATATATATATAAGATAAATAATTATCAATAAATATCTCATAGTTTTACAACAATTATAACCCTATGTTTGATATAACATTCTGGTATATTTTATTTCTATGGTCATTGAACTTTTAATGATATATCAATTTATCATTAAACTTTAATTTATTTAAATTGGATTATTGAACTTCAATTTCATTTTAAAATTAATTCTTTTAAAATTTATAACATTGTCACTTCTTGTATCTCAAATTGACTGAAATTTTTTAATTGGCAGCTATACTGCCATGGATCTTCCATGTACTTGTTGTGTAACATTTTAATTTACCACTATGCCACATCATAAGTGTTTAAAAGAAAAACAGGAGCTTTTTTTTTTTTTTTTTTAAATTTAAAGACAATCATTAATCCTTGTATTACTATTTTTGTTTCTAGGGTCCATATAGCGATTCTGTCGAAGATCAACTGCAATAATGTAATAGTGTGGTAAATTTGAAATTAAATTGCAATTCACTGACCTAATTGAGACAAATTGTAATCTAGTTATTCAATAGAAATTTTGCTTTAAATTCTATGACCACCCATGAAATTTACTCTATATTGATCAAGACAGGACCTCAAATTATCCTACAGACATCATCCCTTGAGGTCAGGATTCTCTCCACCAAACTGCACTCTATCCAATACCGCACACTATTATAGTATTATCTGTCCCGCAAAACTAAATAAACAGTAAAATTCATTGACAGAGTTGAGTTTTTAATCCATGGATGGGATCCAGCAAATGGGTCTTCCCATACTCGGAATTGTTGCAGTTGCTGCTCTTACATTCTATGCTGTCAGCTTTAATGAGATCCGAGAGGTAAACCCCATTGACTCATTTTTTATTTTTGCTTAAACCAGATTTTTAGGCTTCTAAATCCAATGGAGGGTTCCGTATCTTGTCTATTAATTTGAAAATAAGGTACACATTAGAGGATTCTATTAATAAAATTGTGTGTGTATCAGAAATCGTTTAGAGATTTAGAGGAGAGAGAAGAATCCATGAATGGAGGATTCAAGTCGTCTATGAGCTCTAGAGAGAGAAGGGCTCGAAGGAAGGCTGAAAAACAAGCTAAATCTTGATTCTGTGTGTACCATTTCCTTATTGCGTAAATCTAAATTTGGGTTTTGCATTTACTATAATTTATATTGTAAAAAGTTTGTGATGATTCAAGGTGTTTTTTTTGAAATAAAAGAGCGATGGATCCTGGTTGAACAAGTTAAGGTATAAGGATAAATAAAAATGATAAAAAAAATTTGAGTCAAGCTACAGTTATCGCATGGGTTATCGCTCAATTTACCACATACACATATTGGGCGGTAAATATTTTTTAAATAAGCGGGCCCACATGGGTGCGGTAAAACTTGTGGTAACCCACGCCGTACAAAAAGGTTAATTCAATATATATATATATATATTGTATTTGTTGTATGGTTTTAGCTTAGCTGCTAAATTATATTTCTTCTATTAACTCTTTTAACTCATCATGATCACAGAAAGTCAATCCTTGATTCAATAGAAATCTTGTACAATTTAGCATCGCGTTCAACCTCGTTCTATAACCTTTTTGTTGGTTACCAATTTGGCTGGAAAAAAGAAAGGATATACTTTCCTTTTGATTTATCGAGTTTGCGCACTTAGCGAAAACTTGATTGTGAGCACTATCAAATATCAAAAAAACCGACATGATCTTTCAAAGTCTTTTTGTGCTTCCAACCCGTAAAGTTAGTTTTAGTAAATGCATGTTCACCCTCTTGACCCACTCTATCATGTTTAAACAAGTAGTAATACTAACAAAAAGTTGCATCATTTTCTAAATTGTACTCAAACCAATAAAATTTAGAGAACCAATCATTCCCAAAACATCTATTATTATTTTTCATCGATCTTCATGGAAAATCATGTCTATGTGGTTGACAAAGACCTTTCTTTAAGTATGTCATCTGATACGTGAAAATGTGTTCGACTTAGATTACCGCAAGTGTACGGTTCGTTTCAAGTAATAAAATGGATTTTTAAATTCAAGTATCGTTTCCACAGAGATTTAATAGTTTAATTCTACTTATTCCGACCTTAATCGAAACGAGAAACGTTTGATGTGTTTTGTAACTAAATTATAACTAAACTAAGTAATGAAAACAATTATAGATTAATCAACTCAATTAAATTCAAATTAGTCTAAGTACAATTTTATGATTGAATGCAAATTGATATAACAATTAAATAAGAAATGCACCAGGTTCGTGAATTTCCATGCAATGATCCATTTCAACCATAGTTATACAAATTGACAACACATTTGATTTGCGAAGAATCAATGTCCTATGTCATTCAAAACTCTCTTTTGATTAAATTTGAACCTATTTTCATAAACAACCTGACTATATCTCTATGACGGGAGCAAATATAAAAAAAATGCATGAATTGTTGTGAAAACTTAGAGATTCACGTAAGACGTTACGGTAAATCTATTCCCCTATCGGACCCTACGATGATTTGTACCCCGTCGAGCCTATTTTCCCTCTTTTGAATGGATGAAATAAACCACCACAATCACATAACCATATGCATATTCATTATAGACAAAATTCAATGTATATAAATCATTCATCAATTCAAAAACACGTTTTAATGTCAATAATTTAAATCCAGGAATTGAAGTATCACGTCACATGGTTCATCATTCACCTAGTACAATAAATTCTAGCCTAGCATGGAAAAACTAAAAAAACAAAATAAATATGTAAAAGAAGATAACACCCTATTAATTTTAGAAGTAAATCTTGAATCTTGGGATAAATCTTCGTCTTCTTCCTTGTTCCTTGCTCTCCAATACCTCCGTTCTGTTTTAGAATGCGTCCCCCTTTGTTATGGATGAAATTAGGGGTTTAAAGGAGTCCAAGATATGTTTTCCATAGGTGGTTGAATAAGAAAAGGAAACTGAAAATCTCGTGCCAGATTTCAACCATGCAACCGCAAGGTTAAAACCCATGCGATCACATGGAACACAAATTTTGGCCATTGGATTCTCGGCTTAGCTTTGTGCAACCGCATGGAAGTTCCACCATGCGATTGCATGGTAGAAAGAAACTTTCATCTTGTTTATTTTGACCCCCGAGCTTTGTTTCCTCCTTTCTTGGCCTCTTTTCTTCATTCTCCTTCTTCTAGCATCCCAAATTCTCAACCATTTGTTACTTAGTTCGTTTTCATGCTCGTTTCGCCCTTCGGGACAACTTTTGGGTAATAGCAATTTGGTTTCTGAACTTTAGTTTTCTTCCGTTTTGGTTTTTTTCCTCTCGTTTTCATATATTTTTCGTTCTATCCATCAATGTTGTCCTACAAACATAATTTATACCGAATTATGGCATATTTCAACATACATATTAACAATTTTTCAAGTTTTGTGGTCTAAATAAGTGCGCAAAATGCACTTATCATCATCCTAACATCATCTCTAATATTAGGATTATATTAGTCGATAAGGGATGTTTCCCTGAATTGGACACAAGATCATTCACATTGAATTGAGTTTGAGACTTCTTTGTGATATCAATGGCTAACAGCTCGTGTGCTCGACTAAAAGCAAAGACATGACTAAATGCATCACTAGAATAACTAGGTTGAGACTTTCGTTTGAGTTGATAAAACATTCCATCATCTGCAAGAAAATTACATAAATTTTAGAAACTCGATTTTAAACTATCACAAATTAGAAACTTCATTTTAATAAACTATATAAGTTATTAACACAACGTCACCAAGAAACCAACAACAAAAGTAAACCAATCAAAAAGCATTATTACAATTTTAATAAATCACATATCCAC
The DNA here is from genome assembly GCA_019395295.1 of Osmanthus fragrans. Lineage (NCBI taxonomy): Eukaryota > Viridiplantae > Streptophyta > Magnoliopsida > Lamiales > Oleaceae > Osmanthus > Osmanthus fragrans. The sequence continues at coordinate 21,314,059 of CM033362.1, read as the reverse complement.
AAATGATCACAAATTATAATTTTAATAAATCATCATTTGGCGTCAACGGCATCAAGGGCTCAGGGACCGTTGGAGACGTGGACAACGATGGTGAGCTGAAGCCTGAAGGCGGTTCATGATTGGCTGGGGCGGTAGTGGTGAGTTGAGAGGGAGAAAGCCGAAAGGGTTTGGAGATGGTCAGGTGGAGAGAAAATAGAGAGAAGAGGGAGGGAGGGAGGGTGGAAGAGAAATGAGAATAGGTTTTCGGCCCTATTTGTGCAATAGATGCACTCGACATGCCTGTTTGAGCGCAGTTTTTAAAAGGAAAAAAATTCATAATTAAGAGATTAAATATCACTCATTTCAAAATTAAGAACAAAGATTTCAAATTTCAAAAATTAGATATTTATTAAAATTTATTTATGATTTAATTAATTAATTATATATTTAAATAATTAAATATATTAATGTCACAGATCTATACAATTTGGTTACAAATTGATGATTTAGTTAGTCATATATTATTTATTTTGTCACAAATCAAAATTTTTATATGTCACAAATTATTTTACATTTACAATTCAAAAATATTATAGGTTACAATTTGTTCATCGGTCACAAGTCAAAAATTTATGAGTCACAATTTATTTATCGGCCACATATCACAAATATTATAAGTCACAACTTATAATACAATAACAAATTATCAAATTATTGGTCACAAATTAACAATTTTTTTTGTTACACAATATTTCTTAGTCACAATTTATTTTTTTTATTGGTCACAGATTAACTAACTTAATGATAACAGTCAACCAAATAATTTGTGACTACCACCAATACTTGCGACCACCATCTCCACCACACCATACTACCACGACCAACCAAAAAATTTCCAAACCTACCATCACTGCCCCTGTTGCCACCGCTACCATCACCAACCCACAACCACAACCACCAACCCCACCACCCACAATCACCACACCACTGTCATGACCACCACCACATCACAACATCATTAGAACTGTCACTTCACCACCACAACCCGTGCCGCCATCACCAACTTTCCACCAACAAATTAGATCCAAAACGCTATCGCCTTATCGTCGTCATCACGACCTCCATCGTCATTGTCATCACCACCTCCACCATTTTCAACCACCAAAACTACCTTACCATTGTTGCAGATCCACCACTACCAGCACCAACAACCTGTAGCACACATCAGTATCGAATTGCAACACTCTCCATTTTGTGCGAAGCACAGCGTTGCAGCGACGATCGATACCGTCCATGTCTCCGCCGTCGTCCAGGTCTCCGACGCAAAGCACAGCGTTGCAGTGGTGATTGGTGCATCCATGTCTCTAGTGCTGTCCAAGTGCGCGAAGCGGCGATTGCTCCTCCGATGTGGGGCCTCAGGACTGGATGTGCCATCTCGTCAGAGGTGGTATGTTGGTGGTTTCCGATGAAGGTTTCTGGTGGTCGGGTAAATTGAGAGAGAGAGAGAAGAAAATAGAAAAATGATTAGGGTTTTAGATGGGTGGTTGTATATGCATATTAATTTGATTTTGTAATACAATTATTAATATTAAAAATTATAATTATAATATGATTTTTGAATAAACAAACTTTGGATCTGATTTTTGAAATTGGATCTTAAAACATATGGATGTGTGTAATTTCAATTTTTTAAAAAGGGGCTCAAAAGGGCGATGCCGACATGCCATTTTTTAAAGGCTATCCAACAAACTGCTCACCGACGGCTCGAGTGGTTTGCCCAAAATATAAATTTTTGGTAAATTTAGCACGACAACCACTCTAGCATCATCACTGGCTTAGCACCTGATGCTTCCTTTTTTATTGTGGCTTGTGTTACTTTGTTTTCAGAAATAGAAATAAAGTATTCTATAAACTTGTTTTGTTTTTCGAAATAGGAATAAAGTAGTTCATAAATTTGCATCTCTTGCTACTTCTACCCTGATGTGTTCTTGATTTTCGTTCCACCTCTCCTTCTCCAAATAATTATGGTTTTGACAATAAATGGCCTGCAAAGAACGAGGGCAGGACTTTATTCCCCATGACTCTTTTGACGTGAAAATTAGATGGAGAAGAACATATACCATGAAAATGACTGTTGTATGTGTTAAAAAGGTGAGTTATTCTGCTTGAACAAGGTTTGGGGATATAGTTTGTGACGGGTGACTCTTTTTTTTTAATTGTCCAATGAAATGTTGGCATGTGTCCCCCCTATTTTTAAATCTCGTCATCCACCCTATTTGTGTAGCATAACTCTAAAAAGGTCTTGTCTATCTCTATTTATAGTAGGGATGGTGCGGGTTACGTCCTTCTTATGTCATAGGGTTAAGGGTCCTAACATATCCCCATTCTGCTCAATATACTTGATGTTAATGGAGGACGTTTGTAACCATCTCAACCGTCGATTATAACTGCCTCATGAGACTTTATTCGCTAAGGATATATGATTGGAGTCTAGCGGTTGCCATCTAATGAAGTAGTTAGCCTTTATTTGTTCTTGAATTTAAAGCGAGGCGGCCTTGTTGACTCCAAAAGTGCAACCTCCTAGTCGACTCTTAATTATTTTGGACGAAGTGTGCGGCTACCTTCTGGTACTAACTAATCTTTCCCGACCATATGGGCATAGTGGCAATTGCTACCTCTACAATTATAAGCCCCTCTACTTTGTGTGGGTTGTCATCAATGGAAAATAGATTGATATACTTTAAATTTCGTCCAAAAATAGTCGTTCACGTGCATGTAAGTCGAATATGTCTTCCCACCTAGTTGGGTGAGAGAAATAGTGCCTTGCCAAGAAGCGAGATGAGTCAAATGAAGTCTTACCAAGTGGTGAGGGTGGTGAACTGAAGCCCTGCTATATGGCAGGCGGAGGAATGGGCTTGGCCACATCGAGGGGCTCATAAAAGAGGAGTTGTGCGAGATGAGGCGGGTCTTTCTAAGTTCAAATCCATTGATCGCCTGCCCTTGGGCAACCATCGCCCTCTCTCCTTCAAGTGAGGCGGGATACTTAATAGGACGTGACTGCTTAACGTGCAAAGATGACAATCACCTAATGAAGAATTGATTGATTTAGATCCTCCGGAGGATGGGGAATGTTTACAAAAAAAAAGGATTGACCAAAATGTTGGACAAATATGGTATGTTTGCAGCAAACTTTAGAAGATTTTCTTAATATATAACCAAAAAACTAACTTGTACGGTTTGGATCCAGATTATAAACCCAAAAATCGCAGAACAACAAATAAACTCAAGCATAAAAATAGTAAAGAACACATGAGAATTTTTCGGCCAAAGGCCCTGGGGTTCAGCAACCCTTTTAATACTTAGTCCCCCGTTGAGCATCCATACGGATTAAGCTCGAATCTACTATAACGGCCAAAAATGGGCAAAGATTTATAACCACCGAAAACACAAAGTTCTCGAAATCAGCAGTACAAAAAGATCTCCTCACAAGCAGACTCACAAAAGAGTCTCTCTAAATTTTCTCACAAAATAGCACTAAGAATTTAGGAAAAATCTCAAGAACAGAATATAGAGAGAGAGAGCAAAAAGGCACGCAGCCAAGAGATAGAAAATGAGAGTCTAACCCTAGCCCTAAACTTACAAGACTTTTATAAGTGATAAGGGATCCAACAGTTTAGACCACGCCACTTGTCATCCATCCACCAGCCTTCTTGTTATAACAGAAAATGCGTGTTTGTTAGAGACACGTTAAGGTCATCCCAGATGCTTTTCCAAAACCGGGTTATAACATTGGGCCATGCTGCTACTTTTATTGGGCAAGAAATGCAACAACCATTTCTTACAATCTCCACCTTTGCTGTATTTTGTTTCTGTACTATGTGGATTCAGACTTAATACTCGTACTTCACTTGCTCTTATTACCTGTTCACAAAGAAAGAGAAATTAGCAAGTTTCGAGATTTAATGATCTCAAAAAATCTAAAAAATTTCCAATTGGTATTACATTTGTTCTTGCATCAGCAGGATTTACCTTTGTAGAAATCTTAACCAGATTAATATCACCCTTATTGACTATATCTCTAATGAAATGAAATTTAACATCAATGTGTTTTGATATATCATGTAAGATTGGGTTTTTACTTAAGTAAATAGCACTTTGATTGTCAGAACGCAACTCCACCTCATTTTCTACAAGATCTAATTCACTTAACAAACCTTTCAGCCAAAGTCCTTCTTTTACAGCTTTAGTGGCAGCAATGTATTCTGCCTCTATAGAGGATAAAGCTACTAATTTCTGAAGTTGTGATTTCCAGTTAACGCAAGTATTATTAATCACATAAAAGTATACAGTTTTAGATTTCCTATTATCAATATTACCAGTAAAATCAGAGTCAACATAACCTCTGAGTTTAAAACCATTCTTATTTGTTTTAAACATGAGTCCTAAATCACATGTTCCTTTCAGATACTTAATCAGATTTTTCATGCATTCCCAATGAGACTCACCTGGATTACTCATAAATATACTTAATACACTTATTGCAAAAGCTATATCAGGTCTTGAACATACCATGACATACATGACAGACTCAACCGCATTGGCATAGGGCACACATTCAACATTCTTTTAAGTTCATGTTCCGCTTTAGGTGATTGATCAACAGATAACTTCGAGCAACCAGACAAAGGTAAACTAACAGTTTTGACATTTTCAAGAAAAAATCTTTTTACCACTTTTTCAATATAAGATTTCTGTGTCAAAAATAATTTACCATTAATTCTATCTCTTATTAGTTCCATGCCCAAAATCTTTCTAGCAGGACCTAAGTCCTTCATTTCAAATTCAGATTTTAGACTTTCTTTTATTAAGTTAAGGGTGACAGTGTTATGACCAATCAACAACATATCATCAATGTATAGAAGAAGATAAAAGAATTCTGATTCATTATTTCTTTTAAAGTAGAAATATGGATCATACTCAGATTTCTCAAATCCCAAGTTTTGTATAAAAGAGTCAAACATCTTATAATATTGCCTTGGAGCCTGTTTTAGGCCATATAATGATTTGTTTAACAAACACACTAAGTTTCTTTTATCCTTAACTTCATATCCTTTAGGCTGTGTCATATATATGGTTTCATCTAAAGATCCATATAAAAATGCAGTCTTCACATTAAGCTGTTCTAACTCTAAATCAAATTGAGTTACAATGGCAAGTAGAACTCTAATGGAAGTATACTTTACTACAGGTAAGAATATTTCTGTGTAATCTATACCCTCCCTTTGAGTGAAACCTTTAGCCACTAACCTAGCCTTGTATCTTCTATTATTAATTTTCAATTCACCCTCTTTGACCTTATACACCCATTTACAATCAATCAATTTACACTCTTGAGCTTTCTCAACCAAATTCCAAGTTTTGTTTTTGTGTAAAGAGTTCATCTCATATCCCATAGCTTCAACCCATTTTTGAGACTCATTGCAGGTTACATCTTCTTCATAAGAAGTTGGTTCAACGCCAGAGTGTTCATAATCAGATTGTGCAGATACAAAATCTGCATATTGATATCTAAGAGGAGGTCTTATCTCCATTCTCTCCCTATCTCTAGCAAGTTGATAATCTTGCAGATCATGTGTAGGATTTAGAAACTAATTATTGCCCAAAATGAACTTCAACATTTGGATTCATGTGAAGTTCATTTTGGGGCTGCTCCACCTCAAAGTGGGCCTGCTCATTACAATTTTCATTATTAAGGTCAATTTCTGTGATATTAAAGTCATCATCCCTCACCCTTTCATTGGTATTATCACTAAGACATGAGAAATCTTCCTCATTAAAGATTACAAACCTACTTATTATCACCTTCTAGCCACCAATATTTCTTAACCAAAGTTTATAGCCTTTGACTCCTTCTCCATATCCTAAGAAGACACACTTCTGTGACCTAGGGTCCAATTTTGTTTCATTATGATATGCAAAGGCAGCACACCCAAATTTTTTGAGATAAGAGTAGTCAAGCATAGAACCAGACCATATCTGTTCGGGGATTTTATTATTCAAAGAACTGGAGGGACACCTATTAATCAAGTAACATGTAGTTTTAACTACTTCCCCGCCCCCAAAAACCTTAGGCATGCCTGAACTAATCAGCATGCATCTAGTCCTTTCAAGAATGGTTCTATTGTATCTCTCAACAACCCCATTCTGCTGAGGTGTGTAGGTGACAGTTTTATGTCTCATAATGCCCCTTTCACTACAGTATTGAACAAATTCGGTGCTGCAAAATTCTAGCCCATTATCAGTTCTAAGGACCTTAATTTTTCTTCCCGTTTGGTTTTCAATCAAGGTATTCCATTGCTTAAAGATTGCAAAAGTGTCAGATTTTGATTTTAGTAGAAAAGTCCAGACTTTCCTAGAATAATCATCTACAGTTAGGAGATAATATTTGTTACCATACACAGTAGACATAGGTGCAGGTCTCCACAAGTCACTGTGTATGTATTCTAGGATATTTTGGGACTTGTGAATACCTGACTTGAAAGGTAACCTGACTTGTTTTCCCATAATACAATGTTCACAAAAAGTTAATTTTTGAACATTGTCTTTCCCAAAGGCCCTTTGATGTGAAATGAATTTTAACCCTTTTTCACCAAGATGACCAAGCCTTTTGTGCCATAATTCTGATTTGTCAGAATGAACAGCAAGATTAACCAGATTATTAGTGGGAATAGGTTCAGTATCTATTACATAGATCCCATTGTTATTGGGTGAATTGATAATAAGATTTTAATCTTTGAATATGTTTGTGCAACCATTCTTAATTTCAATATGATATTTTTCATCATCTAGAACACCTAGTGATATCAGATTTCTTCTTAATGTTGGAACATATCTAGTATGTTTTAGCATCAAACAATGACCATTCTTCAATTTTGGAGAGATATTACCCATGCCTTGAACATGACAAGATTCATTGTTTCTAAGTTTTACAGAACCTCCCTCAAGATTGGTGAAATTAGTGAACCAGCTTTTATTGGGGTCATGTGAAAGGAACATCTTAAATCAAGGACCCCATTCTGATCAATCCTTTCACTTGAAGATACATAAGTCACACCAATGTTGGCCTCAGCTTCTTTACAAGAAGCAGCCATAGATGAGGAACCAATTTCAAAATTTGGGTTGTTTTTCTAGTCATTAGACTTCTTGAAGCAGTCTTTAATAAGGTGGCCTGTCTTCCCACAATAGTAGCACTTTTTATTCTTTGTCATAGCTCTATTGAATTTTGTATCATTTCCTTTATTATTAGTCCATTTCTTCTTAACCAAATTTATGTTCCTATTATGATTAGATTGGATATAGTTGCTTACACCTTTTCTCTGAGTGTTTTGGTTAACATTAACACTCTCAACATGACAGACTTTTTTATGTTCAGATTTAGACTCTAGTTCCCTATTTAGAAGAGAACTATGGATCATTTCAACAGTTAAATCACTCCTACCATATTCTAAGGCATTTCTAATGTCCTTGTATTTATCTCCTAAAGCATTAAGCAGACCAACCACTTTTTGCTCATCAGATATCTTCTCACCATAGCTTGTTAGATTCTGGGTGATCTTATTAAATCTATCGACATTTTCTTCTGCGTCAAGATTAGGATCAAATTTAAAGCTAAAAATCTGTCTCCACAAAAAACATTTATTAGGTAGGGATTTAGTGAGATACTGTTTCTCTAAGGCAGTCCATAACTCTACAGTAATTTTGGTTTCTCCTACTTTTCTAATGACAGAATCAAACAAGTGAAGAAACATGGTACTCCAGGCCAATTCATCTTGTTCAATTTTCCTATCTTCAGATAGGTTTTCTGCCCAAGACTCGTCAATGGCCTTAGCACATTTAAGCTGTAACATAAGGGCTTTCATCTTCTGGCGTTAGAGACTGAAGTCTCCTTTGCCATCCCACATTTGAACATCTATCTTAGAAGTCATAATTTGCAACAATATGATAATTGTGCGAAGGTGTAAAGCAAACAGGAATATGTCACACAGATCAATACAGGATATTCCAATCACAGAATCAAAGACTAATATCGAGTTTACAAAGGATATATGATACAAGAATATACTGTAAGCCAGAAATACTTACACTCAATACGCACAAACGAAATTATATCGCAGCAGATATACCTTCACAAGTTGAATGCACAGGAGATATGCACCTAATTTAAACACAAAGCTCAAAGAATTACAGGTTAGTATACTTCTAGTTATACAAACAAAATAAGTGTTTCACAATTATAAGCATGCACACAACATCAATAATCACAAAACAAGAATCGAACTACTCAAATTCTTGAACTAGAAATCCTCAATTCCCTTAGCTTCTAGGGTTCTCGAGTGGATCCCTAGACAAAGGAAAATTAAGGAATGTCCAAAAATAGGTTTTCGAAGAAGGTATTGAATCTACAGATTTTAAAAAAAAATAAAAATTACCCAAAACGTCCAAGAAAAACTGCTCACACTAATTTTTGAAAAACAGTCTGTATGTTGGTAGATCTTCAACAGATTTGCCAATTTTTCTTTAGGCAAAGAGAGAAAAAAAATCACTAAGAGATTCGAGTATCAAAAAAGTTTGAAGAGCTGAAGTCGAATGATTTTTGAAAACTCTTGAATGTTGGCATATCTTCACAGATCTGCCGATTTTCTTTAGGCCGAGAGAAAAACACAAAAGATTCGAGTATCAAAAGTTTGAGAAACTGAAGTCAAAGGATTTTAAAAGTGCTTTGATACCACTGTACGGTTTGGATCTAGATTATAAACCCAAAAATCACAGAACAACAAATAAACTCAAGAATAAAAACAGTAGAGAACACATGAGAATTTTTCAGCCAAAGGCCTCGGAGATTCAGCGACCCTTTTAATGCTTAGTCCCCTGTTGAGTATCCATACGGATTAAGTTCGAATCCACTATAACGGCCAAAAATGGGCAAAGATTTACAACCACCGAAAACACCAAGTTCTCGAAATCAATAGTACAAAAACGATCTCCTCACAAGCAGACTCATAGAAGAGTCTCTCTAAATTTTCTCACAAAATAGCACTAAGAATTTAGGAGAAATCTCAATAAAAGAATAAAGAGAGAGAGAGAGAGAGAGAGAGCAAAAAGGCACGCAGCCAAGAGATAGAAAATGAGAGTCTATCCCTAACCCTAAACTTACAAGACTTTTATAAGTTATAAGGGATCCAACGATTTAGACCACGTCACTTGTCATCCATCCAGTAGCCTTCTTGTTATAACAAAAAATGCATGTTTGTTAGAGACACGTTAAGGTCGTCCCAGATACTTCTCCAAAACCGGGTTATAACATTGGGCCAGGCTGCTACTTCTATTGGGCAAGAAATGCAGAAACCATTTCTTACATAACTATTAGAATTTTTGCTCACAAGAATGGATGAATAGCTCATATCATTGAGATCGGGGTTTCGGAGTCTACTGTGGTGACAGGTTATTTGGCCCATATCATTGAGCTTGGGTTGCACTTGTATGGTACACTAAAACTTCTCGTATTAGTTTTTTTTTCTTATTCCGTAGTTTTATTAAGCTAATGTAAGGAAGTCACTTGGCATACCTTTCATATTGGACGTAGGATACAATTAGATCTTTATGTTTATACTTATCTTCAGAATTGACGATTACGGTGGCCATTTTTTTTAATAGATGACTATAAAATCAATCTTTTACTGGAAGTAACCCTCTCGATAGGAGTATCCAAAAATCCAAAATGAGGGCTACCCCACCACCTCTACAACCATGCACCCGTCATTCTTGCTTTGCAAAATGTAGAGAGCCCAACGCAACATTTTTTTATTTTTTTTTCAATAGAAAACTACTATAAAAATTACCAAAAATCTTGAAAAAGGAATTTGATTTATCCCACAAATTTAATCATAAAATAATATTTTTCCCATTTGAAAAATTTATATTTGAATCCAACTTGAGAGCATAAAAGGTTTTATTTTAAAAGAAAATTTACTTGCATATTCAATCATATCTTTTGTGATCACCACTTCCGTGCATAACTTGTAGATATCATATCACTGAGAATTATGATACCTTCAAATACCTTCTTGTAGATATCATATCGTTGTTCATTTTAATTATTAATCCTACGTTCCAAATGCACCTACTGACTCTCATGTTATAATCTATCACAACATATTGAATTGCTCGACTTCTATTAATTCTTGAACTCAACATTAGACTTAAATTTATAATAATCATTTTCTACAAATAAGCTCAATTTACATGACTTATGTGTCATCATAAAGATGCCAACACAATAATTCTAGCAAAATCCAATGTCTCTAACTTCGTACCAAAAGGAAAATGAGGAAGCCAATAAAATAATAGCGAATCAATATTGTTTCTTTGGGTCAACGAAAACATACACGATAATCCTTCATTTACCCAGCAAAAATAAAAAGGGGACTTAAGGTATTAATTGTTTTTTTCCCAACATAAAAAACTCTGGCTGCTAGTATTCTATGGATGGAGCCATAAAATATTTTGACATTGTCAATAGGCATTATGACCATTACTTCTTCTGAGACTTGAGTTCTTCAACCCTCTCTTCAGTAGCCTTCAGTGCTTTTCCATAGATACTTATTAGCTGAAAAATAAACGAAAATGGTCAGCAAAACTCTCATAATAGCACTTAATACATTCATTACACCTATCATATGTGTTCTTGGCATTGTTTTAGCCAAACATCTTAGAATTTGTATGAAAAGAGGCGGTATAAATGACTTTAGGGGGACTAGATAATAAAAAATTATACATGGTACTAGATAATTTATTTCCTTTTTCTACTGAAGATTCTCAAATCTCTCGAGACTAGAGAATAGAAACACAAAAATCCCTTTTTTTCCTTTAGACGAAAATGTATCAAAAGATTGATAACTTCGGCTTATAAACAGAGCTAGTCACCCAACCTATAACTGAACATCATTTTTGGAACTCTGTCACTAAATTAACAAAATAATGCTGATGTGATTAACAAAAGAAGTACGATGTCACATGAAAATCTATTAATGCAATTGTTTTTACCATCCAATTGGACCAAAAAAAAAAAAAAAAAAGTCTTAATCTTCTTCCCGACACCCCAGCAACAACTTATTTTTATCAACACATTCTCCAATAAAATAATTTTGTCGATGAACCATAACTTTTCCCTATGTTATAACCATACATCCTAAAAAAGTATCACTTTTCACAAAATCTATTCATAAAATATTCTCCGCCAAACACGGGATTAATCAATAGGTAGGTGACAGTGCCAAACTTCCCATCAATCTTCGGGTGGAGGCGTAAAAACTTCTTCCTAAAAACGTAGATAAAATTACATGTCTTCAAGGTAATCTCGTGAACGAAAAAATAAGTCTAACCTAAAACAGCAGTATTTCAAGAAACAATGCATAATCTTGTTTTAATATTTATCATTTAAAAAAAGCTTTATGAATACAGGAAGCTAAAAGCGATTAATGTATTGAGTTACCTCGTCAATTTCTCCCGGAGTAATTACATATGGAGGAGACATCATTACATTGTCACCAACAACACACACTAACATTCCATTCTTCTCACACTGTGCTCCAAAATATGAACCCACTCCTGCAGAGAAACAATAATAGATTAATTTGTTAAATCATAATTTTCTCCTCAATAAAGAGGCTACCAGTTCATACCCCATTCAGCAGGAAAAGGATCATTAGGGGACTTGTTGTCGGTAAATTCTGTCCCAAGGATCAACCCGGTTCCTCGTATCTTCAAAACAATTACAGGGTAATTAAGCAAACTATATATGTAACGATTTTGCGTAAATAAATAAATAATACTCCCTCCGTCCTATTATAAAGATAAACTTAATTTTCTTTTTCGTTTGTTCCAAACTATATGCCACTTTCCTTGTTGGGAATATAGTTGATTTTTTAAATTTTTTAATATACCCTTATTTAACGTGCTTTGTTATTAACAAACATGAACTTTTTCTATTTAAATAATTACTTAATGTAGGGTTATATTAGAAAAAATATAAAAATAAAAATTATGTTTTCAACTAGGGCGGTTATATTGACACCTTAGATTTTATTTGTTGCACTTATATACTTTAATCTCTGTTCAGCGTTTATATCTCTAACTTCTTTCTATCGTATTCGTATCTTCAACCTCCCACTAATTAATAAATTTCGTCTTTGATAATGATTTTTGTCCAAATATTTTGTTTCCATGCTTTAAAATAAGGGGAAATATTTTGTCATCACTCCTTTATATTTATTTATTTATTTAAAAAATATGATGGAAACTAAGTCATTTTACGCCCTTCAACGGATTTTTTTGGATAGAAACTGTTGTGAGATAAAGATGTGTTAACTAATGGAAAATTGAGATAAGAATTCCACAAAAAAAGTTAGGGATATAAGTGTTATAACGAATAAGGATTAAGAACTTTAAGTGCAATTAAATTGACTAGTGTGTGAATATAATTGCCCTCTCAACTATAATAATTACATTTTTTAAATCTATGAAAAAATGAAAACAAACTTATCTTTATGGAAAATAGAGAGTAAATGCTTAACAGTACCTCCCCAATGATGGGACTGTCGGAGTATGCCTTCACACTTTGGAATTTTGGGGCTATGCTATTTATTTGCTCAACAATATTTCTCTCCCTGATAACAAGTGAACCTTTTTAAAATTTTGCCAAACTAAGAAAAGTACTTAAAAGTAAATTTTCCTACTTTGGACTTAGCCAAACATACACTTGCACGTTCTAGCATGTTTAAATCTACAATCATCAAGCATGAACCACATATAAGTCAAATGCCCGTTGATTTTAAGTGTATAATATTGGCCCCCATTTTCTCATGGGTTTCTCATATTATGTTGAGACTAACATGCAGAAAAAAGAGTCTAAATCATCCTCTCAAGTCTCAACCTTCTGTGATCGTGATTTTTAAGCATTAGTTCATGCCAGAAACTATTTGCCAGTAGGAAATTTTGCTTCATTTGCTAAATAAGAAATTCGGAAAACCTCACTTGTAAATCTTGAGAGCTTCCAATGCAACAGCACACGACACGGGGTGTCCAGAATAAGTGAATCCATGGGAGAAAGAACCTATCAGATATCGATTTAGAGGGACGGGTTAACCTTTTAAGTTGGAAAGATTATAAAAATATCATAGGAAAGGACTTTAAATTAAAATGTTATCACTAACCAAGTTTGTTGCTTTGAGAACAAATGACATCACTGATTTCAGGGCTCACGAGAACAGCTGCGATTGGCATATAGGCAGAAGAAAGTGCCTGGAATATGAGGTTGGAGTTCAATTCTTAACTAGGCAATGGTATATACCAGAAAATTGTTGAACTTTACCTTTGACATGGAGACAAGATCTGGTTTGATGTTATACTTGTCGCACCCAAACATCGTTCCGAGCCTTCCAAATCCACATATTACCTCATCGGCAATAAAAAGAATATCGTATTTCTTCAGTACAGCCTGAATCTGTATGCATATTTCAAGGGAGCCTCACTAAGTGCTCTATTAGAGGAATGAAGGGCAAGTCCTATAAATTAAGTTCTAATCCCTACTTTTGAGAGCAATAATGATGCGGACCAATTAAAAGAGAAGATTATAAACCAGTTGGAAAAAAGGAGAAATAAGAAGGTCTACAAAAACTCCTTCATCTCGAGTGTCAGATTTTTGCGAGTGAACGAAAGCATTTCTCAATTGAGAGAGGCTTCACGTAGAGTCCCCTCACAATAGGGGGGCCTGTGTGCGTGTGTTTTTTTTTTTTTTATTGACGCGGCCCCATGTTTGAGAGGTTGTAACATGTACATTCCTACGTGGATTCTACAAGCAGAATTTTCCTTTTCAATTATGTATCAGGTTGTTCAACTTTCAAGGTCAAATGCCATAATTTATTAATCCGTTTTAGCATTTTTCTGTTTTGAGTCATATTAAGGTTGTCATTTTTGCAGTTTTTTGTTTTAATCAAATTTGCCTACCAGATTAAAATTTCAATTGATTATGTTTCATTAAATCTTTAAATATTTGTTAAGGGTTTGAAAATTCTACATTCATTTTTGATTAATAATAATTCATTTTCCGTTATTTGGTGAATTCCAATATTTCTCACGTCAGTTCGAGCGAAATTAGAGTAACACCCGTTTGTGTGTTACAAATAAGAACTTTTTATTATTTTTCACATTTCTATACAACATAAATGATGCATCTTATTTTTTTATTATATATACTTCTTATAAGAAAAATTTAAGTACCCTTGACTAAATTTGAAATCCTTTTTAGCAAGCTCCCCATGTTCTATATTTCAGAAAGAAAAAGAAAAATATCCGACTCCTAATTGTGTGTCCGAGTCAAAGGAACATAGGTTGCAAGGAATTCATCGACTCAATTTCATTGTGTGACAAAGGACGATAAATGAAAGAAACTAACCTTCTCAAAGTAAGTTTCAGGCGGAGGTATCACTCCTCCTGCCCCCATAAGTGGTTCGGCAATGAAAGCAGCAATCTAATTACATCGGTCTACTCGTCAGCAAATGTAATTACCTCCATCATTCTGAAAAAGATGCATAAAATTTCGACATCAAATTTCAGTTACCGTCTCGGGTCCCTCTTTGAGGATAAGATCCTCCAAATTTTTTGCCATCCTGCTCGAGAACACTTCCTCCGTTTCACCTGAAATTTATTTTTTTCAAAATATTCGTAAGATCACGGAAAAATCAGACGTGTTAAATTCGTAAGATCATGTCACCAAAAGTAAAAGAACATATCGCAACCAGGCAGATGATATCGCCAGTAATGTGGGCAGTCAGTGTGTGATACGAACGAAGCCGGCAGATCAAATTTCTGATGTACCATAGGAAGACTGTTAAAAGACAAATTATAGTATTACTGACGATATTCATTGAATAAAATGATTGTTGTGACACCGAAATTTTTTGGGAGGTAAGCATATTACCCAGAAAGACTGGATGTCGTAAGTGTTGAACCATGAAATCTGCCAAAATATACAAATATTATTGAAGTAAAAATCTAATTTTTTTAAAACTAAGAGTAAGATAAAATTGGCTCAGAATTCATTACGATTTTGCTCGAGCAATAAATTTCTTCTTGTTTGGCCTTCCAAGGGCATTATTGTAATACCAGACCAGCTTAACCTACAAGGGAAAAAATATTCAGAATATTGTAAATGCATATTGCCTTTTTTTTTTTTTTTTTTTTTTTGCACTTCATTTTTGCTTCTTTTCACTTGCATGTTGGAAAAAGGGCTTTGTTATGCTTACTTTTTGCACAATTTTAGGTGGGACCCGTTCGGTCAATTTAAAATATCAAAGTTGATATGTATTATTTTCCGTGAGAACATCGAAATTATATATTTACTTGCCAAAAATTAAAAATGGGTGAATGGGAGATTGAAGTTCAAAGTAAACCATTGGAAGATGGTTTATGTCGGAAGAAAAACTATATTTGAATTTATCCCACATAGAAAGTTAATGAAAGAAAAGACCACTTTATATACTGTTACACTTTGGAAGAATGTAATCATGTGTAGTATAGACGCTCTCTCCACATGCGCGCAAAAGGATTGCAAATCAAGGACCGAAATTGTACATTGAGCCTTGAACTTGTATTTGAGTGCGACCTACTTACATAAATATCGGACCAAACGGAGCAAAAATTGGCCCCTTATCAGTGTCCACGTTTTGCTAATTTTTGCTTTCTCCAACTGACCTTTTAGCTTCCAATGGTTATTACCATTATGGTATTGAATTAATGGACAAATTTTGATGAGATCCCGGATAAGGGAAACGCATGGAACTCGCGGAATTAGTTTGAAAATGCCGGGAAAGCCCAAATTCAGATTGTAAATGATAGGATCTCGACCCGCAAATTATTGAACCAAACAAAAAGCGAAGTTTGAATGACTTCTTGATTACAAAACCAATGAACCTCGATTTGCGAACGTCACAAAGGGTGTATGATTCTTTGATAAGTTCTAATGGTTTGAACGCCACAAATATAACAATATATTTCATAAGTTCGAAAAGTTCATCAAGAACCATTGGAGAGAAAATTCTCAATTTTTATTCATAATCAAAAGTTTGTCCAATACAATGAAATAATAAACTATTTATATAGAATACCTAGAAAGTAATTAAAAAGGGAATAAAATCTTAAAATATGGAAAGTTACCAAAATGTAAGAATTCTAGGCTAAATAAAACTCTCGCGAAAATAGAAAATAATCTTCTAAAAATAATTCTATGCCGGATCATATCAAATTTACTCACCATTCATGGGGCCAAGTTTATTACTGAACTCGTTTTTACATTGTTCAACACCAAAAAAATTACATATTTTTCGGCATATTTTTCAGTTCTAGTTCTCAGAAATGTCTTATTTTCGCTTAAGTCTTGGTGGTGCTGACGCAAATTCATTTTGTTGGAGCAGAAACTAAAGTGCTCAGACTCTACCAGTTCTTCCTTTATATCCTATGAGACACACGTTCAAACTAAACATCAAGCACTTACGGTGAAGGGATGAATCTTTTTTAAGGAAATTGTATACATACAGACCTCATTTTATTTATAGTATTTTCAGCGCTTAATAACACACAAGCCTCGGTTTGCAAATTTATAATATTTTTCAACGCTTAATATTTTTTTGCAGTTTTCATTCTCTGTTAATTTATGTTCTTGCTGTAATAAATAAAATTTATATTATTCTATAGTCTTATAACACTTTCAAACTTTTGTTATGAGATAAACTCTCATAACTATTGGCAGAAATTTCACTGAAAACCTTACGTCGATTAACTCTTTCTTCCTACAATTCTGCCATGAGTCTTCGTTGACAAAGCCCTCATAATGAGGGGGATTTTTTTTTGACTTTTTTTATTCACATGGATCACACTCCCATGTAGGGCTAGGCCCATAAATCGAAAATCGTAAACTCGACCTGAATTGGGTTGGGTCGGGTTCCCAACAATTATAAATTTATTTGGGTCAGGTCGGATTGAGTTTAAACCCACTTAAATCGACCAAACCCAATATCAAATGTAAAACCATATTCGTGTCATTTGCATCAAGCGTGAATCTTCTCTCTACTTCGAAACCTAGACTCCTGCGGCCACTAATCTTCCCGCTCTTCTCTCTGGATATTTGGTGGCCACTTTTCAAGCATTCTCTTCAACGTATTGCTTGTAAGTTACTCTCCCTCCACTTGTATTTTTTTTCGTATTAAAGATTTTTTTGCAACTAGATTGTTAAATGCTACTTTATATTTATTTCTTGTGTGTAGTCATCAGGATAAAAATCCTGATTCGGAATCGAAGAAGTTCATTTTTGCACGAGAGGTACTTGCCACTAGGGTTGTAAGAAAAAATTGAAAAATTGAAAAATTAAATCGAAACTGCATTTTAGAAACCGTCGGTTTGGTGCCACATGGACCCATTAACGCAATGATTTTGAACCAAACCAAACCGGTCAACAAAAACGGTTTGGTTTAGGTTTGATAAATTTAATTGCAGTTTAAAACCAAATCGGACCACTGAAAAAATATATAAAAATAAAAAATAAATTGTTTTGAAAATTCATCCAAAAATTCAAATATGTAAAATTCAATAGTTTTGTCATTTGTGGGTATTTTTTTCAATTTCTAATTTTCTACTATATATATATTATAATTATTATTACTCAATAATCATAATTTATATTTTATATATAAATTATAATAATTTCAATTTTATGTTTTTTCAGTCCAATAGGAATAAATAATTTTCTAGCCCAACTATCTAACGACCCCAACCCATAACCCATACATTTCTCATTTCAATTGAAAAATCAAAGTATCAATTATCAAACTCAAAACCTAACAATTCACTTCCCGTCATTCCGTTCCAGTTTCCACAGTTTCAGGTTTCCATCAGCGTCTCTTTCTCATACGTGACGCAACTCCCATTTTCATGTGACGCAACCTCGCTTCTGCCTCCTTTGCTCCGCCTTCGCCCACACAGTCCCGACGCCTCCTCCTCCCATGACTACTCTCAAGGTCTGAACTTTGTAATCTCAACAACCGGCGCCTCCTCCTTCAGTTCAAGGCTTCGAGCCGTCGGTTAACTACTTATCTTTAAAATCAGTTATGTTTAGGTTTAAATGACATAAAAGTAGACAGTAAAAAAAATATACCGCGAAACAGGCGATTTAAAATCGGACCAAACCGTTTAGTTAGGTTTGAGTTTTTTTTCAAACTGTTCAAAATAGTTTGGTTTAGGTTTGAATTTTTCTCAAGCCGATTTAAACGGTTTGATTTGAAAATCGGTAAAATCGGACCGCTTACACTCCTACTTGCCACCATTTTCTCACTTGAATATTTTTATAGAAATTAAATGTAAATCTTTTGGATGTTGTAAATGTTTGTTTTTAGTGTTTTTTTTTTAAAGAGTTTCAGTTCTTGCTATATGGTTTGAATATTTTGGTATTCAATTATTGCTCTTATTTTTACCATTTTATGAGTGTATTTTATTCTTCTTTAGATAATAAATGTTTTTTGGTTTGAAATAACTCATGATGCTTCAATGTTCCTAACAGTAAACTTACTTTCTACTTTGATTTTGCACTGAAAGTTAATCTAGCAGGATAGAGACTTCTAGGCTGTAAAAACTGAAATCACTTCACTGGGTTTCCTTCTTTATACAACTTAATACTTACAATTCTTCAATATTCTTGACAATAATTTTACTACGTACCTTTCATATGTTCTATCTCAAAGTTTAAATAGCAAGACAAAAATTTGATTGTTGCAAAATCAGCAATCACTTAATTGTTTTTTTTCCTTTGCCAAAATAAAAAGAGGAGGGAATGCTTGTTTTTCTATGTATTGCTAGTTGCAAAAAATATATCGTGTATTTTGGACTTTAAAATGTGTGAATCTTTATCAGTAACATAGGGAAGTTATTATAAATTTATGTTAACAAAGATATGTAGGAAAGTAGTCAGTGTCATGATTTTTTTTGCACCAGGAGTAGTAAAGAGGATCTAAATTCTTATAAATGATTTTACAGGATGGAACCATAGGAAATGCAATACAGACAAAGCTGAGGCTCACCATTCCTAGGAACGATAAACCTACACTCAGCCATGTTCAAGAGAGATTGATCTGGTACTTTGTCAACGATCCAATGCATCTTACTAGCCTGACAATGGTATGCATTAACAAAAACATATTATTTTGTACTTATTTGGGCAAAAGATGTTAGGTGTGCATACAACTGTTGTGGGCAGGATTACGGTTGTAAGGCTAGGAAGTATGAGACTAGTACCATGAGGAATCATTTGGTTCTTTATTGTAAGAAGTATCCTGGAAGATTGGAAGATAAACGACAAAAAAACTCAACTGAGGGTGGTATGAACATTCTAGTTGGCTTTAATAAGGAAGAGTGTAGGCTTGCATGTGCTAAGATGATAATATTGGATAAATAACATTTTAGCTTTATTGAAGGTGAGGGGTTTAGACAATTTTGTAGGGTAGCATGTCCTAAATTTGATCCTCCATCTCATAGACTGTTGTTAAAGATATTTATCAGTTGTATTTGGATCAAAAATTGCAACGTCAAAAAGTTTCTCTTACTATTGATACTTGAAGTTCCATTTAAAATATTAATTATATGTCTCTTACAGCACACTATGTTGATTATGATTGGAAGCTTCATAAATGGATTTTGGGCTTCTATTTGATTGCTAATCATAAGGGCGAAACCATTGGTAAAGCTATTGAGACTTGTTTCCGTGTATGGGGGTATTCAGAGATTGTTTATAATCACAGTTGATAATGCAACTACAAATGAAACGGTTATTTCTTATATTAAGAGGAAGATGATTGGTCGAAGTGGTAATGGCTGTGTTTTAGATGGAAAGTATCTACACATGAGGTGTTGTGCGCATATTGTTAATTTGATTGTGTTTGAGGGGTTGAAGGAAGCACATGATTCAAATGTTAGTATTCGCAATGTTATAACATGTGTTAAATCTTCTCCTGCTGGAGAACAAAAGTTAAAGGATTGTGCAAGTGAAGAAAAAATTGATGTAAATCACTTGTTTTTTGGGTGTACCAACGATGTGGAATTCCACATATTTGATGTTGGAAGCCGCTTTAAAATTTCAAAAAACTTTTGAAAGGTCGAAGGAGGATTATGTGTAGTATGTAAATTATTTCCAGGAGTATGATGGTTGTAGAAGGAGTGAGCCTCCTACAACTTTTGATTGGGAAAATACTTCTATTTTTGTGAAGTTCCTTAAAGGCTTTTATGATGTAACTTTGAAGTTCAGTACTTCAATACATGTTAGCTCTAATGTTTATCTTCACGAAGTATGTTCGTTTGTAATTGAATTGGAACAATTGAGTTCAAGTGGTGATATTTTTTTGGGTGAAATTGCTATTAACATGAAGAAAAAGTTTGACAAGTATTGGAAAGAAATAGAATATGTTAATCAGTTGTTGTTGATTACTACTCTGCTTGATCCTAGATATAAATAGGCATATGCTGATTTTTGTTTTGGTGATATTTATGGGGATAAGGAAGTTGTTTGTAATATGACAAGGATTTTGAAAGAGAATTTGATGTCTATTTATGATTGGTCTATGAGAAGTGAAATAAGATCTGAAAGCAATAAAATATCTAATGACTTGAATTCTTCAAGTGAGGTTTCTTCACAAAAGAAAGTCTCACTTCAAGTGTGCCTCTTTCTCGTGTTTCTAGGTTTAAGAGAATACAAACAGCAAAAGATTTAGTTCAATTGAAAAATGATCTGGATAGATACTTGTTAGATGCTTGTGAAGATATTGAGGACGATGCTTTTGATGTTCTTAATTGGTGGAAAGTTAATGGAAACAAATATGGTACATTGTCAAAACTTGCAAGAGATATAATGGCTATTCAAGTGTCTACGGTGGCTTCAGAAAGTGCTTTCAGTACTGGAGGAAGAATTCTTGATCCATTTCGTAGTTCTATAACTCCTAGGATGGTAGAAGTTTTGGTGTGTACACAAAATTGGATTAAAGAGTCCACAAGCATGGAGATGTGTAGGAATATAATAAGTTGGATGAAGGTAATGTCGATATTTCATGAATTATGTTAAATATGTATTTTTATCAAATTTATTCCTAATTTAATCATTATTTTTTGTAGAGCTATATATATATATTCTACTGTGCATAATTTTTTTATTAATATAATATTTATTTGTTTCTCTAAGTATTTCTATTATTTTTATTGTAGGAATTATGCGAAAAGCTTATGCGACAACGTGGAAGTTGTAACATTTTACCTTATTATTTGTTTTATGAGAGTTTTGAGTTTGGATGATTGTAGCATTTTTATTTCTTATTTATTAAATTTAGATTTCTGTAATATTTCTAATTGTTGGATAATTGTAGTATTTAAATTTTCTTTTCATGTTGGATGGCTATTTTGATTGTATTTAGTTTCATTAGTACGTTTTTAATTTAGTTAAATTACCTTGTGTAGGTTAATCTTTTTACGATACCATGGTTTATGAAAATGACAAACTATCATCAACGGGAAGAAAAAAATATTAAGCTCTTTCTGATTTTATTTTAGGCAAATAAGGATTCATTTGACAGTTTCAAACTAATCGAAAAAGAAAAAGAAAAAATAAAATAATTGTCGAACCAGCCTGAATCGAGTTGGTTCGGGGTCGGGTCAGTTTTTGTTACCAACAGGGTCGGTTAGGCTTAGAAAATAGCCCAAAATAGGTGAAATTGAGTCGGGTTTGGGTAAAAGCCAATAGGCCTGTTGCCCACTCCTACTCACATGTGAGTATAGGTCAACAAAAGTGACAATTTTTTCTGGCAAAGAAGTTTAAGGGTAACTTACAAAAATACCCTTAAAATTAGGGGTGTTTTGAAAAATCATATGAATCTTTTTTTGAAGTAAAAATACTCTATAAAATTAAAAAGTGACACAATGTCACTTTTTTATAAAAATTGTCACTTTTTTTTAACATAATTCAAAAAAGTGACACAAACTCAAAAAAAGTGACAAAATTAAAAAAAAAATAAAAATAAAAGTAACACAAAACAGTCCAAAAGTGACACAAACTAAAAAAAAAAGTGACAAACATCAAAATAACAACATTAATCTGTGTAACACCAGTAATCATGTTCTTAACATGATTACCATGTTCAGGACAATTCACGTGAGCATAGTGACGGTTCTTAACATAATTAGCATGTCCAGAACAATCCACATGCTGATTATCTTAGAAAAATATCACATATCATGTCACATTTATAAGAAGATAAAAAAGTGACAAATATTAAAAGAATTGACAAAAACTTAAAAGGTGACAAACTAAAAAAAGTGATAAAATCTAAAAAAGTTTTTCGGAAGTAAAAAATACTGTGTAAATTTAAAAATGACAAGATGTCATTTTTTTTTATAAAAATTGTCAATTTTTTTTTTTTAACACAATTCAAAAAAAGTAACGAAATTAAAAAAAAAAAAAAAGTGACAAACTAAAAAAGAAGTGGCAAAATTCGAAAAAAGTGATACAAACTCCAAACAAAAAGTGACAATTTTCAAGTTTTCAAGTTCTCGCCACTACAATTTTCATGGTTTCCGGGTTAATGCTCTCAATAATGAATCGGCCACTCGATACCATGGTGCTTATCATATCGTTAATAACATAGTTACCCTGGTTCTTTTGCCTTTGTTACTCTCCTATCAATATCCTTTCAATATATGAGTTTTCAAATTTGCAACAACAGAAAAGGCAAGTGAACAAAACGAGATGTAAATAAATTTCAGCAAATGAAATAAACTCTTAATACAATTTGTATGTAACAAAATTGAGGTCAAGTAGAGAGAGAGAGAGAGAGAGAGAAAGGATTCCACAGCAGTGACAAGAAGCGGACTCGTGTGCGAGGAGAAAAAGAACCGAGAACTTCTTCAACACCAACTTGTCAAAGATCAAAATTCAAAGCGAAAGTTGATTCAATAGATAAAATATATCCAGAATTGTAGAAAAGCAATCAGTTAGCAGTTTGCTAACATTTTGTCTTTAGTTCATGGAACCAATATGCTATTCAGTTAACTGACAATGCTCTTGCCATTGTCACTGTCATTCCTCAAACTCATTGTTCACGAAAATACCGTTCAATTTAAAACCACCGTAAGTGTACGGTTCGTTAGAAGTAATAAAGTTGACTTTTAGAGTCTGGATTGTTGATCCCACAAAGATTGAGTAGTTTAATGATAATTATCTCGACCTTAACCGAAACAAGATATGTTTTTTAGTGTTTTTATACTAAATTATACCGATCTAGATAATAAATCATACTATGAATGAATTGGCTAAACTAGATGCGAATTATACTAGAATGCAATATGAAATTCGAATGCAATTTGATTTACTTCATAAGAGAAAAACGCACTAGGATCACGAATCTCCATGCAACAATCTATTTCAATCCTAGGTCTATAATTTGACAATACGATTAAATATTGAAGAATCAATGTTCCTATTGAATTTGACAATCTCTTTCAAGTAATGTTAAACCTATCCTATCATGCGATCCGACTATATTTCTATGACGATTACAAACATAAAAGAATGCATGAGCTTTTATGAACACTTAAATATTCACACAAGGCATAGCGGTATATTTCTATCCTTTATTGGACCCTATAATGATTTATACATTGTCGAATCTATTTCCCTTCTTTTGAAGGCATGAAATAAATCATCAAACTCATTCAACCATTGCGCAGATAATTGTAGAGAAATTAAATTGCATATAAACCATTCAACAATTCAAAAACGTGTTTATAATGTGAAAAATATAAAACTAAAGATTAAAATATCATGTTACAATGTTCATCGATGTCCTAGTACAAGAAAAACTAACCTAACATGCTAAAGAAAGAAAAACAAAAGAAATAAATAGGAGAAGACATCACCCAATTGAAGTGAAATCTTGAATCTTGGAATCAATCTTCTCGTTCTTCCCTTCCTTGTTGCTCTCCAATGTCAAAAAAATCTCTAATAATGCGTCGTCCCCTTTTCTCGTCGAGTCTAGGGTTAAAAAGATGTCTCAATTGAGTTTCCATAAGTGTTTAAGTTAAAAATAGAAACCAGAAATTTTCTCACGAAAATATACCATGCGGCCGCATGGTTTATGGTTCATTGAACTTGGCTCAAATTTCTCTCGAGGGAAGCCATGCGACCGCATGGAGGTTTGTACCATGCGGCCACATGGTACAACCAACTTCCAAATTGCGTTGTTTTGGTCTTTGACTTCGTTCCTCCTTGTTTTGACTTCTTTTCTTCATTCTCTTCCTTCCAACACCTTTGATTTCATCAATCTTGTACTTAGTTCATTTTCGTTCCTGATTTGGATTTTGAATCAACTTTCGAATAATTGCATCTTAGTCCCTATACTTTGGCTTTCTTTCGTTTTGGTCCTTTTTTGCTCGTTTTCACTCACTTTCGTTATTTCCATTGACATAGTCCTGTGAACACAATTTATATAGAATTAAACCATATTTCAACATAATTACAATCAATTGTCCATGTTTTGTGGCCTAAATAAGTGCATAAAACGCATTTATCACTCATCAAGCAATTAGCCTTCCAATTATCGTGGCTGCGACTGCAACTTCTCGGAGATTGCTTGATAACAATCGTGATATGTTGGACAACAATGGGTTCCCTGACTGTTTCTCGGCTGGAGACAGGAGACTAGTGTAGTGGTCCAGAACTGTAGAATATTTTCGGAGCAGTTCCTAGAACCCTTAAGATTCCAAATACGAACATATCTGGGACGACCATGGAAGGAGTACTCGGGGGCTATGATAATGGAATCTACATTGGCAGATTTCATTAAACCAGTAGGATGGATACCAGAGGATGGAAACCTATATCTTGATACTCTGGATTTTGTAGAGTATCAAAACCAAGGCGGCTACAGATAAGCGGGTGGAATGGAAGGGGTTTCATGTGATAATAGACAGGAATCAAGCACTTCAGTTCATTGCTGCTCCATTTATTCAAGGAGGACAATGGTAGAAGAGTACTGGTGCACCCTTCTTCCTTTGATTTAAAACCGAAGCAAGAAAACACAACTGGTCGGATTACATACGCATTTCAAGTAGAAAAATGTGAATCCTGTTATGTACGTACTAGGTTAGACATGACTGTAGAACAAGAGTAAGGATTTGAGAGGGATGGACGAATGATAGATAATTACCATCCCCATCTTCTTCATCTACAAATTTGCTTCTTCAAGATAGAACCACGGTTCTTTCTTTCATAGTTACTCCCTAGACGTGTAGATGATGAAGTGGAGAGGGTTTGAGCGTATTAGTTACGGGGGTAAAAGTTTTAATTTGTTTTATGTTATTATTCTAATTGATTAGTTTTGGGGAGTATTGGGTCTAATTATCCTGATGTTTAATTCTTCATTCTATTATATATACAAGAGAGAATAAATCAATGAATAAATGATCCAAACCTGAGTATCGTTAGCTTCTGATCCACTGTTCGTGAAAAAGACCTTTCCCATTTTATTTGCAGTAAAAACTTCCAAAACTTCCTTTGCAAGATCCTTCATGCAGAAAGCAACCAGAATGATAACCTGAAGATATTTCTATGTAAGTTAGTGTTAGAAAAAATAGGAAATCGTCATACCAAAGAGGGCTTCGTCGTTCGGTTCCAAAATGAGTGGTAGAATGGCAATGTATTAAGTTGTTTTGTTGCAGCAGCAACGAGTCGAGGTTCATTCCCCCCTGCAAGTATACCAAAAAAAAAAATTAAGGGCATCATTGCATCTTGACTTTGGTGAAACACAATTTGGGTATAAAGATTTCATCTATCCAACACAATTTAGGACCTTAGACCTAGTTGCTTCATCTCATGTCAAGTATGTTGTTCTATGATATTATTAATCATAGAAGAAGAAAGCTGCTCAAAGGATCATGAATCCTTCAATCACCAAACAAAATAAAGTCAAATCAAGAATAAAAACTTTCACCATAGAATAATTAACAAGAAAGGAATGTTGGAATTAGTCAAGTTTGTGATACTTTTGTTGTCACCTAACTATTGTATTTTGGCACATGTTTTTTGATTAAGTCTAACTCTATGTAATGATGTAAAGTTAGGTCAGTTTGAACCTATTACAAGTTAAGTGTATTGTTAAGTATTGTCTAGTTGTAGTATATAGTATGATTAGAAAGTACTTTTAAAGTTGTGTAAGTTTGGCTATATATATTAGCCTTGTATCTTCATCTTTATTAAGAATGAATAGAGTAAATTTATATATTTTCTCTCATTTCATTGTCTTATATCGTTTTGTTGAATATCAAACAAAACTTGTATGTTAAATCCATTTTCTGGTGGGTAAACAGCAAAACCAGAAAGTGTTGTGTGAAACCAGTGAAATACGGTAAGGAGAGTGCATATAGAGTAAGTTGAAAGAATATTCGGTAAGCACACTAAATCCAGTAAGTGTCATTCAAATCCGATAAGTTCAATAATTGAAAATTCGGTAAATTGAAACTAAATCCGGAAAACTCAAATCTTCCACTCCTTTTCGAACCAAAAATCCAACATAGTATCAAAATTTTATTGGTCTTAGAACAAGCAAAAAATCAGTAGCCTTTTTTGAGAGAAAATCGATCAGCAACCTTCACTAAAATAGCTGAGTGTTTGGTGAGTTTGTGAGATGGCTTCAAGTGGTTTTTCAGCACCTTTACCCTCAGCTTTCAATGGAGAAAATTATGATTTCTAGTATGCAAGGCATATCTAAAGGCCTATGACTTGTGGGAAATCACATAAATCGGTATTGAACCACCAGCCTTAAGGGCAAATCCAACTATTGCTCAACTAAAGCAACATAGTAAGGAAGTTGCAAAGAAATACAAAGCCTTGTCATGTATTCAATCAGCCGTCTCAGATGTTATATTTACAAGGTTCATACTCTATGAAACAACAAAGGAAGCATAGGATAGTTTGAAGGAGGAATTTTGAGTAAACTGAGAGAACTAGGCAGATGCAAGTTTTGAATCTGAGAAGAGTTTGAAACTCTAAAAATGAAGGATTCAGAATCCCTTAAAGAGTTCTCCAATAAGTTAATGAAGGTTGTGAATCAAATCAGATTGTTGAGTGATGATATGTCAGATAAAAGAGTGGTGGAGAAGGTGTTAATCAGTTTGCCAGAGAAGTTTGAATCCAAGATTTCTTCATTGGAAGATTCAAGGGACTTGGCTAGCATATCTTTGGTTGAGTTGATTAATGAACTTCAAGCCATTGAACAAAGGAGATTGCTCAGGCAAGAAGAAGAGCATTCTGAAAGTGTTCTGTTTACAAAAGGAAAGGTCAGCCAAAACGAGGAGAAGGTGGAGACCAGCAAGAATGTTGGCAAAAATGGTGATAATCCACCTTGTCCTCATTGCAAGAAATCTGGCCATTCTCCAAAATGGTGCTGGTTCAGACCTGATATGCAATATAGATCTTGCAAAGAACTTGGACATGTTAAAAAGGTCTATAAAAATCAGAAAGGAAATGAAGAGTTACAGCAGGCCAAAATAGTTGAAGATCAGTCAGAGGAGTATCTGTTTTCAGCTATAAAACTCACATCTTCCAGCTGGTTTGAAACTTGGTTACTTGATAGTGGTTGTACTCATCACGTGACTTCAAATGTAAGCATCTTTGTGGAGTTAAATTATGCTTACAGATCAAAGGTGAAAGTTGGAAATTGAGACTATGTGGAGGTGAAAGGAATTGGCAAAGTTTCAGTTCAAACACCATTAGGTAGCAAGCTCATTTCTAATGTTTTATATGTTCCAAAAAAATTTTATGTGTTGGTCAATTGATTGAAAAAGACTATACTTTGGTATTCAAAGATAAGAGATGCACTATATTTGATTTTCGAAATCAAGTAGTGATGAAAGTTGAAATGAAGGATAAGAGTTTTCCTTTGGAATGCAAAGATGAAAACTCTCATGATACTGAGACTTCAGCCTCTAAAATTGATGTTGAGGAAGTTCTAGACAAATGTAAAACAGCTGAAAAGGAGGCCAAAAGATCAATTGAATTGACTGATAAATCAGATGCAGTCACTGCCCAGGAGGAAAAGAGTGAGATTCAACAAATTGCTATGGAAAGAATGACTCAAATTGAGAAGGATGAGGGGCAACTGAAAGCACTCATAAAAGCATTTGAAGTTGTAAATTCTGATGCTTCATCAAGAGACAAATCATTGTCTACTGAAGCTGAAAAAACAGTGATGAAAATGGCAGCATTAATAGGGCGATTGGTGGAACCTAATGTAGTAGTTGCATCAGTTCATAGCTTTTTAAAATCACTATCTAGAAATTCCAGTAAGCAGCTTGATGCTAGGCAATGTTCTCAATTGGAAGATCCACCAGACAACAATAAGAATTCAGTTAACTCAAAGGAAAAAGCAGTTGAAATCATTGGGCTGAAATGTCAAGAGATTGAAGATGTTTATGATCCAATAACTAGTGCATTGCAAGTCAGAAAATCAGCTTGCAAACTTCGTCCAAAGCAAGGGTTGAAACACTAAGAGGTTGTTTGGGAGAGATTTTTGGGGTAAGAATTGATTTTTGAATAGTGATATGATGGAAAATGTGTGGTTGAAAAAGAAGAAAAAGTTATTGATGTGATGAAAAATATTATTTTATTGAAGAATGTGTGGTTGAAAATGAGAATTGATTCTCAAAATCTCTCACAAACAGGCTCTAAGAAAATGTCTTGGTATCTCCAACAAAAGTGTCAAGGAGGAATGTTGGAATTAGTCAAGTTTGTGACACTTTTGTTGTCACCTAACTATTGTATTTTGGTTATCATTTTGGCATATATTTTTTGATTGAGTCTAACTCTATGTAATGATATAAAGTTAGGCTAGTTGAACCTATTACCAGTTAAGTGTATTGTTAAGTATTGTCTAGTTGTAGTAGATAGTATGATTAAAAAGTACTTTTAAAGTTGTGTAAATTTGACTATATATATTAGTTTTGTATCTTCATCTTTATTAAGAGTGAATAGAGTAAATTTATATATTTTCTCTCATTTCATTGTCTTATATCGTTTTGTTGAGTATCAAACAAAACTTGTGTGTTAAATCCATTTTTCTGGTGAGTAAACAACAAAACCGGCAAGTGTTGTGTTAAACCAGTGAAATACGGTAAGGAGAGTGTATATACGATAAGTTGAAAGAATATTCGGTAAGCACACTAAATCCAGTAAGTGTCATTCAAATCCGGTAAGTTCAATAACTCCAAATCCGATAAATTGAAACTAAATCCGGAAAGCTCAAATTTTTCACTCCTCTTCGAACCAAAAATCCAACAAGGAACGCCTATGAAATCCTTATGTAGGAACTTCTATTCCATTACTAAGAAGTTTCTTGCTCTTTTGCTTCAAATGTATTATTGTTTCTCTCTATCTATATCACCCCCAAAAAATGGCCGATTTCCACAGAAAAATGCAGATGCATATAAAATGGTGCAATTTGCCTTAGAGCAGATTTGATCATTCTTGTTAACGAAACAAGGCATTATCCTGAAGGATAATGTGAAGACTTCATTCAACACGTTTACAGGATAATTATTGTAGTTGCAAGTTGTATTATGGTTACCTTACTTAGTTTACTGTTTTACCGACTGATTGTGTACCTTTAAGTTAACTTGTAAGCTTACTTGCATTTTTATATATAATCAAGTGTATGGTCAGTTGTAAAGAGTATCATATCAACAAAAATTTCAATTGATTATTATTCACGTTTTTCTTCTTCACCTCTTCCAAGCTCTCAGTTCATTTTCTTATAGAAAATCAGAAAACATTTTTGTTCTTCTTGTTTCATTGTTGTTAATCTTCCAAAGGATCTTGGAAGTGTTTGTTTAAAGCTCATCATCATCCTTGATTAGAGCTAACAAGTGGATTCAGAGTTTAGATCATTGGAGAAGGGACCAGAGAGCTTAAGGAAGAAGAAGGAAGCAAACTGGATTTTGTTCAGGAAGAAGCTGAAATACGATAAGCCAGGGAATCTATTAAGCCTAAATTCGGTAAGTGAAAATATTCCTTCTTATTTTCGGTATTTGAATATACACTAAGCCAAAATACGATAAGCCACTGAAATCCGATATTTCAAGATCCGGTGATCCAAGATACACTATCTCCAAATTCGGTAATCACATACCGTACTTTAAATACGGTATCTACCTTTCAAAATCCGGTATTTCCAATTCCAATATTCTCAAATACACTATCTCAAAATCCGGTAACCTTATACCGTATCTCCAAATACGATATCTGTCTTCAAAATCCGGTATTTTCTATTTCACCAAATCTAGTAAGTTCTGTAAAATTCGGTATTTTTCCCTGAATCCAGCATTATCAAATCCGATATTTGAGAAGCAAACATGTCTGGTTCAAGCTCATCCACTTTGCCCTTACCTGTTGTTTTTAATGGTGATAGTTATGACTTTTGTCAATTAAAATGAAAGCATTTTTATGGCACGCGATTTATATAATGTGATTGAGCAAGGCTATGATAAACCTGAAGCTGAGGGAAATTACACTGCTGCTCAAGTAAAACAGCAAAAATATCAATCTATGAAGAACATGAAAGCTTTGTCTTTCTTCTTCACAACCGTTTCAGAGGATATTTTTCCCAGAATAGTGGTTGCAACTACAGCCAAGGAAGTCTGGGATAAACTTGAAGAAGAGTTCAAAGGATCTGAGAAGGTCAGGGCTGTGAGATTACAGGCTTTGACAAGAGAGTTTGAAAACCTCAGAATGAAGGAGTCTGAGAAGGTTAAAGACTATACTTCAAGGGTAGTTGATGTTGTAAATCAGATCAAATTGAATGGGAAGAAGAAGACAGACAAAAGAGTGGTTCAAAAGGTGTTGATCACTTTGCCTGAAAAATATGATGTTGTAACAACAGCCATTGAACATACAAAGGACCTGTCAAGCTCACCTTAACTGAGTTAACATGTGCCTTATTGGCTTATGAACAAATAGTTGCATCAAGGAATGAAAAAACGAATGAAAGTGCATTTGCAGCCAAGCATAAACCTCAGCATTCCAGAAGTAATTTGGGAAAGAAGCAGTTTGATGCAAGAAAAATAAGAGAATAAAGTACTAGCAAACAAGGGATAAGTAGAGAAAGGTTAGACTCATATCCTCCATGTGGTGTCTGTGGTAAACCAGGTCATAGAGATAAGTTTTGTTGGAAAGTACATAAATGCAGAGTATGCAATAAGGTTGGTCATCCTGAGAAGCATTGTTTCAATAATCGATCAAATCAGGCCCATTACATCATCAGCCCAGAAATCAGTATCAACAAGCTTCAATGGCAAGTGAAAAGAAGCCAGGGGATCATCTTTTCTTGGCATTTCATATGTCAAACACGATGGAAGCAGACTCTTGGTTCATAGAGAGTGCTTGCACAAATCACATGACAAGCAAATAAGAAACTTTCTGTGATTTGAATCCAGATTGCAAAGCCCAAATCAAGATGGGAAATGGTGAAGTTGTATCTGCCAAGGGAGTTGGAACCATAGTTGTTCAGACCAAGAAAGGTATGAAATATATTGACAATGTTTTACTTGTACCTGGTTTGAGTTCAAATCTATTAAGTGTTGGACAGATGGTTCAAAATGGTTACTCACTGTTTTTTACAGATAATTTGTGTCAAATACTTGATTCACATGATGTTGAAATTGCTTGTGTGCCTATGAGGAATAAGAGTTTTAGTATTTATTGGCAAAATGTGATTGCAAATTCTGTTATGGCTAATGTTGATGAATCAAATCTGTGGCATAAGAGATATGGCCATTATAATTTTAAATCCTTAGCTTACCTACACTCTCAAGGTTTGGTAAGATATTTTCCTGAAATTAATAAGCCAGGAGGAGTTTGTGAGGGGTGTAATTATGGGAAGATGCATAGAGAAGCATTTCCTACTGGTGGAGGTTGGAGAGCAACTCAGAAATTGCAGTTAGTACATACTGATGCCTGTGGACCTATGAGAACTCCATCATTGAGTAAAAATCTATATTTTGTGTTGGGTGTACTTTATGAAAAACAAATCAAATGCGTTTCACATTTTTAAGAAGTTCAAAGCATTGGTTGAAGGCCAATCAGGTTGTATTCAGATGTTAAGATCTGATAATGGCAAGGAGTATACCTCGAAAATGTTTTATCAGTTTTGTGAAGAACATGGTGTTCATCATCAACTTTCAGTACCGTATACTCCACAGCAAAATGGAGTAGCTGAAAGGAAGAATAGATCAATTATGGAAATGGCCAGAAGCATGATGGGTGATAAGGAGTTACCAAAGAAATTTTGGGCAGAACAGATTGTCTACTAAGGCTGTGAAGGGTAAGACACCTATTGAGACTTGGACTGGCTTGAAACCTACTGCAAAACACCTCAAGGTGTTTGGATCTCTGTGCTATATACAAGTTCCAGATCACAAGAGGGGTAAACTGGACAACAAAGCTGTGAGAAGTATTTTTCTTGGCTATAGCTCACAATCAAAAGGTTATAGAGTACATAATCTAGAGACTGAAAGTATTCTAGTCTCAAGAGATATGAAAGTTGATGAGAATGCTAAGTGGAAGTGGGAAGAAGCTGAATCTCAGCAACCTCAGTTTTCAGTACCTATTGTGCATCAAAATGTTCTAGTGAAAGAACTTGAAAGTCAGGAACCAGAGATGGAGTCCAGTGCTTCAAATGCTGGACCATCTGAATCTACCTCAAGTTCTAGTTCACCTCCTAGGGGTACTAGACCATTGAATGAAGTGTATGAAAGATGTTATATGGCTATTATTAAGCCAAATAGCTATGATGAAGCTGCAAAACATGATGAATGGGTTGAAGCAATGGAGGAGGAGATAAATATGATTCACAAGAATGAAACATGGTTGCTAGTGCCAAGGCCATCTGATAAGAAAGAGTTTGGAGTTAAATGGATTTACAAAGTTAAGATAAATCCTGATGGTTCAATCTACAAGTATAAAGTCAGATTAGTTGCCAAAGGTTTTGCACAAGAATGTGGAGTTGATTATTTTGAAACTTTTGCTCCAGTTGCAAGAAATGATACTATCAGACTATTAGTTGCATTAGCTACTCAAAAGAGATGGAAAATTCACTAGTTTGACATCAAGTTAGCCTTTCTAAATGGAGAACTTGAAGAGGATGTATTTGTGGAAGAACCTGATGGTTTTATTTCAAAATCAGTACCTAACCATGTGTGCAAGTTAAGAAAAGCTTTGTATGACTTAAAGCAAGCTCCAAGAGCTTGGTATAGCAGAATTGATGGCTATTTGTGTGGCAATGGTTTTCAAAATAGTGAAAGTGGACATACTCTTTATGTGAAATCGGACTCTTATGGAAATGTCTTGATCATTTCTTTGTACGTGGATGACTTGTTAATCACTGAAAATGATGGAAAATTGATTTAATCATTCACAGTTGATCTTGAGGAGGAGTTTGAGATGACAAACCTGGGAGAAATGAAGTATTTTCTTGGGATTGAAATTGAACAGAAGTCTGATGAAATTTTTATGTCACAACACAAATATGCTACTGATATTTTGAAGAGGTTTAACATGATGGAATGCAGGCTAGTGGATACGCCTATAGCATTGAATACCAAGTTATCAAAAGATGATGGAGATCAGCCAGCAAATGAAAGAAATTTCAGAAGTCTTATTAGAAGCCTGCTGTATTTAACTTCAACCAGACCAGATTTGATGTACGCTGCAAGTTTGTTATCCAGATTTATGTCCAATCCTTCGCAAACTCACTTTACCACTGCCAAAAAAGTCTTAAGATATATTAGAGGTACTCTCAAGCAGGGTATGTACTATGAAAGAGGAGTTGAATCAGTTTTGATTGGCTATTCTGATAGTGATTGGGCTGGTTTAGTGGATGATATGAAGAGCACGTCTGGGTACTTATTTTCTTTGGGATCTGGTGCATTCTGTTGGAATTCAAAGAAGCAGGACATTGTAGCTCAATCCACAGTAGAGGCAGAATATGTGGCTGCATCATCTATTGTAAATCAGGTGGTTTGGTTAAGGAAAATTCTGGGTGATTTGCATCAAAACTAATATGTTCCTACTTCAATTTTAGTTGATAACCAGTCAGCTATTGCTATGGCAAAAAATTCAGTCAATCATGGAAGAACAAAGCACATCAAAATCAGATTTCATGCCATCAGGGAAGCTAAAAAGGAAGGTGATGTTCATTTGCAATAATGTCCATCTCAAGTTCAGTTGGCAGACCTGTTCACAAAGCCACTTGCAAAGGCTCGTTTTGAAGAGTTAAAGAATGAGATTGGAGTGTTAAATAGAAGCTTCAAGGAGGAGATTGAAGGATAATGTGAAGACTTCATTCAACACGTATACAGGATAATTATTGTAGTTGCAAGTTGTATTATGGTTGCCTTACTTAGTTTACTGTATTACTGACTGATTGTGTACCTTTAAGTTAACTTGTAAACTTACTTGTATTTTGATATATAATCAAGTGTATGGTCACTTGTAAGGAGTATCATATCAACAAAAATTTCAATTGATTATTATTCACGTTTTTCTCTCTTCATCTCTTCCAAGCTCTCAGTTCATTTTTTTATAGAAAATCAGAAAACGTTTTTGTTCTTCTTGTTTCATTGTTGTTACTCTTCCAAAGGATCTTGGAAGTGTTTGTTTAAAGTTCATCATCATCCTTGATTAGAGCTAACATATCCCTAATAAAATAAGAACGCTCAAGAAGTCAGTATAGAAAGAGCTGTATAATATGACGAACAAAAGATTATACAAAACCTAGAAGGGAAACCTTAGCGAGTACGAGGGAGCAAATGAAAAGATCCAACACTTAAACAAAAGTTTGGTATAATCAGGGATACTATACAGGATTATTACCTAAAGAAGTGCACCATAACCCAGCAAGGGAATCAAGATACTTATTCCCATTACGGTCATAAACGTAGGAACCCTATAACAAACAAGAAAAAAGGGTAAGAAAACGATATGAGTAGAGTATACAATAAGGAATCAGTACAAGAAAAGGTATACCTCAGATTTGTCAATTACAAGAGGGTTCAAGTCCATCGTCTGCCATCCAGCAGTAAAGGGCGCCAACAAACCATGCCCCTTGAAGCTGAAAACAGCGGCAATATTTATTACTAATTCTTTTGTAAATGTTGGAAAGTAAACGGAAAGTAGAAAATGTTGACTAATATTGCAGCCTAAAGTGTTACCCTTCATTATCAGTAGCTGAAACATTTTTCTGCACAGATGCTTCAGTACTATTCCATTTAGCTAATATTGCAGCCTGAAGTTTCTGCAAACTCCTACGAGATGGAACATCCTTTACGTAGGTAGCAGCCAGTTACAAAGGAAGTAGAACGTGTTACCCCAAATTGAAAGACAATAGAAAGCTGAATGAAGTCTAATATGATTTCAACAATATAGTTAATTTTATAGGTAGAAAATAACTTGTTTCATTGTCTCATTTCATTCAATATGTTTAACATATTCAAAAAGGAAATTAGTAAATAGAAACTTGAGAAAATAAATTGTGCAAATATAAAAATCATATACAATAAGAGCTGAATTGTCTCAAAAATTCTAAATCTAAGTGGAGAAGCAATTAATTTGATATGCAACGAGTAATACATGATTTCTTGCTTTCACCTTTTGTTCTTAACACTGAAAACAACCAGGAAACATACTTTGATGCATCAAACTCAAAGGGCTCGCGTCCGTAGAGAAAGTTAGCCATTTAAAAAACATGTCCACTACAGAATAATAAAAATAGAAATAGAAAAGAACATAAAATATCAATATACAGACATGCAACAAACAAACCCACTACAGAATAATAAAAATAGAAACAAGCAAAAATAAGCAAGAACATGGGAAAAACCTGGTTGGCCTTTCTGAAAATGGATGGAAGAAAACTATTCATAATCTCTTCGCTTTTTCTGTAAATTAAATTATGTTGTTGGGATTCTGATTCTTGAAGGAAAAAGAGAAAACTGAAAAGAAGCAGCAGAGGTGCATGGAAGAGAAGAAACGCTGAGTATGACACAGCATGCGTTAAAACCAGATGGGAGTAAATATAAGGACAATTATCTAGACAATCCTATTTGTGTTCATTCATTTCTTATCTGAATGTAGTGAGCATGTTAGCCCATGTGTTGCCTATCATTATTCAACGAAAATGAATTTTGGAATACGGAATTTTTTAAAATAAAAAAAAAAATAGAATTTACGTGTAAAATATTTGATTATGAAAATACATGGTTGAAAATAAATTTAAGAAACAAAATAGGGATTCAACAAAAATGAATTTTGGAATAGAAAATTTTTGAAAATAGAAAACAAAAAAAATTGAATTTATGTGCAAAATATGGACTATATTTGTACATAAAGGGGAATCTGTTTTAAATTATCCAAACGTCACTGTTTTACTTTTTGGTTGAGGAAATTCCAAAAACATTTTAGGAAGGACAAATGACTCTGAATCTACCCTTCTCTAGTCATAATCATTTGACCTTTTTGGTTGAAATTTTTCCAAAAGTGTTGAGTACTAAGTATAAGCAAAAATGGCAAAATGCATAGAGAACAGATCCCACTTTGAACCCACATAAACTCTTATTTTTATTTTGTTTTACGGTATGTTTTTTATTTTAAATTATATTTAGAAAATATATAAATAAGTTAATGAGGACACGATAGAGGAATTCGTGCCTCGTTTCTTGAAAATCCCAGTTAAGTCAATCAACATCCTAACTCGCCTTCCAAAAATTTCATTAGGGTTGAATACTCAAATATGAATTAGTAAAAAATACTATTAATTGTTTGTATGACATACTTTTATTTTTTATTAATGTATTTTTACGGGTACTCCACTTAAAATATGTGTGAATTGTAATTATATAGATTGTATTTTTAAGTCAAATACGACATTGTGATAGTAACCATTTTTAGGGAGAAAATGCATTTTTGAATAGTTGATTGATGGAAAATGTATGGTTAAAAATTAAGGAAGAATTTTGGGTTGCGTATAATATTATTTTATTGAAAAATGTGTGGTTGAAAAGAAGAGAAAGAAAAATACATTTTCAGAAAAAATGACTATCAAACAGGGGCTGAATTTTATACGTGAATAATCTCGCTGGACAAGTTAATAAAAAACATCAATTTTATTTCAAAATCTAGAATGGTTGTTGTATGATTTGATTGAAGCTGATGAATTATACAGTAAATTATACTATTAATGGAATTTGAAGATCCAGTTGTGACTCAACGCCTTGGTATTCATGTAAAAGTAAGAGAACCAATTTTTTCTATTTAAAATTTAATACATGATAAATAAACATTTTACTAAATTTGTACTTATGGTTCATGAGCTTTATCTTGTTATATGCAATTTGATTTTGTATAAAATTGTTATTAAAAAGTTCAAGATTGTTTGATTATCAATTCGAAAAGTGCTTACATCAAAATTGATTATATGATAGCATAATTATAAAATACTTTTATATAAACTAATGACTGAACGTTAATTATTTCTCATGTAGCTCATAATTTTTCGTTCATAAATAATAATTATATTTAATATTAATTAAATCTTTATCGTGTCACAATTATTTTAATTTGTATAACATATTTAATTTTTAACTCACCAACATGCGTCGTATATTTGCTATATGAAGTAAAGCCAATTAATAACCATTTAAAAAGATAAATAATGATAAAATTTGAAGTAAAATATGTCGTAAACCCACGCGAAATTAATTGATTATATTAGGAATTAGAAAGTTTATATGTTGTTGACGATGCATTCATGTGTAAGAAATTTTGAATAATTTGAAAATTCTCTTTTTGGGTAGTGATTAAAATTCAGATTTTAATCTAAATTAAAGTCAACAATCAATGTTACTCATATATTTCATGGGTCTCACAACTTTAGAACGCATTCCACCAACTTTTTTTTTTTTTTTTGTTTTGTTTATCAACATCTACTAAAAAATATGATTTTTAGTCCTCACTAGGGGTGTCAACAAGCTGAGTCGAACCAATTCGTAGGCCGAAATTTGAGGTTCGGACTCGGTTCGAGCCCAAAGTGCGGGTTTTTTGAGAGCCGAGCTGAGCTTTTGCTCGTCAAGGAAAAGAGTCTCGGGCTTTTTTGAGCCGAGCCGAGCTGAGCCGGCCCATTTTTTATTTTCCTCCCAATTTTTTTTATTTTATAGATTCCACCAAACTGCGAGCTAAGCCCGACTTGGACTTTTTGCGGGCCGAGCCCTAACGACCCTAGCTCACGAGCTTTTTTGCCACCACTAGTCCCCACCAAACAAGGACGAATTAATTAAGGGATAATTACAACCGTGGTCCCTAATCTTTGCGTTTTTTGCAGACTTTGCCCTAACCTCAATTTGTACCGCTCGGAGTCTCAAACCTTTTATAAATTCGCACCCGAAATCCAAATGGACGGAAACCATCCAATTTGACCGTTAGTTGACTAATAAAATTGATTCTGACGAATTTAAAAGGGTAAAAGTGTAACTTTGCTATTTAACTCTATAAAATAATTAAAATAACTAAAAGAAAATAAAAAGGAAAGGAAAAAATTATTAAATGAAATAAATAAATAAATATAAAACACAAAAACTTGCAATCAGTTTCTTCTTCCTGTCACCACCACCACCACCGTTGTCGCCTCCTCCCACCACTACCGCCGCCGCCGTAAATTACAAATGAAGAAAATCACGTTTGACACCAAAAATGGAACCTAAATCACAACCACCACTAACACGTCGCCACGGCCGCCACCCATCACCCACCAAATCCCCATCATCCTATCCCAAACCAGAAATCATCTACCACCACCACTGATATCTTTACCATCACTATCAACAATGCTGGTAATTACCCTATTCAAATTTGAAACTCAATTAAAAAAATTCCAAA
Organism: Osmanthus fragrans; assembly: GCA_019395295.1. NCBI lineage: Eukaryota > Viridiplantae > Streptophyta > Magnoliopsida > Lamiales > Oleaceae > Osmanthus > Osmanthus fragrans. The sequence continues at coordinate 21,274,965 of CM033362.1, read as the reverse complement.
AAAATCAGAAAATAATCGAAAATTGATTTTGTGAGATGAGAGGAGGGGGGAGATGAGAGGTGAAATTTTGGACTGCAGGGTCATTGGGTCTTCAATTTTCGGGAAGTTATGGGTCATTGCAACAACAGCAATTTTAGAATAGTTTTTTGTCATCTCCAATCCAAACTATACCTCCACCTCTGGTGCCAAGAAAGCCCACTATGATGCTTAAGGAAAAGGACAAATTTTTTCATTGGATCTGCAAATTCGCTCCTTGGAATAAAGTTGGAATGCTGCTCTTGTGTCTTGTTTCCGCTGCAATTTTCCGCTGCAATTTTCTTGTCATATAAAATCGGGTGGGGTGTTAAAGAAGATGAACGATGTGGCGGGGCGATGGGGATCGTGGCGTCGGTAGGGATGGATTTAAGATTGGGGTGGGGGGGGGTGGGGTGGGGTGGGGTGGGAAAGGAGATGAACATTTTTTTTCTTTTAGTTATTTTAAATAGTTTATATGGTTAAATAACAAAGTTACTTTTACCCTTTTAAATTGGTCAGAGTCAATTTTATTGGTCAACTAACAGTCAAATTGGATTGTTTCCATCCATTTGGACATTGGGTGCAAATTTATGAAAGGTTTGGGACTACGGGTGGTACAAATTGAAGGTTAGAGTAAAGTCTGCAAAAAAAAAAAAAAAAAAAAAAAAAAGATTAGGGACCATGGCTTCAATTATCCCATTAATTAATGTAGATTTTAATTTCTCGTAAAAGTTAAATTTGCAGATTTTAAACATACCTTAAAATTTGAGCTTCTCTTGAAAATCTTTATAAATGTTGTAAATATAGTAGTATTTATGAATAACAATTATACTCCTACAACCCTAATTATTATTACCATGCATCCCTTGTAAGCCCAATTTTTCTCTATAAATATGCGATTTTGATTTTTAATAAAAATACAAAATTATATTGACTTTCCTATTTTATTTTCTCTTTTTATCTCTAATTTATGACATGTTATTAGCACAAAATTCTAACCAATTGAGTTAGTAAAATTTATTTCTCGTTCTTTTTATAAATCTCTAACCAATTAAGATATAAATTTTTTTCTTCAATCAAAGAAAGACAAAAAAAAAAAAAAAAAAATTGTAACCAATTGAGTTAAGAAAGAAACTTTTCTTTTCTGCTAAAAAAATGGTTTGTATTCTCTTAATTTAAATTACATAACAAAAATGTATAGTTATTCGATCCGATTTTATCAATTTGACTTTATAATTTATGATAGATAAATATTTAGTTAAATGTAATTTTTTTTTTCGTTCAATATTCCAATACAATATTTCAGAAGAATGTTGCAATATTTATTCTGGAAAAGAAACAATCTAAATCAATATTCTAGAAAAATATTGTAGCATTGCTTGAAAGCAATATGATATTTGTATTATTTTGTTGTTCCTTAAGAAACATAAATTCATACATAACAATATCTACTAATATTTCAGAAAAATTTGTAGTATTGCTTGAAAGGAATATTACATTTGTATTATTTTGTTGCTCTTGATGAAGCACAACTCTTTAAATATTAATATTCTACTAAAATATTACTTGCTCCTGAAGAGCGTAATATTATGAAAATTAATTATATTATTGCTCTTGAAGACTAAATATTTACATAATTTATATTTTAAATAATATATGTTATTGCTCTTGTAGAACATGATATTAAAATTTCATTATTTCAAAAAAAATATTGGCATATTGCTTTTGAAAAAGTAATAGTAAAATACAAAAGTACTCTCAAAGTAGTACATGTCTCAAAAAATATATCATGTGTAATTTATAAATTTGTATTTATCCCTAAAGGAAAATATAAAACTCATGTCAAGTGGACATTGATTTCTTATATAATTATATTATAGTTAATCATACTTTCGAGAATTAACAATGTCTTTTGTTTGATTAAATAGTTATTCAAATGATAAACATTCTATTGGACGAGAAGTTCAATTGCTGAATATACTATTATTTGGCACGACCAGTTTGGACTATCAATGGATTAATAATTATGTGAAATTGAGAATTCAAATATTTTACGAAGAACCAAAAGATTCTTCAATCCAAAAAAATCACATATAATGTTTGTTCTTTTTATTAAAAATTGGTCATTGATCTTCGCTAGCTAAAATAGAGACTAAATTTCCTATATTTTTTTAAATAATTAATTAGGGTAATATATGGAACCCCGTCACCCTCCATGTTGACCATGGAAACATTATTTGTATCTAATAGACTTGATATATTCACTAATTGATTGCATGGTGTTCACAACCTAAATTTTGCAAAATTACTATTCAAATTTTAAATTATGAGCATAATTTTCAAATTATACAATTAAGACAACGTGTCTTCTTAATACTAGTGAGTCTACATTCCAAACTTTTAATAAGTGTTAGTTAGGATTTTTATAGATGATGATGTAACATTATTACTTGTTAAAAGCCTCCAATTAATTTAATTGAGAATAAAGTACTTCCCACTTCTATTTGTGAAATGCTATTATGCATAATGTCAATATCAATTTCTCCATATTATAATTGGCTTATGGTCAGAACCTGATTTCTCCATCTAATTATTTGATAGTGCATTATGTGCAATTAATCCACCACTTTGCACTAAAATGAAATGTAAAGAATATTGAGAGTAAATGAATAGTTTGAACCCTTATCACAAACATGTGATATTTTATCACGCATTTTGTTGATTATCAATTTGATTTAAGGGAAGGAATTAAGAAAATAAAAATAATGTACAAATACATCATTATCTAAATTCTCTAAAAAAAAAAAAAAAAAAAAAAATACCAAAAGTCTGAAAGATAATTCATTTACATGCATTTACTAATCAAATAGATCAACAATATCTCACACACCAGTTTTAAATGTATCAACTCGAATTAACATCTTATATGACAATTGGTTAATACTATATTTGATAAATTTATGGTACTCCCGAAGCATGATGATATTTGATTTTAATATAAAAAATTTCAAACGAAAATAGAGTAATTAACAAAGATGGTCCAATTAAGGAAGCATATACTCTTGATAAGTATTTAGGCATGACAAATTATAAAATTTCAAAAGAGGATCAGGTATTGAAATATCTCAATAAGTTATGTCGCTATGAAAAAGAGATAGAATCGAAAGGAAAAAGTTATCGACAATATTTTTGTACATAATGTACTGGTTCATATTATGAATAGAGAGAATATCGAAATAAATTTAGAATTATATCGATTGAAGAAATTATTTGCCAAATAAATGGACGCAATCATAGCAAATTGTATTTACTAAAGAAACTTGAAGTTTCTGCAGTCTGAATACGTAAAAGTGTATACTTATGCCAAATGAATATGGAAAAAGTAAAGTTATAATATGAAATGTACGATTCTTTACATAATAAATTTTGTGAAGACTGGTATAAATAGATAAGTTATCATGTAGTGGACGTAATCGTTAGTCTCTACATTGTTACTCTAACAATGCATGGAATTTGACATGCATATAATAAACGTGATTATAATCAACTTATTTTATACAGATTTAATAATATTCTTGAAGGATTTAATATACCTGAAGCATAATTCAAGGAATATTATCATGGAGGGGAGTAAATACACTTTGTACTCTTTCTTATTTGACCAAGGTTTTGTCCCATTAGATTTTTCTGACATGATTTTTAATGAGACAACTTTTATAGCGTATTCAAAAGAATAATGTAGTGTTTTTCCTTCATTAAAATTTCTCACAGGGTTTTCCCTCATAAGGTTTTAATGAGTCATATTCGTTGTATAATGAATGTCCACAAGACATTTACACTCAAAATAATGTATTTATATGTACAAGACTCCTGAAGAGATCAATAAGAACTATTTTTTTGAATCATTATGTTACTATGGTTATCAAAGGTTGATATAATCTTGTCTAAATACAGTGTTATTTGAAAACTATACGAGACAACACGAAACATACTTCACCAGAAATTGTAATATTGAAGACATTTATGTACAAGATAATGACAAATTGATAAGAAAATTGAAATTAGGAGGAGTAGATGTACTTTTTTCTTTCGATCAAGTTTTGTCCCACTGATTTTTCTTGACAATATTTTAATGAGATAACATTTTATTACTCCTAATTATTGTACTCTTTTTTTCATTTGTTGGTATTTTTGTTATATCGATTTTTTTGCCAAATCATGTTTCAATGAGATAATTATTGTTTAAATAGTGATTCAAGAGGGAGTATTGTAAATCTAGTAGTATTTATGAATGACAGTTATACCCCTACAACCCTAATTATTATTACTGCTGTAACTCTATTTTTTCTTCTTATTTATATAAATATGAGGCTTTGGTTCTTATTAAAACACATAATTTTATTGGCTTCTCTATTTTGTTTTGTCTTTTTCTCTCTAATTTATAACAATAAAGTTGATTTTTGTACTTCAAAAAGCATGTATAGACTTCAGTACATCATATTATCATCGAATAAATTAATTTTGATATTCAATTAGTTAATTAATCATAACTTTAAATAGATCCAATTCATCCAATAGATTCGTAAATCTTGTGTATAGAACGTTCTTTTTATTTGTTTAAAAAAATATTAACGTTGAGTATATTATCTTCTATAAAATGGATTTGTGAACATACTGTTAGTCTGTTAGCATCAACTTTATTATTTGTGCTCGCACCATATTGTTATTAAATTAATTAAAACCTTGCAAAATTGATACATTAATTACATCTTAAAAATATAGCCCATATTTGACTCTTATAAAATAAAAACATTTCAATTAAACTACTTGTACATAATTGGGTTATAGAAGGGTGTACAGATGGCACGAGTAGGACTTTTGTTTAACTTAAAAAAATGAAATCAGATACCACTTACCTCACGTGCTCTCGACACCAATGGGCTTTCTGTCTACGCCATTCCCACCATTTCTTCCTTTCTTTGCCCCTTTCTCCTCTCTTGTCATTCCACGTACGTTTTCCCACCACCAAAAGTTGTTAGAAAAAATGGGAGACTTATATGTAGATTAGATTATCAATTATCATAATATATTCATAAATATATGGGTGTGTTTGATCCACATTTTTTTTGAAAAATGTATTTTGGAATAGTAGATTGATAGAGAATATGTGGTTAAAAAAGAACGAATTTTTTTGATTTGTGCGTAATATTATTTTAATAAAGAATATATAATTGAAAAGAAGAGAGAAAAATATGAAATTTGGAAAAATGGGAATCAAACAGGTGCATAATTCAACAATAATATAACATAAAATATAAATAGAGTTAGGAAAGAAAGCGTTAGAGAGTTTGATTAAGGACGATGCACTAAAGTCGTGATGTTTCCTCTTCGTGCAGATACTTTCGGCACTACATGACTATAAACTAAAACACATATAACTCACAGCTGGTTCTCTTTCTACGGGCACGACCACATAGAGATAAAGAACAAGTTTTTCATCGAGTTGCCAAAATATAGAAAAAAGTATGAAACGTAGATGTAGTATTTTTTTTCAGTTATGTTTTCTCATGTTATATAACTCAATGAAAATCACTCACTTTTATAGGGATAAATTTAATCCCAGCAATCATGAATATTAAACCAATTAAAATGTAAGTTACAAAATGGGAATTATTAGTTTTAATTTGAATTAAATTGGAAATTAAAATCAAAATGGAAAATTAAAAGATTTTAATTTGAAAGGGTAAAATTTTTATTCTTAATTTACAAGAATCCCCCACAAGTTTTAAACTTTTAAAATAAATAAATATATATAATATACAATGACAACGTTATACTATGTAATAGGTGTACGTGTCTTTTGGATTGAACCTCACTTAGTGATAACAATTTTCATTAGAGGGAGCCATAATGGATTAAGCTTTGAATTAGATCCTTTTGGCTAAACTTCAATTGCTCCACACACAGTATCGATTTTGGCTCATGTCAGAGATAATGGCACTATTAATGGCCATACACACTTATCGAGATTCTAGTAAGAGTCTTTAAGTAATAACTTAATTCCATGCCACTGCCTCAAGGCAACTCTTTCGCAGGTGAGTCATCCAAGGGTATGTATGACAAGCACTATCACTATAAGGATAAACACAAATAATATAGTGCTATTACAAGTTACGCAATACAAATTATTTCAACCACATTGAACCTTCTTCATGGGATCTTTAATCGCAAATGTTGGATTACTTCCAGAGGTGACTCCTTTATGGACTCAAACCCATCCCCCTCAATGATTTATTTTGTCCATTACATACAATAATTTATTTCATATCCCTCTTGAACAATAATTTGGTACTATCAATTTGCAAAGTTTGCATTCTCCATCTTATAAGAAATTTTCACAATATAAATAACACATATTAAGATAAACATATGAAATTTAAAAATTGACTTCTAGTAACATGTTCGAACAAATGTTTCCATTGAGCTTTTACATTTCACCTGCAGACTACAATTTAATATTCAACACTTTTGAGTTTACAACAAGGAAAAATAAAATATATCACCCCCCACATTCCAAAGATATATTCATTACCAATTAATGCTTCAATCTCCATATATCACAATATAATGTTATCTTTATAGTTGAAGAATACTGATCAACCATCAATGCATACCCTACTCATACCTATACAACAAATATGTGAATGATCAATCATCAATGCATACCATACTCATACGTATATAGTAAATATGTGGATGATTATATTAAATTATTAATTATCATCATTAGGGTCATCAAGTTGATGTCAATGATAACTTTATCACTCTTTACGAGGTTGTCCACTTCATAGCACAATATATAATCACCAAAGTCGTAATTGTTACAAAATCATATGCTTCACTTATTTTATCATGCACAAAATATATATGTACAATTTAAAATGTAAAATAAATTAATAGGTATTACTAGCCAATGTGAACATATAAATTCTCATTTTTTATGTTATCCATTTAGTATGACCACGCAATCATCTTAATATTCTAATAACCACTTATGGACATTTCTCCCTTAAACAGCTCCACACTCAGCACGATAAGTGACCATTCTCTAAAATTACCTTTTTAACCTCATAGGTATCACAAAACTTATATAAGTACTGACTAGAAAAGCACCATGTTTCTATAAAAGATTTGAAGTCATCTAAGCTATATCTTGTGCTCTTCTAAATTACATTTCTTGTTTAAAAAATTTAAATAAATCTACACTTTCCTCAAAATTCTCAATACCCTATTTCATGGATTTTCTTTTTACATAATGAATTAACATTAGGATGATATTAAGCTACTTTTAGACACAAAAAAAATGCTTGCTTGATGAATAAATTCAACAATGTGAACTATAAAAATTATGACATCGACTGAAATTAAATTGCTTCTATTGACCTCGTTTTATGTAAGGGTGATAGGGACAACAGATGCCAAGTCCACTCTCATCCACGCAAACAAGTGCCAACACACATTTTAACCAGAGACATGGTCACAAGAGATTACGGTATATGGATGTGAGAGATGTTCTATGACACGAGAAAAAATGTTCCAACATCAATAGTATATTTAAAGACGATTGCATAATAACAATCAATCACCAACTATTCAACTAAAGCCTAATAATTTAAACTACAGCAAACAAGAGTGTAATAAGGAGGAGAGAAAACTAAGAGTAGCTTTAAGTGTAAAGAGTTACATTAAGAACAAATATTACAAGAGTCCTTTATTTATAAGGTTCCCGATGAGGTGGTTACCGTTGGATTGAAACCACGTGACTTCATCTCCCGGGTAGAAATAACATCACGTTACTCAGTCTACTACGCACTTAATACATTAACAATGGGTTAGCCATCCTCCATCCTAGGATGATAGTTTTGACATTCATTATTATAAACGTTACATCAATCATTCTAGAAGATTGCCTACTAATCATTTAAAAGACAGTAAGGGGCTTCAACCAAAGGGAGTTTCGAATGGAGGGATGGCTTCGACTAATTGAGAGAGAGCTTCGGCAAATCAATGTGAGGAATTTCTGGAAAGGGAGTGTCGGCTCCTTTATAACTTGTTGTCTGACTGAATGTTGACTTTACACTCCACATGGTCTTCAACTGGAGTCTTACGGTAATGAGGGATAACATTAGTCTCATAAGTCTCTTTATGATCATTTATGTAATGCATGGAGTTAAATACAGAAAAAAAATTGTTAGAGGGGTAATTTGGACACCATAATAGTTCCCTAAATCTAAATATTTATATATAATAAAAATTTGAAAATAGAGCTGCTATGAATCACTTGGAGTACTTATAGAGGGTGTTTCCAAAGTTGTGTGAAAATCAGATTTTGGAAGAGATAGAGCATCAGCTCAGGAACTTAATCTTAGGTTATTTGCTCCGGAGTGATCTTACACCTGAGCCCTTGCCAATTCTATGAATGCAAAAGCTAATGTGGTGTGCCTCTATTTTTTGCAGAAGCTATAGTGAGTTAATTTTGAAGAGACACGCTTTTGAAGTGTTAGGAACACAAGACATCCTTAATTATTAAGCCTAAATGATATGTTGTTATATGTTTTCAAGAAAAAGATGGTTGGGACTATTAGACTTTCCACACAATTTGCTATCGTCGCATTTAATGAGTAATGATGAGTGATGTAGATGGTTCCTTAAAGGAAGGACCCAATTGTGCGTGAGTTCGATAGTCTGATTTGAACCATAGAATTTGAAATGGTCGACGTTATGATTGGTTCAGATTGAGCCTTAGATGAAGGGTTGGATTGTTCGGATCAAAATCCAATGGTTGGGGTTTCTATAAAAGATTGTGGCTTTGGAAAAATCATTCTTTACTTTAACAAAAAAGAAAACTCAAACTTTCAAAAAGGTTCAGCCATTTCAGCATTTTTGTTCATTGTCATTCGAAATTTTTCAGCCAGTTTTTAAGAAATCCGTTGAGTTATGTTGTGTTCTTGTACCGTTAAGTTTTTCTGTTGGTAGACTTCGTCTTTCTCTTTAGAAATGTCTTTATCTTCTAAGCGTGGGATTTTGATATTAGGACTGTAGCTGCAGAGATGGAGGTTAACTTGACAAGTACCTCCGACCTTGTCCAAGCAATTAGGGTTGGTCAAAGCGTTATGCCTATGATGGAAGGTCATATAGATTATGAATCGGATTGGGAGCAACCAAAATTTCTTCAATCGTAAATGCATCCCACCTGGTACATTTGAGAGAAAAATATTGCACTCCCTACAATATCGAACTCTTAGCCCCATCTCCCGACGAGCGAGCCTGCTTTCCTAGGTTGGGGTACGTCACCATCAATTAAGTCTCTCATATGATAGAGGTCTTCAGTTCGAATCCTGGATAATGAGATAAAAAGTTGTGAGGGGATAAGTGGGCACAAGGTCATCCAAAGCAGACAGTACGTAAGAAACGACTTGGGTATAGAGACCCAGGTCGTTACAGAGGAGGTCCCAAAGAAGAAATACAAGTTCTCCTCTACCAGAGATGGGGCTCGATGGCCAGCCCACCGCCTGAAGTCCCAGCAGGGGAAAAATTGATGGCAGCCTCCATTACTGCAACTAAGGGGCCTCATGAGTCTAACTGTCATGGAGCCCCCAAGGCAAGAATTATTGAAGAGGGCGAGGACTTCAAGCGAGTCAATAGCTTCTGATGCTGCTTGATAAGTGCGTTTTACACACTTATTTAGGCCATAAAACATGACTAATTGTGAACGTATATGTTGAATTATGGCTTAATTCGGTACAATTTGTGTTTGTAGGGCTACATTGATGGATGGAACGAAAAGTATGTGAAAACAAGCGAAGAAGGGCTAAAACGGAAGAAAACCAAAAATTCAGGGACCAAATTGCAACTTTCTAAAAGTTGTACCGAAGACCGAATTGAGCGTGGAGATGGATTAAATGCAAATTGGTGAAGTCGTGGGATGATTGAGTAAGGAAAAAGAAGAAAAGAGGCCAAGATATGAGAGAATGAAGTTTGGGAATCAAAACAAAGAAATTTGGAAGTTTTCATTCCAAGCGACCGCTTGGAAGAACCCCAAGCGGTCACTCACGTATCTCCAGGAAACCCAGGAGGCAAACTTCACTAACCAAGCGGTCGCTTGGTACATTTTTCTGGCTAGAAATTTAGTTTCCTTATTTGATTCAACCTCTTATGGAAACCAATCTAGGGCCCCTTTAAAACCCTAAACACGACCAGAAACGAGGGGGACGCACTATTCTACCATTATTGACGTATTGAAGAGCAAGAAGAATGTGAAGAACGAGAAGATTAGTTCCAAGATTCGAGATTTCACTTCAAGATCCAATAGGGTGATGTATTCTTCAATTTATTTTCTTTCTTCTCTTAATTTTCTTAGTTTTATCATGCTAGGCTAGATTTTATAGTGCTAGGTGAACGATGAACTATGTAACTTGATATTTTAATTCCTAGTTTTATATATTTGACGTTAAAACGCGTTTTTGAATCGATGAATGATTTATATACATTAATTTGAGTCTACAATTATTATGCATGTGATTGTATGATTTGTTGTGGTTTATTTTATCCATTCGAATGAGGAAAAATAGATTAGACATGGTATAAATCATCGTAGGGTCTGATAGGGGATAGAGATATACCGCTATGCTTTACGTGAATCTCTAAGTGTTCATAAAACTCCATGCATTTTTGTATATTTGCTCCCGTCATAGGAATATAGTCGGTGTCGTGTATGAAAATAGGTTCAACCTTAATCGAAAGAGAGTTTTGAATAAAATAGGAACATTGATTCGTCATAACTCAAACGTGTTGTCAAATTGTAGAACTAGGGTTGAAATTGATCGTTACATGGGGATTTGCGAACCTAGTACGCTTTTTATTTGATTGTTAAGACATCTTGCATTTAGTTATATTAAATCACGTAGTGAAAATTTGCATCCATTTAGTTAATTTATTCACTTTTGCATAAGTAGCTTATTTAGTTTAGTCACGATTTAGTTACAAACATTCAAACACGTATTCTGTTTCGGTTAAGGTCGAATTAGTTAGAATCAAACTATTAAATCTCTGTGGGAACGATACTTGGACTTAAAAATCCACTTTATTACTTGAAACGAACCGTATACTTGCGGTACTATAAGTCGAACACATTTTCGCGTGTCAAGTTTTTGGTGCCGTTGCCGGGGATTTAATTTAGTTTGATTTTATTTACTTTGACACTAATTCGAACTTCTTAGTTAATAGTCATTTTTGTAGTGTTTTTGAAGTTTGTCCATCAGTTTCCTGAATTGCTACTATTGTCCATCTCTCAGGTCTTACATGCGTAAATCGTTCGACGGTGAGTTGATTCCAACTGATCCGGAGATCGAGAGGACCTCTCATCGTAGACAAAAGGAAGCAGCAGCAGTAGCACAAGAAACAGATCAAGAAGAGCTAATCCTAATGGCTGATCAACAACTTAATCTGGCACCTCTGGCAAATGCAGAAGCAGGTGATGAAGGGTATAGACTACTGGGAGATTTCATGGCGCTATTTGTCATCCAAAGCCAATCCAGCATTGTCTATCCACCATTTGGGCAGCTAAACTTTCAGTTGAAAACAAATGTCATCCAACTTTTCCAGAATGGACATCAATTTCACGGGATGGCTACTGAAAACCCATATACACACATATCTAGATTCCTGGATATGTGTCAACACTTTAAGTATTAAGGAATTTCGGATGACGCTATCTGACTGAGGTTGTTTCCACACACCTTGCGGGATAGAGCTTTAGAATGGCTGGATTCACTTCCTGTTGCAAGCATAACCACTTGGGATGAGCTAGCCCACAGGTTTTGCACGAAGTTCTTCTCACCAGCCAAGGTAGCACAACTGAGACATGCTATATCAGTATTTGCGCAAAATGATCCCGAATCCTTCGATGAGGTTTGGAACAGGTTTAAAAATATGCTACGAAAGTGTCCTCAGCATGGTTTTGACAAGAAAACCCAGATTCGATTCTTCTATACAGGACTACTTCCATCTTTCAGAAGCATGGTAGACTCTTCATCCAATGGCTCATTAACCACAAGAACTGTCGACGGAGCATGGGAGTTGTTTGAAAGGATGGCAGATACTTCAGCAATGTGGTCGTTCGAGCGGGTAGTTCAGAAGAAATCAGTAGGTCTCTATGAAGTTGACACCTATTCAGCCTTGTCTGTAAAAATTGATTCCTTGTTTCACAAGGTAGACAACTTATCTCAGTCAGCAAACGCAGCACAAGCAAGAAAATCGAATTGTGAAGAGTGTGGGGCAGACCACAGCACGAAGGAATGTCCAATTCTTTCACAAGGGGTAGAACAAGCAGATTATGCATAGTCGGGTCAATGCCAACAGAACAATCCTAACTCTGACACCTACAATCCCGGGTGGAGAAATCATCAAAATTTCTCTTGGAGAGGAGAGCAAAACAAGGATTGGAGAAGAGATCAAAACAAGTTCCAGAATAAACCTTAAGGGCAGTTTCAACAGGAGAAAAAGAGCCAGTTGGATGAAATGTTTGCAAAATTTATGGAGAACACTGATAAGTATATGGAGAAGACAGAAACAGCTCTCCAAAATCAAGGCACAACAATCAAGAACTTTGAAACTCAGATGGGACAGATAGCACTTGCAGTAAATGGACGAGTACCGGGTACCTTGCCAAGCAATACTGAGTTGAACCCTAGGGAGCATGTTCAAGCTATTACTACAAGAAGCGGGGTTCAGCTGCCAGAAATACATGTCAAGAGACCAGGTGCAGACAAAGTAGCAGTATCTCCTACAAACGAGGATAAAACAGCCACCAAAGAGGGTTCAGACACTTCACAGGTCAAAACAACTATTCCTGTCAATCCATATGAACCTCCAATCCCATTCCCTCAGAGGTTAAGGAAGCATAAGTTGGACCAACAATACATGAAGTTTTTGGAGGTTTTCAAGAAACTTCACATCAACATTCTATTTGCTGAAGCAATCACACAGATTCCTAGTTACGCCAAATTTCTCAAGGACATCCTATCCAATAAGCGCAAACTTGAAGAACATGAGATGGTGATGCTCACAAAGGAATGTAGCGCAAGAATTCAGAAAAAGCTTCCTCTAAAGCCAAAAGATCTAGGGAGTTTCACTGTTCCCTGCACTATAGGAAATTTTCACTTTGATAAAGCTTTATGTGATTTGGGTGCCAGTATTAACTTAATGCCACTTTCTGTTTTCAGGAAACTAGGATTGGGAGAAGTTAAAGCAACTACAGTGACCTTACAGCTAGCTTACCGATCTATCACTCATCCACGAGGAATTATCGAGGATGTCTTGGTTAAAGTGGAGAAACTTATATTTCCAGCAGACTTTCTCATTCTTGACATGGAGGAAGATAAAGATGTGCCACTCATTTTAGGTCGATCATTTTTGGCTACTGGAAGGGCTCTTATTGAAGTACAGCGAGGGCAATTGATTCTGAGATTGGGAGAAGAACAAATTTCGTTCAACGTCTTCAAGGCTATGAAATTTTCGACAGAGACTGACAGTTGTTTCCAGATTGATGTGGTCGACAGAGCAATTCAAGAAACTTTTCAGTTGCAACATCCAGCCGACACTTATGAGGCTTGCATCATGCATTCTCAATCCACTCACACTAACTCAAGTGAGATTGAGATTTGTGAAAGATTCATGGAAACAAACCCACTTTATGCAAGAAAACAATGTTTTGAGGAGTTGGGGATTGGTCCTACAAAACCTCTACCATCAGTACAACAACCGCCTAAGCTAGAGCTCAAGCAACTACCATCTCATATGTGGTATGCTTACTTGGGGGAGTCTTCTACACTCCCGGTCATAATGTCAAATTCAGTTAACGAGGTGGAAGAGGAAAGATTGTTTAGGGTGCTCAAAGATAATCAAACAGCTATTGGGTGGTCTATTGCTGACATAAAAGGGATCAGCCCTTCACTTTGCATGCATAAGATCCTCATGGAGGATGATTTCAAGCCAAGTATAGATAGTCAGAGACGGCTAAATCCAAATATAAAAGAGGTAGTCAGAGCGGAGGTGATTAAACTTTTAGATCCAGGTATCATCTATCCTATCTCAGACAGTGCATGGATCAACCCCGTTCAGGTTGTACCAAAGAAAGGAGGTCTTACGGTGGTAAGAAATGAGAAGAATGAGTTAATACCTACTAGAACTGTTATGGGATGGAGAGTTTGCATTGACTATTGTAAGCTCAACAATGCGACTCGCAAGGATCATTTCCCTTTGCCATTCATTGATCAGATGTTGGAGAGGTTAGCAGGTTACTCTCATTACTGCTTTCTTGATGGGTATTCTGGTTACAATCAGATACCTATAGCGCCAGACGATCAGGAGAAGACTACTTTCACTTGTCCCTATGGTACATTTGCTTACCGCATGATGCCTTTCGGTTTATATAATGCACCGGCCACTTTTCAGCGTTGTATGATGGCCATCTTCTCTGATATGGTAGAAAAATTCATAGAAGTCTTCATGGATGACTTCTCGTTGTTCGGTTCGTCTTTTGATGAGTGTTTGGAGCATCTGAGTTTGGTGTTGCAGCGGTGTAAGGAAACAAATCTGGTATTGAATTGGGAGAAGTGCCATTTTATGGTACAAGAGGGCATCGTATTGGGACACCGCATTTCATCTGAGGGGATTGAGGTGGACAAAGCAAAAATTCAGGTCATTGAGAAATTACCACCACCTACATCAGTTAAGGGTGTTCGCAGTTTTCTGGGGCATGCTGGGTTCTATAGATGCTTTATAAAAGATTTCTCACAAATTACGAAGCCTCTTTGCAACCTACTACTCAAAGATACCACTTTTGACTTTACTGTAGATTGTCTACGGGCTTTCAGCACTCTGAAAGACAAACTTATCTCAACACCGATCATCATAGCACCAGATTGGGAGTTACCGTTTGAACTTATGTGCGATGCTAGTGATTACGCAGTGGGGACAGTGTTGGGGCAGCGAAAGGGTAAGAATTTTCATGTGATCTACTATGCAAGCAAGACACTGAATGTTGCACAACTCAACTATGTCACTACTGAGAAGGAGCTTCTAGTTGTGGTCTATGCCTTCAACAAATTTCGATCCTATCTTGTTGGGTCGAAGGTAATATGATGTGATTCAGGATGCGCCACAAACTATTAAGAACCCGAGGCATGTTGGAGAGAGAGTAGAGCCAAGTCGAGACTTCAAAGAGTTGATAAAAGGCATACATTTATTTGCTCAGGCAACGGAATCCATAATATTGAAGACAACATGTCAAGGAACAAGTTTGATGTTGGGGTCGAAGGCCGAAAGGAGTTGGAAGGTGCTCGAATCAAGAAGCCGAACTTGAAGCCAAAATGAAGAACCATGCGGCCGCATGGTTCCCAGGCAATGCGACCGCATAGAGTATTTTCGAGTTCAGTTCTATAGTTTTGCGGGAATTTCCAGATTTCATGTTATTTCTTATTTTGGCAAGTTTTATTATTTTTGGACTCTTGATATTTCGTGCTTTTTAGGGTTTTCCATAGTTTCCATATAAATAGGAATTTTATTTCATTGTAAGTTAAGTTTTGAATGATAATAAAAGTTGAGTTTTCTCTCCAATGGATCTTCCATGAAAAATGAACTTATCAAATATTTCGTGTTAATATTTGTGGCGTTCAAATCAGAACTTATAAAAGGATTGGACTACCTTTGTGGCGTTCGCAAATCGGGGTTCTAGTTTCTGCACTTCAACGGGTTTAAGGTTAATATACCTTAAGTTCTTGAGTCGTGAGGCTCGGGTCAAGATCCTATCGTCTACAAACCTGAATTTGGGCTTTCCCGGCGTTTTTGAATTCATTCCGCGAGTTCCATGCGATTCTCCCAACTGGGATCTTATCAATTGGTACCAGAGCTGGTTCTAGATTCAGGTTATATCGTTTATTTTATTTTATTTTTTTTTGAGTCTTTTTGTGTTCTTCGTGTTCATGTGTCCCGTAAATATTTTGAGTCTTAGATCCAAAAAAATTCAAAAAAAATTTCAAAAGTTATTTTTGTGCTCAATTTGAGTCTAAATCAACTTCCATTTTCTTTGTCTTGCTCGTAGTCAAATTTTCGAGTTTTGTAAAAAAAAAAAAAAAAAAAAAGAGTACTGTTCATGTTCGTACTGTTCACGTCCGAAATTTAAAAAAAAAATTTATTTTCTTTAATCTCTTGGAAATTGTCCGATAATCTATCATCTATCCTTATTCCAAAATCAATTGTATTCAATCCAGTCTAAACTCCAATTCAAGATCCACTTTCTTGAATAAAATTCTCACTCATCCAATTCTTTTCTTGAGTTTTTTTTATTACGCCTACGTTAAGGATAAATTATGATTGGGGACTTGTTTTTCAAACTCGGTACTTTGTGGGTGATACGGTGTGTAGTTTGGCCATTGATAAGGAGCATATATTTAATTTGGTCAGTATCACTATGGTGAAAAAATTGGGATTACCTTTAAAACAACATCCTAGGCCTTATCGGTTGACTTGGTTGAAGGAGTGTAGAAAGGTAAATGTGATCAAACAGGTTTTAGTGAGTGTCACCATTGGGAGATATAGTGATAAGGTGTGGTGTGATGTAGTTCCATTAAAATCCTTTCATATTTTGTTTGGGAAACCTTGGTGACATGGGAGGAAGGCTGTGTATGATATGGGGAGGAATACGTATAGGTTTCTTCAGGATGAGAAACACATAACTCTGGTGGGTTTGACACTAGCACAGTCTCTTGCAGATCAATGTAAGGTGAGGGGTGAAGTGGAAAGGGAAAAGCAAGAGAGTGAGATGACCATATTGAAAGAGAGCAACGTGGTTGAATTGCAAGAGGGACCTAGAGGTAGGAAGGTTGAGCTGGAGGATGATGAATTGAAAAATGCAGTTGACATTGAGGAGAAAATAGATGAGGTTGTTCAGTATGAGGGTGAGAAACTAGAAGAATGTGTTGACCAAATGGTTGAAAATATTGTGGGGAGTGCAGAGCAAAGTTTCATCGTTAAGCATGATGTGGTGGAGACGTTACATCATGAGTACGAGGACCCATATTTTGTTTTTGGAACTAACTGTTTCAACTGTGTTTTGCTTAAGTCTTTCCTTCAGGCTATACATTGTACGTGTGAGTTCATGCAACAACAATGGGTGATTAAGTTTGTGCTGCCATACAACCATATCTGCGAGATGGGTGGGTACTGTGTATTGATCTTATGCCATGAAATGAAAAAATTTCCATTTGATCTAGGTGGTGTAGTGATGAGTTGGATAGCAGGTTGGTTATCCCCTACGCGATCGCAAAGCATGGATTCGAGGACGAATCCTTTCAAAGAGAGAGGACATGATGTGATCCAGGATGCGCCACAAACTATCAAGAACCCGAGGCATGTTGGAGAGAGAGTAGAGCCAAGTCGAGACTTCAAAGAGTTGATAAAAGGCATACATTTATTTGTTTAGGCAACGGAATCCATAATATTGAAGACAACATGTCAAGGAACAAGTTTGATGTTGGGGTCGAAGGCCGAAAGAGTTGGAAGGTGCTCGAATCAAGAAGCCAAACTCGAAGCCAAAATGAAGAACCATGCGGCTGCATGGTTCCCAGGCAATGCGACCGCATAGAGTATTTTCGAGTTCAGTTCTATAGTTTTGCGGGAATTTCCAGATTTCATGATATTTCTTATTTTGGCAAGTTTTATTATTTTTGGACTCTTGATATTTCGAGCTTTTTAGGGTTTTCCATAGTTTCCATATAAATACGAATTTTATTTCATTGTAAGTTAAGTTTTGAATGATAATAAAAGTTGAGTTTTCTCTCCAATGGATCATCCATGAAAAATGAACTTATCAAATATTTCGTGTTAATATTTGTGGCGTTCAAATCAAAATTTATCAAAGGATTGGACTACCTTTGTGGCGTTCGCAAATCGAGGATCTAGTTTCTGCACTTCAACGGGTTTAAGGTTAATATACCTTAAGTTCTTGAGTCGTGAGGCTCGGGTCAAGATCCTATCATCTACAAACCTGAATTTGGGCTTTCCCGGCTTTTTCGAATTCATTCCGCGAGTTCCATGCGATTCCCCCAACTGGGATCTCATCATAATAGTTTACACGGATCATGCTGCATTGAAATACTTGATGACAAAGAAGGATGCAAAACCGAGATTGATTTGATGGGTCTTACTTCTGCAAGAGTTTGACCTGGAGATTCGAGATAAAAAAAGGGAGTGAAAATGGGGTAGTAGATCACTTATCTCGCCTTAAGCAAGGACATCGGACAGATGCAGTGGAAATAAATGAAGTATTCCCAGATGAACAGATTTTTCATGTAGAAGTTGTACCTTGGTATGCGGATATAGTGAATTATTTGGTGAAATCCATTACTCTGACAGATTATTCAGGTCATCAGAGGAAGAAGTTCTTTTCAGAGCTGAAACACTACTTTTGGGAGGATCCCATACTTTATAGGAGAGAAGTTGATCAGATTATCAGACAGTGTGTACCTGAAGAAGAAGAAGTACCTCAAATACTAGAGCATTACCATTCATCTGCATATGCGGGACACTTCGGGGCTTCTAAGACAGCAGCAAAGATTTTGCAATCGGGATTCTATCGGCCTACCATGTTTCGGGACACCTTTGAGTTTGTGAAGAGGTGTGACAGGTATCAACGCACAGGAAATATATCGAGACGGAATGAGATGCCTCGGAATAGTATTCTCGAGGTAGAGCTTTTTGATGTTTAGGGGATTGACTTCATGGGTCCGTTCCCTCCTTCGTTCTCTAATTAGTACATCTTGGTGACAGTTGATTGTGTCTCCAAATGGGTGGAAGCAGTCGCTTTACCAACAAACGATGCAAAAGTAGTGATTGGATTTTTGAAGAAGTACATTTTCACCTGATATGGCACACCTAGAGCTATTATAAGTGATGGGGGAAAACATTTCTGCAATCGCCCCTTTGAACAGTTGTTGAGTAAATATGGAGTCTGACACCGAGTAGCTACACCGTATCATCCTCAAATGAGCGGTCAAGTTGAAGTTTCTAATCGGCAGTTGAAAAGGATACTTGAAGTCACAGTAAGTTCTTCTAGGAAAGATTGGTCCAAGAAGTTAGATGATGCCTTGTGGGTGTACAGAACAGCTTTCAAGACTCCTATAGGCATGTCACCTTACCGCCTTATTTTTGGGAAAGCGTGCCACTTGCCAGTGGAATTGGAGCATCGTGCATATTGGGCTCTCAGACAGTTAAACTTGGATTTGCAAGCAGCGGGTGAAAAGCGGATGCTCCAACTCAATGAAATGGATGAATTTTGATTGGCGACTTATGAGAATGCAAAACTCTACAAGGAGCGAACGAAGAAGTTTCATGATATGCATATTCAGAAGAGAGAGTTTGAAGTGGGGCAGAAAGTATTGCTTTTCAATTCTAGACTTAAGCTATTTCCGGGAAAATTGAGGTTGAGGTGGTCTGGTCCTTATACTATCACAAAAGTATCTCCATACGGGGCTATTAAGATTTTTCATGACACCAAAGGCACATTCACAGTCAATGGACAGAGGTTGAAGCACTATTGGAGTGGTGATTTCTCCAAAGAGAAGTCTACCGTTGATCTTACACCACCGGAGTCGATCTAATACGGTATAGTCCAGCTATAGACTATAAACTAGCGCTTGTTGGGAGGCAACCCAATTCTTCTTCCCTTTTATTTATTATGCTTTATGTATTAACTTAGGATTTGTTTCATAATTTTATGCTTGTTTAGTAGTTTTAGGTCATCTATCACCTAGATAGCTCACGAAAAGAGTCGTTGCATGATTCACACAAGTTCTGAATGTATTTTGCATGCTTAATGGGATGTTGAAATCATGTTTGGAAGATTTGGGGTCAATATCATGCATTTCGAGGCAAAACGAACTTTTTCGAAAAAATTTCGGGCCAACACGTGAATTTATGGTTCAAAGTGGTTTTCACTATATTTTATGGTGTACTTGCACTTCCCGTCGTTTAAAATGTGTTTTGATCAATTTTGGGGGCGTCAAGTGGTCGGGGGATATTATTTGCAAAAAGTTGAAATTTTGAGTAAAATGGCCAAAAACCAAGTTTTTATAGAGTTGAGTGCATTCTTAAAGTTTTTATATATTGCATACACTTAATACACTCATTTTAACGTGGTCGGCATGAGAATCGAGATTTTGGGGGTGACATGGTCGAAACTAGTCTAAAATTTAGAAAAAGTTAAAATTTTGGGGTCAAATGGTAAAAAATGAGTTTTTATAGAGTTGAGTGCATTTTTAAATTTTGTCTATGTTGCATACACTCACTACACTCATTTTAACTTGGTTGGCACGAGAATCGAGATTTTGGGGGTGACATGGTCGAAAATAGTCCAAAAGTTAGAAAAAGTTAAAATTTGGGGGTAAAATGGTCAAAAACTAGTTTTTGAAGAGTTGAGTAAATTTTAAAATTTTTCTATGATGCATACACTCATTTTAACTTGTTCGGCACAAAAAACAAAGCATTGGGCATTGGGATGGTCAATCGAGGTGAAAATTTGAGAAAAGCCACCAAACTGCATAGCTAGTAGTCTAAGCAATCGCTTAGTGCAACCAGCTAGGCAATCGCTTGGTGCCCGGCCGAAATAAAAATGGCCCAGAAAATAACTCCAAGCGACCGCTTGAAGTTACTCTAAGCTGTCGCTTAGAGTAAATTTCTGGGCAAAATTCCCGACATTTTAAGACACACGCACCCTTCATTTCCCGGCATTTCTCGAACACAAGCACACCACTCGCGACCTCTACCTGCACCGAACTCGCATCCACAAAGGAGTTTAGACCAAATCCTCCACATATCATCCATTTATACATCTCACTTGTGCTTGTAACTACAAATTCACTTGTGGAGTATGGGCTTAGGTAGTTGATGGTTTGATGAATGTGAATTGTGAATTGAAAATTGGGGGTTTGATTCACTACCAACTAGGTTGATGACTTTGAACACGGGTGTGTGCGAATAAGGTTTTCGATGAATTGCCAAAGAGAAAATTTTCATGCCTTTGTGTTGTTTCAAATTTCTCCCTGATTATGAACGTTATGCTATGCCTCATGTGACGTAATTCATTGTCCTACCACTTGGAACACACACAACACTTGAATGTGGCACATCTAGGCACCATGTCTAGGTATCACGTCACTCACGTCCTCTACTTTGCCTCTCGTTTTACCCATCCATATGATGTCCAATTGCTTTGATTTTTTGATATGTGGTGGACCATAGTGAGTACTTTTACATGCCCGGAGATTGCTCGGGAACATTTTGATTTTTCTCGGCAGTGTCCGGGTGTGAAAGTCCTAGACTGAACATGTTTAAAATGTACCCTTATACATGAATTGAGCTAAACGTGGGTTTTGTGAATCCTATGTGGCCTTATGTGACCCTAGTCTATGCTTTACTTGAACGTTGAACGAGTGTTAGGCACATTGAAGTAAGTTTGGGGGGGGGGGTTTTGTGCTTAATTTAACAATTTTCTTATATTTTATTATGAGGAATGTAATTTTGGTCTAACACTTGCATTTTGTTTTGCCGGATGCCTCCCAAACGCACATTAAAAGGAAAAGAGAAGACTGGATCCACATCCGGCATTGCCCGCACCCAGTTAATCAGTGAGGGTGTGCGGCGATTTTTCATTCAGGAGGCCCGTACACGCTATGCTAATATTATCTCACATTGGGCAGTACTTCCAGAGCGACCAGTGCGGTTGGTCGACTTTCCGGCTTTTGAGCTGACTACTTTGGTCCAACTCTGTGGTTGGGCGAAATCAGTTGAGCGCCCCCACCCCATTTATGAGGGTCTCGTGCGAGAATTCTATGCCAACTTCAATAGCAAGATCGACACACCCGGGACCGGTCACCAGAACTAGACTTGGGTGTGGGGCACTTGGGTCACATTCTCACCGGAGGTCATAACTGACTATTATGACCTGACCCTTGATGACATCATTCCAATTCCAGGTCAGTTCCCATGGCCTGAGGTAGCTATGGTCTTGTATGGGCGGGATAATGTATGGCCACTACAGACCGAAGAGTGGCCCCAGATTGAGCTCACACCCTCTTTCGGCATTCTATTTCTCTTCATTTGCCATAATATTGAGCCGACGACCCATCAGAGTGGTTTTCCTGACTCGAGAGCGGGATTCTTGTATCATTTGGCTCGGGGCAACAAGATTGATCTAGGCTCTTACATTTATAATCAGATAGTCTCTCTGGCCACCCGGGGTGACCGTCGCAGCTCTCCCAAATTTTCGAGCTTGATTAGAGGCATCTGCATACATGCGGGTGTCACTATCCCATCAGGGGAAGTCTCGGCACGATCGAGCCCATTTCTTAAGGGGAGTACATTGGAAGCTCAGGATCGGGCTAGGGTTCGACATCGGGAGAAGTTAGAGGAACAGGCGAGGAGACAGCAGCAGGCTACCCTTGGACAGGAGGGGGACGATATTCAAATGCCTAAAGCTCCACCACCACCAAAGACTGTTGATACACAGCTGCTACGGCAGATGTTTGCTACCCTCACCACCACCGGTCGAGATGTGCAGGACACACGGCAGACCCTTGGGATGTTGAGCACTGATATGCAGACGGTCTGGCATCACCTTCGGACCACTGAGACTTTCGCTTCTGCGGCCCAGCGAGAGTCCTTGGCATCCAGACATGCAGTTGACCTCATGAATAGTCGACTCAGTACATATGTGGGTCGAGTGGATGGGATTCAGCTCCGGGCAGATGAGATGTGGGACCGCCTGGGTAGCATGGAGACAGAGCTTCGACAGTAGTCCACCTTGCTCCATTCAGTGCATATGGAGTTGGCACAGCAGTCTACGTTGATTCAGTCGGCGCAGCAGTTTGAGCTTATGAGACAGTTCCTAGTGTTCCTACCACCACCAGGGGATGACACTGCTAGACCCAGCTTCTTCCCACCATCTTCACCACCACCACCGTATTGATCAGGGGAGTCTTTCTTAACCTCCCCTATTTTGTTTTGTATAAGTTTTGCCCTTCAAATTCTGTATTCACTCTTACACTTTACACATTGAGGGTAATGTTTTGTATAAGTTTGGGGGTGGTCGAATTTGTAGAACAAACTGAAGGATTAGTGCTTGTATTGAATTATGCATTGCTTATCCGTTATTCATTAATATTAGTCTGGTTTGTTTGTTTGTTTACTGCTTTCTGTGTGTTATGTGTAAAAAAAAAAATTTCATTTTTGCGTATTTGTTTGTTTTGTTTTGTGTGTTTGTGTGGGTTTACTGGCCTTGCCGGCAATGATGTGATTATTGGAATTATTATGAGCTTTGAATAGTGGATATTGTGCAGGTTAGGTTGGTCAATACTTGTTTGTGTGTAAACTTGACACTTTTTGTACACATCACTCATGCGTGCATGCTAAGGCGATCTTTGGGTCATTATTTATAGAAAAATCGAACATGATAGGTTGACCCGAAAGAACCCTCTATTGTACTTATCAAATATCCATTGTTGTAGTAGTTTGGTGATGATTTAGCTATTGCAGGAGAACATTGAGATGAGTGGGGATTCCATGCATGAAAACTATGTTGTGTGGATTATTTAAACCAATAAGATGAAGATGAGGTGAAAGTTTTAAGTTAGAGGTTGGTTTTTGAAACTAAGTGTCGAGAAAAATAGGGGCATGGTATAATATTTGTGAGAAAACACTCTTTTCAAGCCTTTATGACTCGAGAAAGTAAGCCTGTAAGGGAGAATAAAAACCTGATGTCCTAAAGTCAACTGACTTGGGAGTCATCGGCCTAAAGCTCGCTATAGGGGTCATATAGAAAGCAAGAGGGAAAGAGTCAAAAGAAAAAGAGTGAAAATGCATATTCTCGAGCCTTTATAACTTGAGTAAGTAAGCTTGAAAGGGTGATTGAAACCTGGTGCCCTAAAATCAACTGATTTAGGAGTCATCGGCTTAAAGGTCGATACATGGGTTATATAGAAAGCAAATGAGATATGTTAAAAGAAAGAAAATTGAGAGAGAAAAGAGCCCCAAGACATGTAGTTGATGAAACTATACCTTTGAGGCAAGACAAGTAGCTTAGTTTAGTCTTAGAGGTTGAACCAATCAAAGAAATAGAAGAGTCCCTGCTTGTTGAACTGTGAACTTGTGATTGCGAGGTCTATCCAAACTAAGAGAGGGTGAGAATTTAAGTGAATCAAATCTCTGCTCTAGAACACACCCCGGGATAATTGAGTGAAAAGAATAAGTTTTGGGGGTGTGTATCTCTCGAGCGAAGAAAGGAATATCTGACTACATTGGTTTGGGATTTGAACCCATCATAAGCTGAGTATGTTTGCATAAGTCTACACACACACACGTCGAGTTTTGCACATGATAAGTGTAGGTTGGTCTGATTCTGCACTGTTGAAACTATTCACTATGTGATTATTAAATTCTAATTCTGAGACACAGCAGGCTGTTAAATCATGTTTTGTGTTGAGTTAAGTCACCATCTTGTTTGAGGACAAACAATAGTTCAAGTTTGGGGGGTTTGATAAGTGCGTTTTACACACTTATTTAGGCCACAAAACATGGCTAATTGTGAACGTATATGTTGAATTATGGCTTAATTCGGTACAATTTGTGTTTGTAGGGCTATATTAATGGATGGAACGAAAAGTATGTGAAAACAAGCGAAGAAGGGCTAAAACGGAAGAAACCCAAAATTCAGGGACCAAATTGCAACTTTCTAAAAGTTGTACCGAAGACCGAATCGAGCGTGGAGATGGACTAAATGCAAATTGGTGAAGTTGTGGGATGATTGAGGAAGGAAAAAGAAGAAAAGAGGCCAAGATATGAGAGAATGAAGTTTGGGGACCAAAACAAAGAAATTTGGAAGTTTCATTCCAAGCGGTCGCTCACTTATCTCCAGGAAACCTAGGAGGCAAACTTCACTAACCAAACGGTCGCTTGGTACATTTTTCTGGTGAGAAATTTAGTTTCCTTATTTGATTTAACCTCTTATGGAAACCAATCTAGGACCCCTATAAAACCCTAAACACGACCAGAAACAAGGGGGACGCACTATTCTACCATTATTGATGTATTGAAGAGCAAGAAGAAGGTGAAGAACGAGAAGATTAGTTCCAAGATTCGAGATTTCACTTCAAGATCCAATATGGTGATGTCTTCTTCAATGTATTTTCTTTCTTCTCTTAATTTTCTTAGTTTTATCATGCTAGGCTAGATTTTATAGTGCTAGGTGAACGATGAACCATGTAACTTGATATTTTAATTCCTAGTTTTATATATTTGACGTTAAAACGCGTTTTTGAATCGATGAATGATTTATATACATTAATTTGAGTCTACAATTATTATGCATGTGATTGTATGATTTTTTGTGGTTTATTTTATCCATTCGAAAGAGGAAAAATAGATTAGACAAGGTATAAATCATCGTAGGGTCCGATAGGGGATAGAGATATACCGCTATGCTTTACGTGAATCTCTAAGTGTTCATAAAACTCCATGCATTTTTGTATATTTGCTCCCGTCATAGGAATATAGTCGGTGTCGTGTATGAAAATAGGTTCAACCTTAATCGAAAGAGAGTTTTGAATAAAATAGGAACATTGATTCGTCATAACTCAAACGTGTTGTCAAATTGTAGAACTAGGGTTGAAATAGATCGTTACATGGGGATTCGCGAACCTAGTACACTTTTTATTTGATTGTTAAGACATCTTGCATTTAGTTATATTAAATCACGTAGTGAAAATTTGCATCCATTTAGTTAATTTATTCACTTTTGCATAAGTAGCTTATTTAGTTTAGTCACGATTTAGTTACAAACATTCAAACACGTATTATGTTTCGGTCAAGGTCGAATTAGTTAGAATCAAACTATTAAATCTCTGTGGGAACGATACTTGGACTTAAAAATCCACTTTATTACTTGAAACGAACCGTATACTTGCGGTACTATAAGTCGAACACATTTTCGCGTGTCACTGCTTCTCGCTTCAAGCTCTCCATCTAAAAAAGGAACAACGAACTAGCTCTGGAGGTTCTGTCCATGCTTCCTCAGAGGTTCAGACTGCTACTTCTGTGTTTTACAAATATCGGACGGATAGGCGGTAAACCTTCGTGGAGAATAGTAATTCGGTGGACATGTTTACCACCATGGTAAGCTTGGTAGGCTGAGCATTTGGCATCACCATAGAGGCTGAAGTCCTGTTTAAAAACCTTCAAAAGAAAAATAAGTTGTTGTTGAATAAGACTTCCCAGGCCGAGGAGGTAGCCAAGAAGGCTAAGGTCGAAGCGGAAGCTGTAAAGAAACAGCAAGTTGAAGAGTCCGTGAAGCTTGCCTCTACCTTAACAGAGATTGAAAATATGAAGAAGGAAGTCCACTTATCTCTAAGTGAAGTGGCTTCCCTGTCTAAGTGAGTAAAGATTTCATATGCTCATCAGAAACTGGCTGCTGAGGCCTTTGAAAGGGAAAATAAAGAGAACGTGGTTTTGAAGCAGTGGGTGGGAAAGCTCGACTCCAGGGTTGCTGGCCTCACTAAAGAGATGGAATGTGGTAGGGACCTTCATAGTTAGGGCCAAAGGTCCCTACCATTGGTTCTTTAGAGGATAGGAATACTCTTCGCAATATAAGGTCGTTCACACGAAATGACTTTTTCTTGACCTTAAAATGTAGTATCGGGTCATCTTTCGCTGGTAGGTAGCTAACTTTACTTGGGACTCATTCCTCATTTCACCAAGAAAATTAAGCTCATATTTCTTCAACTCGTCATTAGATATCTCATTAAACTATAAGCGGTGAGGAGAGGATAGACCTACTTCGAGCTGGCTCATAGCCTTTGATCCGTAAGCGATAGAGAAATGAGTTTTTCCTGTAGCTGTCTTGCTAGTGGTTCGTATAGCCCATGGGACTTGAGCTAACTTGTCTACCTAAGTCCCTTTGGAAGCATCTAGTTTCCTTTTGAAGGTATACTTGATGGTCTTATTCACTACTTCCACTTGCCCATTAGTCTGAGGATGGTGGGGGTGGAGAAATGCTCCTTTATTCTTAGCTCCTCACACAAGTCCCTGTTCTTTTTGTTGTCAAACTATTATCCATTATCAGATACGATTGAATGGGAAATTCCAAACCTGTAGATAATTTTTCCATAAGAATTTGGAAGTGTTAGCTTCTGTAATTTTAGCCAGGGGTTTAGCTTCCACCCATTTTGTAAAATAATCGATGACAACGATATCAAAGCTGGAACTGTCCCTTTCTTTAGGTAGAGACCCTATAAGATCAATTCTCCACTTGGCAAAGGGCTAAGTACTGGAGAAATACTTAGTTCTTTGGAAGGTTGTCTTGTATTATCGTGAGGCATTGACACCAATCACACCTTTTTACAAATTGTTGTGCATCATTTTTCAATATAGGCCAATAGTACCATTGTCTCAATACCTTTTGTACCATAGCCCATCCTCTTGTGTGATTGCCATAAACCCCTTCATGAATTTCTTGGAGCACATAGGTGGCCTACTCACTATCTATACATCAGAGTAGAGGCAAGGAGAAATCTCATTTATATAGTACATCATCTTGAAAGATAAAATGTGTATCTAATCTTCTGAGCTTTTGCAGCTTCTCTTTGTCAGAGGATAACGCTTGATCTTTGAGAAAGACTACGATAAGCCACAACCATAGAGGAGTATCTTCGATCCACACGACAGTAAGTAGTTCAAAATCCTTGCTACTTGCTAGCTTTAAGAGAGCGTCTGCATGGACATTTTCAACGCGTGGGACTTGTGCCAACTCGAACTTTTCGAATGAGGGGATAAACTCCATTACCAATTTAAAATATGCGGCCATGCTCCTATCTTCGGCCGAGAAAGTGCTATTAACCTAGCTTATGACCAACTGAGAGTCATTGTTGATAATTACCCTCTTTACCTACATCTTCCTAGACAATCTGAGGCCAACTAGAAGAGCTTCATACTCTAATGCATTATTGGTAGCCTTGAATTTGAACCTCAAAACATAATTAAGTATATGTCCTTCTAGGCTGACTAAAACCACTCTTGCCCCAGGACCTGATTCTCCGGAGGAACCATCAACAAATAAGTCCAGGAGGGTGGTTCGACAAGTTCTTTTTCCTCTTCCATTTCTGGAATGTTGGGGAACTCTGCTACGAAGTCTACCAAGGCTTGGCCTTTGACAGCGGTTCTCATTTTAAACACCATGTTAAACTCATTAAGTTCTACAACCAACTTCATCATTCTTCCTGAAGTATCAGGTTTCTGAAGTACTTGACTGAGTAGGAAATCGGTTAGCACTTGTATGTCATGGTGTCAAGGGCAGCATCTTCGCCTAAGCCCCGTGGCCCAATCGCAACCGGAGTTTGCCCAACATCGGTTGCCCATTGTAAATATTTATTTAAATAGATAGAAATTAGAAAAGTTTAGTATGATTCTTCGGCCAAAAGACGTCTACTCCCGTCATTTGGGTTTTAGTTCCGAAGTCTATTATAGGGGGTATTAGTCTTTCAAAACATTTTCAAGCTTTCTAGTGTTCGCCCCCTACACTAGCCATTGTAATTTCCAGCTTTCTGAATTGTAATTTCCAGCTTTCTCAATTGTAATTTCTAGCATTCAAGCAATCAATGAACGAGTTATTTTCATTGCATTTTACTTCGTGTTGCAAAGCTTTCTTAAAATCTTGATCAAATTTGAGTTTGTCCCGAGGAAAGGCGGAAGGTAGTCTAGCGGACCAGACTACTGCCGCACGGTGTCCCTTTCTGTGCTAAGAAGAAAGGCACCCTGTGAAAGTTGGTATCAGAGCTGCGGCTCACGA
Source organism: Osmanthus fragrans (assembly GCA_019395295.1). Taxonomy (NCBI): domain Eukaryota; kingdom Viridiplantae; phylum Streptophyta; class Magnoliopsida; order Lamiales; family Oleaceae; genus Osmanthus; species Osmanthus fragrans. The sequence continues at coordinate 21,245,999 of CM033362.1, read as the reverse complement.
CCCTCGACAAGAAAGCTATGGATACGGAATCCTTGAACGCCACAGAGGTGGTAGATGTTCAAAAGAGGACAACGAAGCAGCGCGTGGATGCGCTTGATGAGACAACTACTAGGTTGGCGTATGCAGTAGAGGGCTTAGAGGATAAGCTTGAGACGGCAGAGATGGAAATTCGGAAATTACACATCCAGCTGGATGAAAGCCAAGAGGCTCGCGCAGCGATGACTGAAGCTGTTGCAATCATTCCTGATCTGCAGGATGATATGGAAGCATTGAGAACTCAACTGCTAGTTCTCCAACGTGCGGTTGGCAATGGGCAAGCCACTGCACAGGAGCATGTTCATAGGCTCCGAATTCCAGATCCGTGTACCTATGGAGGGGCACGCGATGCTAAAGAACTTGAGAACTTCTTGTTCGATATAGAACAATACTTTCTTGCGGCTTCGATCAGAGACGAAGCGAGAAAGGTTACAACAGCTACCATGTATCTAAGTGGAGATGCAAAACTATGGTGGCAGACCAAGTATGCTGATATTCAGGCCAACAGGGTCAGAATAGATACTTGGGATCTCCTCAAGGAGGCGATCAGATCTCAGTTTTTCCCAGAGAATGTGGAATACGAGGCGCGTCGGGCCTTGCGAGGATTGAAACATACTGGCTCCATCAGGGAGTATGTGAAGGCCTTCTCCGGGCATATGCTGAATATTCGAGACATGTCGGAGAAGGATAAGCTATTCACCTTCATGGAAGGGTTGGAACCGTGGACACGCACGGAACTTCAGAGGCAGAAGGTCACTGATCTAAGCACGACTATGGGAGCTGCTGAATGCTTAAGCGACTATCAACCGGAATCGAGAAGGGATCGATCTTCGGGAAATAGTCAGTCTGTCGAAGGTGGAAATAGACCTTACAGACCCAGCTCGAACTCAAATGGGGGAGAGCGTTACTCTCAGAATAGGGGAGGACCCTATCAAGGCAACCGTCAGGGTAACTTCAAAGGAAACTCAAACGGTGGCAACGGGAACCAAGGGAAAGCACTGGAGGGCAGATCTGATGTCACTCCTAAAATCAAGTGCTACTTATGTGATGGACCTCACCGGGTGGCGGAGTGTCCTCAGAAACGAATGGTAAACGCTTATTGTCAAATAGCGACTGGTGGAACTAGTTCGAAGCAACGTACCCCACAAGCTAGTTGTCATAGCGAGACCGACTCCGAGGAGGATGAGGATGTAATCGGTGCATTCTCACATCGGTGCAACACACTAGTGCACCGAGTTACTAAAAGGGAAGATGGTCCCTCGAGAGCGCCGAAGATTGAAGAATCAAAGGCTCACAACTGTAAGGCGAAAGGCCTAATGTACATTGATGTGAGGATCAATGGAAAGCCAATCAGGGCTATGATAGATACTGGAGCTACCCACAATTACCTTGCAAGTGCCGAAGTGGGACGACTCGGACTTGTTCTGGAAAGAGGTAAGGGAAAAGTCAAAGCTATCAACTCTGCTGCTCAACCAATAGCGGAAGTGGCGAAATCTGTGTCAATCAAAATAGGTCCCTTCGAAGGGAGGACTAATTTGTCGGCAGTTCAGATGGACGACTTCAAGCTCATTCTGGGATTGGAGTTCCTTCGGGATACAAAGATAGCGGTGCTGCCGTATTCCGACTCTTTGATAATGATGGGGAGAAAACTATTCGTTATCCCCACGCAGGTTGGGAAAATAGGCGAGAAGTGCATCTCGGCCATGCAGCTCAACAAGGGTTTCAGGAGGAATGAACCCTCATTTTTGTGCGCTCTTCAATTTGAGGAAATTGTTGAGGCAACTGGTCCTATTCCAAAGCCTATCACAAGGCTTAAGGGAGTTGAGGACATCCTGTCGGAGGAGTTATCAAAGAAATTGCCGAGGGCAATTGTTCATGAGATTGAACTCACTCCGGGTGCCAAACCTTCTGCCAGGGCACCATACCGCATGGCTCAGCCGGAGCTTGAAGAAGTTCGGAAACCAGCGGGAGAAATATTGAGAAGTGGGACTTTTGTGGAGCGCACTTCTGCAATACTTCAACATGCAACTTTCACCACAGCGTCCAAGTATGTATCAGCCGAAGAGACAGCTCAACTCTTCTACAAGCATAATGTCAAATACTGGGGACTGCATAAAATCATCGTCAGTGATCGGGATTCTCGATTTACTGGCCCACTTTGGACCGGGTTGTTCAAACATCTTGGTTCATCTTTGAGCATGAATTCCAGTTTCCACCCACAATCAGACGGACAGACAGGGCGATTCAATTCTATGCTGGAATACTGTTTTCAGCACTTTATCTCTGCTTCGCATGAAATTTGGGTGAAACTTTCAGACATAGGCCGAATGTGTTTCAATGCACAAAAGTGCTCTTCTCCCAATAAAAGTCCTTTCGAGATTACTACTGGCCAGCAACTGTTACTCCCTCATACTGTAAAGATTGATCAGAAATGGTACAAGAAGTCTGCATGTCTGAAGCGACCTTTGTTAAAATTGAAAAGATCAGAAAAGAAGGTTGTTGAAAAGATTCTTTGCCATCAAACTACTCGAGCTTCCAAGAAAAATCTTCAAGAGTACTTGGTCAAATGGAGCGGATGCAACAGTGAGAAATCTACTCAACGGCTCCGAGGACGTCACCAAAGCAAATGGGGGAGAATGTCAAGGGCAGCATCTTCGCCTAAGCCCCGTGGCCCAATCGCAACCGGAGTTTGCCCAACATCGGTTGCCCATTGTAAATATTTATTTAAATAGATAGAAATTAGAAAAGTTTAGTATGATTCTTCGGCCAAAAGACGTCTACTCCCGTCATTTGGGTTTTAGTTCCGAAGTCTATTATAGGGGGTATTAGTCTTTCAAAACATTTTCAAGCTTTCTAGTGTTCGCCCCCTGCACTAGCCATTGTAATTTCCAGCTTTCTCAATTGTAATTTCTAGCATTCAAGCAATCAATGAACGAGTTATTTTCATTGCATTTTACTTCGTGTTGCAAAGCTTTCTTAAAATCTTGATCAAATTTGAGTTTGTCCCGAGGAAAGGCGGAAGGTAGTCTAGCGGACCAGACTACTGCCGCACGGTGTCCCTTTCTGTGCTAAGAAGAAAGGCACCCCGTGAAACATGGGCCTGAGAGTATGGTCTCAATTTTCAGGAGGCAAAAACCAAGGAGATGGCCAGCTTCTCCATGCTTGGATAGCGGGTTTCTACTGCCAAAAGTGCTTTACTCACATAGTATATTAGCAGTTGGTGATTACATTCTTCCCTTACAAGTACCGAACTCATAGCATTGGTGGTGACTGCCAAGTACAGTTGTAGATGTTCTCCATTTTTAGGTTTGGAGAGGAGGAAAGTAATTCCTAAGTGCTTCCTCAGCTCTTGTAAGGCCACTTTACACTATACTGTATACTGAAATTTCTTTCCTCCCTTGAGGATCTTGAAAAAATAAAGGAACTTATCAGTTGTATTTGAGACAGAGCGGCTCAAGGCCACTACATTTTCGGTGAAGCTTTGTACCTCCTTAGCCTTCTAGGGTGACTGCATCTCGATTAAGGCTTTATTTTTCTTAAGACTAGCTTATATGCCCTATTGGTTAACCATGTAATCCAAGAACATTCCTCAGGAAACTCCAAATGCCCATTTGAGGAGGTTCAACCTCATCCTGTACTTTTGCAATATCTGAAAGGCTTCGTCGAGGTCTTCACATGATCCTTTTCTTTTAGTTTTTTACCAGCATATCATCCACGTATACCTTCATCGTCTTTCCAACGAGGTCAACGAACATTCTATTAATAAGTCTTTGATAAGTGGCTCCTGTGTTTTGCAACCCAAAGGACGTTACCTTATAGTAATAGAGACCTCTGTTCCTTATGAACGACATATGTTCTTTATCAACTGCGTACATTGGGATTTTATTATATCTTGAATAGGCATCCATAAAGCTCAATATTTCATGTCCAACAGTAGAATCAATAAGCTGATCTATTCATAAAAGTGGAAAGCTATCCTTAGGGTAGGCTTGGTTGAGGTTGGAAAAATCAATGTATACCCTCCATTTGTCACTGTGCTTCTTAAACAGAACAGGGTTGGATACCCACTTTGGATAAGTTGGCTTTCGGATGAAGCCATTCTCAATAAGCTTCTTCATATAACTATTAGGGCCTCGTACCTCTCCAAGTTGAGGGCCTTTCTTTTCTGTCAATGATGTGTAGCTTTAGGATCAATTTTCAAGTGATGACAACTAACTTTTGGGCCGATGCCAATCATGTCCTAGTGTCTCCAAGCATAGACGTCCAAATTTTTGCACAAGAAGCTTTTCAATTTATCCTTAGCCTCATTTGGGAAGTCTTTCCCTACATGTAAGGATTTGAAGGGGTTTAGGGATCCATTGGAAAACTTTCTAACTCTTCTACTAGGGCTATTTGAGGTTTTCAATCAATAGCGAGGATTTAGTTCATCAAAGTTTACCACTTCTTCAACAGTTCTCCCTTCTTCACGGACTCTCATCACTTCATAGACTGATATTCTTTAGAAGCGCCCATCATTTCGACGTCTTTCCCTAGTTTAGAGTCATGCCCTTGTTCAAAAATGCCCTTCATTAGGATTATATTGACATCCCTAGATTTTTATTTCCTAAGGGAGTTCAAATAGTACTCTCATGCACTCATTTTATTGCCCCTAATAGTGGCGATGCCATGTTCAGCAGGGAATTTTATACACAAGTGGTGAATTGACATGACGGCCCATAACTCCTTCAATGTCGATCTACCTAATACCTTGTGTTAGGCAGAGCGATTAATAGTGTGGTTCGTATCTCTACTGCCAGGGTGATCTTCCTCTTGGGATAATGTTGTCACCAGTAAAACCATATAAGGGGGAGTTCATAGGGTTAGTTCATGGTCCACTTCCATTTTGTCGAAGGTTGCTCCAAAAATGATGTTTACTGAACTTTCGTTGTTCACTAACATCCTTTTGAGGCCATTGCATGCTACAACAACCCTTACTACAAAGGCATAATAGTGTGGATAATATAAGCTAGCTGCGTCATCTTGTGTTAAAATAATGGGTTGAACTCCTCTCCCAGTAGAAGGTTGGCCATTGTTAACTATGAGGCTTGTCATTGGGAGACCTTTAGCTTCCTTTACTTAATTCCTTTGGGCATTCTTGGTTTTTCTCCAAATATGTGGGCCTCCGAAGATCATGTTAATTTCTTGAATAGGTTGACGACCAGTGTTAATCGAGGGACTCCTCCTTTATCGTTGACCATCTCTAAGCATTTTTCTATCATTTTCTTGCCTCCGAGGAACATCCTTTCTAATGCGATGCCTCATCTCATCCCTTTTTAGTTGTCGATCTTGCCTAGGGAGAGACATATCTCCACATGGGCACATGTTCCTCATTTGGTTGTCAGTTTGGGGATGCAATGCAATATCCATACAGTTAGCATTGTTGTAGCTATAGGAATGGTGGTAAGTGCAATAGATGGGTGTTTCGTCCATATTTCTAGGTTTGGAGCTTCGCCCTTTGCCTCTTTCCATTTAAGAGAATCATTGGTTAGGCCTTCCTTAGTGCGTCTTCACACTGGGGTTCACTTTTCATAGGCCAAAGAATGTACCGCGTTTAGCATTGCAGCAGCCAGCGCTTGTCCCGGATTAATGGAGGTCAACTGTCCAATCTGGTGATCCATTAGATGGAAGGTGAGACCTCTTCCTCGTTGTCTTTGAGGAGATGAAAGTCCTCGATTGGCCCTATAGCAATGATTCCTTAGTTCCTTATTGATAATTTCATAACTTATCATTTCCAAGAGGACATCATAGCTGGTTGGGTCTTTATATTGTGCATCCCACCAAATGAGAGAATTCATATCCAGCCCTCCTCTTAAGGCTGATAGCATATCTCTATCGGTGACTTGCACATAATAGTTTATCTCATTGGTGAAATGGTATAAAAATCTTTTCAACGACTCACATTGTTGTTGCCTTATGTCCTAGAGGCACTGTGTAGGCCCTTCAACCTCTTTGCTAGTCACGAAGTGCTTAAGAAAAGCCTTTTTGAAGTCTGGCCAACTTTTGATGCTTCATTCTAGAAGTTAGTATATCATACTTCAGCTGCTCCACTTAGGGTTAAGTGGAAGGCTCTGCATTTTATAGCAGGAGTAGAACCCCTTAAGCTCATGTGGCTTTTGAAGTTGCTAAGGTACTTCGCAGGGTCATCTCTTCCATCATACTTAGGAATTTTTGGAAGCACGAAGTAGCTTGAGGTTGGGGCATCTCTAATCCTCTGGGAGAATGGTAGGTTATCATCATCATCATCAATGTTACAAGACCTCTACGGTTCGTCAAAATCTTTGTCTCCCCTAACATGGGTTTCAGAGGTGGTTGAGATGGCCCTAGTTGATTCATCATCTGTTCTGCCGTCCTCTACTGTCTATTTCTAGGTGGATGATTACGAGGCAAGTTGCTATAGGCAAGTTTATTTTGTGTGTCGAACTGAGGTGATCTATTGCCTATTTCTACGTGCTGGGAGAGGTTAAGTCTACCTATTTCTAGGTTGCCCGGGGGCTCAACCTGTCGAAGACACTCATGAACCTCTTAGGCAAGTTCTCCAATTCATAATTTGGAAAAAAAGTTGAATGGGACCTTATTGGGTCAATTAGTAGCATAGTTGGTAGAAGTATCAACCTCAACTTCTCTCTCTTGAGGGGATTCTTACATTGTGTAATGTTCATAATTAGTCATTTTGCATTAAACCTCCTTTTCACCATGACAGTAGTTCATTTGTGGACGGTAATGAAAGAAAGTATTTTCCTGGACTGCACATGGGGGGATTGGATATCCACCTTGATTTTGCAAATTCCTTAGCAGTTCTTACATGACAATATTCTGCTGGGTGATGTTTCTCATGTTTGCAGCCATGGTAGCCACCTCCATTGTAAGTCTAGCAACTATTCTGGATCCACATTTTGATACACCTTACTGATGTTGCCAACGGAATCGATGGCATATCGATGGAGCAGCGTGTGAAGGTTCCCCTTCTTCAAGGTGGTTCTTAGCTCTCCGAAGCGCTGACTCTTCATTATCAAAACTCGTGGTAATGTTTTCCTCTAGGTCAACAGGGATTTTCCTTTGTTAAGAAATATACAGGAATCTAACAAGTGGCTCTTCTCATGGTATTTTATGGTTCTTTCCTCAAGAACGATCCCTTTTCCTCAAGACTTAAGTTTTTGATCTTTTGCAAGAATGGGTCTTTACCTTGTGCTTCTATGATCCGATCTCTAAGAATATGACGAACTACCAAAATTGCTAAATGAGCGGTGACTTGTTCTGGTGTGGTAATCACTTCAATTTGCAGATTCTCCAAGTCTTTGATCAAGTTCATCTAAAAAGTAGGTAGTGATGCCAACTGTCCCATCGACTTTCTACTTAGATCATCAACAACAACATTAGCCTTACATGGATGGTAATGAATAGTGCAATCATAATCATTTACTAGCTCCAAATACCATCTCTATCTCATATTCAATTCCTTATGTGTGAAGAAATATTTGAGACTCTTATGATCCATGTAAATGTCGCACTTCCTTCCATATAAGTAATGACGCCATATCTTTAAGGCATGTACTACCGCCGCAAGTTCTAGATCATGCGTTGGTAGTTCTGCTCATGTTTCTTCAATTGCCTTGACGCATAGGCAATCACCTTTCCATGCTGCATCAGGACACATCCCAAACCTTGTTTGGATGCATCACTATATATAACAAACCCTTCTAAACCTTCGGGTATAGTTAACACAGGTGCTGTAATCAATCGTTGTTTTAGCTATTGAAAGCTTTGTTCACACTTATCCATCCATTGAAACATTACTCATTTCCTTGTCAATTGCGTCATTGGTCCAGCTATTTTGGAGAATCCTTCTATAAATCTCCGATAGTACCCTGCCAATCCCAGAAAACTTCCAACTTTACTAGCGATAGTCGGTGCCCTCCAATTAGTTACCGCTTCCACTTTTATTGGATCTACTTCAATCCCTTGGGCAGTAACTACATGACCAAGGAATCCCACTCGCTCAAACCAAAATTCACACTTTTTAAATTTGGCGTATAACTTTTCCTTGCGTAGTATTTCTAATGCTATTTTGAGATGTTCCTCATGTTGATCCTTACTCTTTAAGTATATCAAAATGTCGTCTATAAAGACTATAACAAATTGGTCTAAATATTGATAAAATACACGATTCATTAAATCCATGATCACTGTCGGAGCATTGGTCAACCCGAACGGCATAACTGTAAACTCATAATGTCCATAACGAGTTTTGAAAGTTGTTTTGGGTATATCACTTTTCTTAACCTTCAAATGATGATATCCCGATCGCAAGTCGATCTTGGAAAATACCTTAGCCCCCTTCAATTGGTCAAAGAAATCCTCACTTCTCGAGAGAGGATACCTATTCTTGTTGGTCAAATAGTTCAACTCTCGATAATCGATACACATCCTCATATTTCCATCTTTCTTTTGTACAAACAACACTGGTGCGCCCCATGGAGATACACTTGGTCGTATAAAGCCACTATCCAAGAGTTCTTGTAACTGGATTTTCAACTCCTGCAGTTCTTTTGGAGCCATTCTATACGGGGCTTTTGATACTGGTGTCGCTCCGGGAACCAGATCTATTGTGAATTCCACCTGTCCATCTGGTGAAATACCAGGTAAATCTTCGGGAAATACATCTATAAATTCTTGTACCACTGGTATGTCCTCTATCTTTATTGTCTCCTACTTTTCTTCTGGGACATTAACTAAAAACCCTTGATATGTTTCTTTTCTCAACATTTTCTTAGCTTGTAAGGCCGATACTAGTTGGAGATGAGGTTTTTCTTCATTCCAGGGAAAGAAAATTGTTCTTATCTTAGTTTCTGAAAAGACACTTATCTTTCCTTACAATGAATGGTTGCATAATTATATCCCAGCCAATCCAGACCTAAAATCGCATCAAAGTCTTTCATCTCTATCATATACAAATTAGCTTCTAATGCTTTTCCCCCAATTTCAAGATTCACCGACTTAGCTAACTATTTAGTGTTCAATGTTTTGCCTGAGGGAATGCTAACTTCTAGTATGCTCTCTGACTTATCACAAGTAATACTAGCTTTAGCAATGAAAGACGTTGATACAAAATAGTGAGTAGCTCCCAAATTAAACAGTACATAAGCAGGTGTATTAGATATGAGTAAAATACCTGCTATTATGTTTGAGTTCTCCTCTACATCCTTATGAGTGAGTGTAAAGACTCGTGCTTTGCCCTTTTTGTTCTGATCATTGTTATCATCCTTCTTTTCAACAAAGGTGGGACAATCCTTAGCAATATGCCCTGGTTTACTATATCGAAAACAGGCATTTTTCCCTTGCCAACATTTACCATGATGAGGCTTACCACACTTAGGGCATGGCGCTATCGTAGTTACAATGCCCTTACTGGCACTAGGTCCGATATTAGCCTTCTTATTTTGCCAGTTGCCTTTTCCTCTGTTTTGACCATTCCTGTAACGACCCGGACCTTGCGCCCAAGCCGCTAGAACATACGTACTATCCGCTTTGGGTGAGCCTGAGAAACGCAATGGAAATCCGTGAGGGACCAAGTGGGCGCAGGCTCACCCAAAGCGGACAGTACGTATGTTCTAGCGGCTTGGGCGCAAAGTCCGAGTCGTTACAATTCCACTTCCTCTTACCAATGTGCCCCTTGTCCTGCTGGCTTATACAACTGACTGTGTTGTTCTGCATTAGCCTTCTGATACCAAATAGCATGAGCTCGTTCCAGCATCTCACGGTATGATGTGAAACAGTGTGACATGAGAATCATGCTTAGGTTTGGGTTTAACCCTTACTCGAACCTTCGAGTCTTCTTAATTTTCGTGTCCACCAAGTGTGGAGCATACCTTGAGAGTTGATCGAACTTTCGTTCCTAATCAGTCAGGGACATATTTCCCTGTTTGAGCTGAATGAATTCGCTCTCCTTGAAATCTCTTAAAGATTGAGGAAAATACTTTTCCATCATTTCCTCTTTGAATTGTTCCCAAGTTAACGCTAATTGCTACTCCGGAGTCCTAGTTCGAGACATCGAAACCCACCAGTGACTTGCATCACCGATAAACATAAACTCTGCACACTGGACCTTTTGGGCATCTGTACAAGTTATGAGTCGAAAAAATCATTCTAGCTTGCGAAGCCATTCTTCAACTACTAGTGGACCAGATGCTCCATCGAAGGTAGGGGGCTTATGCCTTCAAACTAACTCAACTATTGAGACATGGGTCGGGAGAGCAATAGGAGCTGTTGGTAAGGGTGGAGCTTGGTTCTAATTCTGCCTGCCAAGATCTTGAATCGCTTGCAGGAGGTCCCTTATCAAATTGTTCTGGTTTGCTCGAGACATTTCCTTCTTTTTTTTTTTATAAAATACACTAAGTCTACAAAATCGACTAAATCGTGCTATGATACCACACTGTAACGCCCCGACCCACATGGACCGAAACATCACTAAATTAACTGTACTTTAGCCGTTAACTTAATAATTAACTATGCTTTTAGCGGAAAGTTTAAATATTTAATTTAAGAATTATTTTTTTTTTAAAACAAAATAATTAAATACCCAAAAGAAACAATTTCAAAAAAAGTCTCTAAAATATTTTTCATGCATGCATCCACTATTGACGTGAAATTTTAGGCAAAACTTAAAAAAAAAAAAAAAAAATTGCTGTTTTTGTTTTCTATGTCAACCGACAATTTACAAAATAAATTCGTTTGCATAGATAGGACACCAAAACTTCATGAAATTTAGTAAAGTAGAAACTCTTTATACTATAACATATCCAAAAATCAGCTTCCGTTGGCAACATATGAGGTATAAAATATTTTTCAAAACTCCGTAGCAACTCGGTTTGGAAGGTGACCAGCGCAATTTACTTAAAGTGTCATATAAAATTTTGCACTTATTGAAACGACATAATTCCAAGTCTATTCAGTAGCTAACTCATGAGGCTATCAAAAACCACTAGTTTTGTCCAAAAATCGAAGTAATGACTGAGTTATAAATTTTTGAAAACAAGGGCAGAAGCTAAAAAACAGCAGCGATGCCTAGGTACAGTTTACTTTAAGTGACGTATAAAATTCTACCAAAGTCAGGTGAACATGATTTTAAATTCATTCAGTAGCTAACATGTAAGGCTATCCAACGCCACTGGTTTCTTTAAAAAAATTCGATTAAAGATCGAGTTACAAATTTTTAAAGTCATGGTAGAAACTGAAATTTCTAAGGAACAACAACGTTAAATCGCTAACATTTTTTTTAAACCCATAGACTTGTAAAATATTTTCTACAGCGCATATCTACTTTTAAACATAACTTATTCATAAAGAAATGTGTTTAGAACAGTTCCATATCCGACATTTCATAGGAAATCAAATTATTCAAAATAAACATTTTGTAATCGAATCGAAAACATTAAATCACCGGCTTCTCCATAGCATAGTGCATCATCATCTACCATCATCCACGTCCCCAAGTATATCAAATTAACCTGTAGAGAGGGAATTAACCCATGAGTTTGAAACTCAATAGATATCATTGGTACATTTCATTGTCATATTAGAATTTTCGAACTATAGATTCACACCGTCGCACGTAGATGGATTTTCGGCAAAATCCAATTTACTGTAGCATTATATAACACGTAGAGCCGGAAAATGATCATTGCTACAACTTTAAGGTTGCAAACCCAAGTGCAGGTTGTCTCAAGTAGTAAACTCGGAAGTCCAAGGTCGAACCACAGGGAATTGGAAGGATATAAACTAATCTATGAGTAGTAAATGGTTGGTTAAATTACGATGAGAAGAACACTAGAGCGTTGCGGATTCACTTTGGATAAATGAGTAGAAATTATTCTTGATCTTTTATTTAACTCATATGAAAATCAACTATGAAGTGATCTCATACGGAAGATAAAACGTTGATTGCAAAATAGACTAAAGGATAGTTCTCGTTAATTGTTTGAGAGAATATGTCAAAATAAGTTATTGGTAGGTAAAGATTAACTAAGCATTCATTGTGCCAAACTTGTCTACAATAAATCAAAGTCTTTGACAAACCAAAACCATTTGGAGAACATATACTTCAACCAAGTAAAAAGATTAACATTGAAGAACAAAGTGAAAGATCAAAGATAAAACTACAAATTCATCAAAGTTTCACCCTTAGCTCTAGCTAAAGGTTTAGAAATACATAATGAAATGTAGCAAAGAGGAAAAGATGGAAACTAGAATATATTGTAGAGGAATTGATCTCCCTAAACTCGTGGCCAAGGTCCCCTTTTATAGGCAAAGAAGTATCCAAAATGCAAGTGGACATTAACAACTTGTGCTTTGCCAGCTTGGAGACAGCAGGCTCATGCAACTTGACGCCACTTTTCAGATATGTTGTACAGCGAATTTGGACTTATGAGAAAGAGAAAGGTTGTTTCCACTTGAGTTATCTTTCCATTGGTGCAAATTTCAGGTTCATTGGATCTCTATAACTCAAGATATTTCCAAACAATGAGTGCTGCTCACAGGTTGAAAAGCTGTATACAGCTAGTAACAGCCAGGTCTTTCAATGGTGATTTTTGGCTGCCCTATTCTGCGAATTTGACTTCTTGTAAAACATGAAAGTTTTAGATAATATCTTATCTTTCCATCCCAACTTGAATCACCTTGGCTCGATAACTACAACTCAAGTTATGATCCTTTTTCCGAGACAGCTGCAGATTTTTGACTTTTCAACATTTGTTTCTCCACTTGCTCCACTTGCACCACTTTCTCTATTTTGGAAATACATTGGAAATATACCAAATCAATACTCTTTCAAAAGTATAATACTCATGCCAACATGTATGAAAATACGTATTTCAATTAATTGCACTTTTAACCATGTATTTACGCAAATTGAATTTTTGGCAAGAGAATTGAAATTAAAGACTAACAATAGTGAATTTGTACAAAATAAATGTGAAATGCCTTGTAAATGATAATCTTTGAAGCACTTTTAAACAATTATCACACTCCCCAACCAAGATATTGCTAGTCCCTAGCTATTTAGTGCGTAACAAGATGAGAGAACGACTTATCTATGTTACTAGTGAAATTGTTACGTTTTAATTTAACTACATGACATGCTCTCTTCCAACTTAATATCACAAGAAATTAAAAATGTCACGATTATCAAGATGTCAAAATCACATGCCGAATGTGTAAGTGTGTGTCAAGCCATAACCATCTTACCGCTAACCCTAACACATACAACATCGAGTATGTCCCAAGCTAAAGGTTCGGCTCCATATCTCACAAGTATCAAAGTGTTTAGTACGGGATTTATCTCTATGGAGCCGAGAAAGATAAACGCTCAAATAAGGAGGCTTAAACGATCATGCACAAGTAATAAGCAAGCATTGATCCTATGATAGGTATACCATCAAGTGAGAATTCATCAACTTCTTTCCACAGCCTACTTGGGATCCAAATGGTCAATACAAAAGGTTGGTAATGTGGTTTAGGTTGGGAGATGATATAATGATTTAAGACTTCCAAGCATGTAACCAAATTCCTTATCAAGCATTTCAATATTTCAGAACTTTCAATAAGTGCATACTTGGACATTTCAAACCCCAAAATCAATAAATTTTTCCACTTTTTTTTTTCTTTTTTTTCTTTCAAATTTTTTTTTTTTTTTTTTAATTTGATGTTTGGGGTGCCTCATTTGAGCACATTTTAACTCTTATCATTTCCTTCAATTTTTCACAATTGAATATTCAGCATCTACTATACATTTGGAAGTAAAGGTGTGAGAAAATAGGCATACACTCCAATTTAAGGTAGTGTGGATAATGTAAGTGCGTTAAGGAGGGTTCTGTATGGCTCAACATGGCTACTGGGGGTTGTATTTATTGAAAAAAAAAGGTTTGAACGGTTCAAATATCTATCATGAATTGACCTTTTATCATTTCTCAAGTAATCCACCATCTTACCACAAACCATGTAGTGTTATTCTCACAAGAGATTTCCAATTCACAAAATCAATGAATGCTTATTACCATTTTTCATATATGTAGGCCCTCTGCCCTCACCAATTTGCTCACATGAGAAAGCTTTAACAAGAGACTCATTTAGTTACATGTGCTAACCATATCTTTCCACAAGGCTTGTGTGCGCAAAGAGAGTTCAGCAAGTATCTTAACATCTAGACTTTCATAACAGAATTAACTCCTAGTGGCAATTTTCTCATTCACAAGCACAACATGTAGCAAATTAATGACTAAAAAACAAAAAAAAAATCCCATTAGAAACAATTCACTACAAAATTTTTATAATTATGTTATTCACATGCAATTTCCAATAAATCCACATGGCCTCTCTCCCCAACTTAAATGAAACATTGTCCTCAATGTGAAGAATAAACATGTAAAATTTATAAAGGACGTTAAGGGGCAAAATTTTGAACAAAGATAAGGGTTTTGAACTTTACCTGGAGAGTTTGAATAAACTTGGCCTAGGTGAACCTTCAGTTTCATTAGACAAAAAAATAATAATAATAATAAAAGAGACACACCTAAAACAAACACACGACATTAAAAAAAAACATATAAATAAAATAAAAAAAGACATCAATCTTTAGGATCATGCAAAGTAATGGACTCTTCTAAACTAGAGAAATTCTCAAAAAATGGTTTCAAACGATGTCCATTAACTTTAAAAATATTTCCATTACTTGGATTTTCAATTTCTACTGCTCCATGTGGGTAAACAGTTTTGACAATGAAAGGACCAGTCCACTTGGAGCGTAATTTTCCAGGAAACAAATGTAACCTTGAATTGTACAAAAGAACTTTTTGGGAAGGCTCAAAAGTTTTTCTAACAATGTTTTTATCATGAAACACCTTCATTCTTTCCTTGTAATTTCGAGAGTTCTCATATGCTTCATTCCTAATTTCTTCCAACTCATTCAATTGAAGTTTCCTCAATGAACCTGCCTTATCTAAACTGAAATTAAACATTTTAATAGCCCAAAATGCTTTATGCTCCAATTCCACAGGTAAATGACAAGGCTTTCCAAAAATAAGTCGATAAGGAGACATACCAAGTGGTGTTTTAAAAGCAGTACAATAAGCCCAAAGTGCATCGGTTAATCGTAAAGACCAATCTTTTCTATTTGAATTCATTGTTTTCTCCAAGATGTGTTTAATCTTCCTATTTGCAAGTTCAGCTTGACCACTAGTGTTTGGGTGATAAGGAGTAGACACTTTATGAGTAATCCCATATTTTTTCATTAGGGCCTCAAAAGGTCTATTACAAAAGTGTAAACCCCCATCACTTATAATGGCTCTAGGTATTCCAAATCTTGACAAAATATTTTCTTTCAAAAATTTCGAAACAATTTTGTGATCATTGTGTTTACAAGGAATTGCCTCTACCCATTTAAATACATAATCAACTCCTACTAAGATGTATGAATAGCCAAAAGATGATGGGAATGGACCCATGAAATCAATACCCCAACAATCAAATATTTCAACAACTAATATAGGTGTCAGTGGCATCATATTCCTACGAGTTATCCCACCTAATTTTTGACAACGTTCACAAGCTTTGAAAAATTTATATGTGTCTCTGAAAAGAGTTGGCCAATAAAATCCAGATTACAATATTTTTGCGGCAGTTTTCTTTGAAGAAAAGTGACCACCACATGCTTCATAATAACAAAAAGAAATGATCTTTTGAATTTCATTATTTGGCACACATCTTCTTATTATTTGGTCTGGGCAATATTTAAACAGATAAGGGTCATCCCAAAAGAAATTTCTTACTTACTTGAAGAATTTATTCTTGTCTTGGGCATTCCAATGAAATGGTATTTGACCTGTTACAAGAAAATTAGCAATATCAGCAAACCAAGGCAAGTCAGAAATACTAAAAAGTTGTTCATCAGGGAAAGTATCTTTGATTGATGTTGTCTCAAATGATTCATCAAAAGTAAGTCTAGACAAGTGATCGGCTACAACATTCTCTACTCCTTTCTTTTCTCGAATGGTGATGTCAAATTCTTGGAGTAAAAGAATCCACCTAATCAACCTAGGTTTGGAATCTTTTTTAGAGAGAAGATATTTTAAAGCTGCATGATCACTAAAAATAACAATTGGTGAGCCAACAAGATATGATCTAAATTTGTCCAAAGCAAACACTACAGCAAGCAATTCTTTTTCAGTGGTGGAATAATTCATTTGAGTGCTATTCAGAGTTTTACTTGCATAGTAAATGACATGAGGTTTTTTATCTTTTCTTTGGCCTAAGACCGCTCCAACAGCATAATCACTAGCATCACACATGATTTCAAAAGGTAAATTCCAATCTGGAGGTTGCATGATCGGAGCAGAAGTAAGCATGTTTTTAAGTTCAACAAAGGCTTCTTGACAAGACTTAGTCCATTCAAAAGGTATGTCTTTAGATAGAAGATTACACAATGGTCTAGATATAGCACTAAAGTCTTTGATAAACCTTCTATAAAAACCAGCATGTCCTAAAAAAGATCTTACCTTTTTAACACTATTTGGAGTAGGCAAATTAGAAATCAATTCTGTTTTAGACTTGTCTACGTCAATTCCGTTAGATGATACAATGTGACCAAGTACAATACCACTAGTAACCATAAAATGGCATTTTTCCCAATTGAGCACAAGATTTTTTTCTTCACACCTGACTAAAACTTTTTGCAAGTTAGTTAAACAATCATCAAATGAATCTCCAAAAATAGTAAAATCATCCATGAAAACTTCCAAAGATCTTTCAATCTTGTCGCTAAAAATACTAAGCATACATCTTTGAAATGTAGCTGGTGCATTACATAATCCAAAAGGCATTCTATGATAAGCAAAAGTACCAAAGGGACATGTGAAAGTAGTCTTTTACTGATCCTCAGGTGCAATTTCAATTTGGTTATACCCAGAATATCCATCTAGAAAACAATAAAATTCATGTCCGGCCACTCTTTCCAAAATTTGATCCATAAAAGGTAAAGGAAAATGATCTTTCCTAGTCATTGAGTTGAGTTTCCTATAGTCGATACACATGCGCCAACCAGTTACAGTTCTAGTTGGAATTAACTCATTTTCTTCATTTTTTACTACAGTAACCCTAGATTTCTTGGGTACAACTTGGGTTGGACTCACCCATCTACTATCAGAAATAGGATAAATGATTTCATTATCTAAGAGTTTAATAACTTCATTTCTTACCACCTCTTTCAAAATAGGATTAAGCCTTCGCTGCATTTCTCTTGTAGGTTTAGCATATTCCTCTAAATAAATCTTGTATGTGCAAATCAAAGGACTAATCCTTTTATGTCAGCTATAGTCCATCCTAAAACATTTTTATGCATTTTCAAAATTTGTAACAACTTACCTTCTTGGTGCACATCGAGTTTGGAAGAAATTATTACTAGAAAAGTTTCATTTTCACCCAAAAATGAGTATTTCAGATTAGATGGTAATGGCTTCAAACCGAGCTTTGGCATTTGATCACTTGAATTCATGGACATATTGGACCGTTGTGGTAATTTTTCAAATTTCAATTCCCAATGACTTGTCTTTTTCTCTTGAAAAGAATTTAACAAAGAAATCGTATGTGAATTTTCAGAATTATCATTGGATTCAAATTCTAGCACATCAGATGAAGACGTAGCAATAAATTGATCATCAACAAGTTATCCAATAAAATCTACTTCATGCAAATCTACTTTATCTCCATGTTGCTTGCAAATGTTAAACATGTTCATTTCGACCGTCATGTTTCCAAAAGAGAGTTTCAAAATACCATTTCTATAATTAATCAATGCATTTGAAGTAGCAAGAAAGGGACGTCCTAAAATGACAGGTATTTGAGCATTTGAACTTAATACAGGATGTGTGTCTAAAACTATAAAGTCAATAGGATAATAAAATTTATCAATTTGAACTAGAACATCCTCTACAATCCCTCTTGGAACTTTTACTGAACGATCAGCAAGTTGAAGTGTTGTTGTTGTTGGCTTAAGTTCTCCTAAACCTAGTTGCTCATATACAGAAAAAGGCAATAGATTAACACTAGCACCAAGATCAAGCAAAGCACGCTCTATCCTATTATTCCCAATCACACATGAAATTGTAGGACAACCTGGATCTTTGAACTTAAGTAGAGTGTTTTGTTGAATTATTGAGCTCACATTCTCTGTCAAAAATGCTTTATGTTGAACATTAAGTTTTCTCTTAACAGTGCACAAGTCCTTTAAGAATTTTGCATATGAAGGAACTTGTTTGATTGCATCCAACAATGGTATGTTAATTTTGACTTGTTTGAAAAGTTCAAAAATTTTAGAATTATGGTTGAGTTTTGAAATTGGTTGCAATCGTTGAGGAAATGGAGCTGGAATGGGACATTTTTCAACACTAGGTTCAGAAATGAGTTTTTTCTCAGTTTTGGAAACATCGTTTTCTTGTTTTGAAGGCCCATCCTTTTTTTGTTCTTTTGAAGGAATTGTTTTGTCAACAATTTTTCCACTACGAAGAGTCATGATGGAGTTGGCATTTTCTTGTTGACTTTCTGAGGAACTAGAAACATTTACATTAAATTGACCAGAAGGATTTGGTTGAGGTTGAGCAGGAAATTTACCTTTCTCTTGAGAATGCAAAGAAGATGTCAATGAAGAAAGTGTGTTCTTGATTTCATTGATAGCTTGTGAAGTTTGATTATTAATGTTTGCTTGTCCTTGCATGAATGATTGCAATGTTTCCTCAAGAGTTTTTGATTGTGGTGGTGGATAAGAAGGAAATTTTGAAAGCACATGAGGTTGTGATACATGAACACGATTATCATCCCTCCAATTAAAGCTGGGATGATTTCTCCATTGTTGATTATATGTTTCTGAGAATGGAGAAGAAAAAGGCTTTTTGAAAGTGTTCATAGCATTGGCTTGATCATGTAAAACTTCTTTGAACACTGGGATATTAGGACAATCATGCGTTGGATGCCCAAAAGTTTCGCATATGCTACAAATTTCATCATTTTGCACGGGTTTAACTTCCTTTACTTTCCTTAATTCCATAGATTCAACCTTTCTAGACAAACTAGCAATCCTAGCATTTAGGTCATCTTCTTGACTCAATTGATATTTTCCTCCGCTAGACCTAGCAAGGCTAGATCTAATTGAGTTTTTGATTGGTTTTACTATTTGCCAAGATTGCGAATTTTCGGCTAGATGATCTAGAAATTCTAAAGCTTCATCGGGATCTTTATCTAAAAATTCACCATTACACATTGTTTCTACAAATTGTTTTGTTTCAGAAGTTAAACCTTCATAAAAGAAACTTATAGTACGTCATTTTTCAAAACCATGATGTGGACACGTATTTAACAAATCTTTAAATCTTTCTAAACATTGAAAGTATGCTTCATTGGTTTTTTGAGAAAAATTTTGGATTTGTCTTTTCAAAGGATTAGTTTTATGTGCTGGAAAGAATTTTTTCAAAAACTCGCTTTGCATTTCTTGCCATGTGCCAATTAACCTAGGTTTTAAAGAGTTAAGCCAAGTTTTTGCTTTATCTTTTAAAGAAAAAGGAAACAATTTCAACTTAACAATTTCATTGGGGCAAGTTTGATCGTTAAATGTGGCACACACTTCCTCAAATTCTTTGAGATGCAAATATGGACTTTCGGATTCTAAACCATGAAAATTAGGAAGTAATGGAATCATACCCAGCTTGAATCGAAAATTATTAGCATTAAGAGGAAAAATGAAACATGAAGGGGCAGAATTTCGAGGAGGTTGCAAGTAATCACGCATGGTTCGCACTTGTTGGTTTTTATTTTCATCATGTACGCTTTCATTTTCAGCCATGGTGGAAGATGTGTGAGTGCTGGGGTGAGTTAAACAAATTACCAAAGAGAGTTTCACAATTATCTCTAACTAAACGCTGAGAATTAAATTCACGATACCAATTTGACTTAAACTAACATTAAGTAGATGAAAGAACGAAAATTAGGTGGCACGGCCAACCATATAATAAAGAAAAGGCAAATCGGGAGGCTCGGCCTTCCCTTTAAAAAAAAACGAAGGAGGCTCGACCTTCCTTTAAAGTAAAATAACTAAAGTGATAAGACGGAAAAAAAGAACGAGGGTACCTGATTTGTGAAGATTACAAAAGAGAAGAAAAACCTCACAGAACGTAGCAGGAAATAATCCTTGATGCAACTCTCCGGCAACGGCGCCAAAAACTTGCTACAACTTTAAGGTTGAAAACCCAAGTGCAGGTTGTCTCAAGTAGTAAACTCGGAAGTCCGAGGTCGAACCACAGGGAATTGGAAGGATATAAACTAATCTATGAGTAGTAAATGGTTGGTTAAATTACGATGAGAAGAACACTAGAGCGTTGCGGATTCACTTGGGATAAATGAGTAGAAATTATTCATGATCTTTTATTTAACTCATATGAAAATCAACTATGAAGTGATCTCATACTGAAGATAAAATGTTGATTGCAAAATAGACTAAAGGATAGTTCTCGTTCATTGTTTGAGAGAATATGTCAAAATAAGTTATTGGTAGGTAAAGATTAACTAAGCATTCATTGTGCCAAACTTGTCTACAATAAATCAAAGTCTTTGATAAACCAAAATCATTTGGAGAACATATACTTCAACCAAGTAAAAAGATTAACATTGAAGAACAAAGTGAAAGATCAAAGATAAAACTACAAATTCATCAAAGTTTCACCCCTAGCTCTAGCTAAAGGTTTAGAAATACATAATGAAATGTAGCAAAGAGGAAAAGATGGAAACTAGAATATATTGTAGAGGAATTGATCTCCCAAAACTTGTGGCCAAGGTCCCCTTTTATAGGCAAAGAAGCATCCAAAATGCAAGTGGACATTAACAACTTGTGCTCCGCCAGCTTGGAGACAGCAGGCTCATGCAACTTGACGCCACTTTTCAGATATTTTGTGCAGCGAATTTGGACTTATGATCAAGAGAAAGGTTGTTTCCACTTGAGTTATCTTTCCATTGGTGCAAATTTCAGATTCATTGGATCTCTAAAACTCAAGATATTTCCAAACAATGAGTGCTGCTCACAGGTTGAAAAGCTGTATACAGCTAGTAACAGCCAGGTCTTTCAACGGTGATTTTTGGCTGCCCTATTCTGCGAATTTGACTTCTTGTAAAACATGAAAGTTTTAGATACATATCTTAGCTTTCCATCCCAACTTGAATCACTTTGGTTCGATAACTACAACTCAAGTTATGATCCTTTTTCCGAGAAAGCTGTAGATTTTTGACTTTTCATCATTTGTTTATCCACTTGCTCCACTTGCACCACTTGCTCTATTTTGGAAATACATTGGAAATACACCAAATCAATACTTTTTAAAAAGTATAATACTCATGCCAACATGTATGAAAATACGTATTTCAATTAATTGCACTTTTAACCATGTATTTACGCAAATTGAATTTTTGGCAAGAGAATTAAAATTAGAGACTAACAATAGTGAATTTGTACAAAATAAATGTGAAATGCCTTGTAAATGATAATCTTTGAAGCACTTTTAGACAATTATCAATCATTCAAATTATTTTAGTGCCGAAGCACCGTACCCGGAGGTACCATTTCATTAAAAGCATTTAACGAAAAATAAAAATTTGAAATGAAATACCACTTGCACCTCTACCTACCTTGATTTCTTGAATAGAAAGGAACAAAATGTGCAAAAAGCCTTTTCTTCTTCACACCCTTGCTATTCTCTTAAGCTTAGCTTAACATAAAAAGTATTTTTTTGAGAGAAAGTATGAATAAATTCGAATTTAAGGAGAGATGTAATGAAAAAGTGTCTTTTCTCTTCTTCCAACCTCTGTTTTTAGTGAAAAATTAAATGGGTGAGTTATATCATCATTAACCTTGTTAAATTTATTCTTTAACTAGAAATTTGAAGAGTTTTAAACCTATAAAATAATTCATTTATAAAATATTTTATAAAACATTTACATAAAGGAAAAATGAATTATTCATATGTTTTGTAATTTATTTCTATGAATGCAATCTAAAAATAATAATTTTGTCAGAATATTGCATAAAACATCTGCATGGTGATTCAAACCTAGGTTGCATATATGAAATACCATGCAAATGACCATTATGGCAACCCAGTTATTCATTAAATCTTTGTAATCAAATTTACTTAAACTTAATATCTTAAATTGTTGTGCTTTTAAATAACTTATGGCTTGGGCTTTCATTTCATATGTAGGTCGAGCATAAGGTTAATCTATAGGCTAGGCTCATGATGCTAGACCGTCAAATAAAATATGAGCCTAATTTCATTTTTTTTTTTCGGGTTTCTACATATTATTACAAAAGTTACATCAATTATTCCTGAAGATTGCCTAGAGATCCTTTAAAAGATAGCAATGCGCTTTAACCAAAGGGAGTTTCAGATGAAGGGATGACTTCGACTAATTGAGAGGGAGTTTTGGCCAACTAGTATGAGAAACTTCGGGGAAGGGAGCGTCAGCTCCTTTTTGACTTGTTGTTTGATTGAATGTTGACTTTACACTCCACGAGATCAATGACGTGGTCTTCGACTAGAGTCTCAGAGTAGGGAGGCGTAACAATAGTCCCCTAAATCTCTACATGATCATTCACGTAATGCGTGGACTTATATATAGAAAAAAATTGGTAGAGTTGTAATTTTGAAACCACAGCTTCTATAGACACTCCCTGATTGATTTGATATCTATCTTCAGTTCTTAAAGTTGTACAGAATCATACTGCAATGGACATTTTTCTCGTTAAACATAAATAGATTATTTTTCGGACACTACACCAAAAATGATCATTTGCAACACATAAAAGGCAACATTCAATAGTTAAGTGTTGCTAAAGAGGTCTATCGCAACATTTTAATAAGTGAATGTTGTCATTGGTTAACATAATTGAGTTTTGGCAACATTTTATAAATCTATGTTGCTAATGTCACCTTTCGCAACATTTATTTCGAGTTGCGAAATTTTTATTTTTTGCAGCATTTATACAACGTTGCTGAAATATTTTTCTTTTGCAGCGTTTTTTAAACATTGCGAAAAAAAATTCTTTCGCAACATTTATTAAACGTTGCAAAAAGGATATTTCGCAACGTCTAAAAAACGTTGCAAAAAATAGGGAGGGTTGGGCCAATTTTGTTAATTGTGAGCGTTTTTATTTTGGATATTCTCGACCCAACCCGGACCAAATTTAATCGTGTTGACCCATGAAATCCAATTAAAACCGCCCAACCCTAACCTTCTATCTCTCTCTTGCTCTCATCCTCTTTCTCTCTAAATCCAAGCACCTTTTCACTTGCAAATTTCCTGTTCTAGTGTGTGCTGCTAGAAGAGAGGAAATACCTTTAAATAACCTTTTTAAATAGGTGATTTGTGAAAATAGACCTCAAAAAGTTAGAAATTTGAAGAATAGCCTTTGAACAACAATCTTTCCAAAAATACCCTCTCACATAAAAATTGCAACAAAAGTCATTATAATGTATAAAATACTTCAATTAGGTCCCCAAGAAAATATAAATCCAGAATCTTTAATAAATTTAAACCCAGATATTATACAAAATTTTATTGATCTAAAAATTGCAACAAAAATAGAATTAAATTATTTAAAAGAAGATTTAAAAAGTTTTTTTTTAGATTATTTAGATCCAAAATTAAGATATAAAAATACTTATATAGATAGCCAAGCAATTAGATTTGAAAATAATATACATAAAGAAATTATCAATCTAAAAAGAAGAATTAAAAAATTAAATATAATCAATGAAGAAAAAGTCATAACAAAAGATAGTGAATTCTATAAATTTTATTGCGATTTATTAAATATTTATGAAAATAATAAATTTTGAGATTTTAAAGACGGTCTTAGTACCCCCCATATTAATTGGTATCAGAGCCATAGATCATAACATGATAATAGAAGATTTAAGAAATAGATATAAAATTAAAAAAGATAGATTTGGGACAATAATAGGAAAACCTATAATAGAGAAAGAAATCTTAAAAATCATACTTATTAAATTAAAAGATCTACCTTTAGATATTAGGAAGGAGATAATAGAAAAAACAGAAATTAGTATAATAAGAGATCTTATGATATGGGAAACTATTATAGAAACTATAGATCAAGAAGAAATAGCTGCTATAATAGAAAATAATATAAGTAATTATGGGAATTAAAATTAAGAAGAAAAAAAATGATATAAAATATTTTATGAACCTATTCCTAATAAATCAAAAATATTAACATTAAATATAATTAAAAAATTACCTAGAGAAATAAAAGAACAAATACTACATAAATTAAGTATAGGATCTATAAAAGATAGATATGTATATAAAATGGTTAATAAAGAATTTGAAAGTATTTTATATTATAGAGAAATATATAAATCATCATGAGTAATGATAAAGTAGCTAGAAAACTTAATAATATTGTTAAAAATCTAAACAAAATACAAGAAAAAATCTCAAATATACTAGGAACACCAGGAGAAATAAATAAATCACAAGAAAAAAATGTTAGGGAAACTAAAAATCGAAAAACTAGAATTAAAAGCAAAATATTTTGAAACCGTAAGAGATGATCAATTACCTGATAATGAAATAGCAATAGAAAGTCTTAATAAAATCATCAATGAAAATAAAGACAAAAAGTGTAGATTATCATATTTATTAGAAGTAAAAAGTGGGAAAATATAATGGCTTTTTCAGAATCATTTGATGAATTAAAGAAACTAATAAATGAATTAATAAATGAAACTAAAAAAATTAAAAGATGAAGTAGGAATGTTAAAAATAAAAATTAGAGAAATGAAACAAAATATGAAACCAACAAATAAAAAAATAGATAAAGATAGAATAAAAGGAGAAATGACAAGAATAGGAAAGAAACATGTAGAAACAGAAGGATATTATGAACCTGGAAGTATGGATGATAGATTTAAAAAAGAAATATTACCAATAATCCTAGAACAAGAGAAAGAATTTGAAAAATATACAGAAGAAAGAGGAAAAAAATAAAAAAGATGATGAATGAAGAAATAGTTAATCTAATAGAAAACTTTGACCAATTAAGTATAGAAGAATTAGAAAATTATGAAATATTAATGAATACTGGTGGAGGACAAACACAGCACCAAGAAGTACAAGCAATAATCCAAAATTAGAATTTCCTGAATTAAAAGAAGGATATGCACCAATGCCACATAGACCTTATAGGCAGTACTATGATAGAATTATACCACAACATAGAATAGAAAAATATAAAGATCAATTTACCTCAAACTCAGACTACAACAAACCAATAAATCATGGAGGAGCAAAACTAGATTTAGATTGTAAAATAGATACTAAGAAAGCCTTGTTACAATGGGCAGATGCAATGATATTATTCTTTTAAAATAATCAAGATGATACATGGGAATCTACGGATAGAAGAATTGACTATTTAATAGCATCGTTTGAAGGAGATGTAAGAAATTGGTGGGAAAGAGTAACTGAAGATACTAAATTATTAATGAGAAGAAATATACAAACAGAAATGCAAAAAACCTCACAAGAAGGAATAAAAAAGTTAGTAGAATATATATCAGATGAATTCCTAGGTGAAAATTGGATAAAAAATTCAGAAGAAGAAGTTAGAAGAGAAAAATTAAAAGCAAGATTAGGATTGATAAACATTATGATATGTGATATGTGTAAAATAAAATAATATACATGTCAATTTAGAAATTTCTATTATACCCAATTTTATAGTAATGAAAATCAAGAACCATACTTAGAAATGTATTTTGTTAAATTACCAGGAACATGGAATATATATTTTAAGATAGAATATGAAAGACATAAAAAGGATAATCCTGTACCAGATACATTAGGAAGTAGAATAAAATTCCTATTTGAAAGACTAGCAGAAATATGTAAAAATAGACAACTAATGAAAAAATCTGGAAAACTAACAAGAATCTGTTGTGAAGAAATAGAAAGACATATTAATTGGGGATGTGGACCAGAAAGAAAATATAAAAGAAAATTCAAACCAAAAAAGTATAAAAAATATAAACAGTTCAAAAAAAAATATAAAAAATCAAATAGGAGATATTATAAGAGAAAATATCAACCAAAAAGAAAAGAGTTTAAAAAGGATTAAAACAATGCAAATACTGGAATTGTGGAGAAATAAGACATATAAGCCCTGATTGTACTAAAAAGAAAGTTAGAATTTTACAACAAGAATATGAAGAAATAGAAAGTGACTTAGAAGAAATAACAGATATTAATAATTATAAAGGAGAAGAGGTTTACATATCAGAATCAGAATGAATCACGAAATAGAAGAAGCTGAAACTATAGAAGAAAAACAAGAAATAGAAAATTCTGAAGGATATGGATTAAAGGTAACATTCGATAATAATACATTTAGAAAAATAGAAAAATTATCATTAGATTTAAAATTAGGAGAATGGAAAATATTCGATAAAATATTTAGAAGAGAAAGAGTATCTATAAGTGAATATCATAAGATAGAAAAATCAATAGATATAAGAACAGTTTCAGGCAGTTATAAATTAGTATTACTAACAAAATCTACAGTTGACCAATTAATGGCAAAAGTAAAAGGAAGACAAAAAGAAAAGATATAATACGTTTATCTAGCAGGAATACAATTAATGTTCAAATCCCTATTTAGAGAAGGAATAGATTCACCAATAACAGTAAGTTTACATGATGGAAGAATACTAAATACTAATGATAGTCATTTAGGAACTATAAAAGGAAATTTAGCATATAAAAAATTAATATTTACATGTTATCCAAAATATTGTATATCAATAAAAGATAAAGATTTTAATGAAGTATTAAGATTACATTTTAAAATACATAGAAAAGATATTATGGAAGAAGGAAATCATATCATGACCATAGAATATAGAGCATTATATACATTTACTAACTCAAACTATGGAAACATTTATTCTAAAAAACCCTATATAGAAATTCACAAAGAATGTAAAGACATATTAAATATTGTAGAACCAAACAAACAACTAAACTTATTACCATAAATATATTAGTTAGAAATATCTAAAACAAAGCCAGATGTAACAGAAAAAATAGAAAATAATTCTTTAATAGAATTTGAAGATGGAAAATTAAAAAGAAATAATAGTACATCTATAATACCAAGAAAGAGCATAAATCGAGAAATAATGGTAAAAAGGAATATAGGAAGTATGCAAATATATGAAGAATATTATAATGGAATAGAATATATAAAAGGAAAAAATATCATAATTATACAGGAGCAGCAAACTGTCATATATCAGGAAATAGAGATAAATGATTAATAAAAAGAAGGGTAGAGCCTTATAAATATATCAATTTTGATGGAAAAATACATACTAGTGAATTAGAAGTAAAAATACCAATAGTTTTAGATGGAGAAGAAATGATAATACCATGTTATGTAGATAATAGTATGGGAGATCATTACCATATATTATTAGGAATGAATTTTTTACAAGCCTTAAATCATTATAATATTAATAAAGAAGAAATCTATATAACACATAATAATAAGACATTGTTTTGTCCAAAAGAATGAATAATGTAATAACATTTCCATTAGCAGTATATATACAAATTACTATTGTAAAAACTAATATAACAACATGTGCTTTAATAGATACAGAAAGTGATATAACTATTATCAAGACATTTTTGTTAAAAAACTGGAACAATGATAATACTATAAAAATAACAGGTGTCACAGGAATATCGACACCCATTACTAAAAATAAAGAAAATGTAGAAATCCTATTAGGAAGTAAACAAATAACTATAAACAAAGTATATGCATATGATGTATTAGAATGTGATATATTATTAGGAAATGATTTTGTTCAACAATTCCAATATTACCAACAAAATAACTATATGATTATGTTAAAAACACCATGTGGACATCTACTAAAAATTTCAAGAGAATTTAAACCATACAGAGTTCAGCTAGTCCAGCGTGGTGAAAGGACAATAAAAATACCAATAAAAATAACTATTAAAATACAAAAAATACAAACAACAGAAAAATCAGAATTAATAGAAGAAATAATAAAAAAGATAGGAAATGTCTATAATGAAAATCCATTAGCTTATTGGAAATCTGAACATCCAAGGGCAAAAATAGAATTAACTGAAAATGTAATAATAAGAATAAAACCAATGATGTACACTATACAAGATACTCAAGAATTTAGAAAACAAATTGAAAAATTAAAAAATATGAAATTAATCAGAACTAGTAATGGACCACATAGTAGTCCAGCCTTTATGGTAATGAAACACTCTGAACAAGTACGAGGAAAATCAAGAATGGTAATAATTATAAAGAATTAAATAAATACACGAAATTTGATGGATATTTCTTACCAAATAAAGATGTTTTAATAAACCTTGCAAAAGGAAAAGAATATTATTCAAAATTTGATTGTAAATCAGGATTTTGGCAAATCAAAATAGAAGAAGAATCAATATCATATACGACATTTAGTACGCCTCAAGGTAAATACAAATGGATAGTTATGCCATTTGGATTAAAAAATGCACCTCAAACATTTCAAAGAAGAATGGATAATATTTTTAGAAAATATAATGATTTCTTATTAGTATACGTTGATGATATACTAATATGTTCAGAAAATAAAAATGATCATAAAAATCATATTATAAAATTCCTAAAAGAATGTCAAAAGGAAGGAATAGTTTTATCTGAAAAGAAAGCTATTATAGAAAAACCCGAGATAGAATTTCTTGGGTTAATTATAGATAAAAATGGAATAAAATTACAGTCTCATATATCTAAAAAGATAGAAAGTTTTCCTGATAAATTAGAATCTAAGGAACAGATACAAAAATTCTTAGGATGTTTAAATTATGCAGAAGGATTTATTGAAAATCTTTCAAAAAAGAGACATAAAATACAATTTTACTTAGAAAAACTAATACTAAAGGATGGAATGAAGAACATACAGAAATAGTTAGATTTCTTAAAGAAGAATGTAAAAATTTACCAAAATTAAGATTACCAAATGAAAAGGATAATTTGATAGTTAATACTGATGCTTCAGATAAATATTGGGCAGCAATATTAAAAACAGATTTAAATGAAATATGTAGATATTCAAGTGAAACTTTCAATCAAGCAGAAATAAATTATACTACTCATGAAAAAGAATTATTAGCAATTATTAGAGGAATAAAGAAATTTTCATTATTTTTATTATCTAAAAAATTTATCGTTGAAACTGACAATTCTCAAGTTGCAGGACTTGTTAGAAATAAATTACCAATGGAACCCCAATATAGAAGGTTACATAGATGGCAAGCAAATTTATCATTCTATAATTTTGATATTATTCATATTAAAGGTACAAATAATTATCTTGCTGATTTTTTAAGCAGGAACATTGAATTTGGAGATGGATAATATCAAACAAATGATATCAGAAATGAAATTTGCGGCAGCCTATGCCAAAGAAGAAGCAGATGATATAAAAATTGGAATGGAGACATTAGCTGAGCTCTTAAGTCATAATATTAAATTATTACTTGAGATCAGTGAATCCCATACCAAGGTTACAAACGAAATGAAAGACAAAATTGATGCTCTTGAAGCACAATTAATGTCTACTGATACAAATAATACAAGGGTTGATGTCTTAGCACAATCCTATGATACCTAACAGGGATACCAACAGATACTAAGGAGTGATCCACAATGCGAAAGCAGTAGTGGACCCAGCACTATCAAAAGAGATATACAAAGTCCTAGAAAGTTGACCATAAAATCCAATGATGAACATACAAGGGTTATTAGAATCAGAACTGACGAAGATGATGATACCCCTTTATCAGCAAAAGAAGAAGAATATAGATCTTTTGCCAAAATTGTTTATGAATTACAAGAAAATGACTCCTATTTCATATCTTCAGGAGATCATGTTTATCCAAGGTTACTAATTACCAATGATGCAGACCCTGTTATGGTCAAAATGGCAGCAGACTATGGATTTTTAGATCTTATCTACCCCGGAAAAGATCTAAAAGGAATTGAAAGATTTGATGAAATTTTTAAATCTGAAGTATCCAAATTTACCAAAGGAAGGTCCATATACATAAAATTTTATTCAGACAATCCTGAGATTGATGGAATGATATTTTATCCTGCTGAACATATTATAACAATCGGATATGTTAGTAGAGAGTTTCAGATTGATGTCGGTCACAATAAAAAGTCATTACCAAAAATCACCAGATCATGGATAAAATCCCGTAGAGTTTTAGGGATGAAGGTCTTATATAAAATGGCAAAGAACTTGTATGACAAAAAATTCAAATGCTTGTGTCAATATGAAGGATGGACTCTTCTCACAAATAATGGAGGAGAGAAATCAACAATTCTGAAAGAATACATTGAGAAATTTGATACTCATCGAATCAATGGACCTATCACAACCATACAAGAGGCATGCAGAATAAGAGAATGCCCCACTTGCCGACAGAATCAAAGGTAAAAAAGATGAAAATGATAAACACATGGAGGAAAGGTGTCCAAAATGCTACAGGAGAATCCTACCAGCTGTATGTAAAAACAAGATCTGAATGACAATTATAGAAGGACTGTGTCCTTTATCAAAGAAAATGTAACAAAACAACAAGGATGGAGGGGCCATGAGGCTCTTGATGAAAAGCACGAGACAATAAAATATTATTAGTATGATGTAAGCAATGATGTAATTTATCTTCAGATTTGTGTATAAATAGAAGCCTTTGGGCTAATGAAAAAGGCAGAGTTGGTTGAGCATTCAAACTGTGAGTTAGCCAAACAAATTCCTGTCTTCCATTGTAATCATATTTCAGCCTTTAGATATCAATAAAATTCCAAGTTATTTCAGAATCCAAATTATCTTTAAAAGATATCATGAGTTTCTAAACACCTCATCCCATAGATTCTTGAAAGATTGAAGAATAATTCCTTTCTTACTTTAACAAAAAGAGAGTTTTCTTTAATTAATATCTATAATTCGAATTCAAATGACTGACACAGTGAATGTGGAAAGCTGGAATAGCAATTATCCAGTAGAGGCAGGAGGCCATTGAAGGGAACCATTTGCAGATCCAGAACCTGAAGGTTACTCGATTCTAAGAATAAAGATTTGAGATCAAAACTAAGGTAAAACTATTATTTTTGTTAAAATTAGAAAGATATCTTGTGAAATCTTAAAGAATCGTTGGGATTACTTATCTGAATATTTGCATGGCTAAATTATCTAAATGTTTGTATTTAATATTTATTTTATTAGTATTGTTTAGATTTATATAACATGCCAGGATACACAATTGAAGGATTAGATAACTTATTAGAAATTTTATTAGAAAAAATAAATAATATCATCTCTCAAATGGAAAGAATAGATCAATCATCGTCTGAAGAATATTATATACTTGGAGAAAATTTTGATAGATATATGGAAGATTATGTCAATCTATTAGATCAAAGGATGAATTTATATGCTAGAATCCGAGATAGAAATAATGCAGGACAAAATTGAAAAACTATTCTAAAGATAAGGATATATCCTAGTGCTAATTGGGTGAAATAGCCTATCTCACAATATACTTTGGGATTTTAGCCATTGACCAGAATAATGTTTTTAAAATAAATATTTTAAATCATAATTTATAAACTACCTAATATACCCTTTTTCAATATCAAAGAAAACCCAATTCCTCATTTGCTCAAATCAATTGAATCCCAAAACCCTCTCTTTCTTCTCTCTTTGCAACTTCTTCATCCTCAGATCTTTGTTCTTCTTTCTTTGTGCCTTCATCCCAAAATCTTTTTGCAATTGAAAATCGATTGCCTTCATCGTCTTGAGAATAAAGGGGGAATTAGGCATCAAGCATTTATCCATTTCCCAAGATTGATCGAATCGAAACTCGTGAAAAGCCATCACATGAACAGCCACTTTCAGGTCCCAATTTCGTAGTGGGTTACCCTAAGGTATGAAGGTTTCATCAATTTTCCCTTTTTAATAGGATTTTATGCAAAAAAAAAAAAAAAAAAAAAAAAAAAAAAAAAAAAAATTTGAGAAATCTTTGTGTATGCGCTTTTTAGCACGAGCAAAAACTTGCGGATTTGTTGTTTTAATCTTTTTTTTTTTTAGTAAAGTTTAGATTTGTTTGGACTTGGTAATATTTAGAACAAATGTTTCACTTTTTGAAGTACAAAGTACCTGAGTGAGTGCTACCTACTCTGTTAATTTTATTGCAAATTTGTTTATAACTTAATTGATTGAGTGGAGATTCCTGGACTTATTACTTGATTATGAATTAGTTTATAGTTATACAGTATGCATTTATTTGAAAGAAATAATAAATTGTATGCGTGTATTTAACTGAAGGAAGCACAAGCATTTATTGTACCATGTGTATGATGCTTTTTTTCCTTTTATTTTTGTATGAATCCAGAGGATTTCTTATTACACAAATGGAACACTATTTTGATTGTTGTGATTGAATTTTTTTAGTGAGGAATAATTTCGCAGTGTGACCTATTAGTAGAAAAATATCAAAGTAAGACAATACTTCAAAAAATAATACTATTCAGGTAGTTTTTAGAATGAAGCAAGGGAAAACTGTGAGCTTGGTTATGTAAAGTTAAAGCTGACTTTCTAACTGGAGAAGGGAGTGAGGAACTTGTATGTGAAGTGCTCCCTTCAAAAACTTAACTATGTTCGAGAGATGTTAGATGATGCCCACCGATAAATGCTGATGAAATCTTGTTTTGGACAACTATATCAAATGAAGATTTGGTAGCATTTGTATGATTTAGTTGGAAAACATGTGCTATGGAAAAAAGATTGTATTATTAACTGTGAAAATTCACCCAATTTGGAAAACGACAGTTATACGTTTTAAATGGCAACATGCCGTTTTGGGTTACGAGATCTCGATTTCACTACGAAAAAAGTATTGAAATATCATAGATGACTTGTTCGGGCTAAATGAGAGAAAATGGTACGAACTGAACGCTAAATTAGAAAAATGGCATAAAACCTTCATGTGCCATTTTATGTGATGGGTCGATTTCATTCTGAAACGTGCTATGTTTTGTATACCATAAACGGCAAACATACTTGTAAAATAATATGTGAGTTCCTGTTATTAGTTTAATTGCTATGATTTATCTGTTAATTTTCGTTAATACCTGACCTTGTAATTTTTCTGCCGTGGGATGCAGTGTTGATTGCTGGATTTGGGTGTAAGGGTAATGCTGTGGGAGATATTCCTGGTGTTAGATTTTAGGTGGTCAAGGTTTCAGGTGTCTCTCTTTTGGCGCTCTTCAAGGAGAAGAAAGAAATGCTTAGGTCTTAGTTTTGATTTTTTGTTCCCTCACTGTTGTTTTGAGTGCCTCTTGAATTGACAAAATGTTGCTACTTATGTTATACTTTATTGTAAAGTGTAGTGTAGTTTTCTACTAGTTTATTGAGTGACTCATGATAGTTTGAAAAAATGAGTCAACCGTAACATCGAAATGTAGTTAAAACTTTCATTCCTAAATTTTCATGTAGTTATGGGTGTGAATGAACAGAAACAAACACTAAATGAATAAAAACGTTAGTCATACGTTTAAAATGACCGGATGACGTTTTGAGTCACGGGGTCTCGATTTCACTTCAAACCACTAAAATAATGTCTTCAACATCATACAAGACTTGTAATGATGAACAATTACACGTTTTTCTGTTTTGTAAACCCATATCCTAAAACCTAAACCATATACCCTAAAACCTAAACCCTGAACGGTAACCCTCCATTTAAAACGACTATATGCCGTTTTGGGTCACGAGGTATCGATTTCACTCCGAAACTAGTGAAATGGTGTTTGAAACATCATACATGACTCGTACACATTGAACGACTACACGTGCTATGCTTTGGTTACCATACTTGCTACTTACGTTTTTCTTTGTTGTCAAGTGTAGTGTAGTTTTCTACTGTATTATAGAGTGACTAACTATAGTTTGAGCAAATGTGTCGACCGCAATGTCGAAATGTAGTTAAAACTTCCATCCCTAAACTTTCACGAGGTTATTGGTGTGAATGAATCGAAATGAACACTAAATGAGTAGAAACGTCAGTCATACGTTTAAAACGATCATATGACGTTTTGGGTCACGGAGTCTTGATTTCACTCCAAAACTAGTAAAATATTGTCTTGAACATCATACAAGACTTGTAATGATGAATAATTACACGTTTTTTTGTTTTGTAAACCCATACCTAAAACCTAAACCCTATACCCTAAAACTTAAACCCTAAACGACAACCGTACGTTTAAAACGACTATATGCCGTTTTGGGTCAGAAGGTATCGATTTCACTCTAAAACTAGTCGAACATGCTTTGAAACATCATACATGATTCGTACACATTGAACGACTACAGGTGCTAAGTTTTGAATAACATATTTGCTACTTACGTTTTTCTTTGTTGTCAAGTGTAGTGTAGTTTCCTATTGGATTATGGAGTGACTAACTATAGTTTGAACAAATGTATCGACCGTAACATCGAAATGTAGTTAAAACTTTCATCCTTGAACTTTCACGTAGTTATGGGCGTGAATAAACTGAAACGAACACTAAATGAGTAGAAAAGTCAACCATACGTTTAAAATGATCAGATGACGTTTTAGGTCACAGGGTATCGATTTCGTTTCGAAACTAGTAAAACATGCTTTAAAATATCATGCATGACTTGTACACATTGAATGACAACACTTGCTATGTTTTGGATACCATACTTATTACTTACGTTTTTCTTTGTTATCAAGTTAATATAATTTGTTACTGGATTATGGAGTGACTGACAATAGTTTGAACAAATGTGTCGATCGCAATGTCGAAATGTAGTTAAAACTTTCATACCAAACTTTCACGTGGTTACGGACGTGAATGAACCGAAACGACCACAAATGAGTAGAAACGTCGACCATACGTTTAAAATGATCAGATGTCATTTTGGGTCATGGGGTATCGATTTCACTTCGAAACTAGTAAAACATGCATTAAACATCGTATATGACTCGTACACTTTGAACGACTACACGTGCTATGTTTTGGATTCCATACTTGCTACTTACTTTTTTTTTGGTTGTAAAGTGTAGAGTAGTTTCTTGTTGAATTGTACGGTGACTCACTATAGATTGAACAAATATGTCGACACAACATCAAAATATAGTTAAAATTTTCATCCCTAAACTTTCACATGGTTATAGACGTGAATGAACTGAAATGAATACTAAATGAGTATAAACGTCAACCATACGTTTAAAACGATCAGATGCCGTTTCTGGAACACTAAATAACTATCAAAATTTATCAAAAATCATTACAATTTGAAGATTAAATTCACAATTTGTGTTCAACAATTAACATTCATATATCGATAACAAACGTGAATGAAAAGAAATGAACATGAAATAAGTAGAAATGACAACCATACGTTTAAAACGGTCATATGCCGTTTTCATCTTAACAAACGGGGCATAGTGGGTTCGGAAACGTTGGAATGAAGAAAAATTTAGGGATTTATGTTTGGGTATATGGTAAATATTGATCTCCAAATTGGACATTTTTGTCATTTCAATTTAAGGGTATTTAAGACTTTTAACATAGATTATAGGCTACTTGAATAATAAGTATTGACATAGACTTTTTTACCAAACATTATGGTTGACTAGGCCTTTTAAGCAAATCCCCCTATATCCTATAATATAAAAACACATTTCATTAAGGGTAAAATAGTATTTTTAATAATTAAGACCATTGTGGAAAATAGCAATAGTAAACCAACCATTTAAAAAATTATCCCTGCTAGAAGAGGTGGAGAGAGGAGCAAGAATGAAGAGGATAGTGGAGTCTGTTTGATTGTGTTTTTATTTGGTGGTGGAGGTGGGGACGGGCAAACTGAGGATGACTAAGGTGATGGAGAAGGATAACGTGGATGTTTTGAAAGTGAAGACCAAGAGGGGGAACGAGATAGTTGCGATTTATGTGAAGAACCCAGTGGCGAAGCTGGCGCTTCTATACTCCCACGACAACGCCGTCGATCTGGGTCAGATGTATGATCTTTTCAGTGAGCTTAGCATTCACCTCAGAGTCAACATGATAGGATACTGAAATTCCTACACATTTTGGAAAATTTTGATCATGAATTTGTTTGCTTGTATTGGTTCAGTGTATTAGGATTGACAAAGGTTCGATTTTTATTAGAAAGTTATTTGTGTAATGACCGTGCTATAGATGGTGAGGTGATTAGTTGTGTGGCTAATTAAAAGGTTTAGGCTATTCATCTTTATATTGAGGAATTTGTTGTAAGTATAGCTGTTGACTGAGAGTTAAGAATTTGTTTCTTGAAATGGAAAGAGTGTTTATAGTTATTTAATTGATGAAAGTAACTGATCTATTATCTCTCCCACCTACTGTAGAATCTTTATAGATAGATTGATTTTGGAAACTTAATTTCCTTGTGAGATGTTGTTACAATATTCTATTGTTGAGAGCATTTTATTAGTGTCCTTTGCTTATCGCAAATTGTTGTTTTGACACCAAACCAAACACAAAATAAGGGAAAATAGAGGCAATTGAAATTTGCATTCTCATTGCCAATTTCCTAATTACCTATAATTTTAGCAGGTATGAATACTCAAGATATGGATAGTCAACCGGCAAGGTATGAGAAACGGACTTGGTGAATGTGTTAAAGGAATTTTAGGACAAAAATGCTAAATTTCATATTTATCATTCTTTTGATAGCCAAGTGAGCAAAACACTTATGCAGACATAGAAGCTGTATATAAATGTCTTCAAGATACTTACAGCGGTAGCCCGACAAATTTCTCTGGTGGGAAGAAGATTAGTGCCACTTCGATCTATTTTGAGGGCTTGACATATAAGGTGGACTCGAAAACTGTAGTGTGGAATTGTGAAATTAGCCCTGCCTGCCATTGGAGGTATGCCACTTGTGCATTTCCTAATTTTAAGGTTGAATGTAATTTTTTGTTTATTTCCTGTTTAGTGCTTTTTCTATCTATATAAATACCTAGGAGTGTTGAATCGAATACCTTTGAAACATGGGATTTGATTTTTATAACCAAGGTTGGATTCATATCTTTGATTTTTTGGTTTTTGCTAGTGAAAATGATTAAGTAAAAGGAGTTGGAGGTGTTAATACTTATAATTATGGTTTTTAGTTTACATTACTGGTTAATCTGAATAGTTCGGCTATGAAATCTTGGTGACTGAAGTTGGGAAAAAGGCACAGGCCCTTTGCGTATTGGTGAACCACCTAGTCTACAAACTTAAACTTGTTTATTTGGCTCCCAACTGGCTGAAATCGACAGAACCACCTTTCTTCCTCTCACCGTTACAACCTCTCACAGGCTGCTCGAATAGCGTCGCGGCACCTATTCTCATCTCTCAAGCCATTCGCTCCCAAATCTTCGTCGTGTTTACGCTTACTTCGAAGAACATGGTTTTATTGTTTTCATTTACTAAATGGAACATGTAAATTATTACTTATTATTATCAAGTTAAGTTCTTAGACCAGTTTTGGAGGAGCAGATTTTTAGTGCCACAACTGAACTGAGTTATATGGGTTTCTTGTTTTCTTATTCCTATGTCTTGTGGGATTTTTCATTTATGTGTTGTTTTGCAGGGTGTATTTCTGGGATTGTACTTGGTGGGGCTTACAACTGACTCATACAGGGTTCATGATGCTTTCGTAAGGAATTTTTCCATTTGTGCATATGATTAAATTTTTAGTATATCCCGATTGTATGGGCAAACTTGATTTTTGTAGTAAATAATCAATTTCATGTGGGTTGATTTCAGAATTTGACAATTTGGGATTTTGTTTCTTGTAGAAGTAGATTGAAGAATGTAGATGAAGCCAGATTCTTGATCCTAAGGTATCCCTTCTCACCCTTCCTAATGTTTGCTTGAGTTAGCGCACAATTGTGCTTCTACGCCTGCATGACACCGAACGAATTTGCCTGCACATATGTTCTTGACTTTCTCAAGTTTCCTTTTGAGTGATATATCTTATTTAATGTTTTTTAAGATGTAAACAAGTGAATGTTTGCATGAATGAATAGAATTGGATTATCTTTGATATGATAAAATATCTTCTTTTTGTTGCTTCTCTCTCTCTCTCTCTCTCCTCCCCCCTCTCCTGCTACTAAGTTATCTCAATCATGTTAATCTTGCAAACAATGAATTTTTGCAGGAATGAATAGAATTGGATTATCTTCTTTATGGTTTAATGTTCTAGTTTTGCTTTTTAGGGATCTGATCATCTCATTGATTGTGTTTGAGATGTAAACAGTGAGATTGCATTGCATAAATGACAATTGGTTTATTTTGTTATGATGGAAATGCCCTACTTTTTCTTTTAGAGGGACTCATGAATTTGATTAGGAAAAAATAATTATCTTTACGATATTCCCTAATGTGACTCACAGGCTTCCCAATTATGCTTGAGGGCAGGCCCCATACACGTAGTTAGTTTGAGAAAAATTAACAGCTTGCTACCTGTCTGTCGTGGGATCTCACACACACCTGAGACATGGGCAAAAATTACTGTATATTTTTATGTGTAGTGAAATTATTTTCTGCTCAATTTTGCACTGTATTTGGCAACTATATTTAGCTTCAAGCTATATCCACAAAATTCTGCACAAGCTATATCCCACAAGCTGTATTTGGCAACTATATTTAGCTTCAAGCTATATCCCACAATACTCTGCTACAATTGCTCATTTTCTGATAAATACTCCCAATTTGGACAAGGTAGACTTTGTTTTGGTTTTGCTTCATAAATTCTTTGATTAAAAGAGTTATAATTTACTGATTTAACTTTCTCAGGCAATCATTGGTGATTACTTAGGTCAGCATAAGGAGTTTCCCCTTTCGGTCATGCATGCTTACATAGATTCCATGAAATTTTCTGGGATGAAGTTTGATGTTACAATTCATGAGTTCCTTAAAAGGATTCCGATTTCCAGAGGAAGCTCAAAAGATAGATCCTAAGGGTAATCAATAATGTGATCTTGTTTTTGTGCCACTGTTTTTGTACAATTTGTAATTTGGATAGTTTATTGTAGTTTCAAGCTTTATAGATGATGCAACAA
The DNA here is from genome assembly GCA_019395295.1 of Osmanthus fragrans. NCBI lineage: Eukaryota > Viridiplantae > Streptophyta > Magnoliopsida > Lamiales > Oleaceae > Osmanthus > Osmanthus fragrans. The sequence continues at coordinate 21,206,597 of CM033362.1, read as the reverse complement.
GAACTCTTTAATCCCTACTCATTTTTAGTTAGCTTGTTTTGTATCACATTTTAATGTTCAAGTGTATTGATTCAAAAATTTATAATGAAATTTGTAACGCCCCGAGTTCCGCGAACCCGGAGTGCCATGTCATCCTCTTTTTACCCTAATTTAACTGAAAAGTTGGCGGAATAACTAACTTTTAAAAATCATCACATTTAAAATTGTGAACTTTAACGGCGATAAATCTCATTTGAACTAATTTAAGGAAAACTGATTAAACTTTAAACTCAAGTTTGAAATAGCGGAAACGACAAAGTAAGTTCATAACGTTCAAATGAGTGAAATTTAAAAGTAAATTAAAAACAGTTAACTACATTTATTCGTTCATATCACCACTGCCCATCAGACTCGGCCGTCTCCAAAATCTGCAATATTGTTAAAATAATGGAATGAGCATTTTGAAGAAATACTCAGTAGACTCATCGCCAGTAATTAATTTACAGAATAATTGAACACATAACTATGCAATTTATACAGTGACATCATCATAGGCTTGTTTTCTTTGAAAAATCATAGGCTCTTTAAAACCATAGGGTGTGGATAGTCTGTCTCATGCATTTAAGCACTTAGGCTATAGGCTCTTTTAAAATCATAAGGTGTGGGTAGTCTGTCTCATGCATTTAAGCAAGTAAGTTATGCATAACATCATCTTATCTCATAAGAGATTCTCTTTCTTCTTATGCAATTAAGCATATAAGTTATGACAAGCATAACAACATAATCTATCTCATAAGAGATTCTCGTCTTATGCATTAAAATATATAAATCACATAAAGTCACATAATACATGCAATTATAATTTAAACTAATTAATGGGGGCGAGTCTACCTCAATCTATCTCAATTTGCGTGAAAAGTGGAGGGAGAATAAATCTCAATCCCTCAATCGTTCGTACGTTTCGTCTAGCCAAAAATAGAAAATAAACATTGAATTAGTGTTTCGAAATTTTTAAAGATTAAAAACAATAAAAATAAAGTTTAGGGACTCAATTGGAATTTATTAAAACTGAAAATAAAAGTTTAGGGGCTGAAATTAAACTTTTCTAAAATAGGGACTTGATTGAAAATTTATTAAAACAGAAAATAAGAATTTAAGTACTAAAATGGACTTTTTCAGAATCTGTGGGCTGATTTAATTTAAAACATAAATTTTGAGACTGTTTTCTTTAAAAACCGAATTTTGGGACTGAAATAAATAACTTTAAAACTTGGGGGACTGAAATAAACTAACTTCTAAACTTTGGGCTAAAATCATAATTTTCCAAAAATCAATTTTAATAAAAATCTCACTCTCTCTCTCTCTTTCTCTCGTTTGAACGCGAGAGCAGAGGGAGGTTCGCCCCTTCCTCCGATTCGGTCGGCGTGAAGTAGCAGCGCCACCGTCGCGTGGTGGCGCCGGCAGTGTAGAGGTGGTGGTGGGGTGATTTTTGCGTACGGGTCGAAGGTTAACCGAGGCTTGAAGTTCGAATTTCTTGGGTTTTCCGGTGGCAGCCGGCTTGAAAATGGGTCGAGGTAAGTGCGTGGGTCTACTTATTTCTTGGTTTTGGTTTTGATTTGGGGTTCGATTTTAGGTTGACTGGAAGGTGGGCTGGGTGTTCTTATGGTGGCATTTTAGGATGGTGGAGCTGGTGTGGTGGCTTGCAGGAGGTGGCCGTGGTGGTGGTTCAATTGGGCTGGGTTGTGGGGTGGATGGCTGCAGCTTGGATGTTGGTGTGGTGGCTCGTGTGGATGGCTCGTTTTTGCAGTGATGGCTGCAGTGGTGGAGCCTGTGGGTTGGAAGTGGTGGTGTTGATGTGGTGGTTCTGGGTTGTGGGATGGATGGCTGCAGTTTGTGCGTTTGCAGTCGGTGTTGGTGGTGTCTGTGGGTTGGAGCAGTCAGTGTTGGTGGTGTCTGTGGCCATGGACGACTGTGGCTTGGGTTTGGAGGTGGTAGCTGGTTTGATTGTGTGCAAACTTCATGTCATTGGTGCTAGAAACTGATTCTAGCACCATCGTGATTTTCCAATTGATGTAAGTTTCCAATTTAGAAAGGTGGCTGGAACTCACTACATTGAGTGAAAAATTTGGAGAATATGACATTTTCTTACCCCAGCTGCATGGAGGCTACTGCGTGTGGTGTGAGGAGGAGAAGAAATGGTTGCTATATGAACAGTAAAAATAATCTAGGGCACAAATCCCTAGGCTTAAATGGGCCAGAAATTGGGCCAGAAGAATTTTCTAATTGGACTTAAAGAATTGGGCTAAAATGAACATATTTGGACTAATGAAATATCGGACCCGAAATAATAATATATCGTATTTAATTTCGAATTTAAAACTATAAGGAATTTAATAAATTAATATTTGAAATTGGACTCGATTCTAATAAATTTAAATTTATTTAACAACGGCTAGACGAACACGCTTTTATTTTTAAAACTCGGGGTTAGGACTTAGCGACACGTTTTTCAAGAAAAATAATTTAAAATTCTCGATCGCTACAAAATTATCAATTTTTATGTAATTCCAAAATTTGTTTACAAAGTGTTATTTTTTAATTTTGTCGGTCAATTATCACAAACACAAATAACCGTAAAAAAAATTTAATAATTTACTTTTCGTAAGGTTTAAAAAACGCTGCAAAAGATCATTTTGCAACATTTAAAAAAAACGTTGCAAAAGACATTTTTCGCAACATTTAAAAAATGCTGCAAAAGTGTTTTTTGCACGTTTAAAAAACGCTGCAAAAGACCATTTTGTAACATTTAAAAAACGTTGCAAAAGACATTTTTCGCAACATTTAAAAAACGCTGCAAAATACCATTTTGCAATGGTAAATAAACACTGCAAAAAGTCTTCCCTCTTTCGTAACACCAACCTTTGCAACATTGGAAAAACGCTGCAAAATGTCTTTTACAGCGTTTTTCGGCCGCTGTAAAAGGTGTTTTTTGGTGTAGTGACACAAGATATTTTCATGGTATAAGCTAATGAACTTGACTTGTTGTAATTCTGAAAGAATGCATGCTTTAAATTAATGTTTTATTTAAAGAGATGATTATAGTTTTTCAAGAGGAATATTAATAACTGTAATTTGAGAGGAATAGAAAGCTATAAGAGTCTCGCTCTGAAAATTAATAACTGTAATTTGACACAAGATATCTCAATTACTTTTAGATTTTAGAATGTCAAAGTATCGAGCAGTTATGTATTTAATCCATACTACCATATTCATCTCATCCATAAGTAAAATTTATATCAGGTTTCATTTTGTTAGTTATCAGTGTCTTAGAATAAATTGTCCATTTTATAGACAATGTTTGGAGTTCAAGAAAACATCACACACATTAAACTTTGGCCATGTGTTATTAAAACCCAAAAAAGAAAACAAGTTCTAGTAACTGGCAATGAGGTAGTGGCGGCCAAAAGAGCACACATTTCCACCACATTGATACAAAATCCAAACCCACTAAAAGGATTCTAAAATTAAATCTGGAGATCGCACGTTTCTAGAACACTGATGAATCCTCAAGCTTAGTAATACCGTGATTAATTTTGTAGAATATTTTTTCTTTTAAACTTTCCTATTAACAAGTTTGATTCAAATTTTCAAGCTTCGATACTATTAGAAAAATATTACGTAGATTCAATGTTTAGATCGAGAGAAGATTTGAGATGTGTTATGAAACAGATCAAAAGATTATGACAATAATGAAATAAACAATCACACAATGAACGCCAAGATTTAAGTGAAAAACCCAAGACGGCAAAAATCACTGGCAGAGGAGGATAATTTCACTATAATCAATAGCAATGTGTTTACAATCAAGATCTCAATGCACTCAACTAAGATCTAAGCTCTCCAATATGTTGTACATATGTTCTCTCATTATTAAGGTAGAAAACATCGAATTGTATTTATATGAAACCCTGTATTCAAGTTGTAGATGAATGAAGATCAAACACATGTTAAACACAAAATTCCAGGTAACAATGTCGCTCGAGCGACGTTGAACGAGAAGCGAATGACAGGCGAGCAAAGAGCAACAGGCGATGTCTTTGTTCCAGTCGCTCGAGCAGCTAGCTAGCGTGAAGCTAGCGAAAATGCGGCTAAGTTTGTCTCGGTCCATAATTCTAATTTCTCCTTATCCAACACAAATATAACTCCAAATTTCAATAGAATTTGGATCACAATTCAACAAATTTCCACCTTAAACCAAATTCCACTACAAGGAACTTCAAGTAAACACCACGCCACCTCTTCTAAACAAGTCCCAATGGACTAAATCAATGACAAACATCAACCAAGCTCAAGCAATGCTCAAACTTGGCAACATGCAATGATTTTGTCATCATGTCAATAGGATTATCCTTAGTATCAACCTTGCTCAATAAAATATCACCACGAGCAATCACTTCACGTACAAAATGGTACCTCACATCAATGTGCTTAGTCCTCTCATAATACATTTGATCCTTAGTCAGAAAAATAGCACTCTGACTATCAGAAAACACTGTAAAAATTTGCAAGTCTTCACTGATTTCACCAATTAATCCCCTTAACCACACAACTTCCTTACATGCTTTTGTAATTGCCATGTACTCTGCCTCTGTTGTAAACAAAGCTACTGTATTTTGCAAAGTAGAGTAAACACATACCCTATGAGTGATCTCCTTTTATTAAGATCCCCTGCATTCTGAATTCTTCCAAAATGCACATACCCAATGACTCAATCTGAATTCTTCCAAAATGCAAACAAGCATTAGTTGAGCTTTTCAAGTATTTGAATATCCATTGCACTACTTTCCAATGTTCCTTGCCAGGATTTTCCATGTACCTACTAACTTCACTGACTCATGTGCTAAGTCTGGTCTTGTAAAAACCATAATATACATAAATGAACCAACAACACTGGAATAAGGAACCCGGGATATGCAGTCAATGTCTTCATCTGATTGAGGACACAATTCAGCTGATAATTTAAAGAGGGCAGCCAAGAAAGTGCTGACAGCTTTAGCATTCAGTATATTGAACCTTTGAAGCACTTTCTCCATGTACCCCTTCTGACTTAAACACAATCTGCCAGCTTTTCTATCCCTCGAGATTTTCATACAAGAATTTTCTTTGTTGCACCCAAATCCTTTATCTCCAACTCCTTACTAAATTGAGATTTTACTTTTCTAACCCCTACCTTATCCTCGACTGCAATAAGCATGTCATCAACATATAATAGCAAATATGTTATTGATCCATCATCTCCCTTTCTGAAGTACACGCAACTGTCACAATTACTTCTGCTAAAGCCATGAGTAGTCATGAACGAATCAAACCGTTTGTACCACTGCCTTGGTAACTGCTTTAATCCATACAAGGATTTTTTCAATAAGCTCACATAATTTTCTTTTTCAAGAACTATAAACACCTCTGGTTGTTGCATGAAATGCTCTCTTCAAGTTATCCATGCAAAAATGTTGTCTAGACATCCATCTGCTCAAGTTCCAAGTTATTGTTTGCAACAATCCCAAGTAAAGCTCGAATTGAACTGTGTTTTACAACCGACGAGAGCACATATGTGAAGTCAACACCTGGAATCTAATTGTCGTCTTTTGCTACCAATTTGACCTTATACCTAGCATCTTCAATCCCTGATGTCCCTTCTTTCCTTTTGAACAACCCTTTTGTTTTTAGGTAGTTTCACCAAGTGTCAAATACAATTTTTGTTTACAGACTCCATCTCCTCCTGTGTAGCAATCAACAATTTGCTAGAATCACTGCAACTGATTGCCTCTGTATATGTCTCAGGTCTTTAGTGGAATCAATTTCTTCAGCTACATTCAAAGCATATGCAACTAAGTCTGCTTCTCCGTACTTCTGTGGAAGTCTAACCTGTCTGCGAGGTCTATCTTTTGTAATAGAATACTATGGTACTACTAGTGGTGTAGGCAAAATATTATTATCTGACAAAATTGAGCTAGTCTGTTCTGAACCATCTGATTTTTCTCCTAAATTAATTCCTAACTCCACCTGAGTTGAAGTGTTCTACTCCTTAATTTAATTAGTCTTTACAAGACACACCAAGAATCATAGCAAGTTCATCAAACATTACATCCCTACTAATCACAACTTTCTTTTCCTCTGGACACCATAGTTTATATCCCTTCACACATGATTTAAACCCAAGAAAGACATACTTTCTAGACCTAAGCTTCAACTTCCAAAAAATCACACGAGCATAAGAAGGATATCCAAAAATCTTTAAATCAGTATAAAGAAGGTTTACCAGACTATACGTCTTTAGTATCTTTTTCTCAATGGCTGTTGAGGGTGAGCGATTGATCAGAAAACAAGCTGTGGTAGCAGTTTGAACCCAAAAATTCTTAGACAACCCAGCATTTGAAAGCATGCATCGAACTTTTTCCATCAAGGTTCTATTCATCTGTTCTACCACGCCATTCTGTTGAGGAGTTCCTGGCACTATCAAGTGTCTCAAGATGTCTTCAGCCCTATAGAAGCTATTGAATTCATGTGAACAAAACTCCAACCCATTATCTGTGCGTAGACATTTAACCTGATTTCCATACTACTTTTTAATCATTGTTTTCAAAAAGAAAACCCAAATTTTCCTAGAGAAGTCATCAATTACTATCAGCAAGTAATAAACACCTCCACTTGAAGGTACCCTGGTCGGTCCCCAAAGATCTGAATGAATATACTCAAGTGTTCCCTTCGTGTTGTGTCTACTAGTAATGAATCTGACTCTTTTCTGTTTTCCAAAGACACAATGCTCACAAAATTTCATCTTCCTAGTCTTGTGCCCATAAGAAGGCCCCTTTTACTCAATTCTGCCATTCCATTTTCACTCATATGCCCAAGGCGCATATGCTAAAGTTTTGTCACTTCCTCATTAGTCAGAGAAGTAGTGACAATAGTTGCATCCCCTATAACTGTAGAACCCTGCAAAATGTACAACTACGTAGAGTTTTTATGTTCCTTCATGACAACAAGAGCTCCCTGACTCACCTTCAAAACTCCACTTTCGCCTATGTACTTATGCCCCTTTGAGTCAAGTGTACTCAAAGATATGAGATTTTTCTTCAATTCTGGAACATGCCTGACATCAATAAGTGTTCTGATAACACCATCAAACATCTTTATTCTGCATGTACCAACTCCAGCAATTTCGCAAGGTGCGTTGTCTATCATAATCACTGCACCTCTTGAAACTCCTTCATATGTTGAAAACCAGTCCTTGTTGGGACATAGATAAAAAGTACATGCCGAATCACAGACCCATTCCTCACAAGGTTTGGAACCTATGTCAGAAATCACAAGAAGCTCTCATTCACTCTGCTCATCTTCCACAAAGTCAGCCTCTGTTGTGTTAACAAGTTGATTTCCTCTTTCATTAGCTCCCGCTGCCTTATTTATATTCTTCAATGAATAACAGTCTGCCCTGATTTGTCCCTTCTTTTTACAATAATGACATACCTTTTCTGCATGTCTAGATTTCGATATACCCATTATATTTCTACCAGAACTCCTATTCTAATTTCTTCCACAAACAACCAAGCTTTCCGCTTGATTTCTAGATCCACCAGCAAGATGTCAAATCTTCTCCTTGGACAATAAAGCATCATAGACCTCTTCCACGGTGAGAGTATCCCAACTATAGAGAATAGTATATCTAAAAGTCACATATAATGGCGGCAAAGAACATAACAACATTAGAGCCAAATCCTCCTCATCATACTTAACCTCCAAAGTTTCCAAATCAGCCACGATATCTTTGAACATGGTTTAGTGGTTATCCAATGACGCTTCCTCAGACATCTGGTGAGAGTATAGGCGCTGCTTCAAGTGTAACTTGTTGGTCAAGCTCTTTTTCATACAAAACTGCTCCAATTTCAACCACAATGCAGCGGCAATTTTCTTCTTAAGAACATCCTGAAGAATTTGATTTGATAGATGTAGTTGAATTTGGGTTTGGGCTTTCCGATCCCTGTGCTACTTTTCTTCCTACGTCCAGGTAGCAGGCATCTTTTCAAAGCCAATCAAGGCTTCCTCCAAATCCATCTGCGCAAGCACTGCTCCCATCTTCACTTGCCATAGAGTAAACCCCGTGTTACGATCCAATAATGGAAGATCATATTTCATTGTTGCCATGCGAAATAATCAAACATTCACTCTGATACCACTTGTTATGAAACAGATCGAAAGATTATGACAATAATGAAATAAACAATCACACAATGAACACCAAGATTTAAGTAAAAAATCCAAGAAGGGAAAAATCACTGGCAGAGGAGGATAATTTCTCTATAATCAATAGCAATGTGTTTACAATCACGATCTCAATGCACTCAACTAAGATCTAAACTCTCCAGTATGCTGTACATATGTTGTTTTCTCATTATAAAGGTAGAACACGCCGAATTGTATTTATATGAAACCCTAAAATCAAGTTGTAGATGAATAGAAGACCAAACACGTATTAAACACGAAATTCCAGGTAACACAGTCGCTCGAGCGAAGAGCGAGCAATGATGTCTCTGTTCCAGTCACTCGAGCGACCAGCTAGCGAAAAGGTGGCTACGTTTGTCGCGGTCTATAATTCTAATTTCTCCTTATCCTACCCAAATACAACTCTAAACTTCAATAGAATTTGGGTCACAATTCAACAAGATGAATAAAGTTGACGTTATGTAATGGTTTGGAGTAAATTTAATCGTTGGTCATTGAATTTTAGTAGCAGGATTAAATTATCAATTATAATAATATAATTCAACAACAATATAAACACAAAAATAAGTAGAATTAAAAAATCAAGAGTTAGTGAGTCACATCAAGGACACTGTCTTAAATTCGTGTTACAACCCCTTCATGTAGGTACTATCGGCACCACACGACTTCAAGATAAAATTCATATAGTTCACAACTAGTTTTTCTTCTATGAGCAATATCATATGGAGATAATTAACGAGTCTTTCATCAAGTTGTCAAAAATATAGGAAAATAGTATGAAATGTAGATATAGCTTTTGTTTGAGCCTGAATTTTCGAAAATACATTTTTTCAAAACTCATTTTCAACCACACATTCTTCCATTAAATAATTTTACACATAAATTCAAAAAAAAAAAATCTTATCTTTTAACCAAACATTGTCCAAAAAATCATTATTTCATAATACATTTTATCCTAAAAATGGGATCAAAGAGGGACAGTTATTTTTTAAGTTATGTTTTCTCATGTATATGTCTCAATGAAAGTCACTCCCTTTTATAGTAAAAAAAATTAATTCCAACAATCATGAATATTAAACCAATTAAAATGTAAGTTATACACTGGGAATTAATAGTTTTAATTTGTTATTAAACTGAAAATTAAAATTTAAAAAAAAATAGATTTTAATTTGAATGACTAAAACTTTTATTCTTAACTAACAACAATAGTAACATAAAGAAAAAAGCAAAAACACATTCCACCACCACTCCATCGTCGCAACCCACCATCAGAGCAATAGAAACAATTGACAAGATAATCTAACTTCTGGATCAGCCACTCCCATCTACTCTCTCCATAATCTCCTTCGACTCATGTTGGCAAATCCTCCAAACAAAGCTTTCCTTTTTAAAATCCCTCCTCTTTGAAATCTCGTACTTCTAGCACTGGTCTGACAACTCTTTGTTCCATTCTCTCTTTTTGAATATTTTCTCCATCATTTATCGTACGTAGACCCTTTTCCATCAACGTTACGATCCTTCGTTCAATCCTGTCATGCTCCTTATGCAATCGAACCTCAACATGGCTACTGGTTGGTTGTTGAAGCAAATTCATAACCACGACATTTTACTACGTTCAGTGGTTATCCATCAATCCACTATTATTGTTCTTTCTCACCCTACTGCAAACTCCTCAAAGAAAGACCTCTCACTTTTGTCAAGGATCTTTTCACTAGGCTCCAGATCGACGGCCTTGACTTTAAACAGAAGGCACTGGTAATCAGTAATTCAACTTCTCTCTGAGGACGAAAAGTATGCAAGTTTTGTTGTGAAAGAAGGGAATATGAGGTGCTTGATTCGATTTCTGGATCTTAATTCCTAGGACTCTTTAATGGTGTTTTAAAAAGCTCGTCTAGACACTCCAAGGCCTTTTTTTCAATTCCTAAAAGGCTAGATTTTTTTCCTTTCACTCTTTTGTCTTCCCTAGGTGTGCTTTATTAATTTAATTATGTATATTTTTTTCCTTTTATAAAAGTCTTTTATTTGATTTTAGTTTATTAATTTTATTTAAAAATAATTATTTGACATTATTTCAAGTTTTTAAAAGACTTTGTATGCACAAAAATAAAAAAATGACTTTATTTGATAAAGAGTTAAACAAGGTTTAAGTTACGGTGCTATCTACATTATGTAATTATGATTTTGAGACTCATTATTTTGTCGAAAATTTCGAAAGCATGAATGAAATTTTTATAAATCTATGAAATAGGATTTGTTTAGTTGAAAATTGTGAAAAGTAGTGTAATTTATGCATTTTGAAAACTTGAATATTGTATAATTGACTAATTGCAAGAATTATTAAGTAAATATTGTATGTTATAATTTTAAATGTTTGATATGTATTACTTTAATTAATAAATAATTTTTAAAATGATTAAAAATTTAAAATAATATTAAAATAAGAAAATATATTTTTACACCTAGGCATCCTCTAGACTCGTTTAAGCTCGTAAAGCTTGAAATTTCGCCTCCACACCTAGCCATGTTTTATATTTTTTAGAACGCTGCTCTTTACGAGAACTAACTGTGCTTACTGTGTGTATGCTTATTTCAATGAGTGATTATATGAGAAAATGGAGCTTTAGGTCCATTGTTGAGGATTATAGAGTGTAGCTCGATGCCCATGAAGGAAAAAGTGGCAATGGCAGTTGAATTCATCACTACGGATACTAATAATACTTGGACAATAGTGCTTTTAAAAATGTTTCCACGGTTGAAGAAATTCAAATTGCATTAGCATTGGAGAAGGAGCCATTCCTGCTTTGGTACAGTAACTTATTACGGGATCCCACTAGACACAAGAAAAGGTTGTCGACTGTACTGCTATTCTTGCTTCATTGGGTGAGTATTTTCGCAGCTTTCAAAAGAAAAAGGCTTTATAAAGCTTGCAATTGCTTAATGAATCGTTGAATTATAAAATATGGTGACATTGCGAAGTTTATACAATGTGATGAAGAAGAGAGGTCGATTTCAATGGTGTTAACAAAATCACTACAATATAAAATAGGCTTTTTTTTCACTATTCTTGACACATGTCAGCAATATATATCGCCCAACATAAATGGTGTTGTTTGTTAATCCAAAAAAAAAAAAAAAAAACCGCAGGAACTCCATTTTCTCACGCCATCATCCATACCTCTATTTTTCTTTCTTCTCTTTCTTATATTTTTCTAATTTCTTCTTCAATGAAAATCACTATGAAGTAAATCTTTTGGGTGGGTTTCTTATTTCTCTGTAAGGTTATGGATGCTTGCAAGGGTACTGTTGATTGCTGGTTACGAAAGAGACATCGTAGAGAAAATCAATGTTAATAAATCTAAGGAATGTCGAAATTCACATAGCCGAGAATCTTATGCCAACGTACAAAAATTGCGTGATGCTCGCGTTCGGAAATTGACTCCTCGATCGAAGCATTCTAGAAGAAGGAAAGTGTGGGTGAGGGTATATTGTATGATATAAATTTAGTGCTTTACGTTATTTCTGTAACTATTTTCCTTTCCTTTCCTTTCCTTTCCTTTCTCTTCTCACAGATGTGAATTTTGTTACATTGGATTCTGAGTTAAGCTCTGACGTCTCTCAAGTAGATCTGTCTAATGAAATGGTCTCTGCTTTTTATGTACCTACGCAGTTGATTTTATTATATTTTGTATTTTCTAGGCGATGTTTCTGAATCTCATGAATCTGATGATGATGTATATACTCAGAGTGTTCTTGATATTCAAGAAAAAATTGGTAACTAATGCTTCGATTTTGGTTTTGGTTTTCTGTGTTATTACATTTCATTGAAGATTATTGTTTATTTCTTCCTACTAGGTTCTACTGCAGAAAATACTTCAAGTGTAACACCAATCAATTTAGAAGAAATTCCAATTGAATGTTGTTTGTTATCGTTGCCAACAATTTTTAATTTCTGTGGAGCAAAAATGTTTTTAAAAGAAAGTAAAGGTTTTTGTTGTTTAGAAGGAGAGATTAAACTAAAAATCTACATTGTACCTCCAGAATAACATCATTTATTTACATCTATATCTGATGAATAAGTTGAATTTAGGACTTATGTTCGAAGTTACAATCGTAACTTCTCTTTCACTTCATTTGGTGTAAAATACAATAAAGATTTGTGCCGAAGAAACAAGGGAATATATACTTTCAGAATTCAGGGACATATATATCATTACTTCAATTCTCCCCGTAGATTCTACACCTTCTTATTTATAGCTTTATTTTTACAACACTGAAAATGAGATGATAAGTAATCGATTGAAAATATCAGATAAATTGCCTCAATTAGTTATTGCAAAGTTAGTACACATCTTGGAGAGTAATCCGTACGCAAGATTTTTTTCGATGTTTAACTGATGTTCTTGATTTAGACAGTCGTTACATAAAAATTGCATGTAATTTAGGCATGGATCAAAGAGTTTATAATGCGTTAACAGCATCGAAGTTGCTACTGTTTGGGTGGATGACAAACATCAAAAAAAAAAACGTTGAAACTCGTGATATATCTATTTATAGTCATTTCGGTAGTAAACATAGAGTGCACTATTGTTTTGGATGTTATGATCCTCTCCAATACCCTTTGTTATTTTCCAATGGTGAGAATGGTTGGCATCAAGGTATTGAAAAAGTTACGAAGGGTCTAACCATCATGATGCTTGTTCTACAAAAATGCTACTTGATGCACATTGTGTTAATTCTCATGAAAAATTATTGAACAATGAAATGACAGGTTTGGAAATCACTGTTATTTTTTATTTTATAATTATTATTTGTTTGTACATTACTAATATTTATTTTGTTTGATACGTTTTTAGTATTGCAGAAGAAGCGAAAACGATTGCAGGTTTCCTGTCGTGAATACTATTGTTATAAACTGCAAATCTGATCATTAGATAACTCAATATTATTACATGTTGGTCGCCTTTTTCTACGATATGTGGTTGACATGTATGTTATAGTTGAATCTTCTAGATTAGACTACTTTTGTAACAATCAGACTGGATTACGTAGTGAGCTTTACTAGGGAATTGTTGATAGTGTAGAAAATGGTAAAATTAGAGGGTCAAATGTAGGTCGAAGGATTATTTTACCATCCTCATTCATTGGTGGTCCTAGGGATTTGAGGATTTGAACAAAATGTACATGGATGCCATGACATTAGTTCAAAAATTTGGCAAACTTTATATTTTTTTTAAACGGTTACATGCAATTCCAATTGGCCTGGAATCAAGCGAGAATTAAATTATTGTGATGAGGTTCAAAATAGACCTAATTTGGTGTCACGCAATTCAGTGCAAAGTTGGAAGTGTTAAAAAAAGATTTATTCGAAGAATATTTATTTGGACCCGTAGTTGCATATATATATGTAATAGAATTCCAAAAAAGATGATTACCACATGCTCACCTTCTAATTATATTGAAATTTGCTTCAAAAATTTTGTCTCCTGAAAGTGTGGATAGAATTGTGTGTGTCGAGATCCTTGATAGTACAAACTACCCTTATTTGCACTCAGTTGTTGTAAAACACATGATGCATGGTCCTTGCAATTTCTTAAATCCAAATAATGTGTGCATGAAAAGTAGTGGAATATATAGGAGTCGTTATCCACACAAATATAATACACATACTTCTTTAGATGAAACTTCTTATCCAAAATATATAGAAGGCAAAATGATGGTAAGAAAGTTAAAGTTAGAAAATATTTACTTGATAATAGATGGGTTGTACCTTATAATCCTTATCTATTAGCTAAATATGACTATCATATGAATGTAGAGATATGCTCAACAATAAAAGGTGAGAAATACTTGTACAAATATGTTTACAAATGACATGACAAGGTGAATTTCTCTGATAATGAGAGTAAGTCTGACCATTTGGATGAAATACATAGATTTCAGTCTGGTAAGTGGATCTCTCCCCCTGAAGCAATGTGCAGGATATATGATTTACTATATACGAAATGAATCCAGTCGTTATTTCATTACTGTTATATCTAGAGAATAAGCAATTAATTACATATAAGATTATTGATGATCTTCCTAAAGTTATGAAACGAGATTTCTTTCAAAAATCGATGTTGAATGAATTCTTTATCATTAATGTTACAATGTAGAGGCTAGAAAATTGTTGTACAAAGAATTTCTTGAACATTTTGTGTAGGTTGCACAACAGAAGTGTTGAATTGTTAGAAAGAGAAATATGGGTGTTGTGGTTGGGAGGATTGTAGCAGCAAGTCCAATAGAGGGTAAAAGATATTACTTGCGAATATTGTTAAATCATGTCAGAGGACCTCTGTCTTTTGAACATCTAAAATTAGTAAATGGTGTTTCTCTTAATACTTTTCGTAAAGCTGCATTGTTACAAGGTTTACTTAGAGGGGATAATAATTTTGAGTTGTGCTTATAGGAAACTTGTACTTATCAAATGTTAAAATCATTACATCGGTTGTTTGCAACTATTTTAGCATTATGCTGTCCTATGATCCAAAGAAATTGTGGGATCAATTTAAAGAATATATGTGTCAATATTATTTACGAAAGAGTATGATTGTACATGATGCTGAATTAAAAACATTACAATCTATAAATTCATTCTTAGAACCATTTGAAAAATCTTTGAATGATTATGGATTAACTATTTATGATATCACTATCGAAGAAGACAAGATATTACAAAAATTGGTTAATGAGGAATTAGGAACATTATTAACTTAAGGTAATCTTTCATCTGCAAATAGTCTTAACAAAGAACAAATAATTGCTTATGATGCAATCACAAGTAAAGTTTTTGATGGTGTAGGTGATATGTATTTTGCTAATGGTCCAAGTGGAACAGGAAAACTTTTTGTATCAGGCATTTCTTACTATTGTCACATCAAGAAACTTGGTTTCTTTAGCAACTGCATCTTTCAAAGTGGCTGTTGGTTTACTGCTAGGAGGTCGAATGGCACATTCAAGATCTACAATTTCACTTCATATTAATACTGATAGTATTTGTTCAATCAACAAACAGTCCGCTCTAACTGATTTGTTTAGGATGACACAACTAATAATTTGGGATGAGGCTCCAATGATAAATTCTCATGTTGTAGAAGCTTTGGACAGAATATTAAGAGATATAAATGATATTGAATTGCCATTTGGTAGAAAAGTAATCATTTTGGGTGGGGATTTTCGACAAATTTTACATGTTGTCCAACGAGGAAGTAAGGAAGATATAATTGCGTCAAGTTTTGTTAATTCTCATCGCTGGCCCCTCTTTACAAAATTTAAATTACTTTAGAACATGCGAGTTCTCTATATCCTTCTTTTTGTGAATATTTACTTCGAATTGGCAATGGAAATGAAAAGCAACATTCTTGTGGTATGATTGAACTTTTGTGTCATATGACTTTAGATTATGAAGAGGACAACATTTCATTGCATAAATTAATTGATGTTGTATTTCCTAAAATAAGTGACTATTCCAAAAACCTTTAGTGTATGATTAATCGAGTCATTTTAGCTCCAAAAATGAACATGTTGATGTCATCAATACTATTTTGATATAACATTTCTCAGGCGATGCTTTCACTTATTTATTGCTTCGAAGAAGTGTTAGATAGAAGTGAACAATGTATGCAAGAAGATTTCTTCAATTCTATAATCCTGAATGGTATACCACCACATGAACAAGATTGGCATGTAGGAATTTTGAACGGAATGTGATATATTCAGAAATTGCTACTGGAGAATATAGTGGTAACAACGTATTTCTACCCCGTATCTCTTTATCCCGCTAGAATATGATAAAACTGCATTTACATTTAAGAGAACACGGTTCCTTATGCATCCATGTTTTGCAATGACTATAAATAAATCTCAGGGTCAAACTTTGGAATATGTTGGGTTGTATCTTCCACAACCCATATTTTCGCATGGAACTATGTGTTTACTTATGTAGATTTTTTTTTACTTCTCATCTATTTATTCACCCAAGCAACTTATAACATGTATAAAATAATATTACTTCAACTTCCATTCATGAAATTATTTGTCTAGTTATCGTTTTCTGCCTACTATGTTGTAGTAGAAATTTTGATTGTTGCCACTATTTTCAAAAATGGGTAGGGATTTCATGACTTTTGTTTGTAAGCCAATACTTTATTAGAATTAAACTACTGTAATTTTCCTAATCTTGATAGCATGATTGATTCTCTATTACAATCTTTTGTTATGATTCTTTGTTATAGAGACTGAAGGCACGTTCCTCGATAAGTCATCCATTTGCTGGAGTGATAGAAGCAACATTACTTTGAATCACTTGCTGCTGCTATTTGTGATAGCATGTTTGTAATAGCGTGCCTATGTCTAAGGTTATGGAATTGTACATGCTATTCAACTCTTAAAATTTCATGAATTTCATGTATGTATTTTGAGAAATAATGTTATACAAATATATACTGTATGCCATAACATTATCTTATCTGAGTATATTTATGTTTTGTATATTTAAGTAGGCTGTTCTTCTTTCATGGTTGTGTTTTTTTTTTTTAAGTGTGTTAATGTTGGTGTATCTTTGATAGGAGGAGATATGTGATAAAGCTTTGGCTTGTGTAAAAATTTAAAGAAAGAAATTTATGTATTTTCGCTTCGTGTAGCAGCATGGAACAAACTGCTGCTGGCTGCAGAGCCCAAGCTCCGCATAGCACGGAGCATGTGCTATGACTTTTTCGACGGGTGGATTGGGGGCGTTGGCATCTAGGTTTTGGTAGAGGAATAAGTATAAAAAAGAAAGATACTACAATCTCATGATTTACTATCAATTCATCCAATATTTCCTTTTTTTTAGAGGAGAAATCCATTTGGAAATCTTGGTTCAAACCTAAGCAATGTGTTATTGTCTATTACTTTACAAATCAATTAAAGGATACTACAGTATAAATAAACAAGAAAACCGATTTAACTAGAATTAGTAATAGCATGATGAATATATTAACAATCAAAATCCGATGATAAATTTTTAGTACACGGGGAAGTAGAATAGTACCATAGCTAAATAGAAAATACAAAATTTAAAAATTCCCAGACAACTTAGACTTCCATCCATGTGCTCTTTTTTGTAGACTCTAAACATTTGAGGCTCATTATTTAGTAGTTCAAACACACATATGTCACCCATTTGTAGATTTTTATCTCTAACATAACCTGCCCAACCAACAATGAGATGTCGTATTATGCCATTTGGTCTTAAGTTTGTAGTAACATTCGAATTGTGATGTGAAGAGTCGTGAATTTGAACATTGCGTACAGACTTTGGCAAATTTTGTCTAGCAGAAATTTCATGTATATTCTGCAAAGTAAAATGACAAATCAATGAATCAACATATTTGAAATTATATAAAATGAATGATAAATAGTTTAAGTTAAAGAGAAATTACAATTTTTTGGTAACCATCACTGTTAGCCATTAGTATCACTTCAAAAGCAAGATTCTCTGTATCTAAAATGTCTTATTCTTCTTCTTCTTCTTCTTCAGAAACAGGGTCGCATGTCATCTCTAACCCCGAGTGGTCAAATATGTTAACAACAAATATAGTATTCCCATCGTATTTAAAGACTAAAACATAACCATCAAATGATGGTCATAAAATTGTGGTCATCCACCAGTTAAATATATCTTTTCATCTACCCTTTCCAATTGTATGTTAACAATTATACCGTCGTATCCAATCAAAGGTACTACATCACTAAGTTGATGTCCCCAATCGTTCACAAAAGATCTAGGAAGTATCTATAACAAAAATTTAAGTATGACATTTAATCAATTCTTTAATATATATATATATATATATATATATATATATATATATATAATTTTAAAAATTTGAAAGAATGAATTATTACATAACTAACCGACGAATGGTATGGTTCAAGAAATGAGTGATAATTTTGAAGAACCGGTGTGACGCATCCATTTCATCTAACAAGATATTTATGCTACAGGATAATAAGTAGATGTATTTATTAACAGTAGAGAATAATAAATTTTAGGAATGTGAAATGAATGTTATAAGTAATAGATTTGCAAATGAAGAAATTTTCAATTGATATTGCCATAACATTTTTGGTATTATACTTCCTTCTTCTTATTAAGATTTTGTGGCAATTGAAGGTTTTTTTGAATGGTGTACACCTTCAGGATGAGGAAGCAACTTCCCAACCAAAAATAAAACTAAAAAAAATATATGATAAACAAAAAAAAATGACTTAAAAAAAGAAAGATATATAATGAAAAAAATTGGTCTCGGACAAACGAAATCTAAGTAAAAAGTTTAGGAAAAAAATAAATTGTTGTAAATAGAACCTGATGTTGTTTGAGTGAAGAACCACCTGCAAATTTTTTAAATAGTAACTTTTTTAGATGGAAGCTAAAGCTAAAGAATGAAAGGAGTGAAGAAGGAAAAAGAACATAGAAGGCAAAAAATAAATAGATCTTTATCCGACTCTTGATTTGACAAAACATTCACAAGAAGAAAGAAGCTAAAAAAATAAATCGTTTGTCTTTTCCCAGATTTGACAAGAGCATCACAGGATGCACAGGATGGAGAAAGAAAAAATAAATGTCAATCTTCCCCATGAGAAAATAAAAATGAGGAAACAGGGAAGTTACAAACAGTTGAATCACCCTTTCTTTGATTTCCGGTATTTTTTCACCACATGCAATAGGATTGGTTAAATGTAGATTTATGTTAAATACAATTCTTATGAAGCAAAGACAAAGGATAAGACTTGGCCAAATACTTAATTCTGAAAATCTACAATCTTTTCACACTAATGCAGGTACAAAAAAATACAAGATATTAAACAGAAATTTGAATTCCCACTAATGGAGTGGTCCCCGCCAATATTAAAATTCTGTATCCATACCTATACCACTCAACTTCATACCTATACCACTTATAAGTTTAGATTTAGATTTTTTGAAGACAATTTCAAAATTCATTGCAGTCCAACCTACCAAAACACATGCCATCGTCGTCGCTGTTACCACCGGAAAAGGTAATGAACTTCATCATCTTAGCAAATCATATCAGATAACCATAGTGCGGAGCTTCCTGTGCTCCACACCGTGCGTAGCTTACTAAGCTCTACACAATGTGGAGAGCACACTCCGCACCGTACGGAGCCTACTAAGCTCTGCACCTGTGGAAGATTTCTTTTGATATTTCTCGTTGCTTTTTTCTTGTGATCCATCTTTGTTAACTGATTGCCTATAGTGTATGAATCTTCATATTAGATATATTAGGATAAAGCAGAGCATAATCAATTTTTTCATGTCTTTCTTAAGATGTCGTGTCTACAACAAAAATTGAGGAAAAAACATCAAGCAAACAAGTGTAGAGGTGTTATCCATATTAAAAAAATTGCTTACTTCGATTTCATTCATCAATTTAATGCCTCGATGATGCACATAACATGTCCTTTCTACGCTTTGTCTCCAACCTGCATGAGTGCATCATGTTAGCCAAAGAAAGAGAGAGACACTAATGTGCACACGCAAAGAAAGACGAATATTGGTACTTTGATGCCACTTTTCAAGCATTATGTAATCAGACACACGTGAATAAACTTCATAGGAAAGCACTACTTTGGTCTCCTTACTATGATCCTAGAAAGTTGGTTGCGAGCATATAGACTTCATAATTTCATTGCTTCTAATTACAAAATAATTTGAAAGTTACAGTTAAGTAGATTGTAATTCCATTATTAATAAATTTTATTCTAATTAATAACTTGCGAATATGTCTTTGGAGTATATAATGTCTCCAAACCAGTGGTTTTCTGCTACTACCACTCAGTATCCAAATCATAAATACATTAAATATTTTCTGGAACTTATAAATATAGATCAACAAGCCTCTTTAATGAGTAGTAATTTCTATGGATTTCTTTATGGAGCCATTTACAAAGCAGAAGAAGAACAACAGTTTAGTAGCAAATTGGTGCATGAATTCATAATGAAGTTTGTAAAATGTGGTAAGAACAATGAGGTGTGGGTACATTTAAATAATCATTTTTCCTGCTTTGGTATGCAAGAATTTTATCTCATTACTGGATTGTCTTGCCATGAAGTCGACGTTAATCTTCAATCAAATAATGATAGGCTTATAAATCAAAATTTTGATGGTACAAAAGTGATTAGTATGAGAATGCTTTTTGAAGCATTCTATCTTTATGAAGATGAGGATGAAAAATTTTAACTGAGATTAGTTATGTTGATGGAGTGCGTGTTAAAACCAACCAGAATGATTATTGATTACAGAAGTCTTAGCATGGTTGAGCATGTTGACGTCTTTCTTGCATATCCAGGGGGTCGTATGGCTTATTTTGTTCTATTAAACTCATTGCAAGAACGGGTGAAGAGGATGCAACATAATCAACAAATTAGTTGTAAATATTCATTACATGGATATCCACTTGCATTTCAGGTATTCTTTTATAGTTTCTTAAAGTGTTTGTATAAGAAATAAATTGTTGATATCTAATATTTGTTTTTCCTAATGTTGTAGTGTTGGATATATAAAGCATTTCCCGAAATTGGAGAAAAATTTGGACGACGTAGATATAAAATGTTACAAAGTCCATGAATGCATAGGTGGAAGCCAAATAAAATATTAACGGAGAACATTGTTAGGCAGTTTTTGGCCACCGAAGAGATATGATTTGTTTTATGAATCTACATTTACATTTAATAATTTAATTATATTTGTTTATTACATTTTTTATTCTTTTTAACAAAAAATTCAAAATAAATAGTTCCAATATTTTAGATCCAGATACTTGGAGTGTTGCAGCCTACAGAAAAAAAATTACAAATAGTATGGTACACAAGTCTTTCACTGTCACTGGACAACCAACATAATGTATTAGATGCCATCGACAATGTGCAATTAGATAACATGCCACATATACCATAGAAAATCCCGTAGGAAACTATTTCGGATACTTATACTACAGTTGGAGTTGAATCGAGTTCTCCTTCTGTGGGTTCCAACTATGTAACTAGATAATGGATGGAAGAAATGTTCGGCATGTATAGATAGCATATATAATCAGATGTGTCTACTTTGTGTGATAACTTAAAGGCGGACATGCTTGAAGAATCAAGAAAGCAACGGGCTGACTATCAAGGAATTGTTGACAACTAAAGACAGCTATTTGAAGAACATAAAAAATGGCGACGGGATCACTATCAGGAAATGCAATCTTCCTTGCGATCCTATATAGATACCATTATAACTTCAGTAAAATCTTATATTGACGAAGAAAATAAGAATATGTTGAACCAATTATCTGGCTAGGAATCAAATATGGAAGCCATTATACATTCTTTACAGTAGGATGTTGTCCATAAGGGTCCAATTCACGGTGACCAACCTAAGCCCTCGACATCTCAACAAACTCAGACATCTCAACAGATTCAACATGTTCAAAGGCTAATAAAAGAAAAGAGAGATAAAGGGAAAAAGATACAGTCTGGTCGTTATCCTTTAGAAGACTATATTATGGACAAGTACACAACTGTTAGAGATTGGGTCGTCAGAAATCCATCTGAGTAAGAAATCTATTTCTGCTTTATTAGGCTGAACATTACAATTTTTATTTAATTAATCTAATGTTTATTCCTATTTTGTTATACATTACATATTGGGATGATAGAAGTGGCAATCTCTACGGAGGAGATATGTTAAAGGTTATAATGGATATAAACCAAGTTATGAAAGTTGCGGTTAGTCAAATTTAGTCATCATAATCAATTTCATTCTATACTTAACATATCTAATTTACATGTCTATTGATTTTGTTAGAATATTGATTTGGAGTTAAATCTGTTGAGACTGCGAATTCGTGATGTTTGCACCCTTTGTTCTAAAGAATATGTGATTCTAGACTTTAAATTTAAAGATGAAAGTCTTCGCCGAGTGATGTGGCAAGTGAACAACAAGGAACACAGCTAAGGACCTCGGAGGTCCAGTAGACGTAACATTCTTACAAGAGTATATATTTGGCAGATTGTCCGTGGCTGGTCTTCCATGGATATGGTGCAATTATCCACTAATTCCATGCTTGTATCCACAAAACTATTGGTATCTCTTTCTGGTTGATTTGTGTGGATGGAAATTCCAAATATATTATTGTAGGCACAATGTTCAAAAACCAGAACAAGTGAGGAACATGCATATCCAACATTCACTTTAGTCCAAACACTATTGATGTCTGCGGAGTTGTCATCCAGACGAGACTTAAGGAAATAGAGAAAAAAGCAAATGGAGATGGAGATTATACCATATCTACCTTGTGCAAATAATGGGTGAGGATTTAGTTTAATGTTTACTGTACTACTTAATTTCCTATATACAATTTAATTTCTTCTGTCATTTGTTTACTATACTATTTAACTTACTCTGTCATTTAATTTTATATACTGATTTAGTGTAACAGTAAACTATTTCAGGCCCAACTGTGTAATTTTTGTACTGAAATACATAAAATGCTTCGTTCTAGGGTATCCAATAGAAACAGTTGAATCGAACAGAATGAGTATATACAAATGAAAAATTGTTGTGGATATTTGTTACAATGAATATTTTCTACATCACCGTTCTTGATTCTATTGGATACTCAACAATGCTTGTTCATATGCCATGTGAGTTGTAATTCGAATATAATCTTTAGCCTATACTCTGATTTATTTTATACTCTCATATTAACATGTTAAAAATTGCTTAGTCTATACTCTCATTTATTCTATATTCTTAGACTAACTTCAATTTTATATTCTTGTCTAAAATCTTCCTAAAAACTTCATATGGTAAAACTTCACTTTCTTTATTTTCTAAGTTAAAAATTAGGAGAAAGAGACTTATACAAATTTTTAGCTACAACTTTTTACTTTTCCAATTTCTGCTTAATCTTTTTCAAATTTAGCTGATCGTTTCGAATTTCTTAACTTTCTTAGAATGAGGATTAGCATTTATTTTCTGGTTTACAGCCTATTAAGCCATAGAGTTGTTTGTTTTCTCATTTACTTCGGGTAAATCAATTATTGTATTATGGTTAGAAAAAAAATATGAATTTGAGAAATTACTTTGACTAAAAATCTCAAGACCCATGCCTCAATCCACTAATTCTAATTTTTTTTTCATGAATTTTAGGTAGCGCATGTTGTATGAAATTGATGACCATACTTCTCTATACAAGAAGTGGTGCTATAATTGTACAACAACTCTATATAAGTATTCTATATAAGCGCGTCTCTGTGTTTGTGTTTAGCAGCCTTCTACTTCTTTCTTTTTGTAGAAAAAAACTTCTGCTCCTTTTTCACTCGCATTCTTTACGTAAAACTTAGGTATAATTTTATTTTATTTTTGTAAAAACTTCGTCTTTATTTCATCTGCATAATAATGACCGCAATTTCTTCTTTGATTTCATACAGGAAAGGAAAATGAGTCAAAAATACAAACTAATCCCAAATATCTATCCAGGGCAAACTGATTGGACTGCCAAAGTCATTTTGGCTGAAAAAGAGCGCTCCAAAAATAGGTCGAAATCATGATTCAAAATACTTTAAAATGACTTTGATCGACACAGAGATATTATGTTCTTTAACCAACATTTAACTTTTCCATTTTTTTTCATTTTATTATACTCGATATGTTTCAACCCAATTTTTCTCAACCCTGTACATTATTTACATTATCATCACATACACCTCCTCAATTTAGAGACTCTGTTGGTAAATTCCAATAGACTATTTCTGGAACAACGAGAATAGTAGAAGTTCAAGAAGATCACAGTGAACTTCTCTCTTCTACCTATGTGTTTACTCCTTTCCATGAGCTACAAGAATATATGGATTCAAACACAAACATTTAGTAACTTAAGCCATTATTTTTTCTCTCTTTAGACAAATATACAACTGATAATTGTTTTTTAATTCTTTCAGCTATCCTTGAAGCAGCTATAGATATTCGACCAAAGAGACTCATTCAGACGCGATTTGGCTCGCAGTCTTATGTTCAGGATGTTGTTCTCATAGACAAGAAGTTTGCACAACCACTTAAATTATACAGTTCCTATTTACGTTATTTCAACACCAAATTCTTTAATATCCATTTATTTTTTCATTTTACAGGTTTGAAATAGTTCTCTTAACTATGTGGAATAATTTTATGGAGAAAGAATGTACTCTCATTTCAGAAAAGTTGGCTAAGAAACCAATTGTTGTTGGAAAACAATTAAAAGTGTCATCTTTCAATGGTAGAAACTACATATAAAATTCACTTATTCACTTATGCTTATTCATTATTCACTTTATACAAATAGTCATTGTGTATAACAGGTCTCTCAATATCAACAAAACCCAACAACTCTTTCATTATTGATGCTCCTTTCAAACAAGTTGTTGAATTAAAGACTTGGTAATTACTCCTGAATCTTCTCTTTAATTTAGTTTACTTATTCTTATCTTGAATAGTATAACATTAAATACTCAACCTATATCTCATAAAGTAAAAGTATGTTGTCAATCTTATGAATGTAGAACTTATAAATCTACAAGTTTTGTCTACTACCAAATGTAATCATCTCTATTTCTTATTTCGCTTGCTCTTTTGATCATATCTAATACAGGGGTGGATGCAAATCTTCAAAAGTTGAATGAGATTGTAACAAAGAAGTGTTACTATGCATTGACATCCTCAAGGGTGTCCATTTCAAATAAAGACAAATTGACTGATATAAGAAACATTCAAGGCCTTTTACTTATTGTAAGTTACCTTACCTTCCTTCCGCTGTTGTATTATGTTTATGTTATGTGGTATTTTATTTTCATTATTAACTTCCTTCTGATATTGTGTTTTATTTCATGTTGTATTGAATATCAATTATCTTTACTATTCATTATTAACTTATCCCAATTTTCTTCATATATAGCAAAACTATTTTTGGTTAAAAGCACAATCACACATTGCACATCATGATCAGTCTTGCTGGTACATGTCGTGCAACAATTGCAATAGGTCTAAATATGCCGATTTCGATGAAATCCATTGCTGCTCATTCTGCAAATATTCTCAAGCTCGTGTTGTTCCTAAGTAATCACTGTGGGCACATGAAGTGAAATTTAATTCAAAATATGTCTTTCGAAATCTTACATATGTATCATACCACTGTAGAGCAAGAGCCTCAATCCAATTGCAGGATGTATAAGGATGTATCGATGCTACAATTATAGGAGAACCTATTGAAAAGTTGTTACAGTGCTCTGCACTCGAGTTGATGAAATGGGCAAATTCATGGACAGATTCATTTCCCACTTCAAACATATTTTTGAATTATATAATTACTATCAATATATTCGTTTACATTACTAAAATTCCTCTTTCAGGACGAAACAACGAATATAATTATATAATTACTATCAATATATTCGTTTACTTCTCCCAACGAATGATGATTTGTTCTTCCATATAAAAGCTGTGAAGCAGAATAATCAAAAAGAGTACAAGTATGATATCATCTTCATGGTTGATACATCTATATCTTCAGTTACACCAAAAAAACAACGCATCAATGGAAGCACCTCTCTAACTCCAATTGTCGAATCATTGTAGCTAGTACATCATGATCTTAATGAATTATTAGCCAAGAGAATTTTATTTCCAATTTCCAATCCTTCCAGTTCTCCACATAATAAAGGGAAAGGAATTGCAATGGATGAATCCATTTATGAAAATTCGGATGTTTAGCTGTTGGAAAACTCCTGTTTTTGTGTCCTCTAGTTTACACAGCATCTAGTAAAAATTCATATATGTATTTTGTCCGTTGACCTTAACAAATGACTTCTATTTCAACCTACTGACGAACTAGTTATTTAGCTAAACATGATTTGTGGTTTAGCTCTATAACTATTCTCCGCAATTTTTTATGCATTTTTTTGATATCCTGGTTAATTATATGAAGTGGAATGATAACTTTTGGCTCTCATTATTTTTTCCTGTTTAATGTTTGACAAAAGCAAAAGAATTACAATGAATGAATTATACATCATGACCAAAAAAAAAAAAATTATACCATTGATGGTTGAAACTTCTTTCCTACAACAAATATCGTTTTTAAAACTATCTCATTTACTTAACTTTCTTGAAAATTTCACAAACAAACATTTCTACATTTCTTTCCCTTCATACTACAGATATTATTTCATCTTCAAAATTTCGAAGCCTCCTAAACTCGAATTTATTTGGCTAAATTTGATGTGTTTTTCATAGCTAAACAAAAAAAGTCAAACTAGAATTCAACGCTGATAGATAAGTGAAAGTCCATTGGCGTCACTTCTTTTGCTCACCATAAACATTAGAATTTCATTATTTATTAGCTCAAATACACGTGTCACTCATCACTCTCACATAATCTGCCCAACTGTGGTGAGACATCGTATGTAACCATTTGGTCTTAAATTTGTAGCAACATCCCAATTGCAATGTGAAGAGTCGTTAATCGCCTACAAGTCTTTGTAGATGTTGTCTAGCGAATCTCTTATGTATATACTATAAAGTAAAATCATCACAAACCAAAACTATGGAATTTGAGATTACATGGAAAGTGTGAATATACTGAATATAAAATGATGTTTTCTACATAAAGTTAGACAGAGCTTACGATTTTCTACATAAACAAGAACAACTGGAAGAAGAAATGCAAAAAGAAATTGCCTATGGGAGATAAAATCTTAGAAATTGTCCAACGTATGAGATTGAGAGTGAACTAAAACTAAAAATTCAATCATGTGCTTATATAATGAGACTGTTTTTGAGGAGAAAAGAGAGATGTGTGTGGATGAGAAAAAGTCAGAGTGCGGATTTGGCAAGGCATGAGTTACTCAAATAGTCTGTCAATTTCACGTGAAGCAAAACAGTTTCATTTCACTCCTCTTTCCCTTTTCATATGCATAAGTTTTGTATTTCTTTTGTTGTTATTAGGCTATAGTTTGTAGATTTTGCAAAAATATTGGAAGATATGAAATGTTTACTAATTGTCATTTTCTTTCTCCAATTTATATTGTCCATGATAATTTTTTTTTTTTTTTTGGTACTAATACTTCATCACAGAATTTCTTATGATATTTATTCAAAATATATTCTTATTATTTCTACTTCCAATTTTACTGGAATTATTGTTTACTTTTATTGAAATTTACTATTTAATTACAGATGTAAACAAAACTCTTTAATTTTTTTTACAAAATAATCAAATTATCATGATGCTAACGTAACAAACTCATACATATTTATTAAACAATCACATATTCCACTATATACTTATTCTTAACATTAAACAAATAACGTACAACGTACGTTACCTCCACTAGTTTTGAGAAAAAACATGGTGAATTGTGTGGTGAGGAGGTGAGATAAGTGATATTTGATTTCAAAATTTTTTTTTTTTAGTTATAAAATGTGACTTCATTTCTAAGATACATTTTTCTTATTTTTATTTTTAATTACACATTTTTTAATAAAATAATATTAAATACAAATTCAAATTTTTATCTTATTTTTTACCTATACATTTTCTATCAATCTAATATTTCAAAATGTATTCAACAGAAAAAAAAAAAAAAAAAAAAAAAAGGGCTCAAACATGCCCTTAACCTTTTCTTTCACGCGCGAGAGATAACGGGTGGCAAGAAAAAGCTCTCAAACCCTAATCAGCAGAATTGGAGAAAAATCATCCACTCGCCCAAACCCTCGCGTGTGGATTAGCATTTGCAGTTTTGCAGATCAAGAGTGAGATACATACTCCGTCAAATTACAGGTACTGCACACCCCCCTTTACCTCAACCACAACTCATCTTTCACTTTTCCTTTTTTTTTTTTCTTTCTTGTCAATTTTTCTTCTTCTGTTCTATGTCGTGATCCCTTCAAATTTTAGTTAGATATCGACTATTAATGATAATTCACCACTTATTTTATCATCAAATTTTGTTTGTTTAAACGTTTGTTTTAAATTATTGTTTTTTTATTATGTTACCTGTTTTCATATTTCTGGGGCTTCTTTTGTTTTTTGATATATGAATTGCCAGGTTTGGATGTTATTGTTTTCAACGTTTTGTGGATGGAAAGTTTTTCCCACTTTTTGGATGTTTTGTAGTTGTTGGATTAATGTAGCAGGAAGTGGTTTGGAATTCTTTGTTTTCATGTGCACGGATTGAATTAGAATATTTCATTCGGGTTCTGCTCTTGGCAACTGTTTGTGGCATTGAAGGTTGCGAACAAGGTTTAAAAATGCGAAATTAACTATTGAGGCAATTTTTCTTTACGAGGCAAGGCGGATTGAGGCGTAAACCTCACAAAAAAATAAAAAATATAAGTAAAAGAATTATAAAATAATACAAAAAAATCAAAGTTAGAGCATATAGTATATAAGATATATAGTCATTAGTTTTTTGAAGGCTGATTTTTGAATTTCTCTTTTTGGTACTCTAATTTCTGGCTCTCGTTTGGTTTTCTAGGTATTTTATTGTTTTGTTTGGGCCCAAAATGCCTTTTTAAATGGTTTTTTTTTTTTTTTTTTTTTTAAAGAAGGGCATTTCAAATTTTAAATGAGGCACACGCCTCAGATTTAGATGCCTAAGTCTCATATTTTTAGCCTTAAAAATACCGTATCGAGGCATACTACATGCGCCTCACTACCGCCTTTTTAAACCATGGTTGCGAATTTGTATGTCTTACAAATGAACTGGTGGATACTTGACAATTGTAGCAAAAACTGTTTAGCACTCTTTCTGAAAATTGTCAGAAATCTTGATTAAGTACAATGCTTTTGTTCTCTGATATAATAATGAGCCTACGTATTTCTTGCTTTATTAACTCTGGACAATTTATGAGGCGTTCTCTTCGTATTTTAATCTTGTGTTTTGAGTTTTGAATTCGTTTTGTGTTTTGTGTTTTGGGTGTCCATTTTAAGATTGTTGAAAACTCGTTCTTTTTGTTGTTTTGAAAAAATATTTTTCAATCTGTGGTTTTTGAGTTTTGACAGATTTGTGAAGAAAATATTCAAAACGTAAAAAAGTTATTTTCTATTTTTTCACAAAATTTTCAGTCGTTTTCAAAAACTTGCTTTCGAAAATGGGAAAGAGAACGCGTTTTCAATGTTTTGGAAAATCGAAAATAGAAAACGGTCCGAAAACAGCAAAGAGAACGCCCCCTTAATGTTTAACCTTTTTGTGCACTATTGATCGATAACAAACATTGTTCATTTAGCTAATTTCTGTAGAACTTCATATGCTTGTTTTGGTCCTTTTGGAAGTATCCAGCAATTAGTTTTAGTGGATGTAGTACTGGCTTATATGACTTGGTCTTAGTTTTATGGGCTCCCATTAGTCAAGGGTGTTTTATTGCTTGAAGATAAATGTAGTTCTTGTTTGTCATTCTAAGAATGCTGCTGCTAGGATCTTTGCCACTGACGTAAGTTTAGAAAGTGTTTAATAGGAGTCTCCAGCTCCATAAAACTTTTTATCTTTGGAAAAGACAAAATAAAGCATGAGCTGCCAAATTGTTAGTGCAGGATAATCAGCTTAAATTCTTTATGTCTTTGACAAAAACCAACGTAAAGAACTGCTTAGTTCAGAAGTAATCCAAAAGTGGTCCCCACTTGTCTCAAATTTGTAGTTCAAATTTGACTTTTTTGGTTCCAAAAGCTAGGATTTGAAATTCTTTTTACTAGGCCTCGGTTTAATTATATTAAAATAAGAAAATTTCATTTTCGGATAATTAATTTTGTTTCCGTAGGTTTTTTTATCTCATGTGAGCTTTTACATATTTAGGCATATGCAAGAAACATGTTATGCATTGCATGCGTACAATTTAATCTCCCCTTGAAGAGGGTTAAAGAACTAGTTGAATCCATGAAGGCTTTTAGTTTTATACAACTTGTGTCTTCATAGAATGCCTAAAAATGAATAACTGGAGATTTTTTATCTTGGTATCTGGCTTGGTTTCAATTACATTTGTTAGGCAGGCTTGTTTTCTGGAGGAAATTGATGCAGTTCTCAGAAATTACATATTATTAGTATTCCCACAACTGGTAGCAGAAACAAAAAGCATGTTATCCTCCCAGGCATTTTATGGCGGCTAATCCTACAGAACATATAGAGTTTGATTTTTCTGCAGCAAAAACTAAAGCTTTGAAACCAATTCTAAGTAGTTGCCGGGTAAGGTAATTGCTAGAAACTGTTTTTTTATATTCAGCATTTGAACACACACAATCATTACCTTAATTCTAGAATTGTCACTATCTTTGAAAACCTGTTTTCGTACAGATTGGTCGTACATTGCATGTTTTGGGTGTGTTTGATAAGCTGAATTGGATATGAGTAATTGGACAATGGACAAACATCTCATACGCCTCTTCCTTAATCTTGTATAAACCTATTTAATCTTCCATACTATACATGCCATTATAATCTATAAATGTATAGTGGCTCAAATTCTTATCTTTTTTACTTTTTCTGTTCAGCTTGCTGAATGCAAGAGTTAAGTGAAAGCATATAGGTTGTTGGCCATGGACATAGATCTGAGATTGCCTTCTGGAGACAATTATAAGGAGGAAGATGAGCCAAATGGTTTTGTTAATATGCTAGATAGTGAAGAGAAACCGCCCAGCATAGATGGAGTTGGTGGAGATATGGCAGATGTTAGGGAAAAGTTACAGGCTGAAGGTGGAGAGGACATGAATTCTATCATAGCAGATATAGATTATGTGACAAATCTTGAGCCACTTCCTGGTATGGAATTTGGCTCACACGGAGACGCATATACTTTTTATCAAGAATATGCTAGATCTGTGGGATTCAATACTGCAATTCAGAATAGCCGCCGTTCAAAGATATCGAGGGAGTTCATTGATGCAAAATTTGCATGCTCTAGATACGGCACAAAGCGTGAATATGAGAAATCCTTAAACCGGGCACGAAGTAGACAAGGAAGCAAGCAGGATGAAGAGAATGCTACAGGTCGGCGAGCATGTTCAAAGACAGATTGTAAGGCAAGCATGCATGTTAAGAGAAGGCCCGATGGAAAATGGACAATTCATAGATTTGAGAAAGAGCATAATCATGAACTACTACCTGCCCAAGCTGTAAGCGAACAAACAGGAAGGATGTATGCTGCAATGGCTAGGCAGTTTGCTGAATACAAAAGCGCGGTTGGTCTCAAACATGATTCCAGTAGTCCATTCGATAAATGCAGGAATATGGCTTTGGAAGTGGGAGAGATGAGAATGTTGCTGGAGCTTCTTATCCAGATGCAGAGTCTGAATCCAAACTTCTTTTATGCAGTAGATGTTGATGAAAATCAATGCCTAAAGACTTTGTTCTGGGTTGATGCCAAAAGTAGGCATGATTACGTCTCTTTCAATGATGTTGTATCTTTTGATACTACCTATATTAGAAACAAGTATAAAATGTCACTTTCTCTATTTATTGGGGTCAATCAACACTATCAATTCATGCTACTTGGATGTGCTTTGGTATCTGATGAAAATGCAGCTACATACTCCTGGGTTATGAAAACATGGTTAAAAGCAATGGGTGGTCTAGCTCCAAAATTAATTATTACTGACCAAGACAAAATTATGAAATCAGTCATTTCAGAGATTTTTCCATCTGCTCTTCATTTCTTCTGTCTGTGGCACATAATGGGGAAGGTTTCTGAAATACTGAATCATGTTATCAAACAGACTGGAAATTTCATGGTGAAATTTGAAGAATGCATTTACAGGTCATGGACGGATAAGGAGTTCGAAAACGCATGGAATGAATTGGTTGACAGCTTTGGACTCGGAGAAAATGACTTGATTCAGTCATTATATGATGATCGATCTAAATGGGTGCCAATATTTATGAAGGATGCAGTTTTAGCTGGGATGTCTACAGTTCAGAGATCAGAGAGTGTGAACTCTTTCTTTGACAAGTATGTACACAAGAAGACCACCGTGCAAGAATTTGTAAAACAGTATGGAACAATTCTACAAGAAAGGTATGAAGAGGAAGCAAAAGCATCAGCTGATACGTCGAACAAACAACCTGTTCTGAAGTCTCCCTCACCGTTTGAGAAACAGTTAGCTGGGATATACACTCATGTTGTGTTTAAGAAATTTCAAACTGAAGTCTTGGGTGGAGTTGCTTGTATTCCCAGGAGAGTGGATCAAATTGATGCAACCATTACTTTTAAAGTTCAGGATTTTGAAAAGACTCAGGAGTTCACTGTCATGTTGAATGAGATGAAATCAGAAGTGTCCTGCATGTGCCATTTATTTGAATCAAAAGGTTTCCTTTGTAGGCATGCGATGGTTGTTCTTCAAATCTGTGGCATTTCTGATATCCCAACACAGTATATTTTGAAACGGTGGACTAAAGATGCCAAGAGCAGTTACTCAATGAGAGAAGGATCTGAACAGGCTCAATCGAGGTTGCAGCGCTATAATGATTTATGTCAACGAGCAATGAAATTGATTGAAGAAGGATCTTTGTCTCAGGATACTTATAATATAACGCGCCGTGTCTTTGATGATGCTTTTGAGAATTGTTTGAGTGTCAACAAGTCAAATAAAAATCTTATAGAAGCCTGCACATCCATGTCACCAGGTCTTCTCTGCATTGAAGAAGATAATCTGAGTGGAAATTTGAGCAAGTCAAATAGGAAGAAACATGCAACCAAGAAACGAAAGGTTCGTAATGAATGGGAATTGAAATGATTATTCTTTTAATTTTTTTTCATGATACATTCTTTGTATTTCAGACAAACACGGAGCCAGATGTTATGCCTGTTGGTACACCTGAAAGCTTGCAACCAATGGTTTGTCCTAGTGAACAATTAACTTATTTGCTGTTTCTCATACACAATGCAAACATAATTCTATTATTAGTGCTGAAAAGTTGTTATTAGGAGTCAGCACCTGCCTTTTTTCTTTGTTCCCTTGTAACAAATACTTTATATGTGTAGGAGAAACTGAGTTCACGACCGGTGAATCTTGATGGATTTTTTGGAGCTCAACAAGGGGTACAAGGAATGGTAAGGGATTCAATCAATGAATTAATCTTAATATATTGAAGCTGTGTGGTTACTCTGACAGTCTGTGGTTTGTGAAGGTACAGTTGAACTTGATGGCTCCCACTCGTGATAACTACTATGGGAACCAACAGACCATTCAGGGACTAGTATGTTATCATTATGATGTCTGTCAAAAAGACCAAGTTATTTCTTTTATGACTATGCTGAGTAAATGACTTGTGGTTGCTTTCTTTTTTAGGGCCAGCTGAACTCTATTGCACCTACTCACGATGGCTATTATGGCAATCAGCAAACTGTACATGGATTGGTATTTGATTGTCTCACCGTTGTTGGTTGTTTTTTTGGTGAATTAATCTGGTGAGATAAAAAAACTATGGTAACTTCATGCTTGCAGGGTCAAATGGATTTTTTCCGCACTCCAAGTTTCACGTATGGCATTCGGGTTAGTTTGCCATACATTTGAGAGCCATAAATATTGTACTATGTCATGGGATCTTGTTGAAGTCTAAGTTTATATTCAGTCGAGCCATCACCCTTTTTTTATAATTATCCATGCATCAGCCCTTCAATAAAAATGTGAATCAGGTCTGCATGTGAGGGGGGGCATGTCAAATTCAAAAGTTAGAACTTTCTCTATGTTAACCAAACTTGTATGACTGACCTTCCCGAGGCCCACCAATTTATTATCAGTGGTCATACATATTTGATTAATACAGAGTAGTTCTGACCAGGATCTGGTTTGGAGAATCAAGGGGCTTTACTTTATCGGGGGATCTCAATAAATAGATGTGTCCCTTACCTAACAATTTAAGCTTTCAGATGGGACCATTCAACTGATCTTTAGTGTATTTATTGTATGGCCTTTCTGCTCCGCAGGACGAAAGCAATGTAAGATCTGCTCAGTTGCATGATGATGCGACAAGACATGCTTGAGGGCTACCTTCCTAGCTGCTAAGGTAGTTAGTATAGCTTTATATTGTGAAATTGTAAAAAGAGGTAAAAACAATAATACATTAAATGGCTAGGATTTATGTTTTTGCAGAAGACAGCAGAGATCTTTCTTTGAGGTGAAATTATTCAATTTTCATTTTCTTTGTGGTGGATACGAAAAATTACTTGTCCAGAAAATAAGAAAGCTTAGAATGCAGCCTTTATCTCTGTCTCATCTGGTATCTGAAAATGTTATGAATTATGGTTTCTTGTTGTAAAGTTTGCTGTAGCAATTGTATCAGTAGCCGATTCAAGCAAAAGTAGCATTTGCTTTGAAATGAATTCACACGAGTAGTTTGCACCTGATATTGTGAACTAGAAAATATATACTAGAAAGAGAAAATTTTCTATATTCACTTTGTATGTGGAGTCTTGTAATGCTTGTAGGTCTGTATTGAAGTTGTTTTAAACTAGGCATGATATTAAGGTAAAATCTCACATCCGATATAAAAATACTGATCAACATATGAGGACTCGTGCTATTTTTATTGGGGTTGACTTTTTAAAATGAAACTCTAAAACTTTGATGGAGCAAGGGTTTTATCGTAAAAGGTGAACTCCATGAGTTGGTGAACCAATTTTGAAATTCAATAGCTAGTTTGAAGATCTAGACAAATCAAATCGCGTGTTTGAAAAACTTGGGTTTTGGTATCGTATATATTTAGGGTTTCATATTGGGATGTCAACATTTTTAAGAGTAGTAATTCAAGTTTCTAAGTTGACGTTTTTGTGTAACCTGTAATGGATTTTACCTCTAAGCTTCCATTGATAAGAATTTATAAATTGTTTAATTTATAAACATATAGAAATGAGTGATGGACATGCATATTACTTGTGAGTTTACTAGAATGTGTGGTTGAACATAAGATTTTATCATTTGATATATAAGTTTTATCAAGAACAAAGCTACATGCACAGCTTTTTTTACATCATGGGTGACAACCCTCTCACATAGAAGGGGCCCCATGTTGAACAAAAAATTGGTGGGACCCCCTCATGTGAGGGGACTATCAACATTAATGTAAAAAAAAACTGTACAAATAGCTTTTTCCTTTTACCAAATGGGGGCTAATTTATTGTATATACATTTATTTTTGGCCAAAAATATGCTAAAAGGCAGAATTTTCTGCTTTTGTTTATCACAGTGCTAGTAATAAATTATTGCTTAGTCCAAAAAAGTAAGAGCATCTCCAAAAGACTCTCTATTTTTAAAGAGCAAATTCTACAATTTAAAGAGCAAAAATTTTAAAATGCTCTAATATCCTCTTTATTTTTAATATTTAATTTTACCATTCACAATGTGTATTTATTGTTTTTTTTTTTCATTCTTTTATTATTACCATCTTCCCTCCAATAATTATATCACTTTATTTAATTAAATCAATAAATTGTGCATTGAAAGTTGGAATATTTGAAGTATTAAATTATAATTTGGAGAGTCAAACTCACTCTCTATTTTAAAATGTTAAATTGAAGAGTCTCTTGGAGTAAAATTTTAAAGATTAACTCTTTAAAATAGAGAGCATTCCACTTTTAAAGAGCTTCCTGGAGATGTTCTAATTATATTAAACATGAGATCATCTTCGACGCAGCAATATGGATTGTTGTAAATATAGCAAGCAAAATGAGGATGAAGAGGCGAGCATCTTTAATGGGGCTGTCAATCAGGAAAATTGTAGGTTTTATGTACGAGAGTGTGTAGAGAAAATACTCGCATTGAATATGTATGAACAATAACTATATAAGCAATTAGTAATCTAATATATTGTAACACTGAGGGGGTAATTCAATTGGTTAGACCTTGAGTTTGTTCGTCAATGGTCACCAGTTCGAGTCTCTTCAGGGCTATTGAGGTGAGTATTCAAATATAAACTTTAGGATCCCGTGTGATAAATAGAGATATGCGTAAGTTGATCCGAACATCTACTGTCATAAAAAAATTTAAAAAATAATCTAATATGTTGTTTACAACACGGTGGAATCACTATTTAATTATTCTTTTCCCTTGCAATAGTGCCAAATTATGCCCTGTTACTTTTGTTAAATATTATACTTTTAATAAATTTTGATAAAAGTTAATAAAATATATAGTTGAAAGTTGATAAAATTGAGAATTGAGAGTCCCATAAAATGTGGTTAAAATTAAGAATAATGTTATGTGACCCCACTGAATGCAACCCAATTTAGATGACACTAGATGATAGACTAAATGAAATGTTTAGTTCTACCTATAATTTAATGTCACATTAACATCACCTAAATTGATATTACAATCTCAATTGGGCTAAATAGTATTACTCTAAAATTAATGGATACTTTTTACTTTAACATTTTTTTAATCTAAATCAAATATGGTCCAAAAGTAATAGCAGCATCAAATTCAAGAGCAAAAGTTAGAGTTTTAGGAACAAGTTGAATACACTAAACACTAACAAATTTATTTAATCTACAATAAATAACTCATTCAATATAATATTTACGCAGTACCGAATCTCTCATAAAGAACTAGATTCTATTTTGAATGACTATTAAGGGTACGGAAAGAAACATCTCTATTTGAAATTTTTATTTCTTAACTTTCGTCTCTGAACATCAAATAAAACGTAAATAGCCTTTCCTCTCAACTTGAACGAATTGTCTACTTGACTCCTATATTTCTTGTAATTGGTGTTTTTAACCTTCGAATTTGGATGGGACCCATGTGTCACAATATCTCTACTTCACTTTCCTCTACGTGTATGTTACCTGCATAATTGGACACGTAAGAGGCACAAGACTGTGAATTTTGAAGATAGGGGGAGGCACGATCGTTTACACCCCGTGCTCAAATCAAATATTGGACAAAGATTTGGTGTTTAGGAAACACGGAAGCAAGAGAAACGCATGGGTCGAGTTTGCATTTCTAGATTGAGAATTACCAAATGTCAATTACCTTCAAATGTATGAACATTTATTGACAATGAAAAACAATTGAGGTCCTTCGAATGCTTGATACATGACTTCATCCTAATGGCTCACATATCAAGCCCAATGGTGACAAATTTAGACATCATAAACATGTGATTTCACACACTCTGTCCTAGAAGGACGAGAGGGAATTAGATTATCAGTCGCAATCACATTGCACATCACTGAATGCGTTATTTTGTAACTTTAACAATGCATCAAGATCTGACCTCAATCATCTCGAATCATGAGATCCACATGGTGTTTTTAAGGATTAGGCCTTTGCAAATTGCCTCGGAATTATAGGATGAAAATTTCATCGAAAGTTAACTTACCTCGGATGGGAGTGTCGATAAGGCATTTGACTGTGCTCTCAACACATTGGAAATAAAAGCAGATAAGATGATGATATGACCTCGTTGCCTTGAAATTGAAGTACTTGCATGATATTTTGCTTAGTAGGCAGACACGTGACCTACTACATTGGCATAAGCAAAACAATAGCTTCCCAAGTTCAAGGTTTGATTATTCATATCGGCGTTGGACTTTAATATTTGTTTATTAGTCTTCTTGAAGAGGTGAGTGTTTTAGAGATGAAACAATTGCGAAACTAACCTCCGTGCCCTCCTGGTGGCGTGAGGCATTTGTGCAACTTTGAGGGTAAAGATAGTCAAGTTTTTCCTACAAAGTGAGAGGACAGGGCTTTCTCCCCCATTGTACTTCTGGCATGAGAATTAGTATATGAGTTTTTTTTAATATAAACTTAGAGAGGAAATTGTAGATGATGAATGTTCAAATGACCAGAGTTTTTCCAGCCCTTTACCTGGCCCGCCTTAGGGGTATTTATAGGTGAGTGGAGCCGCGTAACCGCTGAGCGGTTGCAATGCCACATGTCCCACGTTGTGATCCCATCGTCACCACGTTTTGAAAAGGTGGTCAGTGGTTGGTTGTCTTTGTGATAACCTCCAGGCGACCTCCATCTAATTGAGTGATCCCTCGTGACTAAGTGTAATAAAATGTTTCGTAGTGATAGGCGGCCTAGCCTGTACGTAGAGCTCCCGCGTGGTAGGCAAGGGAGTCGACCCCCTTATGTGGTAGGTATGGGGTCGACGGCCTCATAATAGTTAAGTGTTGTATCGGCTACATAGTTGTAGAGCGCCCTAGTACATAGGGGTCAACGGTCCGGCTGCGTAGTGGTAGAGCACCCATAGGGGTCGACGATTTGGCCGCGTAGCGGTAGAGCACCCATAGGGGTCGACGATTTGGCCGCGTAGCGGTAGAGCACCCATAGGGGTCGACGGTCTGACCGCGTAGTGGTAGAGTAGTGTAGCGCTTCATAGCTTAGGGGTGTCTCGTAGCATAGTGTTTCATAGCATAGGGGTGTCTCGTAGCATTTCTTCACGTGGTGGTGTCGTGGGTGAATTTGGTCCCACCCAACATCATTAGCCCCTCTACCTCTTATCTATTTTCATTGACGAAATGTAGCATTCATTTCTTTTCGATTTTTTTTTTTTGGCATTTGACTTAATATAGATTAATCAAACGGTCTAAGTGGCTTGGACGAAAGTGGAGACGAGGCGGGGGGGAACGCCGATCACCAGTCGGTGAAATTCACTAACCAGCCTTGCTGGTCTTCCGTCGACCAACCCCTTGGCTGGACGTCGTCCCTCCCCTCGCCAGTGTGGTGTGTCCCCACGTGGTTCCAATGGCCCTATCCATTCGACCGAGTCTCCACCATTCCTCCCGAGCTCACCCAAAAGACACATAGGCTCAAAAAAGTCTTTAGGCAAAAATTTAGAAATTGGGCTAAACCCGACAGGTGACGTTGTTGTCCTTGAAATTCCCAATTGTCATAGCCTTTACAATACTCCCCTAAATTTAGAAAATTCTCTTAGTAGATACGATTGAGTCGACAATTATGTTTATAGAATCGTTGGGCTTAGAGATGAGCTCCCCTGGTCTGATCCCCGTGAGGTGGCTATGTATAAAGATACAATGGATGGTAGTTTTAGATTCCCAATCCATCATTTCTTTGTCTTGATATATCTTTGCATGGGGCATTGCTTGCCAATTTGCTCTTTGCGACCGAGTCGTTGGCCTTGTCATCCCTCGTCTAGCCCCTTGGGCATCAGTCGAGCGTAGAGCCGTGTCTGGTGGTTTAGGGTCTTAGCCAATTTTTTACTTTTGATGCTCTCCCCTAGGTCGCGTGGCGTTTTGAGTTTTCACAACCAAATTATTGGTTTCGTAGATCTCTGCCTAGCCCCTTGGACTTCGTTGAGTATAGAGCCGCGTCTAGTGGTTTAGGGCCTTAGCCAATTTTTGGCTTTGGAGGCTCTCCGCTAGACCGCGGGGTGTTGTGAGTTTTCACAACCAAATTATTGGTTTTGTAGATCTCTGCCTAGTCCCTTGGGCTTCGTCGAGCATAGGCCGCGTCTTAGTGGCTTAGGGCCTTAGCCATTTTTTGGCTTTGGAGGCTCTCCACTAAACCGCGGGATGTTGTGAGTTTGTTAGGGAGATTCAACGCTGTAGTATGACATAAAAGTTGCCAGGATTTGTGAGCTCAGTAAGCGCACCGAGATTTCCCAGCTCATGGGGGTGTGCCACGTAGATCATGTCCTCTTCACCGAAAGTTATGTTTTGATCGAACCTTATTTTTTTCCAGATCGAACAGACCCCTACTGAGCGGGAGTAGCCATTCCTAGCCGAATTTGAGTCTCCGCCGGCTGCCACCCAGCCACTAATCATGTTTATCACTCCGGCCTTGGGTGGGGGTGACCCTCCATTTTTGTTTGCCTCTATCTTCCTTTCAAAGTCTGCCCTAGGATGGAAAACTTGTGGAACTGTAGATCTTGAAGCCCCCTTGTCTCCCGTTGTTGGCTGAGGGACAGGCGGGGCCACTCTTTGCGCAACCAGGGATGGTTGCTCATGTGCGGGTGTTGGGTATTTCGTGTCTAACTCTGCAAAAAGGTTATCATTGTCGTCAATTGTGTTTCCAAAGAATTAAATTGGCCTTGCGTTACACACTACGGTGGCGGTGGCGGGTCATGTCCCCTTGCGACCGATTTCGACTCCATCTCCGCCGTGTTCCCAACCAAGCACATATCACTCCTTGTTCGTCTTCTTGACATAGCTTTTTTGTTCAGTGGTTTTCCACAGACGGCGCCAATGAAACAATTGCGAAACTAACCTCCGTGCCCTCTTGGTGGCGTGAGGCATTTGTGCAACTCTGAGGGTAAAGATAGTCATGTTTTTCTTGCAAAGTGAGGGGTGGGACTTTCTCTCCCGTTGTACCTCCGGCGTGAGAATTAGTATATGAGTTTTTTAATATAAACTTAGAGAGAAAATAGTAGATGATGAATGTTCAAATGACCAGAGTTTTTCCAACCCTTTACCTGACCTGCCTTAAGGGTATTTATAGGCGGGTAGAGCCGCGTAACCGCTGAGTGGTTGCAATGTCACGTGTCCCACGTTGTGATCTCATCTTTACCACGTTCTGAGAAGGTGGTCAGTGGTTGGTTGTCTTTGTGATAACCTCCCAACGACCTCTATCTAATGAGTGATCCCTCGTGACTAAGTGTAATAGAGTGTTTCGTAGTGATAGGTGGCCTAGCCTGTACGTAGAGCTCCCGCAAGAGGTCAATGGCTCCGCGTGGTAGGCATGGGAGTCGACCCCCTTATGTGGTAGGTATGGGGCCGACAGCCTCATAATAGTTAAATGTTGTATCGGCTGCATAGTTGTAGAGCGCCCTAGTACATAAGGGTCGACGGTCCGGCTGCGTAGCGGTAGAGTACCCATAGGAGTAGAAGGTCCGACCGCGTAGTGGTAGAGCACCCATAGGGGTCGATGGTTCGGCCGTTTAGTGGTAGAGCACCCATAGGGGTAGACTGTCCGACCGCGTAGTGGTAGAGCACCCATAGGGGTCGACTGTTCGACCACGTAGCGTAGCGCTTCATAGCTTAGGGGTGTCTCCTAGCATAGTGCTTCATAGTATAGGGGTGTCCCACAGCATAGTGCTTCATAGCATAGGGATATCTAGTAGCATTTCTTCACGTGGTGGTGTCGCGGATGAGTTTGTTCCCACCTAACATCAAGAGAGATGATTGTGTTGATGAATTGGAAAGGCATTCATTGATACTAGAGATGGGGTTGTAATGAAGTCAAAATGATACTGTAGTCCCCAAAACTCAAATATAAATATTTGAATTAAACTACTTGTATATCATGCTTTACACTTTGTTTTACACCTTGAATAGGTGGTAGTTTTTTAAAGACTACATTAAAGTTGTTTTTGTCAGAGATGATTTGAGATCTTGCAAATGCAAAAGATGTAAATGAAGTGGTAGAATGGGATGTACATATAGCATCATTCTAAATATTTATATAAGAGCATCTCCAAGAAGTACTCTATTTTTAAAGAGCATCTATAAATTTAAAGAGCAAAATTTTTAAAATGCTCCAATAGTCTATTTATTTTTACATTTAATTTTACAATTCCCAATATGTATTTATTGTTTTTTCATTCTTTTATTTTTACCATCTTCCCTCCAATAATTATATTACTTTATTTAGTTAAGTGAATAAATTGTACGTTGGAAGTTGGAATCTTTGAAACATTAAATTATAGAGATGGGTTTGGCTCTCAAATTTTGGAGATCCAAACTCACTCTCTATTTTAAAATGTTAAATTGAAGAGGCTCTTGGTGTAAAATTTTAAAGATTGACTCTTTAAAATATAGAGTGATAAGTGCGAGTTTTGCACTTATTTTATCTTTTAACTTTCAATATGTGTTTGGTTTCCTAATCTATTTCGTCGCTTAATTTTGTTAATTTTAGTTTTTAGGCGAAAACTCGAGTCGAGTATTAATGTGAAACATTTGAGCGAGAAAAGAGGCAAAACAATTGGGATCCAAAAACGCCTAAGTTCGGCGAGCAAATCCAGGAGTGTTCATATGAAGAAATGTAGATTGCGGGTTGAAGTCGAGTGAAAAACCAGAAAAAAATTGAAGACAGCCCAGAATTTGCTTGTGCATACGCACAGGCCTGCAGTTCATGCGTACGCACACCTGTCAAAGCCAGCGACTGAAGACATTTTGGTTCCATTGTGCGTACGCACATAAAACCCTATGCGTACACATAGGGTATTTCTGGAACAGAACCCGCGAAAATCTCGCGAATTCCTAATTTAAAATTTGTCGACCTGTCTTCAACCCGACCCGTCTCCTTACCTCTCTACACTATAAACCACACCTTGGAGACCATTTCTAGGACAAGTTTTTGGGGAAAAATCGACAAAAGAAAGGGAGGAAAAATCTGGTTTGAAGTTAGGCAATTTTGGCACTTTGAAGAAGAAGAAGAGGAAGTTCCTTTGACATTGAAGACTCAATCTTTTGTTCTTCTCATCAATAAGCTTTCTCTCTTCCTTAATCTTTATAGTTTCCATGTATTGTAAGATTTCAATGGTTATTTGTAAGCACATTATGAATAACTAAACCTGGATGTGATTGGGGGTATTTTCTAACCCTTGAATGAGATTCCAATAGTTTTGTGCTTTATAGTTCTTGTGATTAATGTGATGAATCCATTAAGTTTATTGTTTATATTTGTTCTTCTCGATTTTTTAAGAGCGCTACTAGATGATTGGGTTGTTTCGATATTTGCTAATTTGGGATTTTTAGTCCGTAATTGCTAATGTGACCAAACCCTAGTAGCAACTATATTTTGATGGATTATGTGGAATTTTCTATTAAATGTAGGTGGAATATCGCTTTAAGTTAACAAACCGAGTTTGTGTGTTTGTACTTAATTCAATTTGACTCTCTTGTTTAAATGCTTTCGTTAAATTTAATCTAGCGATCTTATCTTAGGTTGTTTGATGATTAGGGTTGGGTAAAGAGCTTATTTTATTCAACTATAATCTAAGGAGAGTTTGAGGTAATCGAGCTTATGATTATTCTCAAATTGTTGTTAATCATTTGAACGAAAATCTTTTGTAAAATTGGATTGGAAAATCATTCTTGCGGTAAAGAATTATCCCCCGATCACGCTCTCTCTTCCGTTGACCTTTCACCTTCGTTATTTAATTTTTATTGCAATTCAAGCATTTCGCTATTTCCATTTGTAGTTTGTTGTGTTCTTTGTTTAACAAATCA
Source organism: Osmanthus fragrans (assembly GCA_019395295.1). NCBI lineage: Eukaryota > Viridiplantae > Streptophyta > Magnoliopsida > Lamiales > Oleaceae > Osmanthus > Osmanthus fragrans. The sequence goes on along the minus strand of CM033362.1, from coordinate 21,163,092 downwards.
AACCCCCCCCCCATTTACATGCTTTCGCCGTTCATTTTATTATGTGCAATTAACGTAGTTGAATCAATCATCTGCGGGTAATGACCCTTACTTGCATTGTACTACTTGACTGACATTTTTAGTGGAGTAAGGAAATATTATTTTTGTCGCCCCCTTTGGTGGCGATCAAATTTTGGCTCCGTGTCGCCGGAGATTGTTTATCAACTAGTTAATTGCTTTTATTTTTCTTTTTGTTGCTTCTTTCTTATTTTTGCTTTCCTTGTTCTTTAGGTTGTGAATTAGCAAAAAGCAAGCATCACATTACAATCTAAGATCAAGAAAAGAAGTCGACACTTTGGGAAATGAAGAAGAGGACTCTCCAACCGAACCTCTAAGGAATTTGGGTATTGATTCGTCTAGTGAATCCGAACATATTGAGCCCGAAATGGCGGATGCAAACCGGACATTAAAGGAACTTGCCGCTCCAACGGTAGTTCAACAACCTTTATGCATCCAATATCCTCCAATTGAAGGGGGATTTGAGCTTAAATCCGGGATGATCCATCTTCTTCCCACATTCCATAGGTTTGCCGGAGAGGACCCCAACAAGCATTTAAAAGAATTTCATGTTTTTTGCTCAAGCATGAAGCCGACGAGAGTATCGGAAGAGCAAGTGAAATTGAGAGCATTCCCTTTTTTCTCTTGCGGACACCGGTAAGGAATGACTCTATTATCTACCTTCCGGAGTCATCACCACATGGAATGAGATGCAAAAGCTCTTCTTAGAGAGGTACTTTCTGGCTTCAAAAGCTACAAATATTAGGAAGGAGATATGTAGCATTCGGCAATCACAAAGGGAGAATCTATATGAATTTTGGGAAAGGTTCAAAAGGCTTTGTGCTAGTTGCCCAAACCACCAAATAAGTGAGCAACTTCTTTTGCAATATTTTTATGAAGGCTTGCTTCCGATGGAAAGAAGTATGATTGATGCGGCGAGTGGTGGGGCTTTAATGGATAAAACGCCGGCGGTTGCTAGAGAGTTGATAGCAAACATGGCTGCTAACTCTCAACAATTTGGGAGTAGAATGGATGTGCCGGTTAAACAAGTAAATGAAGTGGATGCTACTTCTCAAATTGAAAGGCAATTATCCGATCTTACTTCCCTTGTGCAACAAATGGCACATGGGTCAATGCAACAAGTTAATGCGTGCGGGATTTGTTCTAGTTCGGGTCACCATACCGATACATGCCCGACACTACAAGAAGGGACCGCGGAACAAGCGAATGCCATTGGGGGATTCCCAATGCAACAAAGGCAAAGGTATAACCCTTATTGAAACACATATAATCCCGGGTTGAGAGATCATCCAAATCTTAGTTATGGAGGAAATCACTTCATAGCTCCTAAAGCCTAATTTAATCCGCCCCCGGGATTCAATCAACAACGGCCACAACAACAATTTCAACCTCGCCAACAAGCACCGCCTTCAAGTTCAAGTATGTCTCTCGAAGACATGGTTAAATCTCTTGCATCAAGCTCTATACAATTCCAACAAGAGACTAAAACCTCAATAAAAAGCTTGGAGACACAAATGAGTCAATTGGCTAGTTCTATGAGAAAGTTGGAAGCTCAAAGATTGGGAAAGCTCCCCTCTCAAGCTATCAACCCGAGAGAAAATGCGAACGCCGTGACACTTAGAAGTAGAAAATTTTTAGAAGAGGCGCCAAGGGAAAGGAATGTTCATGTTGAGGAGCCAAAGCAAAATGAAGAGGATGACTCATCAAGTGAAAAAGTGGAAAATGCTCCTCCAACCTCGGAATCCAAGGTAACTCCTAAACTTTCTACTTATGTTCCCGTTCCCCCATTTCTAAGAAAGAGGAACATGAGAAAGAAATCCTAGAGACTTTTCGTAAGGTGCAAGTAAACATACCACTTTTAGATGACATTTATCAAGTGCCATGTTATGCTAAATTTCTTAAGGAATTGTGCACAAACAAACACAAGTTAAAAGGCAATGAAGTGGTAAGTGTATGAGAAAATGTCTCGGCGTCTTACAAAGAAAACTCCCACCAAAATGTAAAGATCAGGAAAGTTTTACCATCCCATGCATAATTGGTAACACTAGGGTTGAAAAAGCCATGCTAGATTTAGGAGCATCCATAAATGTCATGCCGTATTCTATTTATGCTTCACTAAATCTAGGCACACTTAAGGAAACCGGTGTTATCATTCAACTTGCGGATAGATCTAATGTTTTTCCAAAGGGTGTTTTGGAAGATGTTTTGGTACAGGTTAATCAATTGATTTTTTTGGCGGATTTTTATGTGCTTGACGTGCAAGATGAGTCGACATCTTTGTCGCCACCTTTACTCTTGGGAAGGCCATTTATGAGGACGGCGAGGACGAAGATTGATGTACATGATGGTACTTTAACAATGGAGTTTGATGGTGAGATTATCCGCTTCAAAATCTTTGAAGCAATGAGGTATCCTAGTGACATTCATACTTTCTTTTCCATTGATATGGTGGATCCTTTAGTGCAAAAAATTTTTGACTTATCAAGTGAAGATATATTGAATACCACTTTGATTAAAAGCATTGATGTAGATGAGCTCACTAAATTGAGTAAGAATGTACAAGTTTGTGAAAACATTGTTGAGATGGTGGCATCACTTGAAACACTTCCAAGTGTCCCACTGAGGTATGATCTTTCTTATATTACTCTTCCAATTTCTGAAGAAAAAATTCTACCTTCGGTGATGCAGGCCCCCGCTTTGGAACTCAAGCCTCTCCCCGAGCATTTAAAGTATGTCTACTTGGGAGAAAGGGAGACCTTGCCGGTAATCATTGCTAAGAACCTTACAAGGCTCCAAAAAGAAAAACTCCGGATACTCAAAGAGCACAAGTTACCTATTGGTTGGACAATAGCCGATATCAAAGGGATAAGCCCATCCATGTGCATACACCGGATATTGCTAGAGGATGGAGTAAAGACTTCAAGGGAACCTCAACGCCGCTTGAATCCCCCTATGATGGAAGTGGTAAAGAAGGAAATTCTAAAATTGCTAGATGTTGGTATAATTTTTCCTATCTCCGACAGTAAGTGGGTAAGCCCGGTTCAAGTGGTTCCAAAGAAGTCCGGAATCACGGTGGTAGCTAATGAAAAGAATGAGCTTGTACCAATCCGGGTCTAAACGGGTTGGAGGGTTTGTATTGACTATAGGAAGCTTGATTGTGCAACCCGAAAAGACCATTTCCCCTTACTCTTTTTTGATCAAATGTTGGAAAGGTTGGCCGACCACTCTCACTATTGTTTTCTTGATGGTTATTTAGGTTATAATCAAATTGTGATTGCGCCGGAGGACCAAGAAAAGACAACGTTCACTTGCCCATTTGGCACATTCGCCTATCGCCGCATGCCTTTCAGTCTTTGCAATGCTCCGGCGACATTTCAACGATGCATGATAAGTATATTTTCTGATTATATTGAAAGCATTATTGAAGTGTTTATGGATGATTTTAGTGTGTATGGTAACACCTTTGATAATTGCTTGCAAAATCTCACACTTGTGCTTAAGAGATGTATGGATGCTAACCTAGTACTTAAGTGGGAAAAATGCCATTTTATGGTCGATCAACGGATAGTACTAGGTCATGTCATTTCATCTAAGGGGATAGAAGTAGATAAATCAAAAATTGATCTAATTCGTTCTCTAACCCCTCCAACTAGTGTGAGGGAGATTCGATCATTTCTTGGTCATACAGGATTTTATCGAAGGTTTATCAAGGATTTCTCAAAGTGTGCTAGACCATTATGCAGACTTATTGCAAAAAGAGGTGCCATTTCACTTTGATGAAGATTGTAAGAAGGCATTTGAAAGTTTGAAGGAACTTTTGACGTCGGCACCTATCATCCAACCACCAAATTGGAGTAAACCATTCGAGTTGATGTGCGACGCAAGTGATTTTGGTTTGGGGGCAGTTTTAGGACAACGAGATGGGAGGACACCACATGTTGTCTATTATGCATCGAGAACTTTGAATGACGCCCAACTCAATTACTCTACCACCGAAAAAGAGCTTCTAGCAGTTATTTTTGCCTTAGAAAAATTTCGCTCATATCTTATTGGCACTAAAGTAACTATCTTTTCTGATCATGCAGCTCTTAGGTACTTGCTCACCAAGAAAGATGCAAAGCCGAGGCTCATTCGATGGATACTCCTCTTGCAAGAGTTGACCTTGAAATCAAAGACAAGAAGGGGAGTGAAAATTCTGTAGCCGACCATCTCAGTCGTCTTATTCATGAAAAAGAGACACTATCATTGCAAGAAAGCATCCTTGATGAACAATTTCTCCAAGTCTTAGACACACATCCTTGGTATGCCAACATCGTCGATTACTTAGTCACCAAGAAGATTCCAAGTGACTTGACCGATGCTCAAAGGCAAAAACTCAAGAAAAATGCCAAGCACTTTGTGTAGGACGAGCCGTATTTGTGGAAGCATTGCCTGGATCAATTGATAAAAAGATGCGTACCCGAAAATGAATTTCACTCTATTCTTTCATTTTGTCATTCCTATGCATGTGGCGGACATTTTGGTGCCAAAAGGACGGCTCTCAAGGTGCTTGAGAGTGGGTTCTATTGGCCCACCCTTTTTAAGGATGCATTCAATTTTTGTAAAACATGCGATAGATGTCAAAGGGTTGGTACGTTGGGTGCCCGAAATCAAATGCCACAAACTCCTATACTTATTGTTGAAATTTTTGATGTTTGGGGCATTGATTTTATGGGACCCTTCCCTTCATCATATGGTAATCTTTTCATCATTCTTGCCGTTGATTATGTGTCAAAATGGGTTGAAGCAAGGGCCACTCGAACTAACGATTCTAAAGTGGTTGTAGATTTTGTCAAGTCTAACATTTTTGCAAGGTTTAGAACACCTCGAGCTATTATTAGTGATGGGGGACTTCATTTTTGCAACCGCTCTTTTTGGGCCTTGCTTAAGAAATACAACATTACACATAAGGTATCCACACCGTACCATCCGCAAACAAGTGGCCAAGTGGAAGTGTCAAATAGGGAGATCAAATCCATTCTTGAGAAAACCGTGAATCCAAATAGAAAAGATTGGAGTCTCCGCCTCAACGATGCACTTTGGGCTTATAGAATGGCATACAAAACACCGATCGGAATGTCTCCTTTTCGGTTAGTTTATGGAAAGCCTTGCTACCTACCGGTTGAACTTGAGCACAAGGCATTTTGGGCAATCAAGCAAGTGAACATGGATCTTGGAGGTGCGGGGGATCAACGAAAACTTCAACTTAATGAACTCGAGGAGATTATGAACGATGTTTATGAGAGCTCAAGGATTTACAAGGAAACGACTAAGGCATACCATGATAAAATGATTTCAAGGAAGAACTTGTTGTTGGGCAAAAAGTCTTCTCTTCCATTCACGCCTTAAGTTTTTTCCAGTTAAACTTCGTTCTAGATGGGTTGGTCCCTTTGTTGTTACTAATATATTTCCTCATGGCACAGTTGAAATCAAAAGCCTCCAAACTGAGAAAGAGTTTAAGGTGAATGGTCATCGGTTGAAGCCATATTTTGAACCATTCACACCGCAAGACATGGAGGAATTGCAACTAGAAGATCCAATTGAAAAATATTGAAGAGGAAAAGTCTAGCTAAAGACTATAAAGAAGCGTTGGATGGGAGGCAACCCATTGTTATTCTTTTTGACATTCTTTTGTAATCACATCTTTTTGTTTCATATTCTTTTTGTTTCACATGTGACAGCTCCTCATGGCGCCGGATCAAAACTTTGAACCCCAATGAATGACAATGAGCAACAAGCACTCGCACAACGATCGCCATCAAAACCAAATTTAGGGGAGTACTTGAACCTCTTGCACTTTATTTCTTACATGTACATTGAGGACAATGTACAGTTTAAGTTTGGGGGTGTTGTGTGGTATTGTGCTTATGCTTGTGCTTGTGCTTGTGATTGTGCTTGTGATTGTCGTGATATGAAAAAAAAAATTCCGCTAGAATTTTTTGTCAATACTCAATTTTCGGGTAATATATTTGTGTTTGTATGCTTGTTTGTGGAGTTCGATAGCCTTGCCGGTTTTGCTTTCGAGTTGTTGCATTACACAGATTTATGAAGTGTGAACATAAATGCTATTTGTTGTTTTGTTTCATCAACTCATTCCATGTTGGACTCACTTTTGAACACTTGTGTCACATGATTCATTGCAAGCACTTGTTGGTGGCACTTGAGGTTGATTGGAACTTAGATGACCATATTGATAAAAATTCCTTAAATCACTACCTATGAAAGTATTAGTTTGGTTGGTGGTTGAGCCGGTAAAGGAGATCATTTAGAAGTGTGTTAATTTCTTGCTCTTACGATGAATTCTGTCGGGTGCTATTGAACCTCATTAGAATGGTTGTTGTTAGTTTTGTGCAAAAAAAAAAATCTGTAGGAAAAAGTTGCCTACCTTAAGGAGTGTGAGTCAACGTTGAGTAATCTGGCCCTATGCATCACAATGTGTGGGAGACGATCTACCAATAAAGAAGGCCACCCTTAGGGACTAGTGCGTGAACTACCTACATTGGAGAAATAAAGAAAAAAGAAATGGAATAAGAATTCGATGTTGTTGTTGTGAGGTTGATGGTTGAGCATAATACGCCTAATGGAAATCGTAGTTTTAGCACTCATGTGTTTTGGGGAAATTATTGCATGACTAGATGGTTAATTTTACATGTTCGATCCAACCAAGATTGAGCGGAAAAATTGTGTGATTTGAGAACAACCTTGAGTGTGGCACCTTGGGCGAGAGTGAAAATAACAAGTTTGGGGGAGTGTAGGGGTGGGCAAAAACCCGACCAACCCGATCAACCCAACCCAAATCGATCGATTTGGGTTGATTTTTTAAGTTCAATTGGGTTGGGTTGGATTGAAAAATTGAATTTAAGGTTGGGTTGGGTCTTAGGTTATGAATTAAAACCCAACCCGACCCAACCCGATGAATTAAAAAAATTAATATCTAAAATGAAAAAAATAAATTAAATAGACATAATAGTAAAGATAAGATAATGACTTATAATATATAAATGTCAATTTTCTTCACATAGACCGATTCACATGAACACTATTTAAAATGCAATGTCATTTGACGTTAAAATAAAAATTAAAGACATGATAATGAAGTGATTGAATTTCAAAAAATTGTAAAAAAAGAAAATGCTTCTTAAATTTTAAACTTATTTATACATTATTTTTAGAAATAATTCCTTATATGTGTGTTTAAAAAGCGTAGATTTTCAAGTAATTTCAAATTCTAAAAAATTATCCAAATTTAACAAATAAATCGAGTCTAACTTTGATTGGACCGAAGTCCAAACCGACCAACCCAACCCAACCCAACCCAAACTGATCAAAATTGGTTTAGGTTGGGTTGGGTTGATTTTTTATCAAACCGACCAAGTTGGGTTGGGTTTGGGTTGGAAAAAAACCGACCCAGCCCAACCCACGCCCACCCCTAGGGGAGTGTGTTTCCCACGAGCGAGAAAGAAAAATTTGACATTTTGAGGGTCGGGATTCCATCAACTTGTGTATGGCAATGAATTGGTTGACAACACACACACACACACGAGCAGAGCTTGGAATGAGTTTTAAAAGTTGTGCGGTAGCATTTTTGTATTTCATAAGTTATGTTTGATGCGATGTTTGGAGTAAATTGGCAAACTATCTTTCTTGTGTGTTCGTTCTTATTATATTATCGTTTGGTCTTAATTTGTGTTTTTACGTGCGTGTTTGTTTAGCTTTGTTCGAGGACTAACAAAGATTTAAGTTTGGGGGTGTGATAAGTACGGGTTTCGCACTTATTTTATCTTTTAACTTTCAATATTTGTTTGGTTTCCTAATCTATTTCGTCGCTTAATTTTGTTAATTTTAATTTTTAGGCGAAAACCCGAGTCGAGTATTAATGTGAAACATTTGAGCGAGAAAAGAGGCAAAACAATTGGGATGCAAAAACGCCTAAGTTCGGCGAGCAAATCCAGGAGTGTTCATATGAAGAAATGTAGATTGCGGGTTGAAGTCGAGTGAAAAACCAGAAAAAAATTGAAGACAGCCCAGAATTTGCCTGTGCGTAGCAGGTCGTGCGTACGCACACCTGTCAAAGCCAGCGAATGAAGACATTGTATTGTCTAAGTATGGTGTGGTACTTATGTGGCAGTAAGCATTGTATTGTCATGTGGCAGTAAGCATTGTATTGTCTAAGTATGGTTTGGTACTTATGTGTAAGAGTATATAGTGTAGTTGATAGAAGTCTAGCAACTTGCTCTATATATGGAGCCCTTTGTATAACTCATAAAAATAAGGAAATACATCAAAATGTAGCCTCTAAGCTTGCTCTTCTCCTCTGGTTTTCTGCTAGAAAACCAGAGTATATATGTATGTTTATATGCTTATTTTTACTATGTAAAATTTGGTCTTCACCTCCTCCTTGACCATGAACTTAACAAATATTTTAGAGTTTTATTTGTAAAACTTTAGACCCAAAGACCCAACAAAATTGCACCAATCCAACCTTTTCAAGTGAAGAACTTCATAGATTTAGGCAAGAGCTTTTTCTTTCCCTTTACTCCAAAGTTCAAACTTCTTCTACTCTTTTTCCTTTTTACTATAAAAAAATCCTTCAACCGCATAACATCAACTTCTTGTATAAAGGCATGTGGTGAGAAATTCGAGAGTATTGAGGTAGTAGGGAAAAGGCAAAAGTCCACTAGGGTTATTCGTAGTCTAGCGACATCCTGCCTATTCGAGCGTAGACATCGAGACTAAATTAGAGATACCCATCATAAGAGGCAATGAGGCCAAATTTGACGATGATGTTAGGATAGGCCAATTGTTACCTTGTAAGTAGTTGTAGTCCTTCCGGTATCGACGTGGAAAGCTTGAGGTGCTAGCTAGATGCAGCTTCAGGCACTCTTGAGCTAAGAAGTGAATTGCTACTTTGGATGCAAGGTTACCAGATTCATCTTCGAATTCTTCAAAGAATGTAGCAAAGGTAAAGAACAAACAGCTTTGTTGTTGATGGTGGGATTGTAGGTGATGAAATATAGTGAGCTTCCATGTATGTGGCCTCGAAAATCATTAATGAATACTTTCTCAAAATTCGATAATTCTTTAGGATAACAAACTAAAAAGCCTAAGGCGAATGAGATCTATCTGAGAGAGGGATGCATTACCATTTCGGAGCCTATGTGAATGTTGGGATTAGGCTTCTATTGTATCCATTTTCATGAAGGTAAATACGACCTCTAGCATGGCACCTACTTAGATCGTCTCAACAGTTGGAGCTAAATGGTCTAGGCATTTATGTTGTAGCTATGCTTTAGCCTCGATGGGATGATGCCCTTTCAAAAATTATATACAATGTACTGTGATCGCAAGCTACGGTCAAAGGTGGAGGGCGAGGACACAGAGAGAGGGTGGTACTATGTTTGCCCTTGGATATCTCAAGCCTCTTTGGTATAAGGGTACCCCACATCCATGAAAATGTAGAAGTAGAGTTCCTTTTGGGTTAGGAGAAATGGAAACAAGTTCCTGAAGATAATGAGGTAGCCCTGATTGTGTCGAGAATCTACAACTTTTCAAGTGATTTCTAATGCCAAAATGGTTAAATGGATCTAACATGCTTTGACAATTTAACTGAGGTATCATCCTTTGTTTTGTAGATCACCTATACAAGTTGTTACGCCTTTTTCACTGAGGCTCCAGATCGCCTCCACGTGACAGCCAAGTAGCAAGTCAAATCAGACCCACACTCCACATCACCATCCACATGGTCGAGGTGGGACCATGTCAAGGTCATGGATCATTTCATCCGATGTACCATGGAGGGACGACCTTGTCCTCATGCAAGGATCTCGCCTTTGTCACAACAGCTGTCTCAAAGCTTTTATTTCATAGCCTCATCCTCATGCCAGGACCTCACATCTGCCACAACAATTTCTCTCGAATTTGCTACGAGATATCTATGTCCACCTTTACAATTCAAACTCCAATGTCAAGTGAACCAATTTTTGTATCGTTTATTAACAGTTGGGCAATGACTTGGTCAGTCACCTTAGTATTCTACTGGTGTTGTGCTCCATTGTCAACTGAAATATCAATCCTAGGAGTAGCCCAGGAAAACTACAGCTATACTGTACGGATATATGCTGCAGAATAGATGTGAAAGTTATCCCATCGTAAAATAAGTGTTTTACCTTGCATTTGGTATTTTGTGAAGAATGTCACCTTTGGAAGACATTGTTTTCTTAACTTCTTCTACAGTCCTAGCCTCGTATGGGAATGGTTTCTCTCAGTTTTAAAGTTAAAGCACGGTAGGATAAATTTGGGGGAGAAACGTCACACACATCTGTCTTTAATCAAATTTCATTCTATGTTATAATGTATAGACTAGTCCAAATATAAAACCATGTTATAAGAGTTGCGACTATTCTATATACGTTTATATATAATTCATACACAAAGAGAGAAGAAATTATCAATGGGAGAAGAGTTAGCATGAAAAAAATTGGTATTGGAAGAGAGGGTTGAGTAAAGCACAATTCGTTCTGACACATGACATTCGTCGGGGAGGGTGGTGCTGGTACAAAATCAGATGCCCAATTTACACGTATTGACCTCAAAGGTGCCGGCATTGATCAAATCGATCCCATCACCATTCTTTCATTTGCAGACTACAAGACATTCTTACTATTTCTTGTCATCCTCAGACGACCACGAAAATGTTTCCTTCTTTTTCTACACTTAAGTGGTTAGAGAAGGCATCACACACAGTGTGAACTCATCATGCAAAATTATAAATTCTACTTTTGGATATTTAAAGCAACTTATCTTACTATTAATTGATGAAAAATGGATTCTAGATGCACTTTTACAATGCATGAAGCAGTATATATTGAATATATAGGATGGCTCGATGGTCAATTTTCCATTTAAGTGAGAAGATTTTGTACTGTATTCTTTTTTTTTTTTATAGCTACACTGTATTCTTTTAAATATATAGATCCTGACTTGCTTCATTTTAATTGCAATTTGCATGTAGTAAAAATCTAATTATAATACCTACTGGTTTCGCTACCGTGTTTGTGATTTCATCTTCTCCCAAATGAATATTAGATAGGCATCATTGATTGGTCTCTAACTATGCATGTTGAGTAAATGAGATGTGTAAATATGACTTTTGACAAATTTTATTATGGATGACTCTTTTATTGGTCTCTAAGGCTGTTTTTACTTTTTTTTGTCGACTTTGAGAAGAAGTAAACGTTTATTAATAGTCATTCTGATGGGAGTAGCAAATGTGGAGAAGTAAGAGACCATGGGAACTGGAGTAATAGGTAGTGGACATTCCGTTAATGGAGATTGATTTGGGACAATACCTCTATGGTGGAACAAGTGAAACAGTTTGAAAACCTTTATATTGTACTTTAGGTTTTTTTTTTTAATGTCAATTTTGAAGACAATTGAAAGTGTTCAAATGAATTAGAACACCCATAGCACATGGTTATTGTAATTTTGCACATGCATTTTCTACATACTGCCACTATGTAATCTACCCTTTTGCATGTCGAACAGGAGAACAAGGACTACAAAGAATTTAGAGACAAAGACTGTAGAGAGGTATACATCTACAAGCTGTTGTTCGACGATGCTTTCGACAGCGATAAGTATGCAGTCACACCTTCGCAAATGTGCCGGACAGGATTCGCCATGAAGATAGTATGCAGTCACACCTTCGAAGATAGTGGCCACGAAGACCTGCGCGACAATCAATCAGTCGCCGAAGAGAGTAGCGGATCCAGTGATGAGGACGAGAAATCCACTCGGGTCGTATCTAGCATGAACGTCTCTAGGCCGCAAAGTGGAGACAAATGACCGTCTGCCAGCAAGAAAAAAAACGAGAAGAGAACCAAAATATCTGGCAGGGCTGGCTCATTTTCAGTTGACCGCGCTACCTCTACCAGTCAACAAGTAGCTGACAAACTCGACAGTTTGGTTGGTCCTATTGTACCTGATGCAAAGACACTTATGACAGAGTTGGAACTGACCAACCGACCACAGAAAAAAAAAGGGACCTATACTTCTAGACGTTAGCGTTTCTGAGCAAAAGGATTAACAAGGAGATGCTTGACACGCAGGACGACGCAAACGATAAATTGGACTACATTGAGTGGAGCTGGCAGGAGTACAGGATGGGCCGCAAGGAATGAGGTGTGTAATTGAGTGAAATTTTAAAACAAGTAGGACCGGTTTATGTGGACAATGACGATGGTTTGTAGTATTTTTTTTTTTTTTGCGTATATGGGATTGTTCATGAAAATTATTTGGTCCGTACTCGTAAGATTTTTTCTGCATCCAAATTTGTACTGTTGGTTAGTAGTATTTATTTCTTCTCCATGTGAATGCATGCTTTATATCATTGTTGTATGACTATGACTATGCCTATTTTCAAATATTCTGTCTCCAGTCATGATGCCCAAATAGTATCCTTTTGTGAAAATTGTGGAGAATCTTTTTTTTATTTTTATGTGGAACTTTTCAGTGGTTCATGTTATGCACGATGTAAATAATTTGTATTAGTGATAGTCTTTCATGGAACAAGGTCTATATAAAAGGAACATGCACGCACTCTCTTTAACAAATAAAACTTTGTAAGAGTTCTTGGAGTTTCCTATTATTTGCTCCATCTAAAATTGTGCAAAGCATTCTCATTCACATTACGCAGTGGAATGGCCCATTCCAATTTGAATTGTGTGTTTTTGCCATGCTCTGATGATGAAGTCGAATTTGTGGAAGAGCAAAATTTGCAAGAGCTCCTAGATGACATTTTGGACTGGTTTCGCTACTGTCGAATTGCAGATATAGACGTAGCAACGTACTATAGCCAATAGAGAAGTCGAATTAGTAGATTCCCATTTGCGAGAAACGGGCACATGTTCATGCTGGATGCGATGAAATATAGCCCTAAAAAGTGCTATGCAGAATTCAGGATGTATCCAGCCACTTTGTGAACTTTTGCACATACACTGCGCGACGAATACGAACTACGTAGTGGCCAGCACGTAGACATTTATGAACAAGTGGGGATGTTTTTGTGCATATTAGTGCATGGAAAAGGGTACAGGCAAGTTCAAACGCTATTCAATCATTCTTTGGACACTACTTCAAGATTGTGCTTGGAGCCATCATGGAGCTGAGTAAACGTTTTCTAAGACCTACTCCAAACTATAATCACGATGAGGAGCATCACATACCAAATATCAGTAAGCATCCATTATTTGAAAATTGCATAGGTGCGATTGATGGAATGCATGTCGCTGCTGTCCTGCAGCAAGATGAACGAGTGAACTTTATCGGACGAAAGGGAAATCCAACACAAAATGTTCTCACAACATGTGATTTCAATTTATGTTTCACATTTGTGCATGCAGGCTGGGTGGGGACTGCGCACGATGCACGCATATTGGCACAGTCTATACATAGTCCTGAAATTGATTTTCCACATCCTGCACTAGGAAAATATTATCTCGTCGACTCGGGATTCGCCCACAGACCTGGGTACATGTATCCATATAAGGAGTTAGATATATTGTATCATTTTCAGCAATTCTACGACGGTCAGACAAGTCGGAGAAGAGACTTTCGAAACGCGCGTGAGAAATTTAACTTCTGGCATTCGTCTTGCAGAAACGTAATAGAGCGTGCATTTGGTGTGTGGAAAAGTCGATGGAAGATCCTCAATCGTAGCCAAGTTACAATTTCGAAGTGCAGATTGTTGTTGTCGTAGCTACTATGGGCATACACAACTTCCTTCAACGAGCAGGAGTTGTCGACAAGGCATTTACAAGAGTGGAGACGGATCCTGACGTGGCAAAGGTAGAACTTCCAGATGAACGAGAAGAAGCCGTTGCTGAAATGATTGTACCAGAAATACAACGCAATGACTGGGATCGTTTTCGAGATTACTTAGCTCAAAGTCAGTAAGCGTGCATACTTTTTTTAATGTCTTTATCATACAGTAATGTTGTCCATTTGTTTTCGAATATCCAACAATTAAAATCCTTGTAATCGATAGCGAATGGAAAATGGGAAAAAAATTATAAGCTCTTTATTTCTTTATTTTGGACAGTACATGCTGTCTCATTTCATGCCAATTTGGTGGGCCCATTCACAAAATTATTGTGGCAAGACACCATGTGAATTTCAAAAGGTTGCAGGTTATTGTAAATTGTGGTCAAAGTTGTTCATTTCACTTTTGAATTTATGAGAAAGTAATACCTTTACACGATATGGAGGATAAAAATGTGACATTGTGTTCAATATTTGACCGGAGCATCTGACTGAGGCTGTCAGTGGGCCCTTGTGATTTGACCCAAAAATTGATTTTCACTTCCAGCCAATCGCTCCCAGACACGGCCTAGGTTTTATAGCCAACCAACATAAGTGCTTCCTCTCGAATTTCAGTTTCCCTTATTCTCGAGGCTTTTGATGTAGTCATCTTTGCAAAATATTTCGAAAAGAAAGTTCTCAAAGGGTGACCATCAAGATAGCTACCCCAAGAAGTTGCGACTACAACTTATAAGTAGAAGAAGGAGCTTGAGCACCACAGTAAGGTAGGCACTACTGTCTCTTCGGAGAAGGAGGCCTAGGCTTCGAGCATGATTGTAGAAACTTTAAAGATTCAAGAGAAGTAGTCTATGAAGAGAAAGTTGAAGTGACGCATTGAGGACCAGTCCAAAGTGCCCAAGCAGTACAAAGACAATCACAAGGTCCCGGAGTACAAGCTCTCAAAGAAGGTGATTGGTGGAGCACATAAGGTGTTTTAGAAGGAACAACAAGCTGAGGTTCGAAAGAAGGCCAAAAATGCCTTGAAAAATTCGTCAAGGTCTTGCTCCACCATTAAAGAAGGCTTGGAGATTCATTATGCACATATCATACAAGCCAAATGGGGCTCTTGGGACTCAAAAGTAATATCAATTGGAAGAAAAAATAGCCTAAAAGGAGAGGGAAAAAAAATAAGAAATCAATCAAGAAGTAAGGTTTCAAGGTTTTGAAAAGAAGAAAGCAAATTCTTGATGCAAGATTTTCATCACTTTCCCCTTTTTCATTAAAATTTGGTGATGTACTTTAATTCCTTCTTGTATTTTTCTCCTCCTATGACATCGTAATTAAATAAATAGTTAAGATAAATGATTTTAACATAGTTTTGAACCTTAATTTTAAATCTATATTTGTGAATTGTTTTTACTTCTATACCCAATGCATTAAATTTGATTTTAATGTGACAAAAGGTCTAGTAATTCCATCATTTAGAACTTCCGAAAAAGTAATGTGACAAGAGATCTAAAGTTGGCTGTCTTGTATCTCTTCTAGTTAGATCTAAACATTTGATATATCATCCTCATTGTATAGTTTCTTCGAACAAGTTTCTTCGTTCTTATAATAGTTTGTTGTCGGATAATTTAGGGTTATATTCTCCAACCTTTCATCTGGTGTGCTTATTGGGCTCTATCCTTCAAAAATGAGGTTTTGTATCCTCGACATAATTATATTGGTTAATTTGGATCCCAAATGACCAAAAGAATCAACTTATAAGTTTAAATCACAGGCAACTTTTACATGGTTCACAACTAGGGAGCAAAATTATTAAATCATTTAGCATACTCTCTAATTCGATTGAAAGCCACATGCAAATTTAAAATCTTAATTGACAGTTTCTGCCATGCGTGAACCCAAATTCACATATTTAAATAGATTAAGGATTCAAAACCTCAATTTTAAAAATTAGAACACATAACAATACTGTATAAAAGATTGAACTTTAGGCATACTCTATTTGTTCTGTTCGTTAAACTAGAAAACCTCTGTACTAAAAAGTTAATTACAAATTTTCTGTATATTTGTCTCACAGACTTGTATATTATCAAGGGAAAATTGCTTAGAGCCCTACGATTAAAGATTAGTCATAAACAAAGGAGTTAAGTTTCAAATTCAGATTTCAAGTGGTAAATAGGATTATTAATTGTAATTAACAAAAATTTAATCATATCTAACAACTTCATTTCCAAACCCGACCATTTTTCTTATCTCCTCTCTCTAACACATCCCTTCTCTCTATATATATCATCTTCATTCTTTCTATCACATACCAACATCGGAGATACCATCGCTACCACTGGCGACACTCACAATGTCGGCGATGCCATCGCCAGTTTCATCCATCGATCTACCAGATCTGGCTCTAAAACCACCAATCTATTCGACAACAAACCTCACTCTTATACTCCACCACTCTCTGTAACAGCTTTC
This sequence comes from Osmanthus fragrans, assembly GCA_019395295.1. Taxonomy (NCBI): domain Eukaryota; kingdom Viridiplantae; phylum Streptophyta; class Magnoliopsida; order Lamiales; family Oleaceae; genus Osmanthus; species Osmanthus fragrans. The sequence continues at coordinate 21,146,718 of CM033362.1, read as the reverse complement.
CGGCGCTGCTGCGTATGGAGGTTCTGCTCTGCTGCGTGTAGTAAGGCGTCGCTACTGCTGCGAGCAATGGGGCCTGGCTTTGTCGTCTTGAATTTCCAACCAGCCCCTTCTGTCTGATACAAATACTAGCTTAAAGATGGAAAAAAATAAGATCGAATTATATCTTTAACTAACATTGACAATTTGGTCCCTTGGTTTCAAATCTTCTTCTCAGGTGTCTTGGTAATGAACCTAGCTGCAGTGGGTGTTCATTGCTTGTTGTTCTAATTAGGATTTTGATGTATAAGAAGGGTTACATATTCATAGGATTTTTATCAAATCTGTTGTTTAGCCAGAGTTTGAGATGGTTGTTGGTGTTTTGCAAATGGTGCCAATGATTTTCTGATCAGTGGTTTGGTTATGTCTTTGGTGGTGGTTTTGTTAGTGGTGGTGTAGGCTGTGATGGTTATGTTGTTGGTGGTGCACGTGGTTGTGGTAAGGTGGCGTTTGATTCTTAACCTTGTTAGGAGTGGAGATGGTACCAGAGTGGTGGTGGCGGCGGCGGAAATTGGGTATAACCAAGTCTATCTTCAATGTGACTGTTTGTGACCAGATCTTTGTTAACTATAACTTCATGTGACTTGGTTACTTACATAACAAATTAGACTGACCTGATCATAGATGGTCACATTGAAGATAAATTTGATCACAATTAATCAAAGATAACAGAGGTCACTGAAGGTAGCATTTATGATTGTGAATTTGAGTTGAAGGTGGTAACAGTGATGTATTGGAGGTAATGGTGGTGGATTGTAGTGTTGGTCTGCAGTATGTGTAGATTTGTTTGTAGTGATCATATGTGATCAAGTATGTGTTTAATGTGATTGGTTGTGACCAATTCTGTGTTAAAATTGTGATCAGTTGTGATTTGGTCGCATGCCGTCACAGTTAAGATTGACTTGATTATAGTCAGTCACACTGAAGATAAATTTGGTCACAATTAGTCACACTGAAAACAAATTTGATTACAATTAATCATGGATAACATAGGTCAATGATTTGGTTACATACACTCGCTTGAAAAAATTTTGGGGTAGGGTGGTTCCATAAAGTAGGTTGTAATCTCCAATTTTCAATTTATGGGAATTTTTTGGGGGTGGGCGTAGGGGGTAGGGGTAGGGTGGAGTGAATATGTAGATTTAATTTAATTTAGAGTTAAGTTAATTATTATTATTATTAATTATTATTATTATTATTATTATTTACCACTTGATTTATGAAATATTTTAAGGAGTTTGTTAGTTTTGAAGTGTAGTTCATATATGTAGGAGTCATATATTGTCCATGATAAAAAATAATAATAATAAAATAAAATAATTCATATATAAGAATTGTTACCCATTTCAAAACTAAGAAATAATGTTTAAAATTTCAAAAATCGGACATTCTTAACTTTTATGTATGAAATAATTAACTAAAAAAATATTTTATTAATCAAATATATTAAGGTCACAAATCTATACAATTTGATCACAAATTATCCAATTAATTTGTTATAAATTATTTCTCTGTCAAAAATCAAAAAAATTATCGATCACGCGATCATAAATCAAAAAATTCATAGGTCACGATATATTAATCGGTTACAAAATCAAATTTTTTATAGGTCACGACTCATTTTTTATCGGTCACAAATTATATGACAACTTATTTAACGATCACAAATTATTTAATTAATTGATCACAATTATAAATTTAGTCACATTTAGACATTCTTCAAGGCCACATATTATTTATTGATTACAAAATCAAAATAATTGGTCACAAACACTATTTTCACCATACTGCATCCCATCCCACTATAACAATCGTCAACCACCACCTCATCGCCAACGCCAATGCCAACATCAACACCAACACCACCACCACCACCACCTCGTACCCACCGCCAAATTCACCACCACTAACAAGAACCATCGAAATCCCCAACACCACCAAAACGTCGAAACAAACACCACCACTCCAAAAAAAACCCACCACCACCACTGATCACACCGCCACTTGAACCCATTACAGCACCACCCCACCCTGCCATCTGAACCCACCATCGAGCAGCTAATATCAACACCCTACATAATTATCTGAAACCATCGCGTAGTACCACCATCTGAACTCACCAACGCGCAACAACGATCAACAATCCCAAATCACTGCAAAGAGGTCAAAAACCCATCCACCGCCATGACTCCATAGCATATATTTTGGAAAAATTAAACTCGGGGAAAAAATGAATAACAAATCTTGTGGTACCAAGACGGCTGCACGACATCAATACTATTCGCAACCACGATGAGCACTATCATCGCTGCTACGTGATGCAGGAGCGATGCCAATGCCTAATTGTGATGATGGTTTCTCTCGCTGCTACGCGATGGAGGGCAAAGCCAATGTCAAATTGTGATGATGGTTTCTCTGACGCAAGCGACGACAACTAAAGGCCTATGGTGTTTGGCTGATTTGGGAGGAATTTGTACATTTAATATTTAATAATACGTAAATATAAAATATTTGAATTGTAAATAATGAAACTTCCGTTCTGTTTTTAGATATATTTGCAAGACTTACTTTTAAATATTTGGAGGATTAAGTGGGCATTAGAATGTTAACCTATAACTATACAAGTAAATTTAATTTTAAAGTTGAAACTAAATATCATATTCTGAGTCATAATTCTTTGTAAAATATTGTTTTTAAGTAACATCCAAGTTTACCTTGAAAATTTAGGATAAAGTTGAGTGTACAACATTGATTGACAACAATGGTTGACAATCAAGTGTTGTCAAAATTCGAGCATCTAATGTAGAAAACAATTTTTTAAAATGGATGAATATAATTATGCCAAATACGATGTTGTCAACCAACGTTTTACATATAACATGATTCAAAAATTTAACCCAAGACAAATTCACAATGAGAAAATGTGGCATACTTTAAACCAGTAAATTGCAAGTACGAAAAAAAAAACGATCCCATTGAGAAAACTCGAATAAAAGATAAGAGATCTAATGTTAGTAACAACTCGTGAAAATCCACAGCAAACAAATTTTCAAGACCACTATAGCTGGTTTCACACAAACATGATTCCACGGTTAGTGGGGAATTAGGCATAATGGGAAGGAGAAAAATACGCCGAAACATTAATAAAATCTTAAAATCGTTTTATTGACAATCACAACTTAGTGGCACCGAAAGCTCACATGCAATGCTGCTGAAAGACAAAATCAGCATTCAAGCAATAAACTAAAACTCGTAAGTACTTATTTAAGAAGATAAATGGTGAATCCTCACCATTACCTTCTAGAGTTAAATATTTTGAAGTGATATCGGCTAGCTGCCCTAGTTGTCAACAACCTCAATCAGGGTTGGCTCGTAATCAGCAGGTGCCTCAAGTCCGTGCAGGTTCATCACAGTTGCAGCGACATTTGCAAGTCCACCTTCAGGGACATCTTTGCGGAATCTAACACCAGGTGCCAGCCCAGGACCACCAATTGCAACAGGAACCTATGCAGAAGTCAGACGTAAGTATCAGCCATTGCTCGACCATGTAGGGCTAAAAGCTTAAAAGTTACTTTTCCGGAAGGTAGGTCTTCAAGTTTTGATAGTAAAAAATAAGGGCAATGCTACTCTTAGTACAACTTTCTCTTACAAATAGTGGAGGTATTCACTGTCTAATGATTGTAAGAGAAAGTTGTAAAAAAAAGTTGGAGCATTACTCAAAAAAAAGAATCACAAAAAAGGAGCATAAAAAAACTCACATAAAAACTTCCAGCTTAGTCAACTGAGGAAACGGTTAGCCGATTTAATAGTGCAAGAGAAATTGACTTTATGAATTGTCATTTCAAATGCACCGAAGATTCACACGCAAACAAAAAAACCCTTCTTTGGACCTATGGAATCAGAGACCCTGTATATTGTAAAATATTTTTCAAGAATTATCGCGATAGGGAACAGTCATTTGTGTTGGCAATTCTTAGCTGGTCTGTAATCAGGATTAGGCCTGGGCATAGTTCGAATTGAGTTGGTTTTGAGTCCAACCCAAAATCGAAATCAAAACCGACTTCGATTTGGGTAAATTCCAACCCAAACCAACCCAATACAAATGTTGAAACCAAACCGACCCAAACCAAACCAAGTCAAGCCAAGCCAAACCAAATCAGTTTGGGTCGGTTTGGTTTGGTTTGGTTAATCGGTTTGAACATTGGTCCGAGTTAAAAAAATCTGCTTACCTAATTTGGATTAAAAAATTTGTTTGCATATATATATACATATATATATATATATACATACATATATATATATATATATATATATATATACATACATACATATATATATACATACATACATATATATATATATATATATATATTTTGCTCGTGTAATGCGTATTAATAATATATATAATATAAATGGTAAAGGGTAGATTTTCCTAAAATAATCTTATATATCCTATAGTTACCAACAAACAATTATACCAAAATGAAAAGTAGGCTACAATCTAAACTTGGAGTTTACAAAAATCAATTCATCTCCTTGCTTTTCTTTTGGAATTTGGCATTTTGGTAGAAGTGTAGACGGTAATCAAATTATTTGAGAAATAATTATATTTATGTTTTTATTATTTTGTTTTAAGTTTAAAAATGGGATTTTTAAGATGAAAAAAAGAAAATTAAAAAATGTATTAGTGGGTAGGGTCGGTTAATTGACGGGTTGATTGCTTAAACCGCAACTGACCTGACTCAATTTGGTTGATTTTTCAATTTTTTTGCCCACTACTAATTAGGATGATATAGGAAGTGTATGATTTAGACAAACTTGCAAATAGACTGTCAAATATTCTTAGCCTTGATTTAGGGATATCGTGGATAAATATTTACCTTCTATTTTGAATACAAACATACAATGCATTCTAAACAAGGAGTCACACTCCTCTTAAAGCTCCTAACTTCTTTTCTTGATTTCTTCTTCTTTTCTTAATTCTACAGCTTTTATCTTTTTCTCTTCTATGTGTGTATGTGTACTGGTGGGGTATTAAATTCTTGTTTCTCTCTCTTTGTTTAACTGTTTCACTTCCGTTGTGATACTCTCGTCGAGGTCTTGGTTGAGTTGGATTCCTATGTTAACACAACTGTTGAGCCTACGTACTTGTAATTTCATGATTATATGAGCCTCCTGCTACTTAACTCTTTTTGGATCCATAATAGGGTTTTACCATCCACTAGTATCTCTACACCCTCACCTTAACCCTTTTTTATATTATATTTTTGAAATTTTCTTCCATAGTACAACTTTTTTTAATACTCATGTTTGAATTTTACTATTCTATCAAAGGAGGGAATAAAGTTACTGTTGGAAAGAAGTCATACATGGAGGGAAATCATGGGGATTGTGGGTTATGCAGCTGCTACAAAGCTGTAATTAATTGAAATGTTAACCGTAAGAGGAAAATATATTTTAAGGGAGGTGAGGCCACCCCCTTTCTAACCAATATAAGAATCTTTTTCTTAACCCTAAAAGAATAGTTAGATTAAGCTCTACATAAACCATAAGTAGGAGTTTCCCAGAATTCCTGTACCCGACAAGTACATGCACACACATACAGAAAAGAAATAAAAGAATGAAGAGTTGTCGATAAAGAAACAGAAGAAAATAAAGAGGTTGTCCACAAGCCTGTAAGAATCTCAAACTACTTTGTAAAGTCAATCATTTCAGAGCTTTTAAAGACCCTTTAACACATTTAACATGAAAAAAATTACAAAGAACCAGAAAGTGAAGTATAAGTAGCTAATAAGCATATCCTAATACGTCAAAAAGGGATTGTGCTACTCAAGTCACTCGGTTCTAGAAGGTTCTACTAGTGGTTACAAGAAGGTAGTGGTTACAGGAAGTAGTTACAGGAAGATTTCAGTTAGGAAGTAGTTGGTGCCAAAAAATAAATAAGAGATGGTAGACTTACATAAGAAAGAGAGGCAAAATTTTGATATTGTCTTGGGAGAGAAGTAGAGCCTCTCGAATGCTCAGCAAATTATTGTATTTCCTTTCATTCAAATTTTAATTTCACAATATTATTTTTTGTTACCTACCAGTTGGTATCAAAGCATAGATACCAGGGAAATGGCAATTGATTGGAACAAACAATTGGAGAAGATGGAGTCACTCATGGAGAAATTTGAACACATTGTCACGGACTTAGTTTTGCTTCAATCAACAAACTAGAACCGTGCGACCTGGACGTTTCACAATTTTCGACCCGCGAATAAATGTTAAGTCAGCCTTTGTATTCTCATGAAAATTTAACATTTGGGGTTAAATTATGGTAACTTTGAGTAGAGGATATAAAGTAGGAAATTATATTGAACGAAGCAAGCAAATAAGTTCGTGAGAATTTCCTTGTGTTAATGAAAGGAAAAACTTTACAATTTCTCAAAATTTACCATACTTCACTCGTTGATATTTAAAATGAGCTAACACATCTATTTATAGACAAAGTCTTGCAAATCAAGTTGAAATCAATGACTAAGATTAAATGAATCCAATGGTCATAATTGTTTGCAAGTCACTATCATGCAAGTGGTAGCCAAGTTGATTTTTACTTCTTTGCAATTTGCATATCCCTTTATAGAAATAGTATTCAAGTTGAACTCTACTTCTTCCTTTAAGTAAGTTGTAGTCAAGTTGAACTTTGCTTCTTATTTTATACAAGTTGACGCCCACTTGCATCTAAAACCAATGGCAACAGTCCACGATATTTAATCTTTCAAAACAGCGAGTTTTTGCTTAGAAAATTTTGATTTTCGTGCCTACAGAGCCTGCTTGTGTCCCCTACCGTAGACAATTCCATTCTATCGAAGCACCCTGTTTGCTAATTTTCCCGTCGCTACCTGGACGGATCAACCGCAACCAGGGAAGACGTAGGTCAAACCTATTCCATTTTATCAAATATTGAGAACATGGGAGAAAACCCCCTCCATCTAACCTCTTGATCTACCAAAATAGTTTCGACATCCTTCTCGAAAGATTTGATAACAACGGGAGGCGCCCGTTGTAACTCATTTCTGCTCGGATGATCCAGGTAGGGCCTATACGGTTTTAACATACACACATGAAAATCAGGTGAATCTTCAAGGTGCTTAGGAGAATGAAGGAGAGCTATATAAATTTAAAACTTCGACATCACGCGATGAAAAGGCCGTCGTCTAATTCAGTAGGGGAGTGACTTACGTTCTCTCTAGTTGTGATTGATCAGTCTAGGCAGCGGCTAAAAAAATTAGCTTAGACTAGGAAAACGCAGACAAACTATAGAAGCACAAAAATTTGATTTTTTTAAGTCAAAAATCACCTTTTGAAGAATTAAGTACTATAAATTGTAATCGTTGATTTTAGACGTTAGTGGGCGCCAACTTATGTAACTTACGTAAAGATAAAAAGCAAAATTCAACTTGACTCCAACTTGCTTAAAGGGAAGAAACAAAATTCAACTTGAATACTACTTCCATAAATGGACATGACAACTTACATGAGTTGTAAAGTGATTTGCGCCTTACAAAGAAACAAAAAATCAATATGGCTACCACTTGCATGAAAGTGACTTGTAGCTTGCAAGCAATTATGACCATTGGATCCATTTAATCTTGGCTCTTGATTTCAACTTATCTTGTAATAATCTATAAATAAATATGTTAGCTCATTTGTAAATGTCAGTGACAGAAGTGAGGTAATTCTTGAGAGATTGTAAAGTTTTTCCTTTCATTAATACAAGGAGATTCTCCTAAACTTTATTGTTTGATTCTTTTAATATAATTTCCTACTTTATATTTACTCAAAGTTGCCATAATTTAACCTCAAATAAGATTCTCCTAAACTTTATTGTTTGTTTCTTTTAATATAATTTCCTACTTTATATCTACTCAAAGTTGCCATAATTTAACCTCAAATGAAATTCTCCTAAACTTTATTGTGTATTTCTTTTAATATAATTTCCTACTTTATATCTACTCAAAGTCGCCATAATTTAACCTCAAATGTTAAATTTGTGACTTAACGTTTTCTCGTGGAAAAGGATATTGTGAAACGTTAAGGCCGCACAGTCCTAGGTTGTCAGTTGAAACAAAACTAAGTCTATGACGTGATACAAATATTCAACAAAGAAGATGATTTTCAATTCGATTCGATTCACAAGGCCAACTCAATATATCAATATTCTATGATGGTAATTTAAATTTGTAGCTATTTAGGGTATATAAATGTTTTTCCATAAATCAATGGTGGTTTGAGAGGGAAAAGTAGAATCTGCTGTTGCGCGCTTTAACAGAGAGGGAAACGAGAGAAGGGAGAGAGATTGCATATCATAGGCATGCATAGGTATGGAACCATGAGTTGTACGCTCAAGGTTAAAGGGCATTAAGCACCAGTCAACAAGGAGTCACATGGTCAGCAAAGAGGACATGCATACACATCTCAGCAAGAAAGCTAAGTCAACCAAGATTCGTATAGGGTGCTTATGCAACTTTATGGTTTAATCAAGCTTAGTGTGTACAACCATATGTTACCATAGGGGCTCAAAAATCATAAAGAAAGATAAGAAACAGAGATCACTTGCATTTCACTGTATATGTTGTACTCACTCCAAACTATATTTTATATAGAATAAAGCTACTTGTACACAATCCCCCACACAATCCCTTACACCCCCCTCACATGGAGGGGGGCCCACACATAATAAAATATTTGTGGGCCCCCCTTCATGTGAGGGGGGTGTAGGGCATTGTGTAAGGGGGTGTGTGTACATGTAGCATTGTTGTTTTATATAACATAACTTCTGAAACCACTAAGCGTCACAAGAGTAACTGGTCGTAAATGTGTTATAGCCAAGGATATCATTGGATAATAGTGGCGGCTAAAGAAGAAAGGAAGAAAGCCTTAACTAAAACAAAGAGGGGAATGGAGCTTTGAACAAGAAATTGTCCTCTTTTGTTTTAAGGTTGTAAAAGGCTATCACATGTACCTACTCTTATTTTTGAAAGGTTAAAATACAAAGATTTATGTATTTGAAGAGACTTAAGTTTGCTGTAGTGTATATAAGTATTTGGTAATAATGTAAATGAAAGACTTATATCTACTTCTATTCGACCTATAGCTTCCACAATTTTTTGTTGTAATAGCATAAAATGAGTTTTCAAAGTTGAAATAATATTCTGTTCAATAATTGGTAAGGGTACCAAATTCTATGGTACACCTACTCATTTTGAGACGGGGATAGGTACACATTAAAGGATTCTCATGCTACTTCATTTGCACGGGATTATGAGTTGAGATTTTGTGTGTGGTTGCACACACAACGTTGCTCGTATAATGATCTAAACAAGGATTACTAGGAGCTGTTTAATGAGCAATGAATCCCAGTTCTCATTCTGATAGAAGAGAAATTCTTCAGCAAGTTGTATAAATGTGAAAATCAAGAACTTCACTACACAAGGAAGAAATAAAGAAAAATGATTCCAAACACTGTTTATATATTTGCAACCTCACAAACAAAGACATTCGGTGCAATATATGTGTAGCGACCGAGAATTTTTATTTAAGTTTCTTGAAAAACGTGTCGCAAAACCTTAAATCCCGAGTTTTAAATAAAAACGCGTTCGTCTAGCCGTTATAAAATCAATTTAAATTCATTCAAATTGAGTTCAATCCCGAATATTTTTAAGGTATCGAATTTCTTATCATTTTAATAATTTAAGCAATTTCTTTTTAGGGTCCAATTTCTTAATAGTCCAAGTTTTGAATTCTTTCGGCCCAATTCACTTAAGTCCAATTCAAAATTCCTGCAGCCCAAGATTTTGGCCCACTTACCACCTTGATTTCTGTGCCCTAAAAAAAATTCTACTGTTCATTATATACCTCCCTCATTTCCTCTCCTCACACCTCACGCAACCAACCACCATTCTCGGTAAGAAAATATGCAGTATTACATTTGAAAATCACGTTGATGCTAGAATCTCCATTTCTAGCACCAACATCACTGATTCTCCAGCTCACGTTGATGCTAGAGCCTCAGTTTCTAGCACCAACAATGCCTGCAACTTCACACCATTCTGAGCCCCCAAAGCAGCAGAAACTCAACATTAACACACAGTAGAAAACCAGATTCACCAATGTCTCTCAACCTCTGAAATGTCACGTTGGAAAAACCGCAACTCACAAACTGATGCTAGAGAACCCATTTCTAGCATCAACAATGTTGGAAGTTCATGTGTGATGCTAGAAAATAAATTTCTAGCATCAGCCCCATCACCTCCAACTCACAGATATGGCACACGCCCACTGTCCAACCCGTGGAGCCACCACACGCCACAACCAGAACCACCACCACCAGCCTATTGAATCACCACCAAACTGCAAGGCTAAAACCGGCCACCAAACCACTGCCCAACGCCCACAGTCGAAGCCCAATCGAACCACCACCACAGCCACCTCCTGCGAGCCACCGCATCAACGCCACCACCACCTCACTACAACCAACACCACCTGCAAGCCACCACGAGAACACCCAAACTCACCTACCATCCCCGACTTCGAACCGCCACCCACACCCAAAACGGACAGCCCCAGAAATCAACCCAAAACCAAAAATCAAACCCAGAAATAAGGAACCCATGAACTTACCTCGCCCCCCGACCCATTCTCCAGCCGGTTCACCACCGGAAAACCCAAGAAATTCGAGCTTCAAGTCTCGGTTAACCTTCGACCCGTACGCCAAAATCACCCCGCCATCACCTCCACACTGCCGGCGCCACCACGCGACGGTGGCGCTGCCACCTCGCGCCGGCTAGAATCGAGGGAAGGGGCTTCGCCCCTTCGCTGTCGCCGTCGCCTCTCCTCTCTGCCCTCGCGTCCAAACGCGAGAATGAGAGAGAGAGATTTTATTTTTTTGATTTTTTGAAAATTATTTTTAATCCCCAAGTTTAGGAGTTAGTTTATTTTGGTCCCCAAGTTTTAAAATATTTTATTTCAGTCCCAAAGTTCGATTTTAAAGAAGGACAGCCTCAAAACTTATGTTTTAAAAATGAATCAGCCCACAGGTTTTGAAAAAGTCCATTTCAGTCCCTAAATTTTTATTTTCAGTTTTAATAAATTTTCAATTTAGTCCCTATTTTAGAAAAGTTCAATTTCAGCCCTTAAACTTTTATTTTCAGTTTTAATAAATTTCGATTGAGTCCCTAAACTTTATTTTTATCGTTTTTAATCGTTAAAGAAATTTCGAAACACTAATTCAAAGTTATTTTTCTATTTTTGGCTAGACGAAACGTAAGGACGATAGAGCTTGAGATTTCTTTCCGCTCAACCTTTTACGACTCGCGATAAATTGAGGTAGACTCGCCCCCATTAATTAGTTTAAATTGTAATTGCATGTATTATGTGATTTTATGTGATTTATATGCTTTAATGCATAAGATGAGAATCTCTTATGAGATAGATTATGTTGTTATGCTTGCCATAACTTATATGCTTAATTGCATGAGAAGAAAGAGAATCTCTTATGAGATAAGATGATGTTATGCATAACTTACGTGCTTAAATGCATGAGACAGACTACCCACACCCTATGATTTTAAAGAGCCTATGATTTTTCAAAGAAAATTAGCCCATGAGAATATCACTGTATAGATTGCATAATTATGTGTTAAATTACTCTGTAGATTAATTACTGGCGATGAGTCTACTGAGTATTTCTTTGAAATGCTCATTCTATTATTTTTAACAATATTGCAGATTTTGGAGACGGCCGGGTCTGATGGGCAGTGGTGGAATAAATGTAGTTAATTGTTTTTTAGTTTACTTTCGAAATTTCACTCTTTTGAACATTATGAAACTTACCTTGTCGTTTCCGCTATTTTAAACTCGAGTTTAATGTTTAATCAAATTTTCGTTAAGTTAATTTGAATGACATTTGTTACCATTATAATTCACAAATTTTAAATGTGATGTTTTTAAAAGTTAGTTATTCCGCCAAAATTTTCAGTTAAATTAGGGCAAAGAGATGATGACGTAGCGTTTCGAGTCCGCGGAACTCGGGGCGTTACAATATGGGGCCACCCTCGTTCCAAAGAAATGCATAAAAAGAACTGCAGGCAGCTATGAAGAATAAGAAAAAGAACTGAGAAATTCTTACAGGCTCAAGGGTGTGAGAAGTAAGTATTTGGATGTTGCCGTTCTTGTCAAGAAGAGGCTCGCCCTTCTTGTTCCTTTTCACCATGTCCTCAGCATTTCCATGATCAGCAGTAACGACATATATTCCACCCACTTGGTCTATTGCATCAAGGATCATCTGCAATAATCAGTGCAATTATCAGACTGACTTGTTTTACTGAAAGTGCAGCGCATCAAAATTTTATGAAAAGCATTCATTCAAAGCTCATGAAGATAGTATGAGAAAACATAACCAAAGATCCTTTTCAAACTTCAAACTGCAAGTGTTACATGAAATGATACAACATTTATGTAGGCATAACTTGTCTCTCTAAATTGCAGACACAAAATCACACACCTTATAAATTTTGCAAATTAATTATCATATTACAGGTTAGTCGTGAGCTTGCCCAACCAAAACTAGGCACTATTTCTAATTTAATTGAAGCTTTGAACCTAAAAGGAATAGTGTTTGTAGCTAAAACAAGTACGAATGGATAAATCACATTTCACTCACCAGACACATCAGAAAATGAAAGGTTTAGTTGCAAATTCTATGTAGTAGTATATATTAGTCAGAAGACGATCATTGCAACCAATCTGGTTGGCGTCACTGCTATGACTTAAATTAAATGCACGTCTGTTCTGGGAAAATGGAAGGGTTTTCAGAGTCAGTTGATAGCCAAATCTTTTTTTTCTTTTTTTTCTTTTTTTCTTTACTTGATTTCAATCTCGAAATCCTGTCACTAACTTAAGATCAGGATTCTTTAGCAGCACGCATGGGAAAGAAATGTATGACGAATATGATACCTATCATACCAGATGTTGCAAAACCTACTATATTAAAATAAAAAGGGTGAATAAAAACATAAAATTTGATATCGAACATGCATTTAAAAAAAAAAAATGAAAAGCCATTTCAATTTCTATTTAGGAATAAAAATGGAAACATATTTGTTTATGAATGTGGCTAAAAAATTTACCCATCTTCATATTATAGTAGTTTCTTTCCATGAAGGAGTATTTTATCATAAAGAAGAAGAGGTCAAAGTAGTTCAAGGGACATACTCTTATGTTCTAGTCAGTGAAGCAGTTATGCTTCGGTAAACTTCATCAACTCCTTACCCACCCCCAACCAACAGTTCCCTTCTATCTTATTGCCCTACTTCCATCCAAAGGAAAAGTAAAAAAAAAAAAAAAAAAATAATAATAAATAAATCTACTGCATGAAATTCTCAGGAAAAGGTGTTATCAAAAGTAAAAAAGAAAACTAGATATCTCCAGAACCAATATTACCTTAACAGCATCGTCAGCAGCCTTGCAAGCAACAATTGTTGCTTCAATGTCACCAGTATGTCCCACCATATCACTGTTAGGTAGGTTAACACGTATCTTGAGAGGAAATGAAACCTCATTAATACAATGGCTCTAATACCAGACTTATTCTTATTCAGAGTAGAGGAAGGAATAATGGATCACCTGGTCAAATTTGCGGCTAAGGATAGCATCCCTAGCTTTCTCAGCTATCTCCAAGGCCTTCATCTTAGGCTGGACATTGAAGGTAATACCACTATCACTGGGAATTTCAACATACTCTTCCATTTCTTGCTTAAAGTATCCTGAGCGGTTACCATTCCAAAAAAAGGTGACATGACCAAATTTTACTGTTTCACTGAATAACACCAACGCAAATAACAGAAGTAAATATTATGTCAAAACTGAAACTAGTCTATCTGATAGGCAATGCACATATATTTAAGCAGCTGCAAAAGATAAACTCAGCATGTTTTCAGAAGTACAAAATTCATTGATGACAAACGATAGCATTGTGATTTAAACTTACTGGTATAAAAACATCCATCTAGAATACATATTGCTTAAACAAACAGCAAGTTAATTGAGAAACATCCATAGAAGTCATCAGGCTATGAACTTAAGAAACTTGTTATCCAGACATAAGATTAGTAATTTTTTGCATCTCATTAAAATGAGAAATACACGAACATGCATGCACTTGTAAATTAGATTGTCACCAAACTACCTGCAAGCAAAAGTACGGATACCATTATGCACTAAATATTCCCCAGATGTTCTATCAATCTCGGGAGGAGAAACAAGGTAGTGACTTGGAAGTTTCAATTCACCATCATACTGAAGCATTCCTGCATAACGAATTTTGGGGAAGCGAACTCGATCAAATTTATCAAAGTCCTCATACTCAAGTGCCTTGGCTAGCATAACCATACGATCAGCCCGAAAGTTGACTGTAACAACAGCATCACCGTCTACAATAGGCCCAACAGCCTTTCCATTGTCATCAACAATAACAAATGGAGGCAAGTACTGATCGTTAGCATTAGGAGCCTCTCTCAGCTTCTTGACAGCCTCAACAGCACTCTTAAACTTGTGTGGTGCTTCACCAAGCACTTGGGCATCCCAACCGCGTTTTACAACGTCCCAGTCATTCTGGAAACATTTAGAAAAACAACCATTTACGACAGAGAATAACATTTGTCAGGGAAGAATGTCCACCTAATAAAAAGAATACAGGTGAAATGAAAGGAAATTTGGGCGTATGGTACAAGAATCAGGAAAATGGAAAGAACAGCTGAAGAAAGCTTTCAAATGATTTGAACCCCTTCCAGGGAATCAAAAATTTCTCTCTACGCCTAAAGTTAGTAAATGGTTCTGCTGCGAATTCATCGCTCTGCCCAATGTGAAGTTAGGTAATATATTTTTTATCAACCATCAAAGTAGGTGATCACTTCCATGGAAAATCTCCTAGTATGAAAAAAATGGGTATCTAAGACATTCGTGTTATAATACAATCTGTGCTCGACCATCATCTTTATGCACTCATCGGATCATTTTAAACTTATAAGATTGTATCGTATAATTTTGTCAATGAAAAAATACCCATCTTCCCAAAACACTTCTATATTTTGATAGAGAGTACGTTAGGTCCAATTGCTTTTCTTATCCTATTCTTTTTATAGCTTCCATCACTTTGGAGATCCGAATATATCTATATAGTTAAAATTCCTATCCTCAATAAAGTTAGAAAGATCCCTGAAATCCACAATGTGCTTGTTGAGTCAATTCTTCTTGATTTTCAACCTAGATAGACTTGACTTCGTTTGTAGGTCTTTCTCATTTATTTGTCAAAATATCTAAGCAGTTTTCTCCGCATTCTAAATTCCAATATCACTAAACAACTTCTCGTATACTTCTATGTAGGAAACTCAAGATGTGTTTCTCATTTAGCTAGCTTATATTCCTCAAAACTGTATGTATTTTTGCATTTTGTTATGTTTATGAATGTGCAATCTCTTATAAGATCCCACAGTTCCAGAAAGAGTCCAAAATCCATGTGTATCAATAATCGAGTGGACAATTCTGCAATAGAAAGTAATCCAACATATGCTGCAGCTAGCATAGTATTACTTGCTTATTAGTCCATAGATAAATATTCCTTAGAACCAGGTATTGTAGTCTATAAGAATAAAAACTGTAAAAAAAGAATACAATCCATTTACCTCATAACGATCCATTGTAACCTGCATGCGACCTCCCCCAGAAGCAATCTGGGCATCAACACCTTTCTGACGCAGCTTTGCGAGATCATTTTCAAGAGTTTCTACAAAGCCTACACTTGTTCCATCCAAAACATCACGTCCATCAGTGAGAACATGAACACGGATTCTTTTTGCACCACGTTCACTAGCTCCTTTTAGTAACAACTGCATCGCATTATGACATATAAAATTAGTTTTTCTCTACAATTTTTAGATGATTGTGAGACAAGGTAAGGTTAATACAGTTTCAAATTCAAATAAGAGAAACAGAAAGAAGATAAAACTCCCATCCAAATGGATCAACAAATATGTGAGGATGCTTATTAATAGACATACCTGCAACTGATCAATCCTAGAGTGGACACCTCCATCGCTTAATAGTCCAATGAGGTGCAATGTTCCAGTTTCAAAAGAATCCTTTATGTACTTGAAACCTTCTCCTTCGTAGATTTTTCCAGAGGCAAGAGCCGAATCAACAAGCTTTGCGCTGCATGGAGACATACGTGCTTAAGCAAGAAGCAGTTTTCCACGTTCCCTTTACATTGTAGGCGTAATTTGTGGGCTTGGAGATAATTGTTCACTCAATATGATAACAAAAACAACACAAATCAAATGAAAATGCAAAATTGTTGGGGGCGGGAAAGGGAGATAATAGAACTGTAACTATATGAAGGGCAAATGATCCCTTATGGCTGTCTTTCAACAACCTCTTGATCTATATAGTACCAATTAGATTAAACAATCAGTACTTTACATGTCTTAGAGCTAATGTTCCAATAAACTAGAAGTAAAACATTTTGCGAATAGAAAATGTTTTCGGCAATGACTTAAGATTCAAGAATTCAGATACTAGCCTCCTAGAGAACCATTTACAAATCACTTATAAAATGATTTATGCCCAATCATTTCAAGCACTTGTCTGTTCAGATTAAAGAATTTTTCCAAGTAAGAACTTAACTATAGGCATTTACAACAGAGCACACATCTACATTAAATTATCAACTGTAAATAAACACTTATCAAGTCCACCCATATAATGTGCAGGATCTGTAAGAAAAAGCAGCATCCAATCTAAATTTTTATGTTTATTTTCTTCAGCCGACTTTTTAACATCGGAAAAATAAAAAATATGCAGCTCACCCTTGTGCGAAAATCCGGCCAGCACCAAGAGCATTGTGACCAACCTCACTGTTGCCCATATCGTCGTCTGTGGGCAGCCCCACGGCTTTACCATGCGCCTTCACCAATCTCCATTTCTCAGGTGCACCCTTCATCAATCAATCCACAACAACAATAAACAAATCAATCCGATTTTATTCTCTGAAAGGAAAAAAAATTCAATAATCCAATAAGCAAAATAACCTTTTTCAGTGAATCCATGGCAGGAGTCTCGGCGATATGAATGCAATTGTACTGATTGGGTTTGGCCTCACCCCATCCATCCAAAACCACAACCGCTATGATTTTTCCCTTTGGCAATTTTGGGTGATCGTTCAATTTCCATGAAAATCCAGAGCTACCCATGTCTCTTTCTCTATTTCAAATCAAAAGACAATGATAATATAACCAAATCTTGATTAGGAAAACAGTGAATACATCAGATCTAAGACAGAAGAATCCAACCTTTGTAATTACGTGCAGAAAATGTAGAAAAGTACGACATATGTGCAAGATCGGGCCACTATTTAACAAGAGGCAACGTAGGTGGTTGGGGTTAGGTCATACACGTGACGATACACGTGACCACAATTTTCCTTTACCGGGGAAAATAAAAGGGTCGGGAGGTTCCCAACCTTTGACTTGCGTTGCACTTTGGTTCCCATATTAAGGCCCTGTTTGATACAAATTATTTGTAAAATGAAAATGAAAAATATAGTCGTTATAGCCTCACACAAGAGATGTAAAGTCAAAAATGTTGGCTAAATGTAATGGATAATTATCATATTTTTTATTTTTATGAAAAAAAATAAGAATCAAACCGATTTTTTGTGATGGACAAGAGGTTTTATATTACTCTTATGCATAGAATGTCTCTTGGAAATGGTTTTTTGTTAAAGAAAATGTTAAAATTGTTAAGGTGAGAACTTAAGTGCCATTTAAATGAAATTTATGATGTAATTACAATATTTTAAAGATTGAGGACCAAAATGCAATACATATCAATTATTGAGGACCTCTGCTGCTATTTACCCTTTTATTGAAAGGGCTGGAATGATCTTGTTCTTCTACTGAAGGAAATAGCTGTTAGCAAGAAATTAGGGTTGTGTTATTGGAACTTTGAATTTGGTCAATTGCGTGTTTTTGTTTGATATCATTTGTTTATTATTTTTTGGTCTTAACTTACACTTTCTAGATTTTTATTTTTTTTTATGTAAAATTACTGTGTTTTTTTTTTTGCAAATTATATTCGGATTAATTTTAAAGATTGCAAGTTCTAGAAGCTTCTTTTTTTCATTTATTTTGTTTGGCAC
This sequence comes from Osmanthus fragrans, assembly GCA_019395295.1. Lineage (NCBI taxonomy): Eukaryota > Viridiplantae > Streptophyta > Magnoliopsida > Lamiales > Oleaceae > Osmanthus > Osmanthus fragrans. The sequence goes on along the minus strand of CM033362.1, from coordinate 21,128,447 downwards.
GAAATATCTCTGTTTTAAACTAATCTGAGTAACTTATCATTCTTTAGTTACTCTAATTTATTAATTGTCGATGAGATGGTTTAAATCATATTACTTATTCCTCAAAATTAATGCGGTGAATAATAGGGAAGAAATGAGTTGAGTTGAACTTATGCAAGTTTTTAAAATAAATAACTTATGCAAGTTGAGTTGAGGTGAATTTACATGCAGAATATTTTGTTGTATAAATGTGATTAAAAATAAATATATATAAAAAAATGTTTTCAAATAATAGCAACATGGATTTAAATGTAAGAAAAAAGTAAGTCATAAAACATGCATGTATTGAGATGTTACTTTAACTTTTTCTTCTTTTAAACATAGTACATAGATATTGCTATAATTTTTAAAATTTTAAATACTTATAATTTTATTTTATTTTCAAATATACCTTAAGATTAATCCATCTTGATATCATCTTTTGTAATATAATATTGTCAACCAATTGCATCTTTGTATATTATGAGAGTGTTTGAGCCCTTTTTTATGCAAAATTGTATTTTAGAATAGTAGATTGATGGAGCATGTTTGATTGAAAAATAATGAAAAGTTTTTTATTTACGCGAAATATTATTTTAATAAAAAATGTGTGGTGGAAAGGGGGGGAATAAAAATGCAATTTTGAAAAAATGGGAATCAAAGTGACCTATAAAAATAATGGTTTTCAAAACTAATATGTATTTTATTGTTGAAATAAATAATATGTTTTATTTTGATCTTGGAAAATAAAGAAGTATTTGTTAAAAAAATTAAAACTTATTTATTTACTTATAAGTAAAAATTTTAAGCTTGGTGGGACCTCCTCGGCTCCTCCCATATGAGAATATATCATAATTATGTTGGCAATTAATACGATGAAATAAGTATGATGAAACTTGCCTTGTGTAGTTTTTTTAATCAATTATATCTTTTGAGAAAGGTCAATAATATAGTAGGGATTGAAATTTTAATTTTAATTAAAATTAACAATAAATTTTAATCACATATGTTATGGATTTTACAATTTTTTATTCACACATTTTTTTCAAAATTTATCAAAATCTACTAAAAATCTCATTTTAATCTTCATCAAATAAGGGTTTAATCTTTATAGTACTTCAATATCCTACCAAATCATATAAAAGTCAAGAGCATGAAGCATTAGCCTTTTTGACTCGTAATTCACTAATCCAACCGTTAATTCATTGATCCAACCGTTGACCCGTGATTCAATGCTTTGAATGGATTGATGATTGAGTCGAGTTTAAAACCAACTAAACTGAAAAAAAAAAAAAAAAAAAAAAAAAAAAAAAAAATTTAAAAGCAAAATATTGAAGTTGACAAGAAACTCTCTCTCTCTCTCTCTCTCTCTCTCTCTCTCTCAAATTGCTAGAAGAACTATTTTTTTATGCAGTACACAATTCCCTGCCATGAAAGTGATAAAAAGAATATTATAATAGAAAAATAAGAGATACAACATCATATCACACGGCCGGTGTGAATTAAGAAAATAATAATAATAATGAAAGCATGCAACATGCGTGCGAATAATGTCACCTATGGTTCAGCAATGAGACATCATGTAATATGCAAAAATAATGTTATTTAGTCTCATTGAAGTTACAACCCCAATTTAGATGACATTAATGTGGCGTTAAATAATTGATGAAATTAAATAAGTCATTTAATTTTACTTTTCATTTAGCCTATCATCTAACGTCACCTAAACTGCGATTATAACACCAATGAGACTAGATATCATTACTCAATATGCAAAGAGGCACGCATGTATGGGGAAAACTTTGGCGGTCCAATCTGTACATTTGAACTGCCTTTGACTCTCATTAAATTAATTTTTATTTTTCTCTCATATTTTCAATCACAATCTTTCATAAAATAATATTACAAATAAATCGAAATTTTTTCTTTTTTTAACTACCCATTACAAAAATAGATATATATGTATTAAGTATATAATTAAAAAATTAGAAACATTTTAAAAATATTACTAACCCGTGTCCAATTTATCCTCTATCTGTGATACGCGCTTAACTATTAATCATTTTCTCGAAAATAATAATAATAATAATAATAATAATAATAATTTTACACATTGCCTAGTAATTCATGAACCCTAACAGTACACAACTTTTGGCGCAATTCCATTAAGTCTCATCTATCCAATTTGCTAGATCATGGAAATCAGGATTGAATTTGATGTTATTGTTGATGTCGAATGTGTTAATAGATATCATATTTTGTCAACAACAATTCAATTTAACACATATATTTATACTAGTTTTTGCCCCGTGTAATGCACGGATTGAGTTATTTTGAAGGTAATGTTAGCATTTTCAATGCTAAAGATTAATGAAAAATATGCACGCCAATTAAATAAACATTAATTGGTAGATGTATGCTAGAGTATAGAGTATACTCATGTAACTATGTGCATTTGTATACATGTAACTTATATGAATAGGTACATATAGATCTATATGTTCAGGTAGTATTTTATCGTGAAATGATCTTTTTATAGAGAAGAACAAATGTGTAAAGAAAGTTGATAAATGTACCTCGCCCCTCAGATACTAAATTTAACAAAATTGATACGTGATTCAAAATTGCATAAAGAGCAAACATATAATTTTACAGAAATATATAACAAAAGATGATCTCTCTTGTTATAGGTGAAGGCATTTGTAGCGATCGAGAATTTTAAATTATTTTTCATGAAAAACGTGTCGCTAAGTCCTAACCCCGAATTTTTAAAAGTAAAAGCGTGTTCGTCTAGCCGTTGTTAAACTAATTTAAATTTATTAGAATCGAGTCAAATTTCAAATATTTTAATTTATTAAATCCCTTATCGTTTTAAACCCGAAATTAAATACGATATATTATTATTTCGGGTCTGATATTTCGTTAGTCCAAATATGTTCGTTTTAGCCCAATTCTTTAAATCCAATTAGAAAATTCTTTCGACCCAATTTCTGGCCCATTTAAGCCCTAGGGATTTGTGCCCTAGATTTCTACTGTTCATATACCCCCATCTCCCCCCCCCCCTCCTCAACCTCACTCACGCTGCCAGCAGCCAAAAAGGGGTAAGAAAAATCTCCAAAATTCCTCTCCTCCATGCAGTAAACTCCCGGTTCATCTTCCTAGTAGAAACTTACCATTCAAGTAGAAACTTACCATTGATGCTAGAAAATCAATTTCTAGCATCAACAGATTCATGTGTGATGCTAGAAAATCAATTTCTAGCATCAACACCACCTCTGCAAGGCCAAACCGCCACTACAAGGATCCATCCCTCACCTCAGCTGAAGCTCACGTTGGAAGCTTGATGCTAGAAACTTAATTTCTAGCATCAACACCACCAATGCTCCACAGTCGAAAACCCAAAACCACCTCCAACTCACAGGCTCCACCCCTGCAGCCACCACACACACCACAGTCAGAACCACCCAAGCTGCAGCCATCCATCCCACAACCTTGCCCAATTGAACCACCACCACCTCAGTGTAACCCAAAAACCACCTGCTATTCCCGGTTTCGAGCAGCCACACACACCACCAATCGATAGCCCCCTTCAACCCAAAATCGAACCCCAAATCAAAACCAAAAACCAAGAAATAGTAGACCCACGCACTTACCTCATACCTAGACCCATCTTCCAGCGATTGCCACCGAAAAACCCAAGAAAAACCGGCACTCTAAGCCTCGATTAACTCAATTAGCCTCCAACCCGAACGCCAAAACCACCCAATCATCACCTCCACACCACCGACGTCTCCACGCGACGCCGACGCTGGCATCGCCGCCCGGAATCGAAGGAAGGGGCTTTGCCCCCTTCACCGTCGCCTCTCCTCCCTCTGCCTCGTTCACGCGAGAGAAAGAGAAAGAGTTGAGAGATTTTAATTTTTTTGATTTTTGGAAAATTATGATTTTAGCCCAAAGTTTAGGATTAGTTTATTTCAGTCCCCCAAGTTTTAAAATTATTTATTTCAGTCCCAAAATTCGATTTTTAAAGAAAATAGCCCCAGAATTTATGTTTTAAAATAAATTAGCCCACAGATTCTGAAAAGGGTTCATTTCAGTCCCTAAATTCTTATTTTCAGTTTTAATAAATTTTCGATTAAGTCCCTATTTTAGAAAAGTTTAAATTCAGCCCTTAAACTTTTATTTTCTGTTTTAACAAATTCCAATGAAGTCCCTAAACTTTATTTTTATCGTTTTTAATCTCTAAAAATTTCGAAACACTAATTCAAAATTTATTTCCTATTTTTGGCTAGACGAAACGTAAAGACAATAGAGCTTGAGATTATTTTTCGCTCCACTTTTCACGCAAATCGAGTTAGATTGAGGTAGACTCGCCCCATTAATTAGTTTAAATTATAATTGCATGTATTATGTGATTTTATGTGATTTATATGCTTTAATGCATAAGATGAGAATCTCTTATGAGATAGATTATGTTGTTATGCTTGTCGTAACTTGTATGCTTAATTACATGAGAAGAAAGAGAATCTCTTATGAGATAAGATGATGTTATGCATAACTTACTTGCTTAAATGTATGAGACAGACTACCCTCGCCTATGATTTTAAAGAGCCTATGATTTTTCAAAGAAAATAAGCCCATGAGAATATCACTGTATAAATTACATGGGTATGTGTTCAATTATTCTGTAAATTAATTACTGGCGATGAGTCTACTGAGTATTTCTTCGAAATGCTCATTCCATTATTTTAACAATATTTGCAGATTTTGGAGACAGCCGAGTCTGATGGGCAGTGATGATGTGAACGAATAAATGTAGTTAACTGTTTTTAATTTACTTTTAAATTTCACTCATTTGAACGTTATGAACTTACCTTGTCGTTTCCGCTATTTCAAATTTGAGTTTAAAGTTTAATCAATTTTTCTTAAGTTAATTCAAATTAGATTTATTGCCGTTAAGTTCACAAATTTTAAATGTGATATTTTTAAAAGTTAGTTATTCCGCTAAACTTTTCAGTTAAATTAGGATAAAAAGATAATGACGTAGCATTTCGGGTCCGCGGAACTCGGGGCGTTACAGCATTGATAATCCGAATTGAACCTAACAACAAGAATTTGCAACAAATTGGACAAAGAAAAATAATACGAAGAGGAAAATAGAAATGACAGAAGAATATACACAACACAGGTTGCCATACTACAAGTTAAAAATGCAATAAAGACTGAAAAGAATAAATGAAGATGAATGTCCAAATATTGGAATTAGAAACCAACCTGAACACTAAAACTGTTTTCGAGAATATCATTCATGCTAATATTTGTCTGTTTCAGTTGTCTTTGCTCAATCAAGTTAAGAGAAAAATTCTAAATATAATAAGAAAACTACAATATCCTTACCTTAGTTCTGATCATGATATTTGGTATGCCAACACATTTAGAATATCAAAATTACGATAGTTGCATAAAACGTATGTTTTTTTTTTAAGAACAAAAAAAAAAGGATATATCTCACTTAAATAAAAGAAAAAGAAAAATGCTTTCCAACTACTTTCCATCCTCTAAAGACTTCCTCTCTAGTCAACAAGGGAAAGCTAATTCCTCAAGAGCTTTCCACTCTCCATTTTCCTTTCGTTGCAACTTCTCTCGTGCCATAGCCTAAGCAAATATGCAGATTGATTCCAGATCACTACTCAACAGCTATTAGCCAAGGCACAAGTTTTATCACCAAAATTTGGTGAGCCAGTGATACTATAATCTAGCATCACAATAATATCCCCCACTGCTTTTTGTTCATCTAAGAGGTTGTTAACATAATAAAGATAAACCTCATTATCTTTAAAATGCATCAACGGGTCAAGTTCGAAAGAGTACATGCATACAACCAAGATATGACTAAAAACAACCGTGTTGCATGTATCTGAAGACGAATTATTAGCTGAAAAAAAAAGAAATATGACATTGAGAGGTGCAAATTGATCATCAAAACACCAGAATTTCAAATATGAATGTAGTTTCATAGTCTGCAAGGTCCAGAGGTTACCTCGTTGGATTCATTTATGAAGAAGTATGTAGTAGAAACTTGTATAGGAGGTATTCTACTGATGAAAGAGAGAATAGTCGCCAGATAAAATTATTTCAAACTACAAGAATGACTTGATGTCCACAACAAAAGTGTTTTAAAATAGTTCTTTAGCAAACATTATTAGTTACATTTAAAAGGCGAAAATCTTTGTCAACCAATTGATTTAAATTATCATACGATTCACTTCGTACGCAACAGGTATGAAGACAAACTTTAATTAAGATTGGAGTGACATACCAAACAACCTATTCTTTGATCAAATGCAACACCAAAACAAGGAATAACTAAGGAATCTCAACTGGAAGAAATTATCAAATGTTTGTGAACAGTAACATAAATCCTATAACTCCCTTCCCATCTTCTTTGAGTTATTTGCCTCTTTAGCCATGTACTGTTAGCTGCTCTGGATATCACTCTGCTTATTTGAGAATGTAATTGCAAGATCATCTTTTTGCTTCTTTATGAATAATATAAGTTACCATTCAAAGAACAAACATCCTCAAAATCTAATATTATTGCCTGAGAAACTCTGTCACTTTGCTAATTCATGAATAGTTGGGCAGACTATAGGTCGAAAGTTTGGAAAAGTGGTTGAACCAAAGTTAATTGGAATTTATTCATATACACTTTTGAGCCCTATCTTGCCAGAAATTCAAGTAGAAACAGAATCATGGCTGCAGAGGCATGTGGAATACAACTATTATACCTTGAAATAGTTTCCCACAAACGATGCATAAATGAAGATGTATTCAAGTGCTAGTGCAAGTCCTAGAATAGCTCTATTCTCCATTAGCAATGGTCTTATATACAAAGAACATTTACCATGGCGGAATCTGAAACAAGATGACAACATAAAACCACTTGATGCCTGAACATCACTATACAAAAAATAAATAAATACATTCTTAATTGCAATGAGAAACTGTCAAATTACCCATTTTCCAATTGCTAAAACAGTGTCTTTTACAGCTTCCACAAACCGTTCGACCGAGAAGGCATGCACAGATGCTCTGCACCAATCCTCAATCGAAAGCATTTTCCTCTAAGTGAATGAGTAATATATTACCATCATATTTCTGATATGCTTTTAAACTTTCAAGCAGCCCCACAAGTTGTTTTTGATATATGAATTCAGCAAAAGTGAAGCAAATAAGTTATAAACACACTAAAAGAACCACCACGATTAGAATTAGGGCCTGTTTGGCCCCCATTTTATTCTCATTTTCATTCTCATTTTTTTCTCTTTCTTTATTTCAACCACACATTTTTCAAATAAAATAATATTACACACAAATCTAAAACTTTTCATCATTTTTCCACCACACATTCTTCCATCAATCACTATTTCAAAAATTCTATTCTCATTAAAATCAACATCAAACACACTTTTAGTAAAAGAAAAAACTTCCCTGTACATAGTTTGAAATCCTTCCAAATGGGCTCAACTCAATGTACCCATAACGCTATAATTCTCCTTCTTAAAAAGTTTTCAACTTGAGAATACTTGATAATATACATATAATATGTTTTCATCAAGCTGAAAATGAAATTAGAGTATCGTAAAAGTGACTAAAATAGTGCGAGAAATCGAAATAATTGTGCATAATACAGAGATTGCATAAATAATAGTAGACACTAAAAGCAAGAAAGAAAAATTACAAAAACAAATTTGAGCGATTTGATAAAATTAAAATCTAGAATTTTGATCTAGAATAGAAAAATGTTGTAGAATAGAAGTATCAACAGCCCAACAGAAGGAAGAAGAATGAGAAATCGATTTCGTCATTAAAGCACCCATAAAAACTTCGCAGGCATAACAAATCATTCCAGCTGAAACCCACCTACCAAAAATCAAAAACCAAAAACGATCATATCTAAGCAAATTCAAATCAAAAGAGAATTGAAGAATAGAAAAGTAACTCAAAATGTATTCTCTCCAAATGTAAAAGAATCAGCAATTTTAGAGACAAATCTTTAACTTCACAATCTCCTTCATCTTTTCCAGCTCCTGACATATTGGTTATAGAAATATCAAATTCCACGTATTGCTAACAATAGCAAACCACTATAAGCAGAAGCAAAAGGTCAAAGGGCCAATAAACAATAAATATGCTGCAATCGAACAAACAATGCTAGTGCACGAACACCCACAAACACACAAGACTGAATAAATTAATAAAAAAAATTCAAAAATAACAATTGAATGCAGGTTTAGGGAAAACATATGGACAAAGATGAAGAGAACTTGTAAAGATTGCTATTAGAAGAATACAAAATGAGAAGGTCCCCATTAGGCAAAACTTCAACAGAATGAGGTTCAATGCCAAGTTTGCTCCCATCGAACACTGTCTCCACTGTGTACCCACTCTCAAATTTCATCATTGGATGCCCACATATTGCTGCCACAAATCAAGAAAATCAAGACTACAAAAAACATAAAGAAGAATGAATCATATTCAAAGTGGGAGACCCACTTTACCTGTTTTAGTAGTTGCCCTGAGCGATAAAATCCATTTCATCAGCATAGAAAAGACTCTTGGAGAAAAATTCATTTGCAATTTCTGCCCAAAAAACTAATGACAAAGAGTTACACACACATCTCGCTCCATACTGAAAAATTAATTGGTTCAAGATTCATATGCATATAAATGTGTGTATAGAACTACTTACTGGCAGGTGAAGAAGTAGCGGGAACAGAATAAACACCATCATAAAACAGCAGAATAGTGAAGAGCAACACAAAAGAATTTTTTCCCATTTTATTTGCCACTAGCGGAGGCGGATCTCCGCGCAGCATCGAATTTAAATTGCTCGCATGTAGCTCAATTGTATTAAGCATGAAGTGAAGATGGTAAAAGCACCTACCTACTAAACATGATCAATTTGCCCGTCATCACTTCTTGTCAGTCTCTCCATCATAATTGAGCCATAGGATCTGTTTTTATTGGGATTTTCTGGTTCATCTGCAACAAATATAACAATAACTTGAACATATAAAATTAAAAATTCATATTGAAAAATCCAAAACTCTCACCTAAGACATATATAAATGCAGATACACATATATACATGGAAGATAGTGGAGTAAGGAAACTTTGGCAGATCTGCATATACTACAACGTTGATCCAGAAGCTCGAGTCGGTGCCAAAACTAATACATCTTGAGCTTTCTAGATTTTACAAAATTGAAAAACATGTACAATAGACTCATCGTAGATACAAATGATCCTCAAAAATTAAGTATTGTTAATTTTTTGTATAGAAACATTCTCCAACCTAAAAATTAATAGTCTTTCACTAATATTTCTCCAATTCTTACTTAAAACTATTAGTTTCACCTGCATATATTGATTCTTGGTGTATTTCTCCTTATTCTACAACATCATTAATCGAGATGTTTTCCTAATTCAAATTGATATTTACATTCTTGCTCTTTGCTACTCCATGAATTTAAAGAAAAATCAACAATAGAATATATGGAAACTGCATGTTACACAATATTGACAATTAATTACACAATGAAATTGCTTTGAGAAACATTTCCAGTAAATGAATGAATTCGTAAAGTTACATTAGCTACTAAATGCACAAAATTTAATCACACCTCTGTAAACTGTAATCAAGATGTAGAGGGTGTAGAAAGGGCAGAATAGAGGGCCACTCCAATGGCACTGCAGTTGTATTATTTTCACATAACTGAACCACTATGAAACCTTAAAGACAAAAAAATCATGCACCAGCACCACCGACGGTGTATTAAAAATAAGAAAATTTGAGGACCTCACGTGTCAAGACTCTCAAAACTAAATGCTTGTCAAAGTTGAGAGAATATCAAACATAGGAGCAAAAGTGAAAAAACCAGCTATATCGAGTTATATGGACAATTAGTCAATAGTCTACCTTCACAGCAAATACATTGCAAGAGGATACTTCTTCTAGATGCCACCTTCAACAAATATTGTGGGATTCGTCTGTCTTGTTAAAGGAAGATTGGTCGAAAGAGAGAAACTGTTGTTGCCCATGAAAGAGTCAAGAGGGCCAGGTTGAAAAATGGAAGTCCGAGACTGAAACCCTATGAACACAAAGAAGAAAATTAGAGGAGCAAATTGAGTGGAAGTCCAACCAAGCTGAGGAATTGAAAGTAAAAAATTATAGATTGGATGCTCAGGTTTTGGAAATTGAGCTACATTCAAAGAGAGAGGAAGTCAATTTTCTGATGTGAGAAAACATTTCGAGAAAAATAAGTTGGTCTATTTGTTTAGAATTGAAAACTTCGAGGCTCAGGTGAACAATCCGGATCTCGAAATATTGGGAAGTCTAGATTTCCTCAAATTAGTTTACATTTTGGCCGTTCTCTTCTATCTACTTTTGTCCTTGTTACAAACAAACCGTGTTTGTCATCCCCTTCATGCTAGTCAACAGAAAATAAATAGTGCACTTCAATGAAAACATCGGCTAGAAAATAAAAAATAAAGCAATTAATAACAATGAAAATCAGACAATGGAAAATGAATTTTGTTCAGAATTGCACATCGAATTGAGTACCTTTAATCATCTTGTCAGCTTATTAGCATGGAATATATTAGCAAGTTTTGACAAGCCATATGCAACCCACTTGTTGTACCTGCATGTAGACAATCAAAATCACATATAACATATCATCTTCCTTGAATTCATAACCTGATCCAAAAGATGAATTAGGTAAGGAGATAGAATCAAATACCCTTATTTATAATTAAGCCTATTCTAATGAATTCCTACGCTATACATAAAGCAGGTGCTCCAGAGGAAAAGAGAAGAACAAAATGGTGAAAATACTCTGTGACTTTACAACCTATGAAATGTCTGATTAAGAACTTGTTTGAGCCCCATTTTATTATAAGAATACATTTTGGAATAGTACTGATATGATCTGGCATAAGCCATAATCGTTGGAAACTTTCATTTTTCATAAAATATTTTATTTTGACTAGAATTCTTGTTTTTAGAAACTTTTATATTTTAGGATTCTTTAATTCCGCTTTTAATATATTCCAAGAGTTTAGTATAAATAGAGATTTTATATCATTGTAACATTAAAAACTTTTGATATGAATAAAAATTGAGAATTTTCTCTCCAATGGTTCTTGATGAACTTTTCGAACTTATCAAATATTTTATATTTGTGGCGTTCAACCCTTAAAACTTATCAAAAGATTAGACACATTTTGTGGCGTTTGCAAATCGAGGTTCGTTGATTTTGTAATCAAGAGATCTTTCAAGTTTCGTTCTTGTTTAGTTGTTTGGTTCAATAATTTGTGGGTCGAGATCCTATCGTCTACAACCTGAATTTGGACTTTCCTGGCACTTTCAATTCATTCCGCGAGTTCCATGCAATTTCCCTACCCTGGAACTCATCAAATGGTATCAGAGCTTGGGCACCAGATTCAGGTTCTATCTTTTTTTTTTTTTTTAGTCTTTTATTACTTGTTCTTCATGTTCTTGTATCCAATAATATTTTTGAGGTTTTGATCCCAAAAAATTAGAAAAAAGAGTCAAAGTGATTTTTCAGGCTATTTACGATCCAAATTAGTTTTCATTTGTTTCACTGGACTTGTAGTCAAATTCCCGAGTAAAAAAGTTTCGGAATTAAAAAAAAATCCAAAAACGATTATTATAAATTTAGGGAATTTCTAGCAGCTTTCAATTTTCTGTTTTTGAGTAAAAAATTTTTTTTAAGGATGGACGGTGATCGGGGACATTTTTCAAACTTGATGTTTTGTGGGTAGTGAGGTATGCAATCTGACTATTGATAGGGATTACATATCAAACTTGGCTAATATCACAATGGTTGAAAAATTATAGGATGACTTGTTGAAGTGGTGTGGGAAGATAGAAGTGACTAAGCAGGTTCAACTGAATCTTACCCTTGGGACCTATAGTGATGAGGTTTTGTGTGATGTAATGTCATTGAAATCTTTTCATATTTTGTTTGGAAGATCTTGGAGAAAAGAGAGGAAGGCTATTTATGATAAGAGGAAGAACGGGTATATATTTCTTTAGGACGGAAAAAAATCACTTTGGCTGGCTTTACACTAGAAGTCCCTTGCAGATCAACTCTAAGTGAGAAGAAAGAGAAAAATAGAGAAAATAGTGAGATGACTAAGTGTGATGAAAAAAGAGTAGAGCCACAAAAGAGTGAAAAAAATGAGAGTAGAATGGTTGTTAAAATAAAGGAGGTTCCACAAGAGAGAAAAGAAATAGAAAGTGAACATGAGAGTGGAGAGGTGACAAAAAGAAAAGCCACAAGAGGGAGAGAGAAAAGAAAAGTCAGAGGCGAGCTTGTAAGAAAACAAAAGTGAAGTTGAGAGGGCTTTATTGAGAACTAACAATTCCCTCCCTACTTTTGATATTTCTGTTTTGCAGGTTTCTGAACATATTGACATCCATGAAAGTGAGCATATTGGAATACCACATAATCCAGACATTAAGCATCGACTTGTGGGTAAAATTAATCAACCCTACCTTTGCTTGGATATCACTTTAATACCGAAGGTTCACTTTGTGATTCCTAAGAAGACGAAGGAGTTTCAAGAGCTTCGGAAGGAATTTATATGCAGTGAATTTAGCAACAAAGTTGAAAAGCGGGGAAACATGAGTTAATTTGCATTAACATTGTTACCATCACTGAGGCAACATAAGACATGGAGGAAGCACGGTGATATGCTAATGGAGATTATTTTGGGAACATCACAAATTTGCAGAAGGAAGTCGTTGGGACGAGTACACTTCGATCTATGTGCTGGTTATTGAGTGTTCATACGACAGAGGCGGGAAAAAATTCAGAAGAGGTCCAAACTGCATCCTAGAGGAGATGGACCGTTCCACGTTCTTGATTGAGAGTAAAAAGTATAATCTGAGCATTGAAGGTACGGATTCGAGGTCGAATCCTTTCGAAGAGAGGGGATATGATCTGGCATAGGCCATAATGGTTGGAAACTTTCATTTGTCATAAAATATTTTATTTTGGCTAGAATTCTTGTTCTTGGAAACTTTTATATTTTAGGACTCTTTAATTCATTTTTTATTATATTCCTAGGGTTTAGTATAAATATGGATTTTATTTCATTGTAACATTAAAAACTTTTGATATGAATAAAAATTGAGAATGTTCTCTCCAATGGTTCTTAATGAACTTTTCAAACTTATCAAATATTTTGTATTTGTGGCGTTCAACCCTTAGAACTTATCAGAGGATTAGACACCCTTTGTGACATTCGTAAATCGAGGTTCGTTGGTTTTGTAATCAAGAGGTCTTTCAAACTTCGTTCTTGTTTGATTGCTTGGTTCAATAATTTGCAGGTCAAGATCCTATCGTCTACAACTTGAATTTGGACTTTCCTGACGTTTTCAATTAATTCTGCGAGTTCCGTGCGATTCCCCTATCCGGGATCTCATCAAGTATCAAGAATGCGTAGTTAAAAAATAAAAATTGGATTTGCGTAATATTAATTTATTGAAGAATGTGTAATTGAAAAGAAGAGAAGAAAATATATTTTAAAAATAATGGAGATGAAACAAGAGCTAAATGTAAGTCGACATCTTTAATCATTAATCCTACTAAAATGACAAAAGAAGTCGACTTCTTTTATCATTGAGCCGACTAAAATGACTAAAACATTGAAAGGAGTCTACTAAAATAGGTGTCATCTGAACATCATATTTAATCCGAAAATGATTAAAATGCCTAAAATGATGAAAGAAGTCGGCTCACTAAAATTACTTAATTGGTCTATCTTAGAATAGGAACATACTATTTATCACATCTTGATATGATCACTTACAATCTGCTTAAAGCAACAAAAGACTGAAGAACGTGTAACGACCTGACCTCACGCCCAAACTGCTAGAACATACATACTGTCCGTTTTGGGGTGGGCAGAATCTACTTATTTCCTCACGATTTTCTATCGCGTTCCCCAGGATTCAATTTAAGTCTCCCATATGATGAAGGTCTTGGGTTCGAATATTAGGGAACGCGACAGAAAGCCGTGAGAGGATAAGTGGGCTCTGTCCACCCCAAAGCAGACAGTACGTATGTTCTAGCGGCTTGGGTGCGAGGTTGGGTTACAAAAAATGCGCGTTTTTTTGTAAGGACTCAGACCTTGCGCCCAAGTCGCTATATCATACGTACTGTCCGTTTTGGGTGGGCCTTGCGCCCACTTGGCCCCTCACGGAATTCTGTCGTATTCCCCAAGATTCGAACTCATAACCTCTCCATTAAGTATGATTTAAAGGGAATCCTGGTACCAGAATTCCCCTTAAATCATAGTTAAGGGAGAGGTTACGAGTTCGAATCTTGTGGAACGCAACAGAAAGCCGTGAGGGGGTAAGTCAGCCCTGCCCACCCAAAATAGACAGTACGTATGATATAGCGACTTGAGCGCAAAGTCCAGGTCGTTACAAAAAGAATGCGCGTTTTTCCCAAACTTTGATAAATGACAAGGCCTAGAAATATTTGAATAATGAGGGAAACAAAAAGACAAAAGGATGAAGAAATGTAATCTACCTGGAAAATAGAACGACCACTGGGCTCACCAGAAATCCTCTTGACACCCCTTTGATCGACTATCCTCGTGTCTCTCTCCAAATTCTTCCCAAAAAGATCACATCTCCTACTCAATCCCTCAGGGCCGGCTGTGCTAGGGTTTCGTTTGCAATCAATTTTTCCTAGTAACGCATATCAGTTTTGGACCTTTTGGTTAAGTCTGTTCATTCACTGCTATATGGGTATAGGCTAAAAATATTATTAATGAGCCTTTTTAAAAAAAAGTCTTAAGCAAAAAAATATTTTTTTAATCAAAATTTTTGGTTCGGTTTGGTTTTTTTTGCGATTTTTGAAAATTAAAACCTAAACCAAACCATTTTGAAATGATTTGGTTCGGTTTGAGAGAAATAAAATTGCGGGTCTACGTGGACCTAAACCAACGACTTCGGTTCAGTTTGCGGTTTTGCGATTTTTTTGTGCAGCCCTACTTTATACACTTGTTAAATATAGGTTCCTGACTTGTGCTTTTCTTTTTGCGGAGAACTTTGAGAAGAAAATGTACCCCACCCCAGATAATGTCTCCATCCTTGGTGCTACCTCCACTACGGAGAATAATAGATTTAAACACTCTTCGGCCGCTACAAAACAAATTAGGGAGAAGATGAAGAGAATCAACAAGGACAATACTGAAATAGACCCTTAGGAGAGGGCGCCTCCTAATGAAATGGGCAAGGAAAAAGTGGTAGAATTGCCTAAGCAGAAGACGTATTTATTTTCTTCCTATACCGGAGTAGGAGGTTCTGTTGGGTCTATTCGTGACCTGCCTCCCTACTTTCGAAGTTGATGCTGCCTCATTTGTTGTGGTGAGAGGGTCTGAAGAGGATAGTATGGATGAACTGGGTAGGCAAGACTTGGTGAAGAAGAGCAGACATTCTGCTAGCAACATCTTCTCTGCTAGCACCGCCATCCTCTTGAAGGAAAAAATGATGAACTCACTCCTGAGGTGTTATTACTATTGCCTCTAGAGGTCCAAATTGCTACTACTTCCTACTATAGGTACTTGACTGATAGGTAGCAGAATTTTGTGGAAACCACTGACCTGTGAACCTTTTCGCCACACTGGTTAGGTAAAGCGGGAGGGCCTTTGAAGTGGCCATTAAGGCTAAAGCCCTCTTTAAGGATTTTTAGAGGCAAAACTGAGAGTTCGTAGACAAAGCTACCAAGGACGAGGAGAAAACGAAAAAAACTAAAGTTGAGTGGCAGTGAAGAGGCTACCAAGCTTGAATCTGCCTTGGCAGAAATTGAGAGCCTGAAGAAGAAAATCCACATTTCCGAAAAGTTAGGTGGTTTCTTTTACAGTAAGGGTAGAGACCTCTGACATCGACCAAAACTAGCATCTAAAGCTCTGGAAGCTTCGAATAAAGAGAATGCTACATTGAAGCAGCAAGTTGAAGAATTGGGTACCAAGGTTTCGAGCCTTACTGAAGAGGTCGAGGTTCCTAAGAGTAAAGCCCAAACTACTAGTGTTGAAGTCAAGAAGCAGTATATTGCCAACTTTTACATGACCAAAGTGTACAAGAGTTTTTCCATGTTCGCGTATGTGGAGTGTTCACGAAAATACGTTCGATTTAAAACCACCGCAAGTGTACGGTTTGTTACAAGTAATAAAGTGGACTTCTAGAGTCTAAATTGTCGATCCCACAGAGATTGAGTAGTTCAATAATATTTATCTCTACCTTAACTTAAACTAAATGTGTTTTTGATGTGTTTTGTACTAAATTATGATGCTAATATAAAATGAACTGGCTAAACTATATGCGGATTATACTAGAATGCAATATGAAATTCGAATGCAAATTGATTTACTTAACGATAGAAAAACTCACCAGGATCACGAATCCCCATGCAACAATTCATTTCAATCCTAGTTTTATAATTTGACAACACGATTGAATATTGAAGAATCAATGTTCCTATTCAATTTAACAATCTCTTTCGAGTAATGTTAAACCTATCCTATCATGCGATCCAACTATATTTTTATGACGAATACAAACATAAAAGAATGCATGAGCTTTTATGAACACTTAAAGATTCACACAAGGCTTAACGGTATATTTCTATCTCCTATCGGACCCTATGACAATTTATACTACGTTGAACCTATTTCCCTTCTTTCAAATGCATAAAACAGGTCACCACATTCATATAATTAACGTGCACAATAATTATATGGAAGAAATACGTATAAATCATTCAATAATTCAAAAAACGTGTTTATAATGTCAAAAATATAAAACTAAAGATTAAAATATTATGTTACATGGTTCATCGATCTCCTAATACAAGAAAAACTAGTCTAACATACTAAAAAGAGTAAAACAAAAGAATAGTTGAAAAAACGTCATCACCTAAGTCGATATTCAATTAATTTCTTGGAGTGCTTGATGATTCTTCGCGTTGTTCCTTGTATTTTTGCTGCCAAAATCACATTTTCTTCTCCAAAATTGCATAACTCTGGTTTCTGGACGTCTTTAGGGTTTTAAAGACGTCCTAAGTTATGTTTCCATAAGTGGTTGAATCAAATAAGAAAACCAGAAAATCCGCCAGATTTTTGTACCATGTGACTGCATGGATAAAGAGCTTTGGCTCCTTTGATTCTCGGCTATTACCATGCGACCGTATGGAAGTTTGCACCTTGCGGCGCATGGTACAGTTAACTTTCAATTTGTAACGTTTTGGTCCCTGAACTCCGTTCTTCCTTATTTTGATTTTTTTTTCTTCATTCTCTTTCTTCTAACACCCTTTGATGTCGTCAATCTTGTACTTAGTTCATTTTTGTTCTTGATTTGGAGTTCGAGTCATCTTTTGAATAATTACATCCTGGTCCCTAAACTTTGGCTTTCTTTCGATTTGGTCATTTCTTGCTTGTTTTCACTCACTTTTCGTTATTTTCATCGACATAGTCCCGCAAACACAATTTATATAGAATTAAGCCATATTTCAACATAATCACACTCAAATGTCCATGTTTTGTGACCTATATAAGTGCTTAAAATGTACTTGTCGTGGAGGTTATGGATCGAACTAGAGTTCTTTATCTATCCTTCAATGCCTTTGATCTTAGGGCAAAATTTTTAAAGTAGAAAAGCCTCAGACTCATGTAGATTCTAGTGACGTTGACGAGCTAGATGACGATGAAGATGGAACGAATGAGGAGAACTTGGGATCCGAAGCCATTGTCCCTGAAGCGCCTGCAACAGTTGTCCAGGGTGCTAAGGTTCCTCTGGCCTGGTTCTTTAGGTCTTTCTGTTTTGAGTTCTCATGTAAATTTTTTTGAGCTTACTTGCAAATATGAATTTTTAGAAATGGAAATTTTTGTTTCTCATTGACTTTCATTTAAATTGTTTATTTACCAAGTATAACTGCCTCGAATAAATTGACTTAACGTTTCGATTAACATAGGTGCCTCAGACTTTCCACAACCAATTGATATTTATCACTAAGTATAACACATTATTTGAAACGCCGTATATATAACCCCAACGTTTTGGGTCATAAATTGAAATATTAACCTCATCAACACGGTAGATGGTTCATCCATGCGATGGTGATTCCTTTGACCCATGGCTTCGTCAAAAGGAATAATGTGCTATGCACTTCGTCAGATTTTAGGATGTTCCCTTATGGGGTCCAACTCATCGCTGAAATGCTCACGCTATCCTACATGATGGATGATTTAACCATGTGAAGGCTTCTACTGAAGCACTCACGGTACCCATCTGATGAGTGTATTTCACTCATACTTTAGATATAATCTAAAGTAGATATTTAGCTCATTCTTACAAGTTTTAGAACGTTTTAATGTGTGTTTTGATATTGTGGTATAGGTTGATGGAATTGATGAAAATGAAGGAAATAAGCAAAGTTGGCAAAAGTTGGAGAAATGGCTAAATTGTAAAAGATCCAAAGTTCGGGGACTAAAGCGCAAATACTTAAAAGTTGTGTTGGACCTCACAATGAAGATCCAAGAGTGCTAGGAATCAATTGGATGAAGAAAGAAGTCAAAAGGATCAAGTATAGTCAAAGTATGATCACACATGAATTTTCAACCGAACGTTTTGCCCCGGATTTGCAGCCTCATATTGAGACCCATTTTTGATATTGTCAATTATTGAACTGGAGAATGATGTCTGAATAAAAGTTGTATCCCTTTGCATTATCTTTCCAACGCATCTTGAATAAACTAAATTGGACATTGGATGAGAAAGTTATGATAAACATACTGAAGGAAGCGCAGTCTGTCTTTTTTACCCGAACCGGGCGCCAAGGCGCCAACACCGGGCGTCAAGGCGCCCAGCAACACAGAATTTCAACAGGGATCTTGGAACCAAGGCCTCAGGCCATGGCGCCAAGGTGCCCAGATGCGGACTTCAGATTTACGCGATTTTAAATTCTTTTCTCGGCGCAAATCTGCTCCAACTCCTCCAAAAACTCGACCACACTGTAAAATGGAGCAATTAGACCTATTTTTAGAGGTTGGGCAGCCAAGAGAACAAGTGAACATCATAGAACATTGCTGAAAATTTCTCTGGACTGCTGGGAAAGAATCTGGACGGCTGGAAGTGTTTTTGAAGAAGAGGAACATCAAGACTTGAAGAATCAAAGGAGGAGATCGTGAAGCATCGAGGGGAAATATCTTCAAAGAGTTTTTACTCTCTTTACTCCATGTTTTCTATTATAAATCATATGGATCTTGTTGATTTAATTATGACCTAATTTTCTAGATCTAGGGTTTGATTGTAATCGACTTGAGACTTGTTTTGACGCTTATTTAGTTAGCTCTTTCGAATTTTCTATTGATTTATTTATGTTGTTGTGTTTAATACATTCAATTACCTGATCAATAATTGGATGATTTGATGCTTGAATTTTGACGCTCGAGAGAGGAAAATTTAGGTTTGATCTAGAACAACATAACTTAGGTTTCGTAGAGTTCGAGAAAAGATACGAATCTTTGAGGCTTATTTGGATTTAGAACCATGCATGTGTAATTTCTATACTTTTAATTCGAAATAGAGATATTAGGATTAAATTATAGAATTAGATTCTATTTATCGCTCGAGAGAGGGAATAGAATCACTTTTAAGGTTCTTTCCTATAAATTACAGAAAACTTGATTGAGTTAACAAGATAGGTTGAGAAACATTGTCGAAGGTGCGATGAAAATCATGCCCTAGGCTTTTCTAATTTGATAACTTCTTCGAGATTTTACTTCCATCTAATTCACATTTTATCCCATTCACATTAGTTTAGTTTAAAACAATCATTCATTCAAACAATCAATCGTCTAGATATAATAAAAGTTACACAATTATAGTACTTAGTGGAATTAAATTACAATCCCTGTGGGTTCAACATCCTTCACTTCATCATTATATTACAAAACTTGACACCGTACACTTGCGGTATAAATTCACTTTAAACAAAACGCCTACCACCTACATGATGGATGATTTAACCATGCGAAGGCTTCTACATGGCTTAGTCCATAGGAGATATGTGAAGTCTGCTTTGACAAATTTGAAGGTGGTTCCTTTTAAGATGTAGCTCATTGCCGAAGCTCTCACGCTGTCCTGCATGTTGGGTGGTTCAACCATGCAGAGGCTTCAACCATAGATTCGTCCATGGGAGGCATGTTACTAAAATAATTGATTGATCTAAGCACACTTTTATTGAATTTTACAAACTTTACACAGACTAAGGAATGTCATTTATACAAATTTCTATTGTAAGTACTTCCTTAGATGCTCCGTATTTTATCGATAAGGTCGTGTCTTTCCATCTATGTCTTCGATCCTATATGTACTAGGTCGAAGCTTTTCTTTGATGCTGTAGGGGCCTTCCCAGTTGGGGCCAAGGGTTCCTATTCTTGATTTATTTGAGGAGAGTAAAATTCGTTACAGTACCAGGTTATTTATACGAAAGGACTTTTTTTTACCTTTGAATTATAGTATTAAGTTATTTTGTGCTGGTAAATGGCTAATTACACTTGAGACTCATTACTCCTTTCATCGAGGAAATCGATTTCACATCTTCTTAACTCGTATTTAGATAACTCGCCGAATTGCAAACGATAAGGTAAAGGTAAACCCACCTCAGGTCCTCATCTGGGCTCATAGCCTTAGCATCGTAAGTCATGGAAATTGGGTCTCTTTTATGACTCTCTCTACCTGCCCATTCTCTTGGGGTGGTAGGGATGGAGAAGTTTTTTTTTGATCCCAAGTTCTTCAGATTGGTCACTAACCTTTTTATTATCAAATTATCGTCTATTGTCTGATACGATTTAGTGAGGGATGTCGAACTAGCATATGATATTCTTCTATAGGAATTTGGAACTATTGTCCTCATTTATTTTAGCTAGGGGCTCAACTACCACCCATTTAGTGAAGTAATCAATGACGACAATGGCAAAACTTGCGATGTCCCTTTCTATAGATAGGAAACCTTTGAGGTCAACGCCCTATTTGACTAATGACTAAGGGCTGGAAGCCATGGTTAACTCTTGGAAAGGTTGCCTCTGTATCATTGAGAAGCTCTGATACTTGTCGCACATTCTCACAAACTTTGCGCATCTTTTTTTAGGGTAGGCTAGTAATATTTCTATCTCAAAACCTTCTGTGCTAAAGCAAATCCTCCAGTATGATTACCACAAACTCCTTCATGGATTTCATAAAGAATGTAGTGTCTTGTTCATCTCCTACTCGTCAGAGAAGGGACAAAGAAAAACCACTTTTGTATAGCATCTCATCTTGGAAAACGAAGTGCGCTCCCATTCTCCTAAGCTTAAATGTTTCTTCCTTATCGATGGGTAGGAACCGATCTTTAAGGAATGATACGATAGTTTTCATTCAGGAGGGTGTACCTTCTACCCACATCACCTCTTCTTCCTTTGCAGTTAGGGACTTAGAGAGGTGCTCAATGGATACTAAGGTCAATAGATTGAAATCTTTATTGCTGCCTAGTTCGGTAGGGTGTTTACGTGTGCATTATCCATGCATGGGATTTGTTCTAACTCAAACTTCTTAAAAGATGGGATAAAGTCCATTACCAGCTTGAGATATGTAGCCATACCTTTTTTTGGGTGGAGAAGTTACCATTGACTTGGCTAACTCCAGCTAGGAATCGCTAGCCTCTTTACTTGCATTTCTTTAGCCAACCTGAGGTCAGCTAAGAGAGCCTCATATTCTACCACATTGTTCATGGCTTTAATTCCAAACCTCATCATACAGTTGAGATTATAGCCAACTAGGCTGACTGAAACAACACTTGTCCCCAATCCTGTCTCCCTAGAAGAACCATCCATAAACAGGTTCCACGTGGGAGGTTCCGCAGTCTCCATTACTTCCTCCATTTCTGGGATGTTGCAAAATTTTGCTACAAAATCTGCAAGGGCTTGACCCTTGATAGCAGTTCTTTCCTTGAAGACAATGTCAAATTCATTAAGCTCCATAGCCCACTTCATCAACCCTCATGAGGTATCAGGCTTTTTGAAACACTTGTTTTTGAAGCACATGTTGTAGGAGATTCTTCAGGCTTTGGAAGGCCTTCTCACATTCCTTCATCCATTAAAATTTCTTTCATTCTTTAAGAACTTTAAAGAAAGAGTGGCATTTATCCGTAGCTTCGAGACAAAGTGACTCATGGCTGCCATATGCCCAATTTTGATTTGCACTTCCTTAGGTTTTTGGGAAACTTCATTTTTCAACAAAGGCTTCTATCTTTTCAGGGTTAGCTTCTATGCCCCTTTAGTTGACCATGTAGACTAAGCACTTTTTGGAGGTAACACTAAACGCACACATAAAGGGGTTCAACCCCATCTTGTACCTCCTCAAAATTTGGAAAGTTTCATCTAGGTGTTTCATGTGATCTTTGGTTTTCAAGTTTTTTACGAGCGTGTTATCCACATAGACTTCCATGGTTTTCCCAATAAGGTCAGGAAACATCTTGTTGACAAGCCTTTGATGGTAGCCCTTGCATTTTTCAACTTAAAGTACATCACTTTATAGTAGTAGAGACCTCTGTCAGTGGTAAATGAAATGTGCTCTTCATTAGAGGGGTAGATGAAAATTTGATTGTAGCTTGAGTATGCGTCCATGAAGCTAAATAGCTTAAGCCCCGTGGTAGAATCTACCAGTTGGTCTATCCATGGAAAATGGAATCTATCCATGGGACAAGTTTGTTTGAGGTTGGATAAGTCAATGCACACTCTACACTTAGCATTGTACTTCTTGACCAAGACAGGATTGTAGATCCATTTTACGTTAGTGCCTCTTTGATGAAGCCATTGCTTATTAGTTTCTACACTTCTTTCTTTATAGCCTTATACTTTTCTAGGTTGAGCCCTCCATTTTTTGTTGATATGGGGGTGCCTTAGGATCAATTTTCAAGTAATGGCAACTGACCATTGGGTCAATGCCCATCATGTCCTCATGCCTCCAAGCAAAGACATCTAAGTTCTTGCATAAAAAATGCTTTATCTTC
This sequence comes from Osmanthus fragrans, assembly GCA_019395295.1. NCBI lineage: Eukaryota > Viridiplantae > Streptophyta > Magnoliopsida > Lamiales > Oleaceae > Osmanthus > Osmanthus fragrans. The sequence continues at coordinate 21,105,276 of CM033362.1, read as the reverse complement.
CGGTGGTAAGTCTTTCCTTACCTATAAAGCCTTGGTGGGGTCCTAGGGATCCATTGGGAAATTTTCCAGTTCTTCTACTAAGGCTATTCATGGTTTACACTCACAATACGAGGATCCAGTTCATCGAAACCTAGTCCCTAGTTCAGGGACTCCTTCTTCCTCAAGGGCATTGAACATTCCAAACATAGCCTCTTCTTCAAAGGCATCCACCATTTCAACATCCTTACCTTGTGCAAGGGCACGTCCTTCTTCAGGGACCTTATTCGTTTCGATGTCTACCAATATTACATTGACTTCTTGAGGCTCTAGCTTCCTTAGGGAGTTTAGATAACACTCTTTTGCCCCTACCTGGCCATCTCTAATTGTGACAATGACATTTTTGGTTGCAAATTTCATGCGTAAGTGGTGAATGGAGATGACAACCCACAATTATTTTCCTAGTACCCCATGATAAGCAAACTTGTTGTCTACAACAAAAAATTCCATGAAGTGGTGGGCATTTTGAGGCTCGAAACCCATTTCTACTGTCGGAGGTGATTTTTCCTCTCGAGATGATATTGTCACCACTAAAACCATAAAAAGGGAAGTTTATAGGGGTCAACTCGTGGACCACTACCATTTTGTTAAAAGTAGCTCCGAATATAATATTGATCAAGCTCCCATTATCCACTAGCATTTTTTAAGACCATTCTGTGCTATGACCTTCACCATTAGGGCATCACAGTAAGGGTAGTGCAGACTTGCCGCATCGTCTTAGGTGAAAGTAATAGGCTACACCTCCCTACTAGCTTGAGATCGACTGTTGTTGACTACAAAACTTTCCGTATGAGAGTCCTTAGCCTCTCTTGTATAATTTCTTTGGGCATTTCTGGTTTGTCCTCCAATGTAGGGACCTCTAAAAAATTTCTTTCTATCTCTCGAATAGGTTCATGGTCCGCATTAGCTAGGGGGTCCCTTATATTCCTTTGACCATCAATGGGCCATTCCTTATCAGTATCTCGCCTATGTGGGACGTCATCCGATAGTGTCATCTTATCTCCTCCTGCTAAAGCTACTAAGCCTGCCTAGTTGGGAATGCATTCCCTTGTGGTCATTGATTGTTTTCTCGATTGTCTTGCTTGGGGTTCAAGGCGATGTCCATGCAATCAACTGTGTTATGGTTGTACGAGTGGTTATAAGAGCAGTAGAGGGATACATCGTTCTTATTTTTTGGTTAAGCACTTCATCCTTGACCTTTTCCCATTTGGGGGGTTTGCTATCTTGATCTCTCCTATTGCACATTGGAGTTGGGTTCACCTGATGATCCATCGATGAGTAGTATGTCCCTTCCCCACTATTTTTTTTGGAGAGAGTCTCATATTAGCTTTATTGTAGTGATATTTCAATACTTTGTTGATGATTTCACACGTCATCATTTCTAGCAAACCATCATAGCTGGTGGAATCTTTGTTCTACACATCTCTCCGAAAGAGAAAATTCATGTCAAGCCCTTCTACTTAGGCAGATAGCATCTCCATATTAGTGACCAGCACGTAGTAGGTCATCTTATATCTAAAAAAGGACACAAAAATTTTCAACGACTCCCCTGGTTGTTGCCTCATATCTTGTAGGCTCTGTACAGGAACCTCCCATCTTTACTGGTTGCAAAAAGTTTCAGGAAAGCCTATTTGAAGTCTGGCTAGCTTTTGATACTTTCTTTTCCAACCTACTATACCAGACATGTGCTGCTCCACTTAAAGTCAAGTGGAAAGCTCTATATTTCATAGCAGAGAATGAGCCATTCAAGCTAATATGGGTTTTGTAACTCTCAAGATGCTTGGCTGGGTCGTCTCTTCCATCATACTTTGTGAGCTTCGATGGTAAAAAATGGTCTAGGACTGGGATGTTCCTCAGACCCTACGAGAAAGGTAGATTGTCATTGTTATTGTCAAGGTCGTAGACCTTTCGGGTCCATCTGAATCCTCATCTTCCTCAGCTTGATACCTATGACGTGGTTAAGATGGTTCTGCTTGATTTCTAGCTTGTTCGTCCCTCTTTTGACGCCTATTTCTAGGCGAAAGGTTGTGTGGAGCATGGTCCTGTATATTCTCGTGCTATCTCGCCAAGGAAGGCCCTGGAGGATGCTATACTGACCTATTTCTAGGCGTCAGAGGTAGTTGGGCTAGCCTATTTGTAGGTCCTCCATAGCTGAGCCTATCATAGACACTTGATGAACTCTCAGGCATGTTCTCTAGTTCATATTTAGGAAAATTACCCTCTATGTTGAATGAGACCTTAGTAGGTCAGCCAGAGGTATAACTCTCACTTTTCTTTCTTAGGTAGTATCTTCCCCGCCATATGGCTAGTAGCCTGTTCAATGGCTTTGGACCTCCTTCTCGTGATAATACCCCTCTTAGGGTACGAAAAGGGGCTGGTCTTCCCTGAGGTGCATAATAGCCTCCTTGAAAAGCATAATGAGGAACTGGCTGACTCCCTTGATCATACATTTGCCTAAGTAGTTTCTTCATGGAAATGTTTTGTTGAGTGATATTCCTCTTGTTAGCAGCCACATGCCCCATTTCTCTAGTGAGCTAGGCAGCTACCGTCATTCTACCTCGTGTGTGATGACAGTGAGGTTGGTGATGAGTTGTTGCGGTAGTGTGGTGGGGTCCAACTTCTTCAGGGTTTTTCCTTGTCCTTCTAGGGACTGTATCTTCATTTTTAAAACACATTGGTGCATCTTTTATTCAAAGATAGATTTTATCAAAATATCTTCTATCCCAATTTGCCCTCTTTCCATACGACTTAACATTGAAGCTGGTATTTTTTTCTTGGGGCGTCCACTTGCTCCTTTTCATGAACAAATAATTTTCTTGAAACGAGAAAGCCCATATGACTCTTAGGTAAGCTTTTTCCATAGGATACTCATGGTTAAAATTTCAGTTCTCATAGATAGCCCAAATTTGTTGACCCTTAATAATGGGCCTGATACCATCCAAAAGACGTGCCAATTAAATTTCCTTACTTAACTTAACAGTTTCGTCTCAAATAGTACAATGGCAAGTAAGGGTCATTCCTGCAGCGGATTGATTCAATTTTATCAATTGCAAGTAGAAAATAAAATACAGAATTAATTAAATAGGGGGGTTTGGTTGGTTAAACTAAAGAAAACAATAACTTCAAAAGAGAAATAAACTAGAGTTATGAAGTGAACAAAGTAGTTTGAAATCAAAGATGAGAAAGTGTGATCGAGGGGTATTTCGTTATCACGAGAATGATTTTCCTTTCAATTATCACAAAAGATTTTCGTTCTCAAGATTAACAACAATTCGAGAATAATTACAAGCTCAATTATCTCAATCTCTTCTTACATATTAGTTGAATAAAACCTCTTTACCTAACCCTATTCATTAAACAACTTAGAACAAACTCTCTAGATTTAATTTAACAAACGCATTACGACGAAAGAGATGAATTGAATTAAGGGCAAACTTGCAAGCTCGGTTTGCTTACTTAAGTGCTAATCCACATGCATTCAATTGAAAATTCCACATAATCTATTAAAATGTAATTGCTACAAGGTTTTAGAATAAATATCGATTACGTACTATAAATCCATAAATAGCATTCATTGAATCAACTCAATCATTTAGTTGTACACACAAATAATCAAGAAGAACAACATAAACATTAATAACAATGTATTAACACATAAATCAAGAGAACTATAAAGCACAAAGTAATAGAAAATCATTCTCGGGTTTGAAATCACCCCCAATCACATATATATTTAGTTACCCGTGAAATATTAACAAATAACTAACAAAAACTTACAACCCATTAATGGAAAATAAATTAAAGGAAGATAAACTTATTGATAATGAGAAATGGTTGAGAAATCTTCAAAATCAATGGGTCTTCTTCTCCAAGTTATTCCACCATTGTTGAGCTCCAAGCTTTCCCAAAATACCCAAGAAAATCCAAAGAAAAAGAAAGGGAAAAAATGGAAAAACGAGAGGGAGGCTAGGGTTTTTCTCTTGACTCTTTAAGTCTCTAAGTTGAATAATAATGGAAAATGAGTTCAAAAGTCATTTAAAATGGCCAAAAAGGGGGTTTAAAATAAAGAAAAATGGGCCATGCGCTTAATTTCAGCCAAACAGCCCCCTTAGCCAGGTGTATGGTGCTGCGGCGCCTCCATGTCTGTTGCAGCTGCCTGGCGCCCCTGCAGCTTGGGTGCTGCAGTGCAGCTACAGTGACACTGCAGCCCCAACCCTTTTCTTTTCCTTTTTGCAGCCCAGGTCCATGGGGTATTTGAGCGTCCAGTCCTCCAATTTTCATCTTAATCATTTTAGTCCTCATAATTTAACTTTTATATCAATTTTGCCCTCTAAAAATTGCAACCATAGGTCCTTCAACTTTCGGCACTCGTACATATCGGTCCCCAAATTTATCTTTTTGTGTACTTTTGGTCATTTTTCTTTCTTTCTTCCATTTTCCCCCCCATTTGGGTTTTTGGCAATGGAACACCTACAAAATAGAATATAACTATATTAAATAGTGAAATGTTAACGAAAACTCACAAATATCTAAATTTTAACGGCCCAAATAAGTGCAAAAACCCGCACTTATCACACCTCCAAACTTAAATATTTGTTAGTCCTCGAACAAAACTATACAAACAAGCGTGCAAACACACAAACTAATACCAAAAGATAGTACTATAATAACAAACACTTCAAAAGTTAGATAGTTTGCCACTTTGCTTCAATTCTCACATTATGCTAATAACTTATGAAATGTACACAAAAATACTACAACAAACACTTTTTAACTTACACCATGCTTGACTCGTGTGTGTGTAGTCATTCCAATTCATCACAATACACAAGTTGGTGATTTTCCCGACCCTCAATGGTCCAATTGTCCTTTCTCAGACGTGGGATGCACACTCCCCCAAACTTGATATTTTCACTCTATCCCATGGTGCCAAAAAATAACTCAATCATTCTCTCTCAAATTTGGTTGGCTTGAACCGATAAAATCAACTATCTAGGCATGTATTCATTCCCAAAAACTTTTGAGTGTTTAGACCACAAACTTACATTAGGCAAAATACCAACAATCCATCAATCTTTCAACTTTTTTTTTTTCATTTTTTCGATGTAGGTAGTTCTCGCCCCCGTCCCTAAGGGTAGCCTTCTTCATTTGTAGATCGTCTCCTACACATTGGTGATGCATAGAGCCAGATTACTCAATATTGATTCACACTTCTTAAGGTGGGCAACTTTTTCCTACATATTTTTTTTTTGGAAATAGCAAAATAGAATCAGATAGAAAACAACATCTAACTATCATTTGAAATCTAAGAACACTCCACAAAATCATTCACTGAGAGGGGAATAAATACAAGTCTAAATAATTTCATATACTGGTTTAAACACCCCTAAACCTATCCTTTCATTGGTCGAGTGGTCAAAGAATTGTCAACAACATGGTCATTAAAGTTCCCTTAACAACCTCAAGTGCCACCAACAAGTGCGTGTAATGAATCTCATGACTCAAGTGCGGAATAAGTGGATGAAAATAAACAACATATAGCATTCTTATCCACACTTCATAAATCAAAACAATGTAACAACTAAAATCATACTGGCAAAGCTATCAAATCATCCAAACAAGCACAAACCTTCACCCCCAAACTTAAATTGCACACTGTCCTCCATGTAAAAGCAAGAAATAGACAGAGCAAAAGGTTCAAGTACTCTCCTAAGTTGGCTTTGACAGTGATGGTTATGAGGATGGTAGGGGCCCATTGGCGGCTACCAAAGCTCAAAGCTTTGTTGCGAAGCATGATAATCTGACATATGGGGGAAACAAAAATAGTAAAAAATAAAGAGAAGTGTTAAAAAGAAATAAGTAAATACAAAACAATGGGTTGCCTCCCATCCAGCATTTCTTTACAGTCTTTAGCTAGACTTTTTGTTTCTTTGCTCAACCGGCATCAATTTGATCCTCAAGGTGTTTACTAACAGTGACTTCCAATATTATTACGTTCTTCACTAGAAAACCTACATAGGAAGGCCTCTTGTTAGTAACATATAATACATTATAAGAAATGTTACCTGACCACTGTAACTTTAGCGACGCATTCAATGCTTCAACAATCTCATGCAAGTCAGTATTCAATGAGAACTCTTGATCCTCCTTCACAAGATGCTTGTTAGTGGCAACATCCAATCCATCATCACCCTCTAATATGAAAACATCCTGTGCTAAATAATCGGTCACAGCAACAGAATAAACAGGATTATTATCATTAGGGAAATTTATGGAATCATAGATACTGAATTTAGCAATTTAACCATCAAATTCCATGGTTAGTGTGCCACTATGAGCTTCTATCTTAGTTTTGGATGTCCTTAAGAATGGTCTTCTTAGCAAAATGGGGGTAGTTTGATCACTTTTCCCCATATCAAGCACGTAGAAATCAGCTGGAAAAACTAAATCATTAATTTTCACAAGAACATCCTCAACTATACCCTTGGGGTAGGCGTTAGATTTATCAACTAGTTAGATTACAATGCCAGTTTCATTCAAAGGTCCAAGTTTTAAAGAAGCGTATATAGAGTATGACATGACATTAATAGAAGCTCCTGAGTCTAACATGGCCTTCTCAAATCTAGTATTACCTATTGTGCAAGGGATAGTAAACATACCTTGATCTTTGCATTTTGTAGGGAGTTTCCTTTGAATTATTGCAGAGACATTTTCCCCAACATGTACCATTTTACACCCCTTGAGTTTTTGTTGTTTCTTGGAAGTACACAATTTCTTGAGGAATTTTGCATAACGGGGCACTTGATAGATGGCATCCAAAAGTGGTATGTTCACTTGAACTTTTCGAAACATCTCCAAAAGTTCCTTCTCATGTTCATCCATTTTAGACTTTGTAAATATGCCACAAATGGGGGGAAGAGAATATTAGTAGGAAAATAACTTTTAGAATTTACCTTTGATCCCGAGGCTGGAGTTGTAGTTTCATCTTTCTCACATGCTAAGTTCTTCTCTTGTGTTGGTTCCTCAACAAAAACTTTTATCTTCCTTGGTACCTCTTCTAAACTCTTCCCGCTTCTTAGTGTTATAGCAATAACATTTTCTCTTAGGTTGATTGCTTGAGAATGATGTTTTCCCGATCCTTGAGCCTCCATTTTACCCACCATGTTAGCCAATTGACTCAGTTGTGTCTCCAAATTCTTGATTGAGGTCTTTGTCTCTTGTTGAAATTGCATTGTGCTAGAAGCTAACGACTTAACCATATCTTCAAGAGACATACTTGAACTTTGAGGTGGAGTTTGTTGACTCAGTTGAAAGTGTTGTGGTTGCCTTTGTTGATTGAAACCCGGGGGTGATTAAACTGAGCTTATGGAGCTATGAAATGATTTCCTCCATAATTGAGATTAGGATGATCTCTCAATCCAGGATTATATGTGTTAGAATATGGATTATATCTCTGTCTCTGTTGCATTGGAAATTTCCCAATGGCATTCGCTTGCTCTGTGGCTCCTTCTTGTAATGTCGGGCATGCATCAGTAGGATGTTCCGCAATAGAACAAATTCCTCACACTTTTGCTTGTTGAATCGTCCCAAGTGCCATTTGTTGCACAAGAGATGTAAGACCAGCTAATTGTCGTTCAATTTGAGAGGTTGCTCCTACCTCACTCACTTGTTTAACCGGTGCATCTTCTCTACTATCAAACTGTTGTGAGTTGGCGGCTATGGTTGCTATCAACTCCCTAGCAACCGCTGGCGTTTTATCCATTAAAGCTCCTCCACTAGCCACATCAATCATACTTCTTTCGATCAGGAGTAATCCTTTATAGAAATATTGTAGAAGTGGTTGCTCACTAATTTGGTGGTTTGGGCAACTAACACAAAGTCTTTTGAACCTCTCCCAATATTCATAGAGGTTTTTCCCTTGAGATTGTCGAATGCTATAGATTTCTTTCCTAATATTTGTAGCCTTTGAAGTTGGGAAATACCTCTCCAAGAAAAGTTTTTGCATTTCATTCCATGTGGTGATGAGACCGGAAGGCAAATAATAGAGTCATTCCTTAGCAGTGTCTGCAAGAGAGAAAGGGAATGCCCTCAATTTCACTTGCTTTTCTGATACACCTGTCGATTTTATGCTTAAGCAAATGACATGGAACTCCTTCAAGTGTTTACTGGGGTTTTCTCCGGCAAATCCATGGAATGTGGGGAGTAGGTGAATCATTCTGGATTTTAGCTCAAATCCTCCTTCCAATTGAGGATATTGAATGCATAGAGGTTGCTAAACAAAAGTTGGAGCAGCAAGTTCCTTTAATGTTCGGTTTGCATATGCCATTTCGGGCTCTATGTGGTCGGACTCACTCGATGATTCAATACTCAATTGCCTTAGATGTCTATGTGATGTAGGCTTTTTGCTCATTCACAACCTATAAGACCAAGAAAGTAACAAAAATAAGAGAAAAGCAACAAAAAGAAATATTGCAATTAACAAATTGATAGAACAATCACCGGCGACACGGCGCCAAAATTGATACCGTCCAAAAGACGTGCCAGTTAAATTTCCTTACTTAACTTAACAGTGTCATCTCAAATAGTAAAATGGCAAGTAAGGGTCATTCCCGCAAATGATTTGTTCAATTTTATCAATTGCAAATAGAAAATAAAATACGGAATTAATTAAATAGGGGGGGTTTGGTTGGTTAAACTAAAGAAAACAATAACTTCAAAAGAGAAATAAACTAGAATTATAAAGTGAATAAAGTTTTGAATCAAAGATGGGAAAGTGTGATCGATGGGTATTTTGTTACCACGAGAATGATTTTCCTTTCAATTATTACAAAAGATGTTCGTTCTCAAGATTAACAACAATTCGAGAATAATTACACGCTCAATTATCCCAATCTCTTCGTACATATTGGTTGAATAAAACAAGCTCTTTACCCAACCTTATTCATTAAACAACCTAGAACAAGCTCTCTAGATTTAATTTAACAAACGTATTACGACGAAAAAGATGAATTGAATTAAGGGCAAACTCGCAAGCTCGGTTTGCTTACTTAAGTGCTAATCCACATACATTCAATTGAAAATTCCACATAATCTAATAAAATGTAATTGCGACAAGGTTTTAGAATAAATAACGATTACGTACTATAAATCTCAAAATAACATTCATTGAATCAACCCAATTATTTAGTTGTATACTCAAATAATCAAGAAGAACAGCATAAACATTAATAACAATGGATTAACACATTAATCAAGAGAACTATAAAACACAAAGTAATAGAAAATCCCCAATTGGTACCAGGATTCCCTTTAAGTCTCCCATATGATGGAGGTCTTGAGTTCGAATCCTAGGGAACGCAAAGAAATCCGTGAGAGGGTAAGTGGGCACAGGCTCACCCAAAGCGGACAATACATGACGATATGATCTAACGGCTTGGGCGCAAGGTCCGGGTCTTTACAACTCTCGGATTTGAAATCACTCCCAATCACATATATATTTAGTTACCCATGAAATATTCACAAATAACTAACAAAAACTTACAACCCATTAATGGAAAATAAATTAAAGGAAGATAAACTTATTGATAATGAGAAATGGTTGAGAAATCTTCAAAATCAATGGATCTTCTTCTCCAAGTTATTCCATCATTGTTGAGCTCCAAGCTTTCCCAAAATACCCAAAAAAATCCAAAGAAAAAGAAGGAAAAAAATGGAGAAAAAAGAGGGAGGCTAGGGGTTTTTCTCTTGACTCTTTAAGTCTCTAAGTTGAATAATAATAGAAAATGAGTTCAAAAGTCATTTAAAAGGGCCAAAAACGGGTTTAAAATAATGAAAAAGGGGCCTCGCGCTTAATTTCAGCCGTACGGCGCCGACGCCGCTACAATGGCGCCGCGACGCCTCTACGTCTGTTGCAGGCGCCTGGCACGCCTACAGGTTGGGCGTTGCAGCGCCGCTATAGTGGCGCTATAGCCCCAACCCTTTTCTTTTCCTTTTTGCAGCCTAGGTCTCTAGGATATTTGCGCGTCCAGTCCTCCAACTTTTATCTTGATTATTTTAGTCCTCATAATTTAACTTTTATATCAATTTCGCCCTCTAAAAATTGCAACCCTATGTCTTTCAACTTTCAGCACTCGTACATTTTGGTCCCCAAATTTATCTTTTTTTGCACATTTGGTCTTTTTTCTTTCCTTCTTTCATTTTCTCCTCCAATTTGGGATTTTGGCAATGGAACACCTACAAAATAGAATATCACTATATTAATTAGTGAAACGTTAACGAAAACTAACAAATATCTAAATTTAATGCCCAAATGGTGCAAAAACCCGCACTTAGTAGGGCCAATATAAAGTCGGTCCCCACTCGCCTCTACGTAAGCAAAAGACCTAGTCTCCTTTAGACACGAACCAATGTCCTATTCGACCACTAGGGTTGGATCAACATGATCACAAGATAATATGTTTGTAGAACAATTTCCAACACTTAGACGAGCAGAATTATATATATAAAAAAACTTGAGGGAAAATTAAAGCTTTTGGTATTTGAAATTGTATTGGCTTTGAAATGATACAAAAGAAGGTATTTTTATAGTGTTATATTTAAAGCCATGACCGTTAGATGAAGCAAACCTGGCTTCATCTGACCCCTTGGGACATCCCATCACAGGCGTCATATCATCCACTTGTCCTAGATTGCACTTGAGTATTTAGAAAAAAAAATGGAGTCGTCCTATAGTATGTGCCAGCACTCTTGGTCAGTAAGCTGATAGGATTTAACTTGTTTAGGCTACCAGTTGTCACATCAATCACTTTCACCAGATCCCTACACAAAGGATCTTCTTCGAAACTGTCTTTGATTTGAAGCATTTAAAAGCTAGAGAGCTTTTATAGAAGGACTTTAGTTGGTACATGCTTCAGATGGGAGACTTAGTCTGTTATATGTGGGCTTTGGCTATAATTGATCTCGATGACGTGGACTACTCCTGCCTCAGCTTCTAACAGATTCCCACGTAGAATGTCGTGTGGGCAATAATCTGAGCCTTGTTGGCGAGGCATAATAGGTAATATGAAAAACAAAAATCACAAGAACACAAGATTTATGTGAAAACCCAAGATGAGAAAAATCATGGGCAGAAGCAGAGAATTCACTATATCAAAATTAAAAATTACAATATGTTATGCCGGATCTCACAAGACTCTCTCCTAATCTCTCTATTTGTGAGTCTCTCTATAAATCTGGATCCCATAATATGTGTAATACACCACATATTTATAATACAATAATCTGTAATATATTAAGAGAATTAATATATTAAGAGTTTAATATATGCTGAAATTCCAACACAAAGGATTAAACCAATAATGGAATATTTAGGATAAAATAGGAGTAAAAAGCTATCAAAAATCGAAATTAGACATCACCATTGTTTGAGCAGAAACCTCGCGGAGCTAGAGCTGTAGCCTGGCTCCTAGCAAGCGCCAGGGTTCTTGTTTTAAGTTCTCGAGCATCCCTAGACAGTTAGCGAGTAGCTGTCTTGTATGAAACCTCTCCTAATCCATCTTAGACTTCTTCAAGACCTCTTCATGTCTACTACCAACTCCAATACTCATCTAACAGTATTTTCAATCAAATACTCAACAATAATTCAGGTTGCAAACCAATTCTAATAGAAATATTTCATGAAAAAGTGAGAGAGGTTTGATTTTGAGTGGAGAAAGTAATGATAATGGGAATTATGAGCCTATATGCCTTGGTTGTGGAGTGTTCATGCAAGATAAAGACACAAATCTCGTTGGGAATTACAAGAAGAAGAAAGTGAAAGTAACAAATTGTTTAAGATGACTCACAAATGAGAAATACCTGATTATGACATCTAATAAATGAAGAAATTGCCAGAGTCATAGATAAGCTAGTTTCAACCATGTAAAGATTATGTATTTTGCTATTGTAAGCATACTTCATTTATATTCAAGACTGCTATATGAATTAAGTTCATTGTTAAGACAATTATTTACAAAATTTTGTAAATGTAATCTACATGTCACATGTGTAAGTATTATGCCCTAGGTTCAATCAACTTTGGGCATAAATACTTTTGATATATGTTTAATGCATTCATTATGACAAGATCTATTATATTAAATATTTAATGGAGTCCGTAGATTCAAGTCTCGGAAATTTGTTAATCACAAGAAGTTGTGATTGTGAGATACAAATTACATACGATTGAATCTTAAACCATCCGTAGTCGTAAGTAATAACGAGATACGGATATCGTCAATACGGATAGACCACCACGTGTGGCATTCCTTACTTGTGAAGTAAGTAGCTGATCTCACAAGCTAAAGTGTAGTGACACTTAAATGAACACGTGAATGTTTTGTTATAGAACAAAACATTGGAGACCCGCTGAGAGATTCCACATGGATAACTATCTGAGTGTCAGTAGTCAATCTCTAACGTTCGGTAGTGGAATTGATCCTTCGACTTGAGATCATCATAGTACCTTATGTGGGGACAGTCATGCTTTGATGATGTTGGAAGTTGCTCTGTCAAGGGTAGCTAATACGACATCGTTCGGGTATGTCAAGAATCATATGAAGGTTGTGAATGATCAATAGAGGATTCGTCGCTCTTAGATAGTAAGAGTTTATGATCTACATTTCATCCAGTTAAGTTGATAACGAAATCCTTGGCCAAGGTGTACCTATAAGTCAAAAAGGAGTTTTCGACTTACATTGACTTAATAAGTGGAATGAAAGATATGATCGATAATCAAGATTGACATAAATCTATATCTCGTAATTGATCGGATCATATCGACGAAGGGATTATAGTTTCACGATAAACGAACGAGTTTGGTTTTGTCATACCACATGACATTTTCCGTCACATGTATTGCCCTGACACATTGCTAGATGTCAATCTGGTGCGATGAATGTGAATTAGTGATAAATCAAAAGGGTGTTTTGATTTATCGATTTTGATTAGATCGAAATAATAATTCACGTCATTAGGCATAGTGATTGGGAACCTAATGGGTCACACACGAAAGGAGAACTAGAATATTGGGATCCGTCAATTAATTAATTGACAAGAGTTGGATAATTAATTAATTGGATTGCTTATTAGTAGGCCTGAATTAATTAATTGGATTAATTAATTCATGGACCGGATTTAATTAATTGTATTAATTAAATATTGGACAGGGTTAAGTTGTAGGACGGGCCAAGCCATTTTGGGCTTATATAAATAAGTTGCTAGGGTTTGTAAACAGTTAATGGATTTTCATTATTCTTACTAGCACAAGAAAAGTAAAACCCTAATTCTCTCAATCTTGTTTCCTGTGTGGATTCCATTGGAGGCTGAACAATTGGACAGCTGGGAGAGGCAGATCATGATTGCTGGAACTACAGGAATAGCAAAGGAGTTCGCAGATTTGAATTAAGGTATAGTTTCTATTACAGTTTCTATCTAAACACAAAGCGGATCCTTGAATGGGAATTGAAATTTATTTAATTTTCCGCTGTGCATGATAAGTAAATTCCCAACAGTGGTATCAGAGCCTACTTTGTGTTTGTTAGAAATTGTTCTGCATATTGAAGTAATCAAAAGTTGATTATTCATTTGTTTCTTGGATCTAGCAATTAATTAAATTAATTTTTCAAAATCTGTTTGAGAAAGAAAAGAAAAAAAAAGGGAAACTAATCTACTGTAGAGGGCAGCAGTAGCCACCGTCGCCGACGCGACAGCGACGAGCCACAGCAACCGCTGAAGAGGCGGCTGCTGCGAAAAGGAGTCGATGCCGCTGCAAGCGTGGGAGATCCACCACGAAATCGCTGCTGCTGTGGGCGCGAAACAGCAGCGATTTGCGCTGCTGTGGATGACAACGTGGGCAGCAGCGAGAAAAGTACTGCTGCCGGTGGCAGCCGGCCGTCGCTTGAGTGCGGCGGTCCTGCTGTACATGGAAAGGCCGGCGCCGTAGGTGGACAAAGAAGAAGAAAGGCATTTCTTCTGGGGTTTCCTCAGCCGGGAGAATTTTGGGGTCGGGGGCCTTCACTGCAATTTATGAAATTTCAAGGGGCTTTCTGCAATTATGAAAACGGGGTCAATGTGCAAATTTTAAATGAAGGGTCTATCACGCAATTTCGAAATTGGAGGACCGCTTTTAATTTGAACTTGGGTCAAGTTGGAAATGTCAAAAGAGTATTGAATTTAAGTATTAAAGGGATTTGAAATTTGATTTATAAAATGTTTGACCCAGTAAATTTTAATTTTGATCCAAATGAAATTTTATTCAAAATTGACGACTTTTATATTTTCGTTAAAATTAGATTTTAACTTAAATATTAAACTTTTACCCTTAATTGAATTATATTTTATTTCGGAGTTTTATCCTAAATTAAAATATAAATTCAATTTAAATTAGAGTTTGACTTTAATTTAATATTTAATTGAAATTTGATTTTAATTAAATAATTCTCCCCATGTACTCTTCAAATTAGAATTTGATTCTAATTTGACATTTAATTAGAATTAGATTTTAATTAAATTGTTTCACCCTAAAATTTATTATTTGAATTAGATTTTGACTCTAATTTAGTATTTGATTAAAATATGATTTTAATTAAATAATTCGCCCTAATTTGTTCTTGAAATTAGAATTGGATTCTAATTTGACGTTTAATTAAAATTTGATTTTAATTAAATTGTTTCGCCCTAAAAAAAATAAAAAATCTTCTTGCAATTAGAGTTGGACTCTAATTTGATATTTAATTAAAAATTGATTTTAATTAAATATGTTCGCCCTAAATCTTGGAATTAGAGTTGGACTCTAATTTTGCTATTTAATTAAAATTTGATTTTAATTAAATAATTTCACCCTATATTATGATATTAGAGTTAGACTCTATTTCGGTATTTAATTAAAATTTGATTTTAATTAAATAAACCCGCTAATTAAATTAATTGATTAATATGATTAATTAATTAATTAATTATTTTCGATCCATTTGTCTAAATAGTTTAGACGACTTTTAATTGCTAGAGTTTTGAAATATACTTGCATATAATATTAGATATTATATAGGAAACATTTATATGATAAATGTTTATTAGTGGGTGATTACGGACTCGACCATGTGGATGTGTTGAATGAATGGTTTAATTCCTGTTGTTTTATGGGTCTGCGAGCTCTTAATTGTTTTGTGCCTGCGAGTCCGTTACTATTGTTATTATTATAGGGCCTGCGAGCCCTCAATTGTTTTGGACCTGCGAGTCCGTTATTATTATTGTGGGCCTGCGAGTCCAATTTTCATTTAGGCCTGCGTGCCAACTAGTATAAGATACAAGTTGTAGCTGATCTATTTGAAGACACAAGAAGAAGAGGAAACCATGGAGATGGCGCATTGATAGTGATTCAATGCAATACCACCTGGGAATTGACCAACTAGTCTTCCTTTTGGCCAGGAAGACTAGATAGAATTAGTCCATAATCATCCACGCTATTATATGTATGTTTATTTGCATGTTTGATGCATAATTATAAATAAATAAATTAATATATATATATATATATATATATATATATATATATATATATATATATATATTGATGAGACATATGCATGACAAATCCCTCACTAAAATATTAAGTCGATTTTATTATTCGCCTTCCATCATTATAGTGAAAAACGAGAGTCCTAAATCGTCTCAGCTTGTTGAGAACACTCAAGGCTGGTCTATTAGGGATATGTTTGACACTATGAAATATTCGATATTTCTGAATGATGGGTTCGACTTAACTAAAATTATCTTTTGTTGAGTACACTCAAGGAGATAAATTTTAAAGCCATGTTAAGCTAACACATAAGATGTGTGAAGACAATGAGTTGTCAGCTTAATGATCTGGGAGTTGTATGGAGATACAATTGATAACAGTATCAACTCAAATGTTTTATTAAGGTTTGTTGAGTAACTCAAGGTCTTAATATAACAAATGAGATCCCAACCAACTAGGAGTTAAGTATGAATTCCATAAATTTATGCGAGAGAGTCATAAATTTGAGTTAAATAGTGGGAGCACAATTAATTTGATAAAAGACCATATTAAATTAATTGATGCATTTTATATATTATTCTTTAACTTTTCGTCATTTATATTTGTTGAATCATGAGTAACCATATGTGGCATACTAGATGTCAACAACCAAACCAAGCTTTCTTGATTAACACTGCAATATGAGAATTGTTCTCGGGCATGAGAAAATTGGTTATGTCCTTAAGTAGCTTTTTCTAGAGACACCTGTTGATGACTCAACTAAGAAAAATGTGGCTACTATAATAAACACGGAGATGACGATAGTACTGCAACATGTATGATACTTGCAACTATGTCACCTGTGTTACAAAATACCAGTGCAAAATGACAGAGGAATCTTCAGTCGGTGCTCAAGTGCTGAAGATTATTGCAATTGAGAAATTGTCTCGATTGGGTTCATTCATGAACCATGAACCAAGTGTTGACTTAGTTCTATACTTTCTGTCAGAGAGTTATTTATACCGAATTATGAATTTTGATATTAATAAACTCAAGTGCACACTTATTGAGTTGCTAAAGATGCTTAAGACTGTTAAGCCCAATATCAAAGTTATGATTGGGCAAGCCATTGATAGATGGCTAAGACAGTCAAAGTAAATAATGACATTATCAAATCCACTTGGGTAAGACCTATATTTACTTCACTAGTCTCTTGTGTATTTGATACCAGATATGGATCTCATATTTGTATGCAAAAACTAAATGGAAGTAGACCACTGCACAAAGAAGAAGTTGGCCTACACATTGAAAATGAGCAAATGTTGTTGCATTGTTTGTAGAAGCATACTTCCTACCGTTACCTTTAAACTGAGTATTTGAATTAGAGAAATGTTAGTTTGGACTCACCAATACCAGAACATTATTTGAATTTCATGTTTGGACATGAACGATATTAATGTTAAAGACAATTGTTGGTCCTTTTTATCTTAATAGTTATGGTGAATTAAAAAATAACATTTAAATTCTAAATACTGAGTATTCTATAGTAAGTATAGAAATGTAGAGGTATAAAAGTCATAATCTGAATAACGCCTAAATCTAGCATTGTAGACTCGGTCAACTAATTACATATAGATGTATATTTGTGGTCAATTGATTTTGAATCACTTGACAAATGTGATTGTGCCTATTAGGCACAATGGCCAAATCTCTTTTTACTTAAAAGGTGAAAAGTCTGCACAATTGCTGGATCTAATACATAGTGATGTATGTGGATCCATGCCGATTAATACTAGATGAGTTTCTCTTATTTAATCACACTTACTAATAACTATTTCAGAAATGGTCATGTATGTTTGATAAAACTTAAGCATGAAACTCTTGAAATGTTCAAGGGATTTAAGTTAGAAGTAGAGAAACAATTAGGTAAAGATATTCTCACACTACGATCTGATTGAGGTGGAGATATCTTAAAGATAAAGTTTAGATTATCTAAAAGAGAATGTGATTCTCTTGCAGTAAACTACAACATAATGTTGTGTCTGAGAGGAGGATCGCAAACTATTAGATATAGTGCGATTAATTAATAGGTCGTGCAAACCTTCCAAAAGATTTTGGGGCCATGCATTGATTGCAATGTTCTGCACACTAAATTGTGTCTCATCTATGTCGATTGACAAAACTCCATACGAGTTATGGAAAGCAAAATGCCCAACTTGTCAAATATGAGAGTCTGGGGCTGTGACGCTTATGGAGCGCACTGATTTGGATAAGCTTGAGGCTAAATTCGATAAATAAATATTTGTGGGATATCCAAAAAATGAAATTGGACATCAATTCTATAATATCATTGAGAAGAAAATGTTCGTCTCAAGACGTGTTAAACTCCTAGAAAATGAGTTTATTCTAGGAGAGGACACTGAGAGTAGAATGAATCTTGAAAAAGTTCAAGAATCCACAGATATGGTTGACCAAGTAGATAAATCTGAGTGTGATCTCACACCTGATGAGGGACATACTACTGATTTGGAAGTAGAGACTTCTGAGGACAGATCAGCTCTATGTAAATCTTATAGGATCATTCAACCTCTTAGAAAGTATGAGTCCATGATTACTAATCAAGTATTATTAATCGAGGATGATGAACATATCGGTTACACAAAATAAAGTCAAGTGTTGACTCAAAGAGATGGCGAAAGGCCATGAACTCCGAGATGGACTCGGTGTATGTGAACAATGTTTAAACCTTGATCGACCGCCTGATGGGATAGAACCCATAGGTTGTAAATGAGTTTATGTAAAAGGGGTCAACATGGATGTAAACGTCCATACATACAAAGCGAAGCTAATAGCAAAATATTACAACAAAGACAAAGAGTTGACTTTGATGAATCTTTCTTGTCTATAGCCATGCTAAGGTCCATTCGGATTTTTCCTGCGATAGCTACATACCATGATTATTAGTTATGGCAAAAGGATGTCAAAACTATATTCCTTAACAGGAACCTGCAAGAGAAAGTGTGCATGACACGACTCGAAAGTTTTGAATCCAAAAATGCTTACAAAGTATGTTAGCTTAATCAATTCTTGTATAGATTGAAGCAGGCCTCTTGGAGTTGAATTCTTCGATTTGATAGAAAAATAAAAAAGGTTTGATTTTTCCAAAAGTGAAGAGTTGTGTGTTTACAAGAAAATAGTGGGAGCGTTGTCGCATTCCTAATATTATTAATAGGAACGACATCCCTACATTTCAATCGTTGAAGTTGTGCTTGTTAAAAGATTTCTTCATATAGATATATGAGAAGCAACTTGATCTATAGAGATAGATCTAGAAAATTGTTTAATTTATCGCAATCTAAAATCTTGAGAAGATTTTATATGGAGAAAATGAACTGAGAGTTCATGAATACACTGATGCTAACTTCTAGTCAGACTAGAAAGATAGCAAATCTCGATTAGGATATTGATTTACTCTTAAACGGTATATTGAAAAGGTTTCAAACAGGAAACCACCGTTGATTCAATAGCGAGAGCCTTATACACTATTGCTTTAGAAGCAACAAAGGTTGTAGTATGGGTCAAGAAGCTCATTAATGAACTTGGAATAGTTCCTAGCATTGTTGGAACTAAGGTCTCATCGATGATCCAAACAAGTGTTGAGGCGGTACCATCTCATCAAAGAGATAGTATAAAGAAATGACGTAAAGAAAGAACAAATTCTCAAAATTGATAATATTGCAGATCCACTGGCAAGGAGTTGTCACAATATAAACATGATCGTCATGTGAACTCTTATGATATTAGATACATAAGTGATTGGATCTAGTGCAAGTGGGAGTTTGTAAGTATTATGCCCTAGGTCCAATCAACTTTGGGCATAAGTACTTTTGATATATGTTTAATGCATTTATTATGGCAAGATCTATTATATTAAATATTTAATGGAGTCCGTAGATTCATGTCTTGGTAATTTGTTAATCACAAGGAGTTGTGATTGTGAGATACAAATTACATATGATTGAATCTTAAATCATCCGTGGTCGTAAGTAATAACGAGATACGGATATCGTTATTACGGATAGACCACCACGTGCGGCATTCCTTACTTGTGAAGTAAGTAGCTGATCTCGTAAGCTAAAGTGTAGTGACACTTAAATGAACACGTGAATGTTTTGTTATAGAACAAAACATTGGAGACCCGCTGAGAGATTCCACATGGATAACTATCTGAGTGTCAGTGGTCAATCTCTAATGTTCGGTAGTGGAATTGATCCTTCGACTTGAGATCATCATAGTACCTTATGTGGGGACAGTCATGCTTTGATGATGCTGGAAGTTGCTCTGTCAAAGGCAGCTAATACGGCATCGTTCGAGTATGTCAAGAATCATATGAAGGTTGTGAATGATCAATAGAGGATTCGTTGCTCTTAGATAGTAAGAGTTTATAATCTACATTTCATCCAGTTAAGTTGATAACGAAATCCTTGGCCAAGGTGTACCTATAAGTCAAAAAGGAGTTTTCGACTTACATTGACTTAATAAGTGGAATGAAAGGTATGATCGATAATTAAGATTGACACAAATCCATATCTCGTAATTGATCGGATCATATCGACGAAGGGATTATAGTTTCTCGATAAACGAACGAGTTTGGTTTTGTCATACCACATGACATTTCCCGTCACATGTATTGCCCTAACACATTGCTAGATGTCAATCTGGGGCGATGAATGTGAATTAGTGATAAAGCAAAAGAGTGTTTTGATTTATCGATTTTGATTAGATCGAAATAATAATTCACGTCGTTAGGCATCGTGATTGGGAATCTAATGAGTCACACACAAAAGGAGAACTAGAATATTGGGATCCACCAATTAATTAATTGACAAGAGTTGGATAATTAATTAATTGGATTGCTTATTAGTAGGCCCGAATTAATTAATTGGATTAATTAATTCATGGACCGGATTTAATTAATTGAATTAATTAAATATTGGATCAGGTTAAGTTGTAGGACGGGCCAAGCCATTTTGGGCTTATATAAATAAGCTGCTAGGGTTTGTAAACAGTTAATGGATTTTTATTATTCTTGCTAGTACAAGAAAAGTAAAACCTTAATTCTCTCAATCTTGTTCCCTGTGCGGATTCCATTGGAGGTTGGACAATTGGACAGCTGTGGGAGGCAGATCAGGATTGCTGAAACTACAAGAATAGCAGAGGAGTTTGCAGATCTGAATTAAGGTATAGTTTATATCACAGTTTTTATCTAAATACAAAGCAGATCTTTGGATGGGAATTGAAATTTATTTAATTTTCCGCTGTGCATGATAAATAAATTCCCAACAACATGTGCATAAAATGCTTTATCTTTTGTTGATGTATGATGACGTTTTTTTTTCCTCTTATTTTCTAGCTCCTCTGCAAATACTCATTTTCAAGGAAAACAGACACCCAAATCTGCAGAGAGTACTTTAAATTTTCTTTATTTGGAACTTCCACTTATTCTTTATTCAAGAATAAATAATTTTTTTCAAGGGGAAAGTTGAAGAGCCTTTTCGACTAGCTTTTTCTATGGGGTTGTTTGTGGTTAATAAAATAGTTTCACAGAGACAGATAATTTGTAGACATCGATTTTTGTAGGAATGATGTGGCCAAGAGACCCGATTCCTCTAATGTCCACATAGCCTCTTCATGTACACTTGAACAAATCATTGGAGTACGTGGCATTCTTTGGTGGTAGGGAAGGCAACCGTAAGCAGTCCAATGGTCAAGTCAGTCTATTTGTAAGTAAGTATTTAGGTGTGGGACGTGCTAAACATGTGAGCTACTATATAACGGGTTAGAATAGGAGAGTATGTAAGTAGAGAGAATATTGTAGAGCAAAGTTACAGTTGAGTGTATAAAATTGCATTACCTTCAAATGGTACTAAGAAGCTTTTATAATAAGAGGTGTCTCCTTTTAGGTATCAATCCATCAATCATAGGCTAATTTGCATTTAATGTTTTTTGAAAAAAAGTGGCAACGCCAGAGTTTAAGTCTGAACTCTGAGATACAGACTGTCAATTTGACCTTGTAGGTGTCTGCTACAGGGATATCACATCAATTAATCGTAAGAAAATTTTGTACAAAAGATTTCGTGGAAAAAGTTAGGTAGGAGATGCTTCTCATTAACAAAGAAGCTAATTGTCTCATATTTCATTTCTGATGCAGGCCCAACACCGCGTTTGGGCCATGGAAGGCCGGCCTCCACATGGCTCCTTAGCTAAAGTGGTATATCTACTTGGCTACCTTGTGTATGGCCCCACCTCAACCAAGCAGGATGGTGATTTGGAGTGTGGGTCTTGGCTTGAAAATTGGCTGCCATGTTACCATAACCTGAAACCTCATCATAAAAGGCGTAACAACTACCATATAAATATAACATTAATATATGAAGTAAATATCTAAAATAAATCCAGATACACTAATTTCATTACCATTGTAATATTGCATTCAAAAATCAACTTATTAATTTTTTAAATTATAAATAGAAAAGTTAACCTCGAAGACTTTAAGAATTAGCATCCTACGAACTCAATTATATGCTTGATAAAAAAAAAAAAATGTCGATTATAAGTTGTGGATTGTATGAATAAAAAGTGAAGTGAATAATTTTTTTGGATTTTACGATATATGTAGATCAAAATGATATTTGATCAACTATAACCATGAAAAATTACCAAATATACAATAAGTCAAATTTGAGTACCATCCTTGTTAAATAATGAATTTTGGGATTGACTTAAAAATATAACTTTATACGTTAGAGACTTGGAATCATTCAATTGAATATTGAAAAGATTAGATTATGACGGAGGATAAGGTTGTGGAGATTCGGATAGCTTCCAAGTACGCAAGCTGGAATGAGTTTTTCTTACCTAGAATAATATCTGATTAAAGGGTAAATTTCATCACCAGCCACTAAACTTCTACCAACAATTTAATTGGATCACTAAACTTTAATTTATCTCAATGGAGTCATTGAATTTTAGTTTGACTTAAATTTTATCATCTTGTCTCATTCGGTCACTATCTTCTACCAAAATGACAGTTTTCTTAGTTGGCACTCATCTCCTGTGTAATCATTACATGACATCCGAAAAATAAAAATAGTAAAATGAGATTTTGACGATATTATTTATATTAAACAATTAAAAATGTGCATTCTTTATTTTACTTTTATGATGTGACATACTGATGAATTAGCATGCTACACAAGTATTACATGAAAGGATTGTACGACATGATTGTCAATTAAGTAATTTTTATCAAATTATAAAACTGTAGATGACGAAGCGATACAATTTTAAACTAAATTTCAACTCAAGTTTTAATTGTAATTCAATAATTCAATATAGATAATACCAAGTTTAGTGACTCAATAGACATTTCATTTTAAAAGTGGAGAGATCAAAAAATGAAATTTATTGAAAGATTATAAAATGAGACAGACAAATGCATAACGCATATGGGATTGTCGGTTGGTGGCACGGTTGTTATCACATGCAGATAAGATTCCCATAAGAATTAGTTTGGCACCTTTGGCTAAGCTTAGAAAAGAAAATAGTTACTTCTAAGTTTTTTTTTTTTTTATTTTTTTTTTTTCCAATATATTTTAATATGATACTTTTGGAGTAAAAATAATTTATTCTGGATTAAAATTAATAATTTAGTGGGATGTATTCAATTGTGATTTTCTAAAATTTTTATATTTTTTTAAGTGACGACTTTTGTGAACTTTGTGGACTTTTATAAATTTATATGGAATTAATGAAAATCTTTCATAAACGTCATAGATTTTCATTTTAAAATTTTAATAGACATTTGTAAAATTCAAAAGACTTTTGAAAAGTTTTATTTAAAATACAATTCACGTGAATCTATTATAATAGTGTGAAGTTCTCATCTACGAGGTGGTAGTTCCCACAATTTCTTTTTCCTCCCCATGTGTTACGCCCCCTATGGCTTCCACGTCACCAAACACAAGCCACACTCTAATGCTCACAATATCAACATGAAGTGACGCAGACCCGAGGCGAATATCGTCGTTCGAAGTGGTCGCCAAAGTGGTCAAATCCGAGGTGGTAGGCTTCGTCGAGGAGGATATTGTCTGAGGTGGTTGTGAACCGAGGTGGTAGGTGTCCCCGAAGCGGAAGTCTACAAGCATCGACACAAAATACGGATGTTTTGGGCAATGATTTGTCCAAGATAAAATCTTATGAATGATGGATGTGACATCTCTCTGCAGCAGACACCAATGTGTCAACTTCAATTCAGAAACATTAAATACCCGCCTACTTATGGATTGATAGATGGACACCTACGAAGGGATGCTTCGGACCGACGGATGAGGCCACGAATCTTCCATCCAACGGTCTTCCTTCCACCATTCTCTCTATAAATACCCAAGAACACCCTTGTAAAAAAAAGGTAACTTCACCATCAAAGTATTTTTACCCTTCTTCTCCCCCTTTTAAGAGAAATAGGTAAGATGGTCTACACTTCCGGAACCAATTGTGTAAATTATCATAGACTAACTTGATCGACGGAGTGTATGTGGCTGCAACCACCTTTGTCAGAAATGGTCGTGTACTAATAATTGTTTGTGCCTAGTGTGTAGGGAGGAAAACGCGTGGAGTTGTTCTTCGTTGGCCACGTGGAAGTCCATTTATCGAGGTCAACAAATTGGCGCTGTCCATGGAAAATTTTACTGCGATCACCACATTCCCACTTTGATCACTTGGTTGCTACCGGAAAAGCCCAAAACTTTGCCCTTGAAGAAAGGATATGTTCTTCAATAAGGAAAAAGTGAAAGTTTGACCAGAAATCCAATTAATCTTTTGAATTGTTGAAAGTAGAAGAGCAAATTCAATGAGTTCGAGTAATGACGATGTTAATCCTAGGAGATTGAGAGAAGCCTATGAAGATGAGGTCCTTCGAACCAATGTCACTCACCAAAGAACTCACCATCGTCGCTGTTGAGGTGGTGGGACAGTCGCTAGACTAACCGCTCAAATAGCCCAAATGACTGCCAACATGAGAAATATTGCAGCACAAAATGCTACCATATACAAGCTCCTCATGCAAATCCAAGTTCAATAGGGCCTTCAAATGCCTGTGGAGAGTCTCCAGACAGTTTAGGACCAGTCCTAGGAAACCAAAAATTAGAGGCACTCTAGTCGTTGGAGAGAGGTCCTAGTGGAAAAGGAAGTGGGTCTTGATGTCTCATCATATGCTGCATTCCTCCAACTGGGAGAGAATTTTTTCCTAAGTTGTGAACCGCAGAGATCTATCAGCGTGTTCCACAGGATAGGACAAAATCTAAGGAGTAGGAGCCAATCCGCACAACAATCAGCTCAATAAGTACAAGAGTAGAGTCAGGGGACGGAGCCTCCGTCGCCTAGAAATAGGCAGGAGATACAAAACTTAGTGGATTGGGAAAATCGAGGAGGATTAACCCGACCGCAGCCTCAACACGAGGCCGATGGGAACGGCTCGGAAGAACCATCCCAATCGTGTAAGCTTAATGATGATAATGACAACCTGTCATTCTCTAGAGAACTTCACAATTTCCCAGTATCTCCCAACTTCGTGTACCTTAAAATTTCGAAGTACAAAGGGAAAGGCGATACGGAAAAATACCTTAACAAGCATAAGACACAAATGAGCTTGAGGAGAGCATCGCCAACCTTAAAATGCAAGGTTTTCCATTTAACCTTAAGCGAGGCCCCCGAGGTTTAGTACAACATGTTACCACCACTGAGTATCAAGAGTTGGCATGATCTTAAGAAAGCATTTTAAAACCAATATATGTTTAGAAGAGAGGGCGAGGCCCTCGCTCAACACCTACAGGACATGAGGCTAGCTGTAGGAGAAACCCTCAAGAATTACCTAGTCTGTTTCACCAACGAGATCACTTACTAAGAACAGGTCACTGATAAGGAAGCTCTTTCAGCGTTGAATGGAGGCCTCAACATGAATACATTATTCTGGAGAGGTGTGAGAAATATGAACCCTACAACTTATGAAGAACTAGTAGAAATGATAAGGATTGAAATCGTCAATGAAGAAATGATTAGCTAGCAAATGGGAAAAGGACCCACGTCACATTTGGTTAGCCAGCAAAGGACCATTGCTTAACACACCATGGCTCCTACTTTGAGGCAAGCTCTGGCATTGACCACATTAAACATAGTGCCAACACTCACATATGAGAATGTGGGCCTTAATGCCGATACCGAGGCAAGAACATCAAGAAATTGACTCCTAAGGACAGAGGAAGAGGGAGAGGATCGAGGTGTAGGCCTATAAAAGAGGTGTGACCATATTGTACATTTCATTGTTTCTATGGCCAGATATAAGCAAATGTCGAGACATCCCGCGATCCATAGAAATGAGTAATCCTCGTAGTGCAAGAGATGTTCGATCTCATGAAGGTCCCCAATGACCCGTCTCTCCCAGAAGAGATGCGGGGTAAGCAAGGGAGCATTTACCTCGACGGAGAAGGGATAGAGATGAATAGAGGCTCCAGGGGGAATAGACAAAGAAAGAATCGGGCCCCACCATAGAAAATGAGCCTATTCGGGAAATCAACATGATTATTGGAGGCCCCACTTAGGAGAAGGTTCCAGAAATGCGCAGAGAAACTATGCGAGAGAGGCCAATGATCCCCCAATGGCCAGTTACATTGTTAACCATTCTCAGTAGGTAAGACAAATGGATTCAATTACATTTACTTAGGATGAAGCAGCAGGTCTGCATTACCCCCATTGTGATGCATTGGTGGTGAGAGTTATTAGGCTCCACAATGGATTGAAGCGGATGCTCGTCGATAATGGAAGCTCGGTAAATATATTTTTTTGGCTCTACTTACGACCAGATGTAGGTGGATCATGAGCTGACCCCCATGAGCGAGCCTCTATATGGTTTTATAGGTGATAGCATCATCCATCGGGTAGGATTACTTTTGCAGTCAAAATGGGCGCGCTCCCGCTTGTGGCTCACCACTTCATTGAATTTCTGGTGGTAGATCATCGGTTCGCTTACCATGAAGTGTCAGGTAGGTCGGCTTTGTAAGAATTGTGGGTTGTTACCTCAATCCACCACTTGTGCATAAAATTTCCCACTGAGAAGGGTATCGCTACAGTCCGAGGCGATCAGATGGGATCTAGGAAGTGCTACCTCATCTCCTTGCAATGGCGGAACTTGGGAGTATGAACGTCATAATTACAGATATCGAGATGACGACGTCCTTGAAATAGGATCGACCCCTGAACAATTGGAAGATGTTGAAATGTCGGAGGCCCCTGAAGAAGGCCCCTCTCAAGACGAGTTGGACCCTTACATCATTGGGTCCGAGCAGCAAATAGCTCCAATGGAAGAACGGAAGGGTTTTTTTGGCAAATCCTCAAGATCCTACCAGTGTCTTGGGAATAGGAAGGGACATGCCTCGCGCGACAAAAGAGGAGCTAAAAAGTTTCGTACAGAAGAATTTAGACATCTGTGCATAGAAACACGAGGACATGGTGAGGATAGACCAAAACGTTAGCTGCCATCATTTAAATGTAAATCCCGCATACAGACCGCATATGTAATTATAGCTTTTGTGGGTCAAAACCCCAGAATGTGGGAGAATAAGGCAAATGGGAAGAAAAAGGACCAAAAGCGTACAAATTTTGTGAAGTTGGGGACCAAAGCATACAAGTACAAAAGTTGAGGACCTTGGGATGAAATTTACGGAGGGCATAATTGAAATGAAAGTCTAAATATGAGGACCAAAATGTACAAGTTTAAAATTGAGGGACCTTTTTGCAATTATCTAAGGGACTAAGCTGCAAATAACACCAGAATCCTGTTTCTTGGCTGCTGGATAGAGACTCGGCACCGAGGTGCTGTTTTAATTAAAAATAGAGTGTGGGGGTAGTTTTGTCACTTTCCAAAACTTTGGGACCAAGTTGCAATTTTCTCTAGGTTTTAATATAAAAACCAAATTTCTGAGCTTCATCTTCTTCTGCTAGGCTTCCCTCTGCTTCTTTTTTTTTTTTCTTTTTTTCTTTTCCTTTCATTTTCTTTTATCTTTCTTAGTAATTTTTGGAGTACAATCAAGAGCACAATCAAGAGCACAAAAAACAAGATTGAATCAAAGAGTGGAGAAGTTTTGGGGAAAATCAAGAACAAGGGTTTTGTCATCTTCAAAGAAAAATCAACCAAAGGGGGTTCTATCTTTTCTTTTGTATTTAATCCATTTTTCTCCAGATTTGTAATGAATGTTATGAATATTCTCCTTTGTTATCGTATATATAATATGGGCTAATTGATTGTATTGAGATTTGTGGTATTAGTTTAACATAACATTGATTTATTTCTATATTTTCTTTTTAATATTAAATTATTTATTTTCATGTGTTTTTACTATTGTGATTATTGTATTTTCATTTATGTGGCCAATAAATGATTGTCTTTAATGATTTGTACATCATTCGAGAGAAGATTGTGCATTTTAGATCAAATAGTAGAAACCCTAGGTTTACGTAGTAGATAGAGATATATCACCAGCACTAGGTGATCCATTGAGCGATTTTTACAAATATTGAATGCAATTGTTTGGTTTTAACTTTTAATCGACATAGAGATATAGTAGGTTAAACCAATTAGGGTTAATTTCGCTCGAGAGAGGTAATTAACTAAAATTGGAAAATTGGGTCAAACATCGTAAATGAGTAATTTGTTAATTGGCTTGTGGAAAAATTAATTAGGCGACGATTAAGCGAAACCATGAATCCCAACCACGTTTTCCTCCAAAATTTTCAAGTATTTGTGTTTTTCTTATTTTGTAGATTTTTGTTAATTTTCATTGTTTCAAATCATATATTTTATTGTGTGGGTTTCTTTTTATTGTTGGAATTAGATTGATTAGAGTTGTGTAATCTAAAGTAGACATTCCTCGAGAGAACGACAATCCGAACTCAAAAGGTCCACTTCATTACTTGAACGCGACCCATGTACTTGCGGTTTAATATTTCAGTGAACAAGTTTTTGGCGTCGTTTCCGGGGAATGCTTTTACTTTGATTACCACTTTAATTAATTTTGGTTTTAACAAATTTTTTTATTTACTTTTGTTTGCTTTTATTTTTCTCTATTTTGGCTAACCTCCGTATGGTTAATTTACCTTGTGTTTGTATTCTCTCCCTATACTTTTCAAATATTTATAGGATTCTGACTTTGGTAAAGTAACAAAATTAATGCAATGAGTAATCTCTACATGGGCTATAAGGATATGCTTGAAGGACATCCAAATTGTGATATTTGTGATATAAGTAACAAAATTGTTGTAATGAGTAATCTCTACCCTTCTTCAAAGTTCTTAAACAAGGGAAGAAGTTTTAGTGGACATAGGAATGCGAGGAAGCATTTCAAGCATTGAAAAAACACTTGGGACAGGCCCCTCTTCTGTACAAACCAAAGCTATACGAGCTTTTGTTGATGTATTTTGTTGTTTCAGACAAGGCTCTCAGCTCGGTGCTTGTGAGAGAGAAAGGTTTGCACCAACTACCAGTGTATTATATTAGCAAAGCCCTCTTATTCGTAGAGGCTCGCTACCTGGACATGGAAAGCTCTCACTCTCTCTCATCACAACATCAAGGAAACTAAGGACGTACTTTCAGCCTCACTCTTTTAACATGTTGAAATTTTTTCCCATAAGGCAGGTACTTCAAAAATCGGATGCCTCGACGTGATTGTTAAAGTCGGCAGTAGAGCTCAGTGAGTACGACTTATCGCTCAAACCTCGAAATGCCATCAAAGGTCAAGTCATCATTAACTTTGTGGCGGAATTCGCTAGAGCCCTCAAGATGGAAATAGTTATAGTACCCTCGGAGCCTCCTATGTGGAATCTCTTTGTTGACAGTTCGTCAGGGAAAATTGGTTCTGGGATGGGAGTTGCTTTAGAAAGTCAAGAAGGACATAGGCTCAGTTGTGTCGTAAGGTTCAAATTTAAAGTCTCGAACAATGTCGCTAAATATGAAGCACTCTTTGCTAGCTGCAGTTGGCTAGGGAAATGCAGGTCAAGAGGTTGCTGGCCAGCAGTGATTCCTAGCTGGTCATAAGTCAGTTTAATGGAAATTTCGCCGATAGAGCTAGCAGCATGGCTGCATACCTAAAACAGGTAATGAACCTCCTCCCAGGCTTTGAGAAGTTTGAATTGATACAAAATCCACGCTTAGGGAATGTTCATGCCGATGCTTTATCCAAACTGGGCAACAGTAAAGATTATGAACTTCTCAAAGTTATCCCAATTGAGCACCTTACCAATCAATTGCGAAGGGGGAAGAAATGATGTAGGTTGATAGCACTCCGTCATGGATGTAACCTATCATAGCTTTCCTAAAAGATATAACTGTGCCAGGCAGTAAAACCAAATCCGAAAAGCTTCGAAGAAGGGCTGCTCACTTCCTGCTGCAAGATAATATTTTGTACAAGCGGGGCTTGTCGTCACCTCTCCTTCGTTTCACTGGAGGGAAGGATTTTGTCTATATACTAAAGGAAATTCACGAAGGGGTATGAGCAACCATTCTGAAGGGTCGACATTAGCTCACAAGGTGCTTAGGCAGGGATACTACTGGCCAACTTTGAAAAAGGACGCACACCAGTTTGTAATGAAGTGTGATAATTGCCAGCGATTCTCCAATGTGTAGAGGCAACCATCCTAGATCCTCATAGTGGTATCGAGTCCCTGGCCATTTGCTAAATGGAGAGCTAATCTTATAGGCCTCTTACCAAAAGGGAGATGAAGTGTTAGTTTCACTATTGTCGCGATTGACTACTTCACAAAATAGGTCGAAGCGGAACCACTGGCTGAAATCACCAATGCCAACACTACCAAATTCCTTTAGAAGAACATCATATGTCAATTCGGTATTCCCCATTCTATTGTATCCGATAATGGAAAACAATTCGATAATAAGAAAATTCGAGACCTATGCGATGAGCTGGGGATAAAGAAGCATTTCTCGACACCTTATCACCCCAAGTCAATGGTCAAGTCGAAGCTGTCAACAAAAGCATCAAGTATACCCTGAAGAGGAAGCTGTCAACAAAAGTCATCTCGTTCACATCCATTTTAACAAAATAACTAATGACAAACTGTGGAGGTGCGAGCTCCAATTCCTTGAAGAAATGAGTGATGTCTCTCAAGTGAAACTTGTTGCGTATCAACGAAAGATGACCCGTTACTATAACGCCAAGGTAAAAAATAGAACGTTACGCCTAGGCGACCTGGTGCTTCGGAGGGTCTTACCATCGTCAAAACAGCTAGGCGCTGGGCATTAGGCCCGAATTGGGAGGGCCTATTCCATATATAAATGAAGAAACCTAACTCACTACATTAGTAATTGAGGACATGGAGGGGAAACTGTTACCTCGTCCAGGGAACATTGAAGATTTGAGGAAGTACTACCAATACTAGGTTCATGCAACTTTTCATGTCAATGTAAATTTGTACCACTTTCGCAACACATTCATCGGGTCAATACGATCTAAGGAATTTGTTTGCGGATCCCATGCTCAATCATTAATAGGAGCCTATGCTCATCCCCGATAGCAGCCCCATCTAGGGCCGTCGGAGCCTCTGGAACTTCGTTAGTGGTGTGGATTTTAGGATGACCCCCCGTAGGTCTCTTAAACTCTTCTTCCAGGACTGATATGTCCAAGTTTGGTTGGACTTCCATTAAGCATTCCAGCATCATCTAGGTATTCCATGATGCCCAGTAGTAAGCAAATGTTTCATAGAGCTCGATTTTCTCGAAGTGGTCTATCTAATAGCTTTTGCCCCGACTGTCAAGGACCCAATCCCCTCCACTTGAGCCTCCATCGGCTGCCTCAACTCCGCCTTCTCCTTGTTCGAGGAGTCCAAAGCCTCGACTGCCAGACGATGATGCTTATTAGCATAGTCCACTAGCCTCGTAAGGGCGGCCACTTGGCATTCTCTTTCGTGTAGCTCTTTTTGCAACTGCTCTACCACATTTTTTGCCTTGTCGAGCTTGCTCTCAGCCTCAGCCTTCTTCACCTCGGCCTCTTTTGCCTTCACGATTTGATAATGCTCAAAGCAATTGCAGTTCGAAATTTTTTTACCTTAGGAGGCCATTATACCATTGTTAACGAAGTGTATGTTCATTTTTATGAGCTCGTTGTACGATCGGCTCTTGTGTAGAAGTTGGTAAATGATGCAAATGGTGTTAGAGTCTTCCATTGACAGCTTACACTGAGGTAATGTACCTACATAAATACAACTATTAGACGCCAAACATGAGTGTACTAACATAAATCCAGCTCCTAGAATACTCACTAAAAGATGAGTACTTCATTGGAACCGTCAGAGGCGCTAAGGGGTCACCTTCCATTGTGTTCTACCTTCCAAAGGCCCAACACTATGATCTTTTCCAATCTTTTAACGAGTGATGGAGTACAAATGGAGTATGAGCCCCCACGACATCAAATAGTACCACCCATTAGTCTTATCACCCCTACGGTTACCTTACGAATATAAAAGGTCTAAAAATAGAAAAGGACATCTCCACCCCATAGGACGCTTCCCTCCACAACATCCATGACCTGACCATTTGACTCCAATAGTTCGGGTTTAGTTGGGTAGGGGCTAAACCGTAGGACTAGGGGTGAACACGGTTTGGTTTGGGCGGTTTATGCTATATTTTCAACTCAAACCATTTTAAGCGGTTTGGAATTTTTCCAAACCAAACCAAACCATTTTATTTTTCAAACCAAACCAAACCAAACCATTATTTGCGGTTTGGTTCGGTTTTAATTCGCGGTTTACCTATCGACATTATAGAAATATATTTTAAACAAGTTAACATATAAATTTAAACTAACACTAATAATGTTAAATATTAAATTACATTCATAATTGTCTGAAATTCTATATATAACAAAAAAGCAAAAAAGATAGTATTAAACTAGCATCACTCAAACTTTTACAAGTAACAATATCAGAATAAGTATAAAAGTACTAACATCTTAGGTACCGGGCGTCACTAGATCAATCTTTTACGTGCCTCATAATTCCCTTGAACATATCAATCTTTTCATTTCGAAGGATGACAGTAGTACCGGACATCACTAGATCAACTAAGAAATAAATATAAACAAAAACCAAATGGTTATATAGCTGAAAACCAAAAATGAAATCATCCATATTAAAGAAATACTCTAAGTGACGGAAATGAGTACAATAAACCATAATCCATTAAACGGATGAAAATTACGAGATGCATTGTTTAAGGTTCACACGATGATTGATTGAAACAAAGACAACTAAGACGTGATAAAACACATAACACAAGATAATCAACAATCACTTTTGAAACATGTATAGTAAAAGCAGCATCAAACATTTATTCGGACAATGTTTGACCCATTAAACAAAGAAAGTTCAACATCCCTTGACATGATGACTATTGGACAAAAAATGGTTGTCCACTTGAATTTCTTAGTGGTTTAAAGTAGGAAAATTCAAATTCTAAATGACAAATTTTCATCATATCCCTGTTTGGTTTAGAGAAAAATCAGATTTTAGTAGATTTTGATATAAGTTTATGAAACATATGGTTGAACAGTTATGAGTCCAATGAAACATGTGGTTAAAATTATTTGTCAACTTCTTAGATTTTAATTCGTATTTATACCTAACCCAAACGGAGGCATAGTAATCTCCTTCCTAGATGAACTTTTCATGTCAAATATATTCTTAGATGAAACTGTTTTCAAACTTATCTTCAGGCCGCCAGGCTCAAGTCAAAGACAAAAAGAACTAAAAATCTCCAACGCCCAAAAAAAGATAAATCAACGATCATATACATACTACAGACCAAATAATTGACAAGAGAAAAGTGTGCGTCAAAAAATTATTTATCTATATCTTTAAAGCTAAACATATTAATATGAGAACCCTTATTTCTACCCCCAATAAAAAAATATTAATCAAGGAAAAAATCTATTATTCAAAATAACAAGCCAAAAGAATCAAAACCCGTTATTTACAATTTTGCAGGCATAGAAACTCATTCTAATAACTGAAATTTTCGGCCCACTACATTAATTGTTTTCCACTTGATTATGAATTTGTGCTGCGTTATGCAAGTATGTCTAACTTATGTATACAACACATGTATGCATACCTTGGTCATTGCGAGCGGTGAAGAGGATAGTACCACTCTCATCGCCAACAAGGCACTCATCAATATGGGTGCTACGCATGTGGGGAGAGACGATACGGCCTTTCTGCAACACCATATTGGAATTAAAAAGAATCTAGGTTTTGGTTTGGAGACTTTGAGTTGGGTTTTAAGTTCTTCCCCCTTTTGGGGGGGGCTTGGGCTTCGACATAAATTCGAAAATTGAATTTTTAAGTTTAGTTTGGAGGTATTATTTCTAATTAGTTTAAGTTCTAAAAATTATACTTTAAATAAAATTATATATGAAAATTTATAATTTCATTAAAAAAAACTAATTAAAAAGTGCGGTTCGGTTTGGTTTTTTGCGGTTTTTGAAAATCAAAACCTAAACCAAACCATTTTGAAACGGTTTGGTTCGGTTTGAGGAAAAAAAACCGCGGGTCCACGTGGAACCGAACCAACGGTTTCAAACCAACGGTTATGGTTCGGTTTGCGGTTTCGCGGTTTTTTTGTACAGCCCTACGTAGGACCTCAGAATGAAGTGGAAAAATGGTGAATAAGCAACATAAACCCTGCCTTAAAAATGGCCTCACTTACATCCACACACCCAGGCCTTGGATAATAGGCTTGCTCATTAGGGTCTAAGACTATGAGACCTACGCTATTTGAGATCCTATAGTCCGCTCGTAATTTCACTACGTCAGCAGTTGTCATCTTCAAGGGGTAGTCGGAGGCTCTCCAGTGAACTAAAGTGTCCACCAAGCTATCTGGCCTCTTCTAAATATCCTTCCCCCAATATGGCCCTGGGCACCTCATCCAAACTGGGTACCATGGGTTCGTCTAACCTAGATTCAACTAATTCGCCCACATCACCTCGTTTGTCATATCAGAAACCATTTTTTTGAAAAAAATACAAAAATAGAGGGATTATTCCAAACGATTTACGTAGATTTGAGTGTATGTTTATCGAAACTTCACCGAAAAACTTCAAAGAGTCGCAAGAACTTTACTGGAGAATATATTTGCAGAGTAAAATGAAAATCACTTTCGCCAAAAGTGAAAAGTTTGCAAAGTGGGGGAAACGCCTTTTATAGGTAGCCTCCATTGATCGTCACAATTGGTTGGAATCGAATTCCATCATGACCATTCATTAAGGCATGAATCCAAGCCGTTAAAACCAAGCGTCAGATATGCTCAACGTTTGTAATCTGACAGTGTCACACACGCCCTCATGTGACGCGTCTCCTCAAGCTTTAACAACCGCTTTTCTTGGGAGCAAACGACTATTCAGCTGTCTGTCTTTGAAACGCAACAACTTTCAAATCGCTATCCAGTACCTACAGAGCCTCGTCTTCCTTTAGGGTAACGCTTTTGTCAATCCAACTTTCTAAAAGCTGCAATCATTCAGAGTCTTGTCCTCTTTTTGGACAGCGCATCTGTCAAATTTAACTTTCACCAAAGCTACATCATTCAGAGCCTCATCCTCCTTTGGGACAACATCTCTACCAATCCAACTTTCCTCAAAGCTACAATCATTCAGAACCTCATCTTCCTATGGGACAGTACCTCTGTCAAATCCATCTTTCCTCAAAGCTACAATCATTTAGTGCATCGTCCTCCTTTAGGATAACACCTCTGCCAATTCGACTTTTCTGAAAACTGCAATCATTCATAATCTCGTCCTCCTTTAGGACAATGCATCTGTCAATCCAACTTTCTTCAAACTTGCAATCATTCAAAGCTTCGTCATCATTTGGGATAGTGCCTCTACCAATCCAGCTTTTCTCAAAGATGCAATCATTCAGAGCTTTGTCCTCCTTTGGGACAACGCCTTTGCCAATCCAGCTTTCCTCAAAGCTACAATGTTTCAGAGCCTCGCCCTCTTTTTGGGACAGCATCTCTGCCAATCCAGCTTTCTTCAAAGCTGCAATCATTCAGAGTCCCGTCCTCCTTTGGGATAATAACTTTGCCAATCTAGCTTTCCTCAAAGCTACCATGTTTGGGACAGCACTTCTACCAATCCAGCTTTTCTCAAAACTACAATGTTTCAAAGTATCATCGTCCTCTAGGACAGCGCCTCTGCCAATCCAGCTTTCCTCAAAGCGCAATCATTCAGAGTCTCATCCTTCTTTGGGA
This sequence comes from Osmanthus fragrans, assembly GCA_019395295.1. Lineage (NCBI taxonomy): Eukaryota > Viridiplantae > Streptophyta > Magnoliopsida > Lamiales > Oleaceae > Osmanthus > Osmanthus fragrans. The sequence goes on along the minus strand of CM033362.1, from coordinate 21,069,340 downwards.
CAACGTCTCTACCAATCTATCTTTCCTCAAAGATGTCATAATTCAGAGCCTCGTCATTCTTTTGGACAGTGCCTCTGTCAATCCAACTTTCCTCAAAGCTGCATGAAGAGCCTCGTCCTCTTTTGGGGACAGCGCCTCTGCCAATCCATATTTTCTCTGGAAAAGTATCCCAAGCTTGGTATAGTTTAGCAGTCCACTCATTATATAAATATTCACACCTAGACCGGGGGACTATTTTTATACCTCATGTGGCTTCCACGTCACCAAACACAGGTCATACTCCGATGCATCGATGTTCCCAACGTCAACATGAACTAAAGTAGACTCGAGGTAGATATCGTCATCCGAGTGGTCAGGATCCGAGGTGGTAGGCTTCATTGAGGTAGCCGGGATCCGATGTGGTAGGTGTCCCCGAAGTGTAAGCTTACAAGTCTTATCACAAGATATGGATCTTTTGGGAAAGGATCTGTCCAAGGTAAAATCTTATGAATGATGGATGGGACATCTCTCTGCAGCAGACGTCAATATGTCGACTTCAATTCGAAAACATTAAATACCCTTCCACCTATGGATTGATAGATGGACACCTACGAGAGGACGCTTCAGACCAATGGATGAGGCTACGTATTTTCCATCCAATGATCCTCTTTCCACTATTCTCTCTATAAATACCTAAAATCTACACCCTTGTCAAAAAAGAAGAGGTAACTTCACCATCAAAGCATTTTTACCCTTCTCCTCCCATATCCAGCCGTCCATGCTATGTGTAAATTATCATCGACTAACTTGATCGTCGGAATGTATGTGGGCACAACCACCTTTGTCGGAAACGACTGCGTACTACTGACCATTTGTGCCTAGTGTGTAGGGTCCTAGGCGTGGAGTTGCTCTCCATTGGCCACATGGAAGGTCCATTTATCGAGATCAACATCAAGTAATAAAAAATATTTCTAAAAGAACAAAAAATGAAGTAACTTTTATTATGGAAAATAATAATCAAAATAACATGTAGATATATATAAATTTCATTACTCGGGATGGATTGGTATGGTTCCTCTACGCCTAGGACACCAGAATATCGAATCATGAACTAAGAAAGGTCGCCGGTTTCCCTATCATTAGGTCACCAACTTCCTTGACCTTTGGACACTGGCAGCTCGAGACAAAGAATCCTTTTTTTTAATATACTCGGAACAATGACTAGGTGTTGTGTAATGATAATACTATAATCAACAAGAAGAATTTGGTTCTTTTTACGAATTGGATGTCAATAAATCCACGAGTCGAATGCTGACCCCCCCCCCCCCCCCTTCTACCCAAATTCTAAAAAAAAAAATTAATTGGACCAGAGATTTCAAAAGAAAAAAAAATCAGGGATATTTTTATTCTGTCCAAAAAATGAGGGGAATGCACATTTGCTTGAAACAATTCCCAAATAACTATTTAAGGCCCCTAAATGATCGCTCAGTGACAAAGGAGGTAGGGGGTGCAGAAACAATCATGAGGTTTGCCTAAAAGCAGCCACCGGTTCACCAATAATTGATGGTTATAGAACCGGTAAGCCAACGTTGAAGAAACAACAATATCTTTCTTTTGTTCATTCCAAGCGATCGGAAAATAAAGAAATGGTTAATATATTCAAGATCCAGTGAAAGACCCTAACCCTATTATATTAATTATATTAGGGTCTCCCACAATATCGAATTTGGATAGGAAGAAATGGCATAAGCCAGATTTATGACGACTATCCAAGAATTTCAATGTGTGAATCCAGGGTTCAAACTTTATTCTTTGATAAAAAAAAATTTATATTAAATATTATCAATATGACATACATTGAAAAAGTAAATAAGAAATAATTTTTTTTTAAATTTAATATTAAATTAGTCTTTTTAATATAAAATCTTATAATTTAATTACAAATATATCTTTTTCATAAAAAAGTTATAGGAATCTATAGTTACCATTTAATTTTTGCATAAAAAATGGAGATATTTAATAAAAGAGGGGGAAGAGAGAGAGAGAGAGAGAGAGAGAGAGAGAGAGAAATAATTGGTTAAAAAAATTTAATCATTACTCTAATGTTCTTTGAAGAGAAAATGAAAGATAATTATTGAAAGAAACAAAAAAAAAAGCATGTTATTTTATTTTTTTATTTTTTGAAAGTCTCCTAAATTGAGATTTTATTTTTGTACTCTTGCTTCAGCGTTAGTACGTAGAGATTTTTATAAAAGTCTTTAAAAGTCATTGAGTCATTAACAATTTAAAAGTCTATAAAAGCAACGTTTGAATACACAAATACTTCTAAAGAGTCACAAAAAATTTACATTATATACATGTAAACTTTTCAAATTCCAAAAGTTTTTTAAAGTTTCAATTGAATACACCTATAACAAACCAAACTTTATACTTCGAATCATTAAAATATATCGTAAAATAGAACTTAACTTTCATAACAATATAACTTTATTCCATCAGAATAATTAAAAAAAATAAGAATTACTAAATCATAAAAGTAAAATAATAAATTGTTCGATATATTTTTATTATACCACCAATGGTCAGTTCTAAACTCCAATGCCTCGAACCTCAATTACCTAAAAGGAGAAAAATCATAAACAATGAGATAAAATCACAATAAGTGAGTAACATAACTTTCAATTCATATTTAAAATTTAGGAATTCTTAACATATATAAAGAAACACGGGGATTAGAAACTGAACTTAAGTGACCATAATCCCCGTACATAATCATAACGTACATAGGGAGACACTAGAATTAGGAACCGTTCTTCATTGCTATAAATCTTGTGCGTAGCACTACTAAACTCCGGTCCCTTGAACTTACACATATAGAACACATCATATTCGTAAATTGAATTCCGTATTTTAAAATATGAAAAGTGATTCAACATACAACATAGGACTACACTTACCTTGATCATTAGAATAGAATCGTAGTAAATACATATAGGAGAAACTTCTTCAACAAAGTAATAATTTGTGTATTTGTGGGTGTGATTTAGGTAAGGTATTTATAGGTGCATTTAGAGGTACCAAAATGAAAGCTTCACAATGGTATCCCTATAATTATGCACTAAATAAGGTAATGAGCTATACTAATTATATAATTTAAATCAACCAATCACAATTAGATATAATTATACATACATAAACACACGTAATTATAGTAATTATACAATTTAAATCAATAAATCATAATTATATACATTTAGACACATGTAATTATAGTAATTATATATATGGATAAATAAATCTTCTTAATCCATTCCAATTTCTTTAAATTAGAAATAGAAATTATTCTAATTTCCATAATATTTTCCTTAATTAACTTCAACTTGTTTATAATTAAAACAACACACACACACACACACACAAATATATATACAAGGAAATTTATCATTTTTCTTTAATCATTCTTTGAATCTCTCATTTAACCATGGATGGAGTTGTACATCTATTTATGGTAAAAGTGACCAAGGAAGTAACCATATTAATTTATCTTTCACATAGATGGTATTTACGTATTCTCCATTAGAATCATGTTCCATATAAAAATCTATACAGAAATAGGAACTAAGCTAATTTTTCGTGATCTTTTCCTAACCTAAAAATAGCAAGTTCCTAAATTGCACTTGGGGTTCCTCAGTTATGGGCCAACGTGCAATATGGCTCCTAAATAATGGAAAGTCATCAATTTGGTCTCCTAATTTTCAACATCTTACACTAAGGTCCTAAATTTGAAATTAATGACTATTAGGACTTTTCAGGGTGTTATAGTCTATCCCTCTAAAAAAAAATTTTCTTCCTCGAAAATTACCTTAGAGTCATTGTCAAATAGTTGGGGATACTTAGATCATATTTTATCATCGCATTTCCAACTTGCCTCATCAACTGAATGGTGTTGTCATAATACCTTGACCAACGATATTTTATTGTTGTGAAGTTGTACTTTCTGAGCTTTAATTTGAAGTGGGGTTTTCATCATAATAAAAGTCCTGCTAAATTTTCAAGGGTTGATGTTTCACCATTTGATTTAAATCAGTGACGTACTTCTTGAGCATCAATATATGAAAGACGTCGTGTACTGTAGAAAGCTCTGGTGGTAAAACTAATTGATAAGCTACATTTTCAACCCGTTTGAGTATCTCGAAAGGTCCAATGTACCTTGGTCAAAGTTTTTTTTCTTGCCAAATTGTAACACCTTTCATTAGTGTGACTTTTAAAATACTTGATCACCAAAAACAAATTATAGTTCCTTTATCCTTCTATTTGCATAACTTTTCTATTTGTCTTAGATGATCTTTATATTGGTTCGAATACTTTCAATAGCCTGAACTGTTTGTTTCACGATTTTAGGTCCTAATATGTTTTTTCCACCAACTTCATCCTAGTGAAAAGGTGATCTATACTTCATAAAGTGCCATATCGCTAGAGGTATGATAGCTATTGTTGTAAACAAACTCGATCAATTGTAAATACTTCTATCAATGTCCTCCAAACTCTAGGACCCAAATTCGATGCTTATCCTTCAGTGTTTCAAGTGTTCCCTCATATTGCCCATCTGTTTGGTGGTGAAAAACTATACTAATTTTTTTTAGTTTAGTTCCCATCATACAATGCCAACTTTTCCAAAATTTCGATGTAAACCTTATGTTTCTGCCTCACACGATTGAAACTGGTACACCATGTAATCTCACTGCTTCATTAACATACAACTGTACAAATTGGTCCATTAAAATGTCATCTGAATAGGCCAGAAGTGAGCTAATTTGGTTAATCTATAGACGATTACCCAAATAGCCTTATGATCTACAACAACAAAATTTAACGTTACATGCTCCATTTTCATTCTAGAATCTCTAATAGTTGTAGCAATCCTAACGGTCATTGATATTGACTTTTAATGTTCCCATATTAGGTATTTCTCAACAAACTCAATGAATCCTTTTCGTTCTTTTGTCCATTTGAATTTAACATCCTTACGAGTCAACTGAGTTAGGGGTCCTAATATCTTGGAGAATTTTTCTATAAATCTCTTGTAGTATCCTGTTAACAAAAAAACTGCAAACCTGTGCTACATTGGTTGGTCTCGACCAATTCGACACCCTTCAACTTTGCTTGGATATGTTTCTATTCTCCGGGCTATGACTACATGTCCAAGAAATACAACTCGCTCTAGCCAAAATTTGCACTCTTGAATTTGGCATGGAGCTTCTCCTGTTTTAAAGTTCCTAACAAAATCTTCAAATGTTTCTTATGCTATTCTTCAATCTTTGAATAAATTAAAATATCATCGATGAACACAATGATGAACTGATCTAGGTATTCATCAAAGAAATTATTCAGCAAGTCCATGAACACTCTATGAGCATCAGTCAGGCCAAATGGTATAACTAAGAACTCCTAGTGACCATACCAAGTTCTAAAGGCCGTTTTTGAGACCATTAGATTTGATCCTTGATTAGTGGTACCTTGATCTCAGGTCAACCTTTAATATTACCTTCGCGTCCCGCAATTGGTCGAACAAGTCCTGGATATTAAAAAGTGGGTACTTATTCTTAATAGTGTTTTATTCAATTCACGTTAGTCAATGTACATTGACCAACTTTCTTTTTTAGGAATAACACTGATGCTCCCCATGGTGATTGGCTGGGTCTGATGAATCTCATTTCCAACCATTCTTCTATCTTTGATTTCAACTCTTGCAACTTCTTTGCCACCATTCTGTAACAGAATAAAAATAGGTGTGGAGCCGAAATTCAAATCAATTGTGAACTACATTTTTCGTTCCGAAGGTATCCCAGGCAAATTCTTGGGAAAAACATCTAGGAACTTTCGTACTATTTTGACAACTCCTACATTCAGTATTTTATCTTCCTTTGCCCGCTCTAATATCAAGAAACCTTTATATCACTCTTAGTTTAAAAAATTTTGGGCTTTCAAGGTAGAAATGACTTGGGAAAGGGATTTTATCTTGATCACTGAAGGGTGGAGTTCTAACCCTCCGAGGTACCTAAAAATATTTCCCTTTCTAAACATAAAATTGTTGCGTGATTCTTGGAAAGTCAATCTATACCCAAAATTACATAGAATTCATATATATATTCCAAACAAATAAGTTCGTTTCCTAGGTCCTACCATCAAATTCTACCTTAGTTGTCCTTAATATGTGATCTTTATCTCGTTCTTCTCTAATTCCATCCTTCAGGATAAGTCATCATGTCAAGGTCGCTATCCTTGCAAAAACTTGAGTCGATGGTCCTATAACTTCCAACCTTAGTTTTTAAAAATCTCTCACCGACTATTCTTGTATTGAGATCACTTATGCCAAAACTTTCCAACTATCTTCTTGCTTAAGGCATCACCCACTTGTTGGCTTAGCCCTGTGGTAATAAATCATACAATTATAATCCTTCACTAGCTCCAATAGGTTATGATTCGGGTTCCTCACATATGTCCTATTCAACCTCAAGAATAGCTCACGTCTCTGGGTTTAATCTCTAACCGATTGCGAGCACCTATTAACTATCTAAGAAAATAAACTTATTATTACTTCCATTTCTAATTTAAACAAATATAACTAAGTTAAGCACATTGTTTCATAACTAAACATGCTCCGTAAATCATACTTTCCTTAAATGTAGGTTTCCAAAATAATGATTTCTAAATTATAAACTTTCTTAATTAGGGTACTTTCCTAAATGGTATTTCCTAATTTAAAAGAATTATATACATTAGAGTTTCTAACCTTGAATATATATACAAACACACATATGTATACCCAAATGGCCCAAGGGAACAGGGAGATAGATAGAGATGTACAGAAAAGATAATTTATATAATGTTTGAAGAAAGATTACAATATTTGGATAAAATTTCAAATTTTAAGATACAAGATTAAGAAACAAAAGATTTAAAAATCTTATACAAGGATTTAAAAATCTATCTTGAAGAGAAAATGCCTAAACAACTTGTGTCTAATGCTGAAGACTTATTCCCCTTTATGCTTGAATTCGGATTTGAAATTTTCTTCAATGTAATTGAAAAATCTTAATCATGATATTTTTGAAAGACAATCACCTTTGTCTTGAAGGCATCAATTGATAGGGAATCTTCTTTTTAATAAAGTATTTTACTTTATTAAAGTTGTTTGTCATTATCCCTTTTGAAATCTAGCAAATGTGCAAAGAATATTTTGTTTGCTTGAAGACAAATTTTGAGCATCATATCTCTTTTGACTTGAAGACGATATTGATACAGCTCATCCAAATATCTTGGTTCATGTAGTCATATGGTCTTTTGAATATCTTGAGCAATAAGATCATCAATGTCTACCCCATAGCAGTCACCTTCATTGCTTTTGGCGTAATCATTTTCAGAATCTGATTTTGATGCTTCATATTTTTATTTTTTTTAAGACGCCTCGCTATATTGGCAATTTTTTTCGAAATAATAATTAATTCTGCCGAAATTTTACATTGACTTAGCAAAGCTAACAATTTTGATTTTTCAGTCAAGAAATCAGCAGATCTTTCCTGTTATTTCTTTGAAATTTTAGGAACTTTCAAATTCTTTTGTTCTTGAATCCATGATAACACTGCTTTAGAACAACAATTTGTTTCATGAAATTTTGACCACCATTTAATTTTGAATCTCCGGGCGATTTGTTTGACATAGAATTCTGAATTAGGACCTTGAGCTTGCATGAGTTGATAGTCCCAACAGAAAATCCAAGATACTTTTAGATTCACGACATATTGAAATAAAATATTTTCTTGAAGCTTTAAAAATTTTTTAGCATCTCTTTTGAATAGTTCGAATCATTGATGAGTAAGACTAGGCAGAATGCGCTTATCAATACCAAAATATTCGAATAATGTTTGAAACATTTTGGAAACATTGTAAAGCAAGCTGATTCAAAAGGACTTACTACAAATATTTTTGGACAATAAATATTTTTCAAATTTTCAAATTCTCCTTTTTATAAAGATGTTAATTCTTTAAAAGTGGCATCTATTTCAAAAATAATTAATAATATTATTTTCAAGAAAAATCATATTAGATTTCTTAAAGAAGAAATCAAGTTTCAAAGAATTGAAGAACAATTACAATATTCTTCAATAAAAGAAATTTTTTAAAAATTACACTAGCAAATTGAACAAGAAATTTGTTCTACCATTCCAAATGCTTTCTAAGATAGAAAGAAACATATAGTTTCTCTTCCTTACAATTTAGATTTTAATGATTCAAAAATTCCTGCAAAATCTAGACCTATTCAAATGAACAAAGAATTACTTGATTTCAGTATTAAGGAAATCAATGATCTCCTTGAATAAGGGCTTATTCAGCCAAGCAAATCTCATTGGAGTTGCTCAGCTTTCTATGTCAATAATACAGCTGAAATTTTGCACGGAGCACCTCGATTCGTTATCAACTATAAACCTCTTAATATTGTTTTTCAATGGATTCACTATCCTCTAACTCAAAAGAAAGATTTCTTAAATCGTTTATTCAAAGCTATTATCTTTTCAAAATTCGATATGAAATCAAGTTTTTGGCAAAGTCAAATTAAAGAAGATAAATACAAAACTGCATTTAATGTTCCTTTTGGTCAATACGAATGGAACGTAATGCTTTTTGGACTTAAAAATGCTCCTTCTGAGTTTCAAAAAATTATGAACAATATTTTTAATCCTTATCAAAATTTTATTATTGTTTACATTGATGATGTTCTAATTTATTCTGAAAGCTTAGAACAACATTTCAAATATCTGTATACATTCATTCATATTGCAAAGAAAAATGGTTTAGCAATTTCTACCAAGAAAATTGTTTTATGTCAAACTAAAATTAGATTTCTAGGTCATCATATTCATTTAGGCATTTTTAACACCAATTCAAAGAAGTCGTGATTTTGCGGATAAGTTCCCTGATAAAATTCTTGAAAAATCTAGTCTTCAAAGATTTCTTGGTTGTGTCAATTACGTTGCCGACTTTATTAAAGATATTCAATTAAAAAGTGTACCACTTTTCAAAAGATTACAAAAGAAGTGTTACCCATGGTCACAAGAGTGTGCTATTGCCATTCAAAAAGCCAAAATAGTTGTAAAAAGCATCCCTTGTCTTTCAATCCTTGACCCACAAACCTCTATTATTGTTGAGACAAATGCCTCAGACATTGGGTTTGGTGTGGGTTCTAAAGCAGATTCCTAAAGAGTCATCTCAAGAGTAACTTGTCCGTTTTCATAGTGGAGTGTAGACCGGGCCTAAAAAGAATTGCTCCACTATCAAAAAAGAGATACTTTCAATTGTCCTTTGCATTTCAAAATTTCAAGATGACTTAATTAATAAAGAATGTTTTTAAAAAACTGATTGCAAAGCTTCTAAGGACGTCTTGCAAAAAGACGTAAAAAAAAATCTTGTTTCAAAGCAAATTTTCGCAAGATGGCAAGCAATTCTATCTTGTTTTGATTTCAAAATTCTATATAGACAAGGAAAATCTAACTATCTTGCAGACTTCTTAACTACAGAGTTATTGTAAGACAAGAACAAGTGAGTTTTAGCCATGGCTAGTTCAGAGTTTTCTTCTTTCTCAAAAGAGAAGACAAAAGAATACTAAAATTCCTCTTCTTACAATCGACGATTATATTTCTGGATCATCATCAAATTCCTAAAATTATTCTCAAGAAACTACGCTTGCCTCCTCAAAATAGTCAGTTCAAAGTGTTACTCAAAAACTTGAAGAAAGTAAGCATCCTTCAAATTTCAAAAACGCTGTCAAACTGGTTCTGGAAAACTACTAGAAATTATTCCTCAAAAATCCTTCCATTATTTCACAAAATCCAAATATGAAATTATTTGTAAAATGGAAACCTCTAGGATTCACCATTATTCAAATCTTGATGAAAAATTTTATTGACATTGTTCCTCAAAATTTTCATTACTTCTCTAGAAGTATTAAAAGGACTAGAGAATATTATGAGACGATCCTTCTAAAAACTGGATCAGCCATAATTTCTCATACTCCTAGTCAACAAAAGAAAAATTATATTGATTTTTCAAAAACATTGATTCAGCCGGTATGGACCTTTGAAAACTTGGGCACAAACCCGTGGAACGAGAAGAAGATGAATCTTTCAAACGATTCATTTGATACTCGTTTCAATTATTTCGATTATCAAGACGCATGGTATAAAGTTTTCTACTTCAGACCAGCAATGCTCTTCTGGTTTATTATTTTTAATCAGGCTTATTCTATAACTTTTCCAAAATGGTTTCAAACATGGTTTGAATATTTTGGTATTGATGTGCGCATTCTGCCTACTCTTACTCATCAAGGATTCGAACTATTCAAAAGAGAGGCTAAAACCTTTTTAAAATCTCAAGAAAATCTTTTATTTCAATATGTCATGAATCTAAAAGTATCTTGAATTTTCTGTTGGGACTATCAACTCATGCAAGATCAAGGTCCTAATTCAGAATTCTATGTCAAAAAAATCGCCAGGAGATTTAAAATTAAATGGTAGTCAAAATTTCATGAAACAAATTGTTGTTCTAAAGCAGTGTTATCATAGATTCAAGAACAAAGGAATTTGGAAGTTCCTAAAATTTCAAAGAAAGAACAGGAAAGATCTTCTGATTTCTTGACTGAAAATTAAAATTGTTCGTTATGCTAAGTCAATGTAAAATTTCGGAAGAATTAAATATTATATTGGAAAAAAAATTGCCGGTATAGCTGAGGCTTCTTCAAAAAAATCAAGATCTGAATCTTCAAAATCATATTCTGAAAATGATTACGGCCAAATCAAGGAAGATTACTGCTATGGGGTAGACATTGATGATCTTATTGCTCAAGATATTCAAAAGACCAAATGACTACAGGAACCAAACTATTTGGATGAGCTATATCATATCGTCTTCAAGCCAGAAGAGATATGATGTTCAAAATTTGTCTGCAAGCAAACAAAATATTCCTTGCACCTTTGCTAGATTTCAAAAGGGATAATGACAAACAACTTTAATAAAGTAAAATACTTTATTAAAAATAAGATTCCCTATCAATTGATGACTTCAAGACAAATGGCCGACAAGACAAATGTGATTGTCTTTCAAAAATATCATGATTAAGATTATTCAATTACATTGAAGAAATTTTCTAGTCCGAATTCAAGCATAAAAGGAAAAGAAGTCTTCAGCATTAGACAGGAGTTGTTTAGGCATTTTCTCTTCAAGATAGATTTTTAAATCTTCTGTTTCTTAATCTTGTATCTCAAAATCTGAATTTTTATTCAAATATTGTAATCTTTCTTCAAACATTATATAAATTATCTTTTCTTTGTATATCTCTATCTACTTTCCTGTTCCTCTGGGCCATTTTGGTATCAGAGCCATAAAAGTCTGGTGAGGTTAGAGGGATTTATCTCTTTAGGTACATAGTGATAAGGTGTGCTATGTCAAACATGGATGTCTACTGGTAGCGTTGGTTAGCCCGTTTTGTGTGTGTAAGCGTGAGGGTGGTCCCATTTGTAAGCTTGGAAAGACTTTGTTTATCCTATTACTCTGTATCTAATGTGGTAAGTTATTTTAATTTTGCCTTTCTCTTATGTCTTCGTTTTCTAGCTGATTTAGTAGAACTAATAGTAATAGTGAAAATAGAAATAATAATAACTTTTCAAATGTTTTTCAAAATGAAGATGAATTAGATCAAGCATATGCATCTTCATCAAATACTCATGAATTTCAAATTTCTCAAATTGAACAAAAACTTCATAATTGGACTAATCCAAAGGTAGAAAAATCTTCCATCTATGAAATAGGAAGATTTGATTTTACTCAAAATTGTGGAGTGAATTGCCCAAATAGTCATTGAACTTTACACCATACTTCCATAAGGTCACTGAACTTTAAAAATCATCTAACTCATCACCGAACGTCCTAAAAGGTTTCCACGGGGTCACTGAACTTCAAAAATCTTCTCATTCATCACTAAACTTTGCAAAAAGTTTTCCAGAGATCATTAAATTAGTGATCCCTAGGCAACCTTTTGCAAATTTCAGTGACCCCATGTGAATTTTTTACAAAGTTTAGTGATGAATTGAGTGATTTTTAAAGTTCAGTGACCCCGTGTAAACTTTTTGAAAAGTTCAGTGATGAGTTGGGTAATTTTTAAAATTCAGTGACCTTGTGGAAGCATGATGTAAAGTTCAGTAACTATTTGGGCAATTCACTCCAAAATTATGTTATCAAAACTTTGGAGCAAACTGTTCCAATTAAAAATCAAAATGTTTTCATGAATCTATTTTCAAAGGAAGCAATTCAATCTTACAGGAAGAAATTTAAATATCTTCATGTAGGATTGGTTCAAATTGTTGTTAAACCTTTGTTTTGACTAGGTTTAGATATTCCTATTCTTTTAACTCTTAGAGATAAGAGACTTATCAAGTTTAAAAACTCTTTACTTGTTGTTGTTGAATCAAATTTAGAAAATGGACTAGTTTATTCAAATTATTATCCTAATTTTTCTATAAAACTCAATGATGGAGCTATTCTGAAGGCTTTAAACCTTCATATTCAAACAAAAGATTCTGAGTTTGATGATAGTTCCTGTGCTTTTGCGGTTATTTACAGAATCTATTACAAACTCATGAATAGTCAACTCAATATTCGTGCTCTCAATTTTTCACTTAGAGATGAAAGTCTCATTGTTGAAGTTAATCGTCTTCATTCAAATACTATTATTCCTAAGCGTATTCCTTGGAATTTTCAATCAAGAGCTTTAGAATAGGATTTTTAAAATGCTCAAAATCCTACTCATTCTGAAGTTAAAACTACTCCTAATCAAATCCTTAATTTTCCTGATGGAAAAGTTAAAATGATTTTCAAAGGATCTACATCATCCATAAGATCTACATTTTCTTTAGATCTACAAAGAACTTGGTCTGCTAGAGCTAAAGAAAAAATTAAAGATTTTCATTCTGCTCGTAGATCTGTTTCCTCTCTCAAATGAGTTGATTTTACTCCTAATATTCCTAAACCTCAATATGGTCCTAGTGATAGAGATGATGAATCAGATCAACCTGGTTCTCCAACTTTATCTGATATGGTACTTTTTTCGAATCACCTTGATCATCAATGTAATGTTACTTCTTCTATCAAAAGAAAAATGAGTTTATGACTGATATTTCTCACGATGTCAAAAAATTTAGAAAACGTTTTAACAAAACTTTTTCAAAAGAAGAGAGAAAATCTTATTGGGAAGAATTTTATGAATTTCCTGAAAATTTAAGTTTTTATGATTGAGCTTATTTCAAAGTTTTTAATAAAAAACCAAAGCTCACTAAAATCAAATCTATTTAAAACAATGATTCTCAAAAATAGAATTGGAAAACCCCTAAATGTGAAACAATTCTATCTACTCATCCTCCTATGCAAGAAATAATTGTTTTTCAAGGAAACACTGAAATACTTGCTTCCCCTCTCAAACGTATTCCTAATTAATGACCTGATGATTCAGCTGTTTTTGTTAGGGATATCAAAAATATTCAAGCTCAAAATAATTATACTAATGTTGTTTTACAATCGGTTTGTTCTCAACTTAATAGAATTGAAATAAATTTTGAAGGTGAGACATCTTCCTCTTCAAAAAAGAGACAAAAAAAGAAGTCTACTGATACAACTTATTTATGTCATATTCCCAAAACCTCAACTAATCTTTTCAATAATGAAATAAATGTTTTGAAAGAATTTGTTTCTCAATTATCTAAACTCAATACTTCTCCTTCAAAAAATATCAATACCATTGATGAAATCGAAGCTCAATTTCTTGATGATGATGTACCTCATATCAATAAAATCCAAGGAACTAATCAAAATTATAAAAATTCTTCAGATATTCCTCCTTATTATGCTCGACATACAAGTCCTGATCTTCTTTTTTTTTTTGGAAGAAAAACAATCAAAACCTTACTCTTATGACAGTTCTATTGTTATAGAATGGAGTATTGAAGGACTAACTGTGTATCAAATTATTCAAATTGGAAAAAATGATTATTTGTTACAATGTTTATACTGCAAAAGGCTTTTCTCCTTCCCAAGCTTATAGTTGTATTTACACTGGTTTTGTTGGTCAATTAAAAAATTGGTGGTGGAATTACATCACTGATGATGAAAGAGCAGTTATTGCTGCATCAATTACCCCTGATGGAAGTAGTGACAGTTTCTCTAGATACGGTGGAAGAACTGGATACGGTGTCAGTTTGCGAAAGCGCCCACCAAGGAACTTAGAATACGAAGAGAGCTCTGACCTCCAGTCCGAGGTCAGATACTAGCATTCCATCAACGAAACCTGGATATCTTTGCATGGAGCCAGAAGGAATCGATCCAAATGTCGGTTGCCACAAGCTAACCATCGACTTAGAAGTTCGGCCAAAACAGCAAAGATACCGACCTTTGAACCCAGAAAGGTATGAGGCTCTCAACAACGAGATACAAAAATTGCTCCACAACAGATGCATTCGCGAAGCTCACTACCCTGAATGGGTGACAAATCCGATTTTTGTGAAAAAAAAAAGCAACGGAGATTGGAGGGTGTGCATTGATTTCATCGATCTGAACAAGGTATGTCCAAAGGATAGCTTCCCACTGCCGAGGATAGACCAAATGGTCGATACTACTGCTGGACACGAGCTGCTTAGCTTCATGGACGCTTACTCTGGGTACAATCAAATTCCCATTCACGAATCAAACCAAGAGCATACCTCTTTCATCATAGATCGAGGTCTCTATTACTATCAAATGATGCCCTTTGGGCTCAAAAACGCTAGGGCCATTTATCAACGGTTGGTAAACTCCATGTTTGCCCAACAAATTGGAAAAACTATGGAGGTCTACGTTGATGACATGCTAGTAAAAAGCATGAGGATCGATGACCACCAACAAAACCTTGTTGAAATGTTCGAGATCCTCAAAAAATATAGAATGAAGTTCAACCAAAAAAAGTGTACTTTCGGCGTAAGTTCGGGTAAATTCTTGGGATACATCGTGAATAAATGAGGAATCAAAGCCAATCCGCAAAAAATAAGAGCTATTATCGACATGGGAGCACCTACAAAGCCTAAGGAGGTTCACAGCCTAACAGGAAGAGTGGCTACCCTCAGCCGTTTCGTATCAAAATCCACATATCGGTGTAAGTCGTTCTTCGACATTCTGTGAGGAGGAAGAAAGTTTGAATGGACCCCTGAGTGTCAAAATACGTTCGACAAGCTTAAGAAACAATTAGCTCAGCCACCAATTCTGTCCAAACCCAAAGGAGGAGAAACTTTGATATTATACCTTGCTGTGTCGGAACATGCCATCAACTCTATCCTAACAACGGAAGAAAAAGGAATACAATATCCTGTCTACTATACCAGCAAGGCCCTTCACGAGGCCGAACTCAGATACTCGCCCCTGGAAAATTAGCTTACGTTATTATTGATAAGTGCACTTTTACACACTTATTAGACACTTTTTGGGATTTAATTGTTGATAAATTTGAGTATATTTCTACCCATAATTGTGTACTTTTCGTATTTATAGGCCAAAACCCTGAATTGGAATGGAACGGAGACACAACGAGTGAAAAAGGACTTCAATTGCACAAAAATGTGAAGTTGAGGACTGAAATGCACTTCACCAAAAGATGGAGGGCTTTGACTGCAATTTGGTAGGGGCTTAAATGAAAAGAAAGTTCAAAGTATGAGGACCAAATTGTACTAATTCAAAGATGAGGGATGAAATCGCGCAAGGATAGAACGTTTAAGGACCTGAGCTGCAAATATGAAAAAATTCATGCGACCGCATGGATTTTAACCATGCGACCGCATGGCTTGTCCAGAGACGTCGTTTTTATTTCTTGGCTCTTCCATGCGGCCGCATAGAAGTAAAAAATCAATAACGGTCTATTTTCTTTCCACGCGTTTTTAGTCAACTTTGGCAATATTTTGGGATTTGTTTAATGGAGATATTTTGGGATATTTTGTGGTATCTCACATAGCTTTACATATATCCCTCTCTCCCTCATAAGTTACACACATTAGATTAGTTTTAGCTTAGGTTTTTACAGTTTTCTCTCTTAGTTTTCTTGCTTTCTTTTCTTTTTCTTATTTTTCGTTAGTTGTTTCTTTGATGTTTGGCTCATCTTGGGGATGAAAAGTGATTAACAAGGTGATCAACAACAAAGAATGCTTGGTTAAAATTGAGGAATTCAAGGCTTGATTCTACAAGGGTTGTATATCTATATCTTATTTTTCTTTCATTTAAATATCAAGTTTGTAATGTTATGTAAACATGATTTCCTTTGTTATAATTTATATATGATGAGTTAAATATTTTGTGTTGCAGTTTATGTTAAATCTTAACTTTAATTTCATTAATTTTGATATATGTTGTTAGAAATGCATTTGTTATCAAAATAATGGTGTATTGATTATTAGTTTAAAATTACTTCATTTATCTGATCAATAGATGTTGTAGTTAGGTGTTTTGTGTAATTATTGAAAAATAGTTGCACTTACTAGATCGAAATAATTGATACCATAGGTTTGTATGGTTCCGACTATACGCGTTTAGATGATCTAGAAATAGACATCTACCTTATGTGACCCGTTGAGTATTCTCACAATAATTTAATGCTTTGGTTAAGTTTTTATCTACATATAGATTTGTGGATAACTAAATCAATAGGGTCGATATCACTCGAAAGAGGTTATTGACTAAAATTGGAGAATCGGGTCTAATCATTTATTTTGGTAATTTCCATGTACGTTATTGAATTGATGTTAATGAAATAAAGGTTAAGTGAAATCATAAATTCCAACCACTTTTAAATCAAAGATTCGACTATCTTTTTAGTTTGTTAGTTTAGTTTTATAGTTACTAGTTTATAATTTAATTTCATTATTAATTGTGTGTGTGTGTCAGTCGTTGTTAGAACTAAAATCGATTAGAGTACGTAACTTCAGAGTAACATTCCTCGTGGGATCGATATTCGGACTCAACAAGTCCACTATATTACTTGTTCACAATCCGTGCGCTTGCGGTGCATTTTCAGCGAACAATTATCACAACTGCCAGGAAGTTGAGACCTTACTTCCTGGAGCATACCATTGAGATCCTGACCAATTCCCCGTTAAGAAAAATCTTACAGAAACCTAACACGTTAGGACGGATGGTAAAATGGGCAGTCGAGTTAGGACAGTTCGACGTAAAATACAAACATCGCACTTCTATCAAGGGGCAAGCCATCGCTGACTTTGTAGCTGAAGTTAGTGTGGAACCAGTGGAGAGAACTATGTCAAGCCTTCCTTGGGAACTCTATGTGGATGGATCTTCCACTGAAACTGGATCCGGAGCTGGTGTAGTACTATTCAATCCGGATCGCCAGTTGTTTTGTGAGGCTTTGCCTTTTGATTTCAACACTTCCAACAATGAGGCTGAGTACGAAGCCCTGATAGCCGGAATAAGAATGGCTCAAGAGTTGAGAATTACTAACTTGATAGTATACAGTGATTCCCAACTAGTGGTTAATTAGATCAACAACACTTACCGAGCTAAGGAGGAGAGAATGAACAGTTATCTCCAAGTCGTGAGAAAGAAGTTCGAAAGTTTTCAGACCATACAAGTAAAGCAAATCCCAAGGTCAGAAAACGGACATGCTAATGCTTTAACTCGATTAGCTACGAGTGAAGGAATCGAAGAATTCAACAGCATCCCTGTGGGGAGGATCTCACGATCTGCTATAGAAAATGAAGAAGTCGAGTCCATGATGATAGATCCTAAGCCCACTTGGTTTGACGAAATCAACCTTTACTTAAAGACCGGGGTATGTCCTGGTGATCCTGTGGAAGCAAGGTGACTACGAATCAGATCGGCAAGATACACCTTAGTAAACAACACTCTTTACAAAAGAGGATACTCAATCCCCTTGCTGAGATGTTTGAACGAAGAAGAGACTCTCTACGCCCTCCAGGAGATACATGAAGAAATGTGTGGAAACCATTCTAGAAGACAATCCTTGGTTCACAAAATCATACGTCAAGGATATTTTTGGCCCACCATGAGAAAAGACGCACTTAAGTTCGTGAGGAAATGTAACAAGTGCCAACACCTTGCTCCTTTCACCAAAACTCCTCCACAAGAACTTAATTTTGTGGTGGCACCTTGGCCTTTTGCAATGGGGGGTCGACTTAATTGGCCCAATGCCCACAAGACGAGGAGGGACCAAGTACGCCATAGTTGCAGTTGATTACTTTACCAAATGGGCTGAAGCTGAACCGCTTGTAAAGATTACCGAACAAAGGACCACTGACTTTTTATGGAAGTTCATCATATGCATGTTCGGAATACCTTATTCTATTATCACAGACAATGGAAGGCAGTTCAATAATGCCCGCCTCATCAACTTCTATGAAGAAATTGGCATTGGGAAACACTTCTCCACACCAAACCATCCCCAAGCCAAAGGTCAGGTCGAAGCTATCAATAAAATCATAAAGCTCACGTTGAAGGCTAAGCTTGACGCCCTCAAAGGTGGATGGGTGGACGATCTCCCCAGCGTATTATGGTCTTACCGCACTACTGCAAGGTCAAGCACAGGAGAAACGCCATTTTCTCTAGCCTTTGGCATTGAAGCAGCAATCCCTTTAGAGATAGGGATAACTTCATTCCGAACTGCTTCTTATGACCCTACTAGAAATAAAGAGACTCTTAGAGGATAGCTGGATTTGTTGGAAGAAAGAAGGGATGATGTTGGGCTCAGAAAAGTAGTGTACAAGCAAAGGAACGCACGTTATTACAATCAAAAGATATGAAAATGAGAATTTGAAGTAGGATCCCTGGTCGTGCGAAGGATTTTTGTTACCACAAGGGAGATTGGATTAGGAAGCCTAGGTCCTAACTGGGAAGGACCTTATGTTGTAACGAAAATATTACCAAAATGAGCCTATGAATTGAAAGATATGAAAGAGAGACTTCTGCCCCATCCTTGGAATACAGAGCATCTCCGCCAGTACTACCAATGACATAAAAGCCCTAAAAACCCTTGTATGAAAATTGCATCATCAATAAAAAAATGTTTCTTTACTCCTAAATGTTTGTCGATATATCAAAGTCTCGCTTCTTCAAGTGAGCCGAACTAAGATTGCTTGTGTTGCAATACTTAGACAGATTTCCTATTAAGGAAATAATTCAAGCCTCACTTCTTCAAGTAAGCCGAACTAAGATTGCATGTGCTACAATACTTAGACAGATTTCCTATCAAGGAAATAATCAAAGACTCACTTCTTCAAGTGAGCCGAACTAAGATTGCAAGTGTTGTAATAGAGACAGATTTTCTATCAAGGAAATAATCAAAGCCTCACTTCTTCGAGTGTGTTGAACAAAGATTGCATGTGCTGCAATACTTAGACAGATTTTCTCTCAAGGAAATAATCAAAACCTCACTTATTCAAGTGAGACGAACTAAAGCTGCAAGTGCTGTAACACTTGGACAAATTTCTTACTACGAAAATACCCTGAGTCTCACTTCTCGAAATCAGCCTTGCTAAGTTTTCATTCCTCAAGTGAAGACGGACTAATACATACAAGGTGCCACATATACAAGTTCTATACTTAAAACAAGTTATTCAGTAAATGAAACATTGAAAGGGAAAAATCTTGAAATCATATTCAATTAAAAACTTGATGTTCAGTACAAAAGTACTAAGGAAAGGCAAAAGCTGAGATATTATACAAAGTCGAAAAAGGTAAGTAAAAGTTAGCCGAACTATAGAGCCTGGGGGAGGAGCATCTCATTTAATATCTTCATCAATCGTGGAAAGATGAACTCCTGCCAGCTTGGACAAACGCTACAGCTCCTTTCTTTATTCTTCCAAGGCCTCCTTTAGGATAGTGTCGAAGTTCGGCCTCTCCTTGCCAATAAACTTACTATTTCCTCCAAGGCCCAACGTAAGCATCTTGGGAAATAGCGTCAAACTTAGTGGAGGCCCTCCAGATGTCTAAAGCATTGACCGCCTTGGCCTCGGCCTCCTCCACTCTCTTCTTAGCACGAGCTTGCTCTTCCTCTACCTTAGTTCGCTCAACCTCAAGCTGGGCCCACAGCTCCTCCACCTACCTCTTCTCCTTTGCTATCCTCTGGTTGGTCTTCTCCCCCAAGCTTTCAAGGCCTCATTATCATCCAAGAGCTAGAGCTTTGAGCCCGACTTCGCCTCCAGCTCAATACCCATCTTGTTTAGCTGGTCCTCATATCCCCTCCTCTCCTCAGCAAAGGAAGCTCTTTCGAGCTCCATCTTTTCATAAAGGCCTATGGCCTGATCCCTCGCCTCCAACATCTTGTTGAGGTCGGCCTTCACCTGCACCAACAAAAGCAAACTAAGTCAGGTCACAACATAATAAGTATACTAAAAAATCAAAGTGTTGAGCTCGAGATACCGTACATTTTCTGCCACAGACATCTAGTACAAGACAGACCTGTTGATGTGGAGCTGAGCAGCCACTATGGCCTCTCCCACTGGCATCTCAGCCACGAAGCTCTGCTCTTTCTCATTCCAGCTCCCAGTGAGTAAGTTGGCAGAGTCTCTAAGGGAAGGAGGGAGTGCGGCAATAGACTCTCTCGCCAGAGAGGAAGCTCGGAGGTAGTCCAGGAAGATCTCTAGACGATGACCCACCAAGCCTTCCAAGTTCGGCCTCTGCAGGTCAGGACATCTCTCATGCGTCCTCGAAGAGCCGGCCTCTATAACAGGCAAAGGAGATATAACTGAAGACAATCTCTATGGAGTGATCACTGGCGAAGATAGCTCAATGGTCGTCACAGGAGCAGAATCCACAATCCGAGGTGTCCCAGTGCTCATTTTCTTCAGAAGTGGGAGCTCATCCTCCATTATCGGCCTCTTCTTCTTGAGGCTGGACTACTGTCACTGCTGGGGCATCTTTTCTTTTGCCCTTCTTCCCAGCACCTTCCTTCACGGCCTTCAAGCTCAACATGTCTCGTTGAGAATCTACACACAGGAACGACCATTAGTATACAACAACAACGGGAGAAAATAACAAACTCACAAAAGGACTTACTGGATGCGGTAGGAAAAGAAGATGATGCTCCAACTGTCGAGCTTGCTGGGTGGATTCGAAGCAGGCCCGCCTGGAACAGATCGTCTTCTGAGATCAAGAATTTGCAAGACCTCTGCCCTTTAGGTAATCCTCTAATTACTTCAGCTCATCTCTTATCCTCCGAGCTCAAGGTCCCAACCTTGTAATATGCAAAATGAACAGAAATTGTTAAAGAGTTATTCTCTTAAGGTCGGCTAGGGACATAAAATACAAAACTTACGTAAAGGGTGATACAAAGCTGGGACAACGTCTTCCCTATCCTCCTTGGCAGGGCAGAAATGCCATTTTCCAAAAACGAAGAAGAACTCATCCTTCCACCTTTTATCGAAGATGGGGTATCTAAAACAAAGGAACCCCCTGTCCTCGGCCTAATGCTAGTATACCACCAGCTTGAGTTCTTCCCGTCCTCCTTAAAAGTAAAGAGGGAGTTAAACTCTTCACCACCCATCTCAGGATTCCCCATCATGTTCCACAGAACAAGTGTGGCAATCAGAGTTCGTCACCCATTAGGGCATAGCTGAGTGGGAGCTATATCCCAGAAGGACAAGAACCTACGAATGACCCTAGGAAAGGGCAACCTAAGTCCGGCATTGATAGCCTAGTTCAGAGCAATACACCCCTCTGGGGGAGCGTTAGCTCGGTCAGACAGTTCTGGGACCACCATTTCTATCGACCTAGAAATACAATACCTACCTCGCCAGCTCGCTAGCATGTCCCCCGTTACCACTGACCTATATGAGCTCACCCTCCCCAATCACCATACTCATCCTCCCTACTGCTATCATGAGTACCTACCTCTCTGGCCCTAGAACTTTCACCGTCAGAACTCATATCTCTAACTCGGCCTATGTCTAATGGGTTAACTACAGTCAAAGGAACCGGAGTAAAAACTTTCCTACAATCTGAGAAGGACGAAGAAGACGAATAAGGGGAAGGAGTAACTGACTCTTCCTGCTGGTTACCCCAGGACAGAACCCTGGACTCGTCCGAACTCATAAAATGTTAAGGCCGAAAGAAAGAAACGAGAAGTACACGTATTTCTAAGGAAAATGAATACCTGAACTGACGACCTCCCTCTGCTAAGGCTGGAAGAACTAATGAAGACGTGCTACCTTGCTCGGGAGAGAAAACTTGCAAAGAAAGTACTGAAAATAATAAAAGAGAGTATTTAAAGGCAAAGAGATACCAAAAGTTTTCATCTAAACCGTTAGATCAAGAAAATGAGGGAAAATAAAGGGTCCAGATCCATTAATCCAAAACTGCGTCGTTTCAGGATGGCTTCCAAAATTCCTTCAATGCCTGACAGCTCTGTGTCACCTGTCACCTTATCTCTTCATCTTCCGAATTAAAAATAAATGTTCTAAAAAGACGTGCCTATGTGACTAAGGTCAATCCGTCTACGATGGACGAACTGACCTGGGGGTAACTGTTGACCACCGAAGTCCGATCTCAAATAATATGTACTTAGCAGTGACCTCTTCCACCTGGCAGATCAGTAATATTACCTCAGTTCGATTATTAGTCGCAGTCCGGTTAAATGACCGTCGTTATCCCAAGGAACATCATAATTACATGTCTTTAATACCCTGTCTAATCAATTAGATACAATTAGGGAGAAAGACAACGGCACCGCCCTTATCACCCAATGAGCTACCTAAGTAAGAATCCCATGCAGATCATGATTACTTGATAAAAGACAGAATTATGAGGATTTGACGGGAATCGACCTCATTGGCCAATCATAACAAAAAGCGACAGCACACAAATCTAAGCTCGACATGATGATTGAAGTGATTGATTAGACTTATTTCTTATCATTTTTAGCTAAATTTTCCTATAAAAAGGTCAATCCCCTTTGCTGGAAAAGGGGAAAAAACACTCAAACCGACCTCATACTTGTACTTCCAAACACTATGATTTATGACAAATTTCGCCCTTTCTTCTTAAAGGTGGTTCAAAGCAATATTTACATTTTTTGACGTCAACAACAATGATACTATTTACTTCTTTACCCATGCAATAATGTATTTTAAACTGCTATTCAGCAGCATCTATAAAAGATATCAATTTACATCTATACAATTGTATACATGATATATTCAAAAACATCTTCACACAAGAAAAGAAGGACTCAATAGTTTGAAGTGGTTCGTTCAAGCTATTGTACATAGTGAGTCCAAAATAACTAAAAAGTGTTTTAATGTTTAATTACAAAAATGCCAGTAAAATCAAGTAACTTAATCACTAAAATCACTTCACAAATAATTAAACTTCGTAGCAAAAGAAAAGCAGAACATCACAGAACTAGAAGCATACACTTAGTCACAACAATGCACAATTTTATAAACTGGAATCAGGAGAGTAATATTTTCGCCTCAACAGCAGCATCAATAGTTAAAATCATAGGAATCGATGAGCTAAGTGTTGGAGCAACAAATCAAGCCCTTTCCCGAGCCTTGTGATCTAATACCTCCAATTTAAACAGAATTGTCTCAAGCCTGCATCAACAATCAAACAATATGAGTACAAGCAATGGAATAAAAAATTTAGCCCCCGTTTGGTTCCCATTTTTTCACCATAAAAATGAAAAATATGACCGTTATCCATCACATCCAGCCATCATATTTGACTTTACATCTCTTGTGTAAGGCCCATAACGGCTACATTTTTCATTCTTATTTTACAAAAAATGTGTATCAAACGGGACCTTATGAAGAAATCCAGATGTCATAAAGAGCCTCATCTTCAATCCTTCCCCACCCCCTAGTTTGGGGACAGGCAACATCAGCAATAATCAAATAATCCAGGATAGAGATTGGACAAAAGACACCCTAATGCACAACAGTTGGGTAGACATTATAGAATCAACTTTTAGAGTTTCATAAAGTTTCATTAGGAACTGAAGCAAAGTCTTAGACTTTCCAACGGGAACTAACATAGTTTGAAAAAATTCAAAAACCCCGTCTTGCAATCAGCTCAACGCGTCTGCAACTATAACAGAGAACTTTTTACTGATATGGATATCAACCAACTCAGAACAACTTACTCTCTTTTGAGTTAGATACTAGATTTTACCACTTCCATGTCAGAAGAGAAACAATTAAGTAACAATTTGATGTAGCTCCAATTCTAAAATTAGAACCATAAACTGATTTCTAGACAACGACCTGCATTACTTATATTGATAAAAAAAAAAAAAGGATTTAATAATTTGTAGGTCAGCATTGGATGAAGTAAAAAGCTAAAGAAGAATATCAAAGATAATTCTAATACACAAGGATTTATACAAGACAAAGAGAGTATTTCTTCTCAGAGGCAAGAGTTTTTCTTTCTTTATTGAATTCTTGAAGTCAATCTTCATCCTCATTGTCAAGATCGTACTCAACAAATTCTCCAATCTCAACCTGGGCTGTCAATAATATGACGATTTTGGGTGTTCCTATTGTGACTTATTCAAACAGTTTTTTTTTACTGATAGAAATTCAACTTTATAATTTCGTACAAAACACAGTATTTTGTTATTGTGTATAAAATGACAATACGTTATATGTAACGTCAACACCTTAAAATTATGTGGTGTTGTGGACGGCGAACGGGCGAAGAATCGGAGATGAACCGTGAACGTCAAACCTTGGTTGCCACTTGTTAGTACCATTTTCATCACTTTTTTGGCTTGCAGAAGCTTGGGCGTTTCCAGAATCAACAGGAAAGCTGAGAATTGACAAGTATAAATGTAAAGCCAAACAAAGGCTTAGCATTAACAGAAGAAAAATGGTGCAACAACGAACTTGTGCAGAGGGTGGAACAGAAGCGCCGTTATAAACACTCTTCTGGCCGGCGTCTTCACTGTGTTGAGTGTACGATCGGTAGAGCAGCAGCGTCAAATGTAGGCGGAGAAGGACTTGCTCGTCAAAGCCAACAAGGGTATGAAGAAAACAATTTGGAATTGGAACAGAATGTATGATTAGGTGGGTTTCGACTTTGGAATGGAATGGGTTTAATGTTTAAGTGTTAAATTTGTATGTGGGCTAATTATAAAAAGGGAAATTTTCATAAGTAAGAGTATAATTTTGGTCCAATTCAATAATAAGAAAATAAGTTTCAATTTTCAAAAATCAGATTTTTGTTAATTTTTATTTATAATTTAATTAATTAAATATATTAAGGTTACAGATCTATATAATTTGGTCACAGATTCACAATTTAGTTAGTCACATATTATTTTCGATCATAAATCAAAATTTTTAATTGTCAAAAATTATTTTATGTCATAATTCAAAATTTTTATAGGTCACAATTTGTTCATCGGTCACAGACTCACAATTTAATTAGTCACATATTATTTTTAGATCACAAGTCAAAATTTTTAAATGTCACAAATTTTTTTACGGTCACAATTCAAAAATTTAAAGGTCACAATTTTTTCCTTGGTCACATATGAAAAATTTATAAGTCACAATTTCTTTATCGGTCACAGATCATGAGCATATGAAAAATTTATAAGTCACAATTTATAGTTACAACTTATAATCGATCACAAATTAACAAAATTTTAAGTTACACATTATTTTTTTAGTCACAGTTCATATTTTTCATTAGTCACATATTATTTACTGGTCACAGATTAGGTCACACATTATTTTTTAGTCACAGTTCATATTTTTCATTAGTCACGTATTTTTCATTGGTCACAAATTAACCAATTTAATGGTCACAGTTAACCCAAATATTTGTGACGACCAGCATTGCTAGTGACCACCATCTCATTACCGCCTAAACTACCACCACAACCAACCCACACCACCAGCACCACCTACACCAGAACTGCACCAACAACCAACCCACACCACAACGACCAACCCACACCACCAGCACCACCCCAATCCCGCCCAGCCCACCACACCACCAACCCACACCACCAACAACACTGCCACCAACACATCGCCCCCACCACAACCCCACCCAACCAACACCACCACCTCACAAAACCCCAACCAACACCGCCACCACCACACAGCACCACAAACACTGCCACCAACACCGTCGCCACACCAAAACCCCGCCCAACCAACACCACCGCCACTAGAACAAGCACTACAACCGCACATCACCATCACCTCAACAGATCCACTCGATTGAGAGCACCGCTGCACTGTCCAAAATGGGATCATGCCGACTGTAGCCATAGCAACATCGTCGCGACGACTGGGAACCACCAGCAACGGGATCCTGTCGATTGTAGCCACTGCAATATCATCGCACCACACCCACACCCACACCCACACCCAACGGCAAACACCGCACCACCACTGCATCCACATTACACACTCAACACCACACAAAATCACAGATCGAGATTTATGGAAACTCAACACCACACAAAATCACAAAAAACCACCATCCCAACCAACACGACCTCCACCAACAAAATCACTGCACAAATCCCGTAGCTACCACCGACAGACCATCGCCATTGGCCACAGCATCGCACCACACTCACACCCAACGGCAAACACCGTACCACCACTGCACCTACTCACAACCACGACAGAGCAGAGGGGAAGGGAGGAGAGGAGTGCAGAGCGGCGGCGGCAACTGCTTCTTCTGGTCGGCGATTTACAGAGGCGACGGTGAGAGGGGGAGTGGCTGTTGCACACACACACACAGAGAGAGAGACGGGTGAGATGAGAGTGAGAGTGAAAAGGAAGTGAGAAAATTATTTAGGGTTTGATTATTAATTAATTAATTAAACATATGATTTTTGTACAATGAAACATCTCACCTTATTTTAGAACTCTCAATATTTAAAGTAGGGAATGATGTAATTTTCACTTATAAAAATTGGATTAAAACTTGATCCATTTAAGTTGGGCTAAAGTGGTTAAATATTGAAAAGGGTAGGTAGTAAGCTATTTTAAAAAAAAGAGTTTAGGGCTTTGGGCTAATAGGTTGGGTTAGAAATGGGTTTGGGGCCTTTGTGTTGGATGGCCCAACAATAACAACAACCCGCAGTGCATGTTGCTAAAACACTAACAGCAACGCGCAGTGCACGTTGTTAAAAATAATTTACGGTAACGCGTACTGTACGTTGCCAAAAATTAACAACAATGTGTAATCCGCATTGCAAAAATGAAATTAACCACAATGGACCCCGAACATTGCAAAAGGGTGTGCAACATTCATTAAAAACGTAGTTAAAACTCGATTTTATAAAACAATAGAAACATACACTTGCCGAATGTTGCGATAGACCTCTTTTAGCAACATGCGACTATTGAATGTTGCCTTTTACATGCCGCAACAGACTTTTTTTTTTTTTTTTTGGTAGTGTCCCTTCTACCTTTACACTCTAGGGCCAATCTTCGTCATATATATCTATATGGTTACGATCAGTTACAACTAAAGTTTCATTAAAGAGTGTTTTCACGTGGTGGAACCCCTCGGACCGGACGAAGATTCAGAATATATATATATATATATATATATATATATATATATATATATAGGAATTAATATTAGAATTAGGTAATTAATATTAGAATTTTATAATCCCTCATTTGGCCCCCATTTTTTGTAAATGAAAATGGGTGGAATAATATTTTTTTGAAAATGAGTGGTTGAAAAAGAAGATTATTTTTTCGATTTACGTGTAATATTATTTTATAAAAGATTGTATGGTTAAAACTAGGAGAGAGAAAAATGAAATATAATGTAATTTAATTTAATGAAATTCAAATGGGGGCTAACTAAAGACTCGGAATCCTTCAATAGAATATTGAAAAGATTGATAATGACATATTGGGGGGTAAGGTTATTTCCAACGCTGCACTATTTTGCACGAAACTAAAATTCATCTTCAATCATTACACTAAAACTTACACAAAAATGAACAATGTTTAATCATTTGCTTCTTAATAATTTATTTATTTTACAAATTCATAAATTACTAAAAAAATAATTACGTTAAATTAAGAAAAATATTAAATTCATTAATAAATATAAAAACATAGTACAATTAGTAGAAACATTACAAAAAATGAAAAATATTAAATAGTGCCATTAAAAAATTTGAGTTCAATAACAGATCCAAACCTATGTTTATTCTTTCAAAACGAACAAACAAGAATTTTACAAAAGAAAGCTCAACAACAAGATAAATGATTTGAAAGTTTATCTGATTTGTTTGAAAATTATTTTAAGGATATTGGAGAATCTGGGACTGGAAGCAATCTTCCAGATTACTAAACTATACTTTTGTTTTTATGTACGTTTTTTTTTAATAAATAAAACTAGATTAATGTATGTATATGATTGTTGTAATATATTGTGTTAACTTTAAATAATTGTATTTGCTATATTTTAATTAATTCAATAATTCTTATTTTTGACATTTTAGTATGATAAACAACTATTACATGAAAGGCTATTGTTATATGACTATCTATTACATAATTTTTATGAGACTGGAGACTGTAGATGATGAAGCGGTGAAATTTTAGACTAAAATTACAACTTAGGGTGCGTTTGATTGGCCGAGATTTTCTAGGGAAAGTGGAATTGGTTTTCCATTTCCAGCTTTTTCATTGTTTGATTGGCATTTTTTTCTAGGGAAAACGTTTTCCACCCTTTTCCAAGGTACAAGTTATTGATGCACAAAAGTTGGAAAACATTTTCCCACCACTTTAGTGGGAAAATGTTTTCCAGCTTTTTCACCAACAATTTTTTTTTTTTTTTTTTTTTTTTACCAATTGGAACACATTCTAAAGTCAATGGTAAAAAAATTTATCCATTTAATTGACAATTTGTGTAAAAAACAAAGCCAAACGTAAAAATTTGTCAGGTGAAAAATTATACCAATCAAACACCGTTAATTACAATTCCCTATAAAATAAATTCTAGGCAATTCAATTCCCTGCAATTCGTTTTCTTTCCAACCAAATTCCATATTTTTTATCAAACGGACCCTTAGTGATTCAATTTTAATTGTAATCCAGTAATTCAGTAGAGATAAATCAAAGTATAGTGACTCAATAGACATTTCGTTAAAAGCGCAAAGAACGCAAATGAAATTTTATGGAAATATTATAAAATTAAACAAACAAAGGCACATGGCATTCTCAGTCGATGGAACGGTTGCTATCACACGAAGATAAGACTGCCATAAGAATTAGTATGGCATGTTTGGCTAAGCTTAGAAAAGAAAATAGTTACTTTTAAGTAATTTTTTATTTTCAAATATATTTTAATATGCCATGGGCTTATTTTCAAATTTGAATAAATGGAAAGATTATTTATAACTTATAAATACTAAACTCCTGTTTGATTTCTATTTTTCCCAAAATTCATTTTTCTTTCTTTTATTCTCAATCACATATTTTTCAATAAAATAATATAACATGTAAAAATTCAAAACTTTTCCTTAGGGGTATGTTCAATTGAGACTTTTGAAAACTTTGATAGACTTTTTTTAAGTAATGACTTTCGTGAATTTTTCATAGATTTGCATAGAATTAGTGGAAGTCTTTCGTAAACTTCTATAAACTTCCATTTTAAAACTTTTATAGACTTCTGTCAAATTCAAAAGATTTTTTAAAGATGTTCATTTGAAATAGAATTCACATGGATCAGTGTAATAATGTAAAATTCTCACATACGAGGATGTAGTTCTCACAATTTTCTTTCTACTTCTCATCCTCATATAATTAAAAATTATTTTTTAAAAAAATAAAAATTTAAGACCTTAATTAAATAAATAATAATCAAAATTATACATATATATGATAAAAAAAAAATTAATATTCAATATTATTAATATAATATACTTTTAAAAATAAATAAAAATAAATATATTTACATTTAATTATACATTTGTCATATAAAATTTTATAATTTAATAAAAAAAATAGATATTTTTCAAAAATAAAAACAAAATGAATTTTTTTTACAAGAATTCAATTTAATATTTTTCATAGAAAATATCGACAAACGATGAGAGAGAGATATATATAGATAATCAATAAAAAAATAAATTTTAATCATAATTCTAATGTTCGTAGAATGAAAATAAAAGAAATTTTAAAAAATAACATTTTTTTTTTTTGTAAAATTCTCCCAAAATCTCGTGAATAATGATATACAAAATTTGAGATTTTATATGAGTACTTTTTACTTAAAAGTTAATATTCGAGAGACTTCTCCAGAATTTTAAAATTTTAATACCCTCAAAATTTATAAAAACTTCTAAAAAGTTTTAATTGAAAACACCGTGACTTTTGAAGACTTTTTAAAAATTTATAAGGGTCTGTTTGATTGTAAATGTGAAATTTGAGTAAAAAAAAAAATGAATTGATAGAAATTGAATTGCCTAAAGTTTGTTTTACTGAGAATTGTAATTAATTGTGTTTGATTGATATGATTTTTCACCTGGTCCGTTTGACTTTATTTTTAAAGAAAATTATCAATTAAATGGATAAAATTTCTTACAATTGGTGATAAAATTTATTTAGATTGCAAAAAAAAAAAAAAAAAAAAAATTAATTGTAAATTATTTGGTGTTCGTTTGACTTTGTTTGTCATTTAAATGGATAAATTTTTTTACACTTAAGAATAAAATTTTTTTCAATTGTAAAAAAAAAAAATGGAAAACCCAAAATCACCAATAAGGTGGGAAAGGAAATTCATCAATTACATGAAAAAAGTGCACGTGTAAGATAAAGTGGAAAAATAAATTCCATGAAAAATTTCTCCTATCAAATATCAAAAAGTTGGAATTTGGAAAAAAATTTCTTAGTTCTGGGTACGGTACGGTTCGAAGAGAACCGAATCAGACTGAAAATTTTCGGGTAGTAAGTAAACAGAACTGTCGGGTCCAAATATAATTTTGAAACCGTTCGGGTTCGGGTTCGGTTCCATTCGATTTGGTTCGGATCTGTTCGGTTCCATAATATAATTAATTTTTTAATATTTATAACAACACTACAGTCTGACATGTTTAATCTTAACTTTTACAAATTAACATATTCCAATTCAATAACATATAAATAATAAGTTGTCCAATAAAATTAATTTACCAATATATACAAATAAGTAGATAGTAAAATAGTAATACTAAAATATCGGTGATCCATATAAATTAGAAGTTATAAACTCGTAGAGATAAAATATTTTAAAATATTGCTAATACAATAGTACTTACCAACTATTTTATTTAATCATCAATTGCTTGACTTGTCATACTAGATACTAAGAAACTCTAAAAGAAAAATTGAAAAATCACAATTAATTAACATAAATAAACTAAAAATTGTTCAACTAATAAGATTTAATAAGAAAAAATATAATATATATTTTATTACCTGTCTTAATGCCCTCATAGAATTCAGTATCTTCAATGCAAACTCTATTTTGCTAATTTATTTTTAAAAAGTTAAAATAATTTAATTTTTCTCATATATAAAAATTAAAAAAAATTTGGTTCTGGGTCTACAACCGAGAACTGAACCGAACTCGTCGGTTCTCGATTCAGATATCCGTTTGGGTATTTCAGTTACGAAGAACCGCTCGATTCAGTTCGATTCGAGTTCGGTTCAGTTCGATTCGATTCGAGAGATATGCCCAACCCTAATTCTGGAGAAAAAAATGTTATCAAACAGGATATAAAAATCTCAATTGAATACACTATAATTTTTAGAGTCTTTTAAAAAATCTATAAAAATTTCAGTTGAATACACTAATACTCTTAGAGAATTTTAAAAAATCTATATTAAATATACCTAAACTTTTTAAATTTCAAAAAATCATTAAAAGTCTGAATTAAATACACCATTTTAATTTTTAAATACTAATTCTCTATCAATTAATTATTTAAAATACGAATCAAACACGGCTTAAATATATGATGAAAAAGTGAATAATAATTTGATACTTTCCAGTTTCACGCATTTCAAAAAACATCTTTAGCCAGCAAAAAGAAATACATTTTTTCTAGCGTTCCTCTGTGAAATCGGGTTCGTTTCTCGCCTGAATTTGTTCTTTTGGTCTAAAACTTTCAAATTTAGTGGCTGTTAAATTATGTTCTTCTGGGTATGCATTGTTTTTCGCTGATTTTAGTTAATATACTTTGAATTCTGGATTCATATTTACTTGAGATTTTTAGATTTTCTTCTTTTTGTGCATGCCTGAATTTGGCTTACTAATTCTTTTAACTTCGTAAGCTGGAATTCATTTTCATTTTTTTGATATTTTCTTATTCAAATTTATGTTTTTTTTACTGGGTTCACCTTTTCATGTCGCTATTTGTATTTGTTCTTTCATTTTTATGGATTGAAGCTGTTATCTGTATTTTTTTTTCCTCCTAATTATTCCTGTATAATAGTTGAGTTTTTAATTTTTTTTTTTTTTTTTTAACTCAAATTCCTTATTAATGAATTTATTATTATTTTTCTTCTTGTTGCTGTTTTTACATAATATGAGCTAGATTATAGTTCTCTGACTCTGTGGACTGTGGTTACCTTTTTATAATTGTTCATTGAATTAAATTCAAACTACACTGTCAGTGTCTTTGTTGTCGATTTCAATTAATTAACTTAGGGATTTTCTTTCCATTAACTTGTGTGGATTGTCTGTTAGGGGATTCTTATTTTTTATTTTTTTATTTTTCTGTAGTATGAATTTGGAGATTGAGCTCCAGATTTAGTTCATTGTTACTTATGGAAAACAAACAATTAACAATTCTTGATTTTCAAGTTTAGATGTAATGTTCGGTATCTTTACCTCCTTGTTTTTTGATTTACTGCTTACCGTCAACATTCAGATGATTAGAATATTCAATACTTGGTTTCGTAGAATAATATACAACATGATGTAGGCCAAATTACATGAACATAAATTTCGTATTCTTTAATTAGGTTTTGGGTTTACTTATATAACACAACACAAATTCTAGAACATGGAGTAAAGAAGCATATCATTGCTATAAATTAATGAGCTGCAGATTTGATTCAGTACGTTTTCAGAAATTTTAGTCATTTTTGAAAAACTTTTTTGCATTTAATTTTTCTATAACTCGTCTTTTAAACAATTCTTCAATGATTTTAATCTTAATAGTGTGGCATCGGTAAATAAAATTATAGGCTTGTTTGAGCCCCATTTTTTTTTTGTGTAAAATGTACTTTGGAATAGTAGACTGATGAGAATGTGTGGTAAAAAATTAAATAAAATTTTATGTTTGCATGTAATATTATTTTATTGAAGAATGGTTGGTTGAGAAGAAGAGAAAAAAATGTATTTTGAATATAATGATGATCAAACAAGGGCTATATGTCTTGACATCAGATTCAATCAATTTCTACTAATAACTCTCTCTAAGTGATATGACAATATGTTTTAATTTGTTTCTAAGGTGGATATAACTGGTATTTGAGTCATGCAATCATTTATATTGCAAAGCAGAAGCTAATAATTATATGATTATTGCATCCTGCTGAATTGAGTCATGCTTATACTGAACCGTGAAATCTTGTAGATAGGGGCTCTTGATTTGAATTTCACTGCGCTAAAAAAGGCACCTGTTTCATAATTGCTGATGATCATACTTTTAAAGTGCCCTTTGACATTTTTCATGGTTTAAATACTGCTGCCATTCATCTATGCCAATATCACATGCTCAAATTTTGTGATAACTTTCCTGGAACTTTAACTGATAGTTGTCCAACAGTCCCAGTAAAGGTCTTTGTAGAGGGCCTGATGACATTGTGGCGGTAGAGCCAGGCATCACAAAGCTAAAATTCTATTTGTGTTTTAGCTGCTTGGTCAGAATATTTTTTTCATTTCTGTATTCAGTTCTCCCCAGATCTCCATTATATTATATTACCTTTGAAATCATTTTTGCATTGACTGGAGTTCAAAGCCTTGAATATATTTCCTTACAACTGCTATATTAATACTTTTTGAGCTACAGGAACCATGCCTGAGGTAATAACGGCTGAGAGTCTGATGAACAACATCATGGAATCAATATCTGATAGTGTTTCGAAGCACAAATCAGTGTCATTTTTTGAGGAGGAGAAATCCAATTTGGTGAATTCTCAGTTTAACAGATTGTTTGGACGTCAAAAGCCAGTGCACCATCTTTTGGGGGGTGGAAAATGTAGAATCTCTCTACATGTTAGACCAATTTTCTTATTATTTAACTCATTCTAATCTGTTGTAAATTCATTTTACTTGAATGTACAGCTGCTGATGTTCTGTTATGGAGGAACAAGAAGATCTCAGCCAGTGTTTTAGGCGCTGCTACAGTCATTTGGGTGCTTTTTGAATGGCTTAATTACCATTTTCTTACCCTTGTATGCTTTGTGCTGGTTATCGGTATGCTTGCTCAATTCGTTTGGAAAAATGCCTCGGGTATATTGAACCGGTAAGTTTACAAAGTAGACTTGTGTGCTGCTTTTAGATGGTGGCAAGGTGCTGCTGTATTATAAAGTGTAATATCAATGATAACAGATCCCCATCCAAAGTCCCTCGTCTTGTTATGCCCAAGGAGGTTTTTGTCAACATTGCCAAGATGATAGGAACTGAGGTGAATCATGGTTTGAGCTTCTTGCAGGATGTTGCCTGTGGAGGAAATATGAAGCAATTTCTAGTGGTACTTTTCTCTTATTCCACTTTTGTTTTGTTTTGTTTATATGATGAAAATACAAGATAAATTATTGTTTTCTTCTCTCTTGATTTTCAAATTTTATTTTCTAGCAAACGGATTAACGTGTTGATGAGTATTTTAAATGCTTAATGGGTTAACTATTTCTGATACCATTCTGTCTAATGCGTTTTCTCCTTTTACTCATTCTTTGAGTTCATCATCCATGTTGCTTATTCTCTTCCATGTTGGGTATGCAGAATGTACTGCTGAATGTAGTTAGAACATGGAGCATTAATCTGGTAACTGTATGATTAGGATTGTTCATTAACTGGAATGATGATGGCAGTTGCAAAAGCATTAGCTCCCTCAATCATCAAGTTTCTGCATCAAGGGACAGGGTTTAATTTTTGAGTGCGTTGCTTGGTAGACTTATTGAACAAGGGTTCATTTAAATATTTTCACCTTCCCTTTTTGTTTATGGGGAATAATGCATAAAATAAAAAACCGAAATAAAAATATTTCCTTTTTTCTTTTTCTTTTTTTCAGTTAAAAACAAGAAAAAGAAATTGATAGGCATTTATTGTTAGGCACAGGAATAGAAACTGCCATACTGGAAATCTGCATCAAGATTTTAATAGAATAATAAGAAAACGAGGAACCTATGCAATGAAACGTCGTCAGAGAGCCTCAATGCTTGTGTGGTGTTTTATCTAACATGTCCAACAGGGAAGTTAGCAATGTCCTTTGCTGTAAAGAAATAAGATGGAACTACGTGTGATTGTTTCTGCACTGAATGTCTGCTTCTGTAAATGTGTCTGTCTTTGTTCGTGAGGACTAGGAACCAATGCTTATAAGAGAAAGTCACATGGATGGCGCAGTTTCCCCATTTTCTGAGCATTCCTCCTCTTTTGGTACATATTGTGAGCATTCCCCACTTTGTAGAGATACTTTTGATGCCCACTATCCCATTCAGTGAACTGACTTTTGGTGGTTTTGGACCAGCGTTCAGCTAGTAGGATGTTAGGTTGGACTCAGTTTTGTGAGTTTGTTGTGAAATATTGTGCATTGAGCCCTTGGTTCTTGCTTGAGGAAATGCTTCTGATCATCAAACTGCTGTTGTTAACACGCAATAACTTAATTGTGTCTGAACAGATCATGTGTCTGATGGTTCCACGTTATGGGCCTGTTTGTTTCAGATTAAAATCTGATTTTAATATAAGTCAAAGTCAAACAATCAATATCAACCACATTTTTCTTGGGTCCCACAACTTTTTAACCACACGTTTCAAAATTATTTTATCACAATTTACTAAAAATCTGATTTTAACCCCCACCAAACACCCTCTATATTTGTCTTTTGTTGAATTGATCACATAACAAGAGGTTGATGAGCTCCTCGTCTGATATTCTTGCTTTGCTAGTGAAGTTGAGGCTGATCGGTTCACAACTAGTTCAATGTGTACGAAGTTAGGCAGATGCGCTATGGAAATAGGCTGATGATCTAAAGAGTAAACTTATCTTATCTGCCCATTGGGCCAATGAGCTACAGAGTAACTTGATCAACTTGTAGATTTCTGGTGGGCTTGACAAGTTACAACGATAGGCTGATGAGCTAAAGAGTTTGTCAGCTCATAGGTTTTCTAATGGGGTGGAATGGCTGATGAACTAAAAGAGTAAGCTGATCAGCCCATTGATGTCTGGAGGACTAATGAACTGCAAAGATAGGCGGATGAACTGAATAGTAAGCTGGTCAGCCCATTCATGATGTTCCATATCCTCTACAACATTGCAGATGACTCTCATAACTGAGACAATGGTTGCTTACTTAATAACATTCTACCACCTCAATGATTACCTTTCTTCCATATTACTTCGTTCACCTCTTTCTTTTGTTGGTTCCTTTCTATTATCTATACGCTAGAAGGAGAATCTTGTCATCTCTAATATCTCATTGTTGAACAATTTTATCTATAAGTTTAAGTTGTCAGAGACGATATTAATTTTTTATTTATCTTATATCTTCAGTACACCCCTTGCACTCATGCTTGACACGTGAAAGTTCAATAAATGACAAGCGATTAAGACTATTTGCTCCGATATCATGTTGAACCACATTGTATAAAAGTTTAAATTGTGAGGTAGTGAGTGAATTTATTTATTATTTGTATATTTTCAACTACTCTAATACATTTTCTAGTAGTTGGTCAATTTTTTTTCCGATCATGGCAAATTGCATATTGTTTTACTGAAGCCTTCAATATTTTTAATTATTTCATGATGAAGCTTCCTTTTAGAATAATTTGATACTCCATTTGCAGTTAAATATTATAGATCTACTTGCTTTGTAATATTGTGCTGTCATGTTTTTTGGTAAAATATGCTGTTAATCTAGGATAAATGGAAATTGGTAGGACTTGTGTATCTCAACTTAAAATGATTGTCTTTCTTGTTTATACGTAATACAATGCAGTTGCCACTTAATATTGGTTTATCAATTGGACTGGTTTTTAGAACGCTAGAAAACTACATTTTCTCCTTTTACCTGACCTTTAATCTTTGTTGAGGATGGCTAAGTTGATGTCATAAAATTACTGGCAGGTTGTTGCAAGCTTGTGGGCTGCTGCGATTATTGGAAGCTGCTGCAACTTTTTGACGGTTTTATACGTTGGTGAGAGATCTTACTGAGTTCTAACACATGTTTTAGTAATGAGATTGAGGTGCTCTTATGAACATTGGAAACTAGAATTCTAATACTGCCGAGTAATTGTTAAATGTTTAGTTTCCCTTTGATATTGCAACCAAAATTGAATGAGATGGTTTGAATTGGAGGAGTTTTAGATAATAGTTGAAAAAGTGGGTATTTCTTTAGCTTCTCTTTTCATCGATAAACTTAATGGCCGAGAATCCTCCTCTGACACATCATACACTTTTAAGGAAATAGCAAATTTTTTTCCCCTTCCATATATGGGGAGAATTAGCTGGGAAATGAAAGCTTTCAACTGCGAACGGAGGAAGTATCTTGGATGGTGACATGAACTTAATTTTGAAAATTTTGCATCCTTCACCATTATTTCTTTTATTATGACTGATAAAAAAAAGAGGGAAACCAACTTTAGTCATCAGCTTTCAGCATAAAATGGAGTAAACTTGAAAGACTTGGCCTTATCCGCTAGGAATGTGTTAGAACTCAAGTTGTAAAAGAGAAGAACGGAATTTTAAAATAAATCTTTG
The DNA here is from genome assembly GCA_019395295.1 of Osmanthus fragrans. Lineage (NCBI taxonomy): Eukaryota > Viridiplantae > Streptophyta > Magnoliopsida > Lamiales > Oleaceae > Osmanthus > Osmanthus fragrans. The sequence goes on along the minus strand of CM033362.1, from coordinate 21,031,308 downwards.
ATTGAAAACTACAGAGAATTACAAATACGGAAATGATAATAAGACTCCTTTTCTCACTCAATAATTACCTATCTTATTCCCTCACCTCTACCTTTATTTATAGCTATTTTTCTAATTGATTTCCCCCGAGCTCAAGCTCCCCAACATATTCTGTTTTCCCTCCCTTCTTGAATCTTCTAGAATATGTAAAACGTATAGGGGCCTTATCAATACTCTCAAGCTTCAAAGACACTGTCCTCAAGGGGGGTACTTTTAAAATTGACCTGGTAAAATGGGGGATTTTTAAGGTTGACCTCTTTAACTGTCTTTTATGAAAAGTGGTAAAATATCTATATTACCCTTAATGAAATGAATTTTTGTATATTGCAGGATATATCCCTATCTTAGAATAGTTTTTCAATTTTGTCCTGTATTATTCATATCTCGAATTCTAGCATATAAATTCATCCTTTGATTTAATAGATTGACATAATCCTCCATATATCTATCAAAATTTTCTCCAAGTATATAATATTCCTCAGACGATGATTGATCTATTCTTTCCATTTTATAGATAATATTATTTATTTTTTCTAATAAGTTCTTTCTGCATCTAAGCAGTTTTTTTGAGCCCAAGCTTGCGTTGGATATGCAGGGACTTCTGTTTTGATGTTTGTGCATACTATTTTCTCTAATGAATGGCTCTTCATTTCCCCACTCCTCTAGTTTCCTTCATGTGACTAGAAACATGAATACTGCACTTTGTAAGGTGGATTAGACACTCGAATGGATTAATGAAGAAAAAGAAGTTAAATTCTTGTCTATTGTAAGGTCTAGGATTGCATAGCAAACAAGCTTGAAGAGTGTTCATAATGGTATCTACGCCTGCATCCATCACTGTGTTCTGGAGAGGCACGTTACATTAATGTTTTAGAATTGTGTGTTGGTTGCTAAGTGGAGAATGCGGAAAACGTGGAAAGGGATAAAAGGAAAAAGGAAATGCTGCTTGAGAAGAGCGAGGCCAATAAATTTATTTTCCCCTCGAGATGTCATAAATGGAATTTGTTTGGATCAATTTTGGTTCCTTTTCTCTATTTTCTCCATATGAATCCTTAACTTTGACGTATTCATAAACTCAGAGGATTCTCTCTTAACAGGTTTTGTTGCTGCTCACACATTGCCTGTTCTGTATGAAAGACATGAAGATCAAGTTGATGGGTTTGTGTACAAAGTCTTCGATCAGCTTCGGCACAACTACCGTAAACTTGATTCTAGTGTCCTCAGCCGAATTCCAAAGGGCAAGTTTAGGGGAAAGAAGGCTGACTAGATTTTTGTGGCGGCCATCTATCTGTAGTGTCTTAGGTAAGTACCTGTTGAATTGAACTACAATAAATGCTGAAAATATTACACCCATATTGTGCGCAGAAACAGTTTGGTGTTATCTATTAACTTTAGCTCGAGAATTTGTCGAAAATTATTGGGCATGTAGGACTTGTATTTTTATCCATTTTGGTATTAATTCACCATTATGATATTCAGTAAAATTAGAGCATTTGAAGATATTTAAGATTTAACATTTCAGAATTCAAGTTAAGTAGATATTGAAACTTTTCTTAATAGTTGGAATGCTGAGGGACAACGTACCAAGCAATTATACTAAATTATGAAATAGCTTAAACGAGTTTCTAATTTCTCATGCTAGGGCATCTTTGTTAGGGATGACAATTCAAATCGTTAAAATCGAAAATCGCAGTTAATCGAACTGATGGTGTAATGGAGTGGTTATAATTTTTATTTTAATGACCCAATTCATAGTGGGGCGGGTATGGTATATAGCGGCGGTGTCCGCCTCGAATCGATTATCCGTTAAAAAAAATTCAATTGGATAATTGAGTTTTCCATTATTTTTTTTCCAAAATTAATTGTGCAATTTTGACAATTGGGTTTTTCCAAAATTTGGGGTACTTTTAAAATTGACCTGATAGAATGGGGGATTTTTAGGATTGACCTCTTTGACTAAAAAGTGGTAAAATATCTATATTACCCTTAATGAAATGAATTTTTGTATATTGCAGGATATATTTCTATCTTAGAATAGTCTTTCAATTTTGTCCTGTATTATTTCTATCTCGAATTCTAGCATATAAATCCGTCATTTGATCTAATAGATTGACATAATCTTTCATATATCTATCAAAATTTTCTCCAAGTATATAATATTCCTCAAACGATGATTCATCTATTCTTTCCATTTGATAGATAATATTATTTATTTTTTCTAATAATTTTTCTAATAAGTTATCTAATCCTTCAATTGTATATCATGACATGTTATAAATCTTAACATGATAAACAATGCTAATAAAATAAATATTAAATACAAACATTTAGATAATTTAACCATGCAAATATTCAGATAAGTAATCCCAACGATTCTTTAAAATTTCAGAAAATATCTTTCTAAATTTAACAAAAATAATAGTTTTACCTTAGTTATGATCTCAAATCTTTATTCTTAGAACCGAGTAACTTTCAGGTTCTGGATCTACAAATGACTCCCTTCAATGACCTCCTGTCTTTACGGGATAATTGTTATTCCAGCTTTTCACTTTCACTGTATCAATTCTTTGAATTCGGACTATAGATCTTAACTAAAGAAAACTCTCTTTCTGTTAAAGAAAGAAAGAACTTTTTCTTTAATTTTTCAAGAATCTATGGGAGAAGTGTTTAGAAACCTATGTTATCTTTGAAACGATTGAAATATGGAATAACTTGGAATTTTATTGATGTCGAAAAACTGAAATATGATTATAATGGAAGACATGAAATTGTTTGGGTAAATCACAGTTTGAGTGCTCAATCAACTCTGCCTTTTTCATTAGCCCAAAGGCTTCTATTTATACACAAATCTGAAAATAAATTACATCATTTTTTATATCATACTAATAATATTTTATTGTATCGTGCTTTTCATCAAGAGTCTCATGGCCCCTCCATCCTTTGTTGTTTTGTTACATTTTCTTTGATAAAAGACACAGTCCTTCTATAATTGTCCCTCAAGTCTTGTTTTTACATACAGCTGGTAAGATTCTACTGTAGCAGTTTGGACACCTTTCCTCCTTGTGTTTATCATTTTCATCTTTATCTTCTAATTCTGTCGGCAAGTGGGGCAGTCTCTTGCTTCACATGCCCTCTGTAATGTTGAAATGGCACCAGGAATTTGATGCGTGTCAAATTTGGTGATAAAATCTTTTAAAACTTCAGATATTTTATTCACATCGTTAGTCAAAAGTGTCCATCCATTAGATTGGCATATGCATCTGTATGTTATAAAGGACTTAGTATCCAATCACTCTTCTATTTTTTATCCATGATTTTGTAAACTTTGGTAATGGTTTATCAATATGCCCTTCATCCATTTTGAAATTTTTTTCCAACATGCCCAATGGAGATTATATGTTCTGCTGGATAGAAAATTTCATCTTCAACTTCTGGACTGATAGTATAAAATTTTAGATAAATAGATCGTTCATGTGCATATCTTGAGACTTCAGATTTAAATATGTCATCAAATCTATCTATTTCTTTAAGAGATTTATCTTGATAAATTAAATCCAAATATCCATAATCAGCTGCCATTTTGACCATGACTGGATCGGATTCTTTCATCATAACTATTCTTGGATAAACGTGTTCACTGGGTAAAATAAAATATGAATCACTTGTTTGTAATTCATAAATTATTTTAGTAAATTTTTTATATTCTTCTTCTTTTGAAGATAAAGGGATTTCATCTTCTTCATCTGGTTGTATTTGAATTGATCTCGTATGCTCTTCATTGATAATAATCTTTTTAAGATTATCACCAATTCTTATCTTTCTGAGACTTTGGATAATAATATCTTTCTTTGATCCACTGCTACTTCCGCATGGTGGATCACTTCTTGGTATCTGTTGATATTCCTGTTTGGTATCATAGGATTGTGCCAAGACATCAACTTTTGTAACTTTATTTGTATCAATAGACATTAATTGTGCTTCAAGAGCATCAATTTTGTCTTTCATTTTATTGGTAACTTTGACGTGGGATTCACTGATCTCAAGTAATAGGTTGAAATTATTACTTAAGATTTCAGCTAATGCCCACATCCCAACTTTTATATCATCTGCTTCTTTTTTGACAAATGTTGCCGCAGATTTCATCTCTGATATCATTTGTTTAATATTATCCATCTCCAAATTCAATGTTCCTGCTTAAAAAAGTAGCAAGATAATTATTTGTACCTTTAATATGAATAATATCAAAATTATAGAATGATAAATATATTTGCCATCTATGTAACATTCTATACTAGGGTTCCATTGGTAATTTATTTCTAGCAAGTCTTGCAACTTGAGAATTGTTAGTTTCAACAATAAATTTTTTAGATAATAAAAATAATGAAAATTTCTTTATTTCTCTAATAATTGCTAATAATTCTTTTTCATGAGTGATATAATTTATTTCTACTTAATTAAAAGTTTTACTTGAATATCTACATATTTCATTTAAATCTGTTTTTTAATATTGCTGCCCAATATTTATCTGAGGCATCAGTATTAACTATCAAATTATTCTTTTCATTTGATAATCTTAATTTTAGTAAATTTTTACATTCTTTTTTAAATAGTCTAACTATTTCTGTATGTTTTTCATTCTATCCTTTAATATTAGTTTTTCTAAGTAAAATTTGTATTTTGTGTCTCCTTTTTGAAAGATTTTCAATAAATCCTAAGTAACAAATATAAAAATCCTAAGAATTTTTATATTTGTTACTTAGATTCTAATTTATCTGGAAAATTTTCTATCTTTTTAGATATATGAGATTGTAATTTTATTCCATTCTTATCTATAATTAATCCAAGAAATTCTATCTCAAGTTTTTCTATAATAGCTTTCTTTTCAGATAAGATTATTCTTTCTTTTTGACATTCTTTTAGGAATTTTGTAGTATGATTTTTATGATCATTTTTATTTTCTGAACATATTAGTGTATCATCAACGTATACTAATAAGAAATCATTATATTTTCTAAAAATATTATCCATTCTTTTTTGAAATATTTGAGGTGCACTTTTTAATCTAAATGACATAACTATCCATTCATATTTACCTTGAGGCGTGCTAAATGCCGTATATGGTATTGATTCTTCTTCCATTTTGATTTGTCAAAATTCTGACTTACAATGAAATTTTGAATAATATTATTTTCCTTTTGCAAGGTTTATTAAAACATTTTTATTTGGTAAAAAATATCCATCAAATTTTGTGTATTTATTTAATTCTTTATAATTTATTATCATTCTTGGTTTTCCTCGTGTTTGTTCAGAGTGTTTTATTACCATAAAAGTTGGACTACTATGTGGTCAATTGCTAGCTCTGATTAATTTCATATTTTTTAATTCTTCAATTTGTTTTCTAAATTCTTGAGTATTTTGTATCGTGTGCATCATTGGTTTTACTCTGATTATTACATTTTCAGTTAATTCTATTTGCTTTTGGATGTTCAGGTTTCCAATAAACTAATGGATTTTCATTATAGACATTTCCTATCTTTTTTATTATTTCTTCTATTAATTCTGATTTTTCTGTTGTTTGTATTTTTTGTATTTTAACAGTTGTTTTATTGGTATTTTTATTGTCATTTCACCACGTTGGGCTGACTGAACTCTGTATGGTTTAAATTCTTTTGAAATTTTTAGTAGATGTCCACATGGTATTTTTAACATAATCATATATTTATTTTGTTGGTAATATTGGAATTGTTGAACAAAGTCATTTCCTAATAATATATCACATTCTAATACATCATATGCGTATACTTTGTTTATAGTTATTTGTTTAAATCCTAATAGGATTTCTACATTTTCTTTATTTTTAGTAATGAGTGTCGATATTCCCGTGACACCTGTTATTTTTATATTATTATCATTGTTCCAATTTTTTAACAAAAATGTCTTGATAATTCTTCTATACTTAATTGGTCAAAGTTTTCTATTAGATTATCTATTTCATCACTCATCATCTTTTTATTTTTTCCTCTTTGTTCTGCATATTTATCAAATTTTTTTTTCTTGTTCTAGGATTATTGGTAATATTTCTCTCCTAAATCTATTATTCATACTTCCAGGTTCATAATATCCTTCTATTTCTACATGTTTCTTTCATATTCTTATCATTTATCCTTTTATTTTATCTTTATCTACTTTTTTATCTGTTAATTTCATATTTTGTTTCATTTCTCTAATTTATATTTTTAACATTTCTATTTCATCTCGTAATTCATTAATTTCATTCATTAATTCATTTATTAATTTCTTTAATTCATCAAATGATTCTGAAAAAATCATTATTTTTTTCCACTTTTTACTTCTAATAAATATGATAATCTATACTTTTTATCTTTATTTTCATTGATGATTTTATTAAAACTTTCTATTGATATTTCATTATTAGATAATTCATCTCTTACAGTTTCAAAATATTTTACTTTTAATTCTACTTTTTCGATTTTTAGTTTCCCTAACATTTTTTCTTGTGATTTATTTATATCTCCTGGTATTCCTAGTATATTTGAGATTTTTTCTTGTATTTTATTTAAATTTTTAACAATATTATTAAGATTTCTAATTACTTTATCATTACTCATTTATAGCTTATGATAATTCATATATTTCTCTATAATATAAAATACTTTCAAATTCTTTATTAATCATTTCATATGCATATCTATCTTTTATAGATCATATGCTTAATTTATGTAGTATTTGTTCTTTTATTTCTCTAAATAATTTTTTAATTATATTTAATGTTAATATTTTTGATTTATTAGGAATATGTTCATAAAATATTTTATATCATTTTTCTTCTTCTAATTTATAATAGCTATCTATCTTCTTAATTTTAATTCCCATAATTACTTATATTATTTTCTATTATAGCAGCTATTTCTTCTCGATCTATAGTTTCTAGAATAGTTTCCCATATCATAAGATCTTTTATTATACTAATTTATGTTTTTTCTATTATCTTCTTTCTAATATTTAAAGATATATCTTTTAATTTTATAAGTATGATTTTTAAGGTTTCTTTCTCTATTATAGGTTTTTCTATTATTATACCAAAATTATCTTTTTTAATCACATATCTATTTCCTAAATATTTTATTATCATGTTATGATCTATGACTCTGATACCAATTAATGTGGGGGTACTAAGACCGTCTACAAAATCTACAAAATATTTTAATATTTTAAAAATTCTTTTATCATTCTTTCGGTTAATCTATTATTTATTAAGGATATGTAAAATTTTAGTGTTAATCCATATTTTAATTTTTTATGTTTTAGTGGTAATCTATTTTTTATTGGTCTTCTCATTTAATAACGTGTTTTATATTCTTTTTGTATTATAGAGATTATGTTGCAATTTTTTAAGTTAAGGGTATTTTTGGTAGTTAAAATGGTCAGGTCATTTTGAAAATATGGTTTCATTTTTAGGTTACTTTGGAAATATGAGTTTAAATTTGGGTTATTTTCATGTATTTCCTCCAAAATTCAGCCAAATGAACATTATTAAGTAAACTCTTATATCCCATTAACCTAATTCTAAGTTTCTAATCATATACGGCTGCACGTTAAATCTGAAAATTGGAAACAAAAGTTACAATTGGAAACAAAAGTTACAAAACACTCTTCCACTCAACGAATTCGTCGGCGCTCTGTTGTACATCAGCTTCCATCGTCGACTCGCCGCTCGCTATTGAGAAAATAATGATTGTCTTCAGTAAAATATGTGTAAAAAAAGTAAAATATCAATGATGAGGAATAGATAACTAGCAACTTGAAACTTAATTCACTCTTTCATGTTATCTTCTCATTCATTCTCTCTACTTTCTTGGATGTCTTAGATTTGCAATGTCTTGTACCTTTACTAATGACATTTATAATCTCAAAGACAGTGTTACTGTTGCACTCGAAACCATGAATTTGTTAATAAAGTTTTCAACATAATAGTTCAAGTAATAATGATACTATTTGTTGATAGAATTTGTGACATCAGTAATAATTTAAATGCACTTAAAGTATTGATGGTTAGTTTAGCTCCTTGTTGTTAAATGTGAATTGGAGATCCTGGATTCGTAGACTAACATCACTTTTCTGTGAAGGATTCTGAATCCGATCAAGTATCATACTCATTCTGTTCGTTTTGCCTACTCATAGAGGAACAATGCTAGCATTTAAAGAGTTTTCATTGACAGCATGCTTTAAACCACAAAATATAGTTCTCCTCAAGGACTTAGGTCATCCATTGAAAAATTCATCCATAACTAACAATCTTTTATTAAATTTGGTGGTGTGGTTATGGTTTTGGCCGAACCGATCCCGAACCGAACCGTTGTCATTAAGGTTGAAAGCAAAAATCGTCAAATCAAAAAATCAAATCGAAACCGCATTTTAGAAATGGTTGGTTTGGTGCCACGTGGACCCGTCAACGAAATGAATTTGAACCAAACGGTTTGGTTTAGGTTTGAGAATTTTAATTACGGTTTAAAACCAAACCGGACTGACGAAAAAAAAGATATAATAAAAAAAATAAAACTAATTGAAATTTTTTGAAAAATCATTCAAAATTCAAAATTATTATTATTGTTCAATAATCCTAATTTATATATAAATTATAATAATTTCAATTTTATGTTTTTCAGTCCAATATGAATATGTAATTTTCTAACCCAACTTCCAGCCCAACTACCTAATTGAACGGATCCAACCCATAAGTCCATAATGGCAGAAGCAGAAAATCAAAAAGGTAGAAACTCATAACTCATACATTTATCATTTCAATTGAATCAAACCCAAACCCAAACCCAAAACTTAACAATTCTCTTCTTGTCATTCCGTTCCAGTTTCCACGATTTCAGGCTTCCACCAGCGTCTATTCCTTATACGCAAAGCGACCTCGCCTTAGCAGTCTTTGCCCACCCAGTCTCAGCCCTCCTCCTCCCTTGACTACTCTCAATGTCTTAACTCTGTAATCTCAAGGTTTGAACTCCTTCGAGCCACCAATCAGTTATTCTTCAGCAGTAGGTGTAATTGTCATGTTTAGAATCTTTAGATATTATAAATAATTATTTTATTATTGCGGTTGGTTATTCTCTCTGTCAATCAATAATTTTTTTTTTCCAGATATGATGATCACGGGATCTTGTTGGATATCATTGTATTTTTTGCGCCTTATATTTAGTTTAGTAGACTTATATTGTAATGTTATCGTAACGTTATGGTAACGTCATTAGCCTTAAAAAGGCGAACAAAAAACTATGTTTTAATTTATTGTGATTTTACTTTGATTTAGTTAGTATTTAAATTTATAGAAAATATATTTAGTTTGTTTTACATTTGTTACTAGTAAGATATAAATATATATTGAATTCAATGAATTAATGCATAAAAGTAGACATGCAAAAAAAAAAAGATATACGGCGAATTCGGTGGTTTAAAACCGGACCAAACCATTAGGTTTTGGTTTGAGTTTTTTTTTTAAATCGTTCAAAATGATTTGGTTTAGGTTTGATTTTTTTTCAAATCGGTTTGGTTCGAAAATTTGTCAAAAATCGGTAAAACTGGACCGTTTACACCCCTAGTTGCCTCCCTACTCTTTGCCTTGTCCTTGCGCGAGGATGACATGTACAGATTGAGAAAGGGTAGTTTGGACATATCTATTCAAAGCATTGGTACAGAACTTGTATCAATCTTGAACCATTTATTCAAGTTTTATGGATACCCCATTAGTATGCAGTTTCCATTACATTCAGGCTATATATAAGGGCAATTCTTGGCGTTAAACATGTTGAAGACATAAATTCAAAATGTGGTTTGAATAGTTTCTTGATTTCTTTTGCTGTCCATTTCCGAAGCCCACCTAAAAAAAAAAAAAGGTAAGATTTTGATGCTACCCATCAATCAATCAAAGAGAGATTCAACAGTGGAAAGAAAGACTGATTCTTTAAGATCCTTCAAAGGAACAAAAAGATAGAATTAGATCGATTTTTGAAATACTTTTTTTCTTTTAAATTCATCAATTTACAAGAGAGGCAGATATTAATCATGTGCTCTATGAGACAATCTACGAATTCCAAGGGAATCCCCGCTAGATTCGTTCATTCCTTTTTCTATGGTAAAGAACTTCTTCTGGGTTTAAATCCGACCGAGAGGTCTATTATAGATTAGAAATTGTTTAAATTTAGGAAAAGGAGGGATGAATGTTGCAGAAGATATAACTGTAGAGATTTTATCGAGATTACCGGTAAAATCGTTGCTTAGGTTTAAATGTGTTTGCAAATCATGGTATAATATTCTTAAGAACCCTATTTTCAATTTAAAGCATAAAAAATCCCATTTACTTGTGAGCAGACGAGATTACATATCAAATGGAAGAGTTATCTCATTATTTGGAAATGAGAACACAATTATTGAAACATTTAATGACCAAAATCTGTCAAATTTTTTGAATGGAATGTTTGGTCATATAAGACTAATAGGGCCATGTAATGGAGTTGTTTGTTTATATGGTTTTTACGATGATATTGCTTTGTGGAATCCTGCAATTCAAGATTTTAAAGTACTATCTCGATCCCAAATACCTCGTCGTCCAGATGTTGTGATACGAGGTGGTGACATTGGAGTAGGTTTTGATCCAATTACTTGTGATTTCAAGGTAATACAAATCTTATTTTGCATGTCTAATGATCACGGCCTCATTTATCAAGTCGAGATATACTCGTTGAGAACGGGCTTATGGAAAAAATATGAAGATATTGTACCAGCAAACATTATGTACTATAATGTTTGGAGTATGGTATACAAAAATGAAACATTTTGTTGGTGGGCCCAAGATGGTAACGTTGAGGTTATTCTTTCATTTGACATGGGTAAAGAGAGTTTCCAAATGACACCATTACCAAATGATATTGAGGTTTTGGGGGGACAACATAGGACCACAAGGGCTATTTCTATTTACAAAGAATCTATTGCATTGATTGTTTATCATCTAAAAGAAGTTGATAAAATTTTCGACATATGGGCCACAAAGGAATTAGGGGGAAATGGTGATTCTTGGATTAAATTATCAAGTATTGGTCCTCTTTCTCAAGTGGAGAGACCATTAGGCTTTTGGAATGGTGAATTCATGCTTGAAAGCAGTAGTAGGGAACTCATTCTTTATGATCCTAGTAGTCAAGAAATCAAGAATCTTGGAATTCATGGAAAGAGGGAGAGGGTCGAGGTCCTTGTTTATAAAGAGAGTTTGGTTTCAATCAATACTCTCCACCTTCGGAAGTGATAAGTTTATTGTTATTCTACCTTTAGTTGGAGGTCAAGTCGAGCCTCCTTTTATTATTTTTGTCCTTTTCTTTTTTTAATATGGTTGTATGTACTAAGCATGTGTAATACTTTTTTATTGTTGTGTTATTCGAGTAGTAGTGAAAAATCTACTACAATTCAGGATAGGATCAATGCCAAAACATTGGATCTATGTCTTTATAAACCTGTTTTTTCTGTTGAAAATCAATAAGTACGATGAATTTTTTATTCCCAGTTCCATATTTATTATTAAAAAATGTTGTGTACAGAGGAATTCCTTATCGAAAGCTTACAGACACTCACATAGGTGGATCCTATTGTGTAATATAAAAAATTCCAAAAATCACCCACCCTGTAAGTATTCTATGAAAGAAAATTCTGTACACACAACCTCTCTCTTTATTATTTAGGGGGAGTGTAGGAAGGGAGGTATGAATCTTTAAACCTTTAATCTCAATTGTGGAAACATTAAGGCCCTGTTTGATTGGCTAAGTTTTCCGTGGAAGATGGAAAACGTTTTCCTACTTTTTACTATTCACCCGTTTGATTGCACTAATTTTTTAGGGAAAATGTTTTCCAACGTTTTTCAACAAAAGTTAGAAAACGTTTTTTCACCATATAGGTGGGAAAACGTTTTCCAACTTTTTGACAATTTTTTTATTTTTTTTATTTTTTATAGCAATTGGAACACATTCCAAAGTCAATGGTAAAAAAATTTATCCATTTAATTGACAATTTGCGTAAAAAGCAAAGTCAAACGAAAAATTTGCCAAGTGGAAAATTATATCAATCAAATACCATTAATTACAATTCCTTGTAAAACAAATTCTAGGCAATTCAATTCTCTGCAATTCGTTTTCTTTCCACCCATTTTCCACCCTTGCAATCAAATGGACTTAATTGTTAATAAACTGGAACAAGGAGAACTGGTCAATATTTTTTAATTTTTATTGTCGAACAACGCAAAAACACAGAAACTGCTTTTGCGAATACACCGACTTGAAAAGATACGTTATTCTTAAATACGTAGTATGAAACATATTCTTGCTCTCTCATAACTATCCTAGGACTATAAGGGTATGTTTGATTGCAAGAATCGAATTTTGATGGAAATAAAACGAATTGCAGATAATTGAATTGTTTATAACATATTTCACTAAGAATTATTAATTAATTGTATTTGATTGAAATAATTTTTCAGCTGAAAATTGTTGAAATTTTCTATCTTTTTGTATATGTTTGATTTTGTTTTTATGAAATTATCAATTAAAGGGATAGAATTTGTTTCAATTGTAAAAAACAAAAAAAAAAAAAACACAAAAAATGGAAAATCGAATACCATTCTTTTGGTTTTGTTTTCCATGAAATTTGTCAATTAAACAGATAATTTTTTTTTTAATAAATAGGGATAGAATTTGTTTTAATTGCCAAAAAAAATAAAAAACGAAAAATCATCAAAATGGTGAGAAAATCAATTCATAAAAAAAATGGAAAAGGGGTCACGTGGAGGAGGAGGGGAGGGGAGGGGAGGGGTTGGGTTGGGTTGGATTGGATTGGGTGGAAATTTAATTGTCAAGAAAATTTGACCAATCAAACATGCAAAAAGTGAAAGGTGAATTTCCATTTTCAACTTCCATGACATATAATGGAATCATAATTGTGTTATAAGGATAAGAGCTTCTTTCAACCAGGAAAAAAAATACAAAGAGTGGGTGTTACTCTTTAAATAGACGGAACGAAAAATGTTGGCAGAATATGCACACACAGAGTAAACAAATTGTTTTAAAAATAGACAAGAATTTCCCAACAAATGCAAACATCACAAGATTTCCACAATATTGGTTAGAGAAAATAACGATGAAGGTCCTCAACTTATAGTCTTGTTGTATTTTGGTCCCTAAACTATTGTTCTTTAGGTGATCCTTGCTAATGACTCCAATCCAAATTAAGCATTTAGCCATTTACCCTCTATGCTCTTGAAAAATTAAGACGTGTGCCTCTCACGTGTCATTTTAAGGATAACTTAGACAAAAATCGTAATTTGAAACTACATTCCATTTCTGTTGCACACACGTAATCCTAGAGAATGATTATCTTCAAATTAAGAGTAATTTAGAAGGAAGTAATCCTTTGAGATTACGGATGTAAAATAAAAATGAAAGATCATAGACCAAAATATTCAATTTAGAAAGTTAGGGACTAATCGTGCAATTTTCCTTATTGGTAATTTAACAAAAAAGCTTTCCCTATCACACAAATACCAATCATCACAGCTGTAATGTCCGCTTTTTCAAAAATGGTCGGAGTTGGCCCCCATTTGTTGCAATATTTTTAATCGGGTTAATTTCAGAAATGGTCACTGAAGTTACATGAAAATTGCAAAATGGTCACTGAAGTTCAAAACTTTCATGAACGATCACTCAAGTTTCAGGTGCTTTCAGAAATGGTAATTGAACTTTAAAATTTTCACCAACGGTCACTGAAGTTTAGGAGATGTTTCACTAACGGTCACTGAAGTTACAAAAAGTTTCAGGAACGGTCACTGAAGTGTCGTGCATTTTTTCAATTTTTTGGGCGACTTTTTCGGCCACTTCCGACCACCAAAATCGCCGGATTTTGATACCTTTGGAAAGCCCACAATCTCCTCATCAATTACCACCCAAAATCTTCCCCAAACTCCAAACGATTTGACCGAAAAATCGCCGCAAAAGTCGCCCAAAAAATTGGAAAAATCTGGGCAGATTTTTTCAATTTTTTGGGCGACTTTGCGGCGACTTTCCGGCAACTTCCGACCACCAAAATCTCCGAATTTTGATACCGTTGGAAAGCCCACAATGTCCTCTTCAATTACCACCCAAAATCTCCCCCAAACTCCAAAAGATTCGACCGAAAAATCGCCTCAAAGTCAGCATGAAAAATCTGGACAGATTTTCGGCCTTTTTGGGTAGCTGACTTTGCGGCGATTTTTCGGTCGAATCTTTTGGAGTTTGGGGGAGATTTTGGGTGGTAATTGAAGAGGACATTGTGAGCTTTCCAAAGGTATCAAAATTCGACGATGTTGGTGGTCGGAAGTTTCTGGAAAGTCGCCCAAAAAATTGAAAAAATTTGGGCAGATTTTTTCAATTTTTTCGGTGACTTTTGCGGCGATTTTTCGATCGAATCGTTTGGAGTTTGGGGGAGATTTTGGGTGGTAATTGATGAGGAGATTGTGGGCTTTCCAAAGGTATCAAAATCCGGCGATTTTGGTTGTCGGAAGTGGCCGAAAAAGTCGCCCAAAAAACTGAAAAAATGCATGATCCTTCAATGACCGTTTCTGAAACTTTTTGTAACTTCAGTGACCGTTAGTGAAACATCTCCTAAACTTCAGTGACCGTTGGTGAAAATCTTAAACTTCAGTGACCATTTTTGAAAGCACCTGAAACTTAAGTGACCGTTCATGAAAGTTTTGAACTTCAGTGACCATTTTGTAATTTTCATGTAACTTCAGTGACCATTTCTGAAATTAATCCATTTTTAATCATATTCATACCACTTCAAGGGTGGATTAAACTATAAATGCTGGAAAAAAAATGAAAAAAAAAAAAAAAAAAGCAAAAATATTTATAAAAAAAATTACAAAGACAATTTCAATCTACCGGTTATTTTGGCTAACTAAATTATAAAAAAAATATTTCTATCCGTTAAACTAACACACGTACACAGTAATGTAATCATAGCAAACTGGTTAAACCTAATTATATCAAAATCATTATTTAATCAAAGTCGATAAAAAGTTGACAAGTCACGTAAATATGTATCAAGCCAGGTCAAGTTAAAAATGTAAGTGTCTCAATTATAATTTTTTTTATGAAAGAAAAAATAAAATATTGATATATATATATATATATATATATATATATATATATATAAGAATCTGCTTCATATACAAAAGGCTTCTTCACAGAAGCCTGCCAGAATACATACAAAAGCTAGGGGGGGGGGGGGGGGTGAGTGGGGTATTTTTTGACAATTTTTTTCATAGTGAGCTCCATATAATGAGAGTATTTTATATTTCTTCCGTGAAACTCTTTCTGTACATATGGATTAATCCATACATATATCTGCACGCATTTTTTTTTTTTTTAAGGGATGCAATAATGTTCTTAATAGAGGGATGACATACATTATTTCCAGTCCCATGCACTATTCTGATTAAGGACGAACGACTTAATCCCCACACAGCTGTCATTTCGTGATAACTCACCATTGAGCATTAAAACTTTATTTCTTCAAGTCTTTTCATCACTTCAAATATTTGGACACTGAAAAACACAAATATAATTTTCAAGAGAAATGTTATTTGTACAGCAGCTGTGCACAGCTGCCTCATAGCCGGTGAGGTCAGCGATTTTTTTAATCGCGGGCCCCACCACTGCATGTGAGGTAGCTGTGCACGGTGCTGTGCATCGTTCTGTACTTGTAGTTGAACTCAATTTTCAATCAGTAATAGAATAAGGTGTAACACAAGTTTTGTTATTCCCGAGATCCCTTTAAGCATGTGTCCCTATATATATCGAGAAAATGCTATTTGTACACCTTATAGTGTACCAAATGCATTACACCCCCCTTCATATGGAGGGGATCCACGATTATTTTATTGTGTGTGGACCCCCCTCCATGTGAGGGGATGTAATATATTTGATACATTATTATGTACGTATAGCACTTCCGTAGATCTCGAAAGGCATACATGGTGACTATATATATACATATACTTACAATCACTTACATGTCAAGAAAGGATTTACTAAATATCGATACTTAACTTATGTTAAATATGAATGACATTGTACATTAATTCATTGGTGGATAAATTTATGGTAAATAATTAAATTTGTTATTGCACAAATGAATTGGTACATCATATTATGCTAAGTATAGATACTTAGTAAATAACACGCATAGGTGTTGAAAACATGATTTCACGTAAATAACACTCATCTCTTGAACTGATTTTTAACTCTCATGAAATATTAATTCCAAATATACATTGTTTGTTTGTTTAAACATAAAAAAATATCGCTCCACTACAATAAATATGATTTTTGTCGACCCAAAGATTGATCTCTAAATGTCCAATATCAGTTGGTATTGCTAATCCTTGATTAGAAAAATACTAATCGTCAAGAGCCAATTAACAAAGATTTTCATCCATTAGCGATTAACTTTGACTCTAAAAAAATATATAGAACCCAAATGAAAAAAATCTTTTTATTAGACGTTAAAATGTCACGTAACGGTCACATGTACGTGAAGAATCTACACAAACTCAAATGAAGTAAGCATCAAGAAAGAATGGTCTATCATAAAGTTTTTTATTTTATTTTATTATTCTTATTAATGGTGTTGGTGGGACTCAAACCAGATGTAGATCCATTTGTCCACCGACACTACCACTGTATATATATATACTCTCACATATCAATACGACAATACGGCTGTATTTTGTAAAATTATTATTTTTTTATTATTTTTGTGAGACCGCAACTGCTAGGTAAATCCTCGAGTTGATGTAATAGTTTGCAAACCATGACAGTCAGGTTAACCACACTAGATAAGTCCGGTACGACAGACTCGATCGAGTAAGTGTTGGTAAGAAAAATCGAACTCGTGATCAAAAGTCTCCGCGCTTACCCACTCCACCAAGGAATAGATTGTAGTTCTTGCATTTTTACTCCCACAAATAGAAGACTGCCCACAAGAATAATCCTTCTTTCAATACCTAACACCTTATTATTTAACTTTTTCAATGATTTACTTAATGAAACACTGTTTATTATTATTATTAATATTTTTTTTTCTTTTATAAAAAAAAAGAAGAAGGTTCAGGTAGTATAATTCGAGCCCATAGATATAGTTCGAAAAATATTTTAAAAAATACGTGTTTTCAATTTTCATGCACTACCGGTTTAACAAAGTTTACATATATAATATAATGAACGATTTAGTAAAATAAAAGATGGACCAGAAAATAATAAGAAACAAAATCCCATTATTAAAATAAATACACTCTTTTTTATAATAAAAAAAAAAAAAAAGGAAGCAATACATTAAACTTTTTTTTTTTTCATTTAGAAGAAAAAATAAAAATGAAATGAAACTTTTTTTTTTTTTTTTTCCAATTCAAATATTGCACACAAAAACTCCAAGATACAAACTGAAGATTCCTTTAATAAACCACCCGCCATGGATTCCGGCAGCCGCATTACTATCCGTCGTCTCATCGGCCGGCACGGAACCGTCGTCGTCGCCGGGAGCCGGAGCATCTGCATCCTTCTCACTACCACTCTTAGCCTTAGACTTGGCTGACTTCGGCGATTTTGGAGCCGGAGCAGGCGGCGCCGCCTTGAACAGCTCTCTGGGCAGCAAAATCTTATCAATTTTGAAAACAGCCAATGGATCTTCATCAATCAATGTCCCTTTAATAGTCGCAGTTACGACTTTAGTCTTCAGTTTCACGTCTTCTCCGTCGTTTTGTACTGTAAAATCGTACTTATTGGCTCCTTCTGTAGCTAGAGTGTTCATCAATCCATTACTGGATCTCAACATACCCATAGATTGATATACGGGAACCCCATGATACAAAAGCAATGAAACTTTACCATCTGAAGTCAAATTTTTGTATTTTGGCATGAAATTGTTTATAGATTCATCTGTTGGGCAAAAAACTGTTAATCCACCTTCAAGACTTTGTGAAAAAGTGTCGGCGGCGCCGGAGCTTGTTAACAGATCGGAAAATGCCTTGCAGCCCTGTTTCGCCATTAATGAAGTGACGTTCAGATCTTTGGGTCCGCCGGCCGGAGCTTCAGCTTCCGGCGAAAGCAGTACATGGCTGATTTGGATTACAGCAACGACATAAGGGGTTTCACTGATTGATTTAACGAATGTGGAAGTTGCTTCTTCTTCACTGTCTTGTGGTGAAAAGTAGACTTTGCCCCCTTTGGAATTGGTGATGTTTACGTAGCCGGAAGTGCCGGCAGCCTCGCCGGTGGCCTGGAAGAGGCTGGATGTGGTGGTGGAGCCTTTCGGGATCTGGTGGAGTTTTTTGGCACCGAAGTAATCAGCAAAGATGTGTAAAGAGAGGACATTTTTGATAGTGTAAAGAGAGAAGTGTTTGTCGAGGATTTCGTTCATGGCGGCATTGTCGACGGCGCAGACGGTGATGGTGCGGCGGCGGTTGATCTCTGCCGCCAGATGGGTGACGGTGAGGTAGTGATTGAAGGTGGAGAGTTCAGGATGTTTAGCTAGGATTTCAGTGATGTTGTGTGCATGAGTGGTGGCGGAGAGGAGTGTGAGCACAAAAATGGCTGCCGACACTACAATTTGCCTCATTGTCAAGTGAATACTTCTTAGTTTGAAGAGACGCTTGGTTTCAACTTTATATATATAATACAACTTTGTTGGGAGCTTTACTCAATATCCTTACTTGTATGATGAGTAACATATATGGTCTCGACTCTCGTTCACATGGATAGTTAAATATATCGATAAACGTACGATTTTAAGATGTGGATCAGTCAAGGGACATTAAAGCACGACAGACTCTTTTTGTTCGAACTAGTTTAAAATGTTGAAGATGTTCATGGATCGAGGAACCTCTTGATTTTATTGTTTCAGTTCTTAATGAGGATTAATCGTGTATTATTTTTCAAATATCAATAAATTCATAAGAGATAAAATATAGAAGGCCTTACAAATTTTGAATTTGTCATTGGATAATTCACACGTAAGGGAAAGAGAAGATATTTTTTTTTTTCTTTTCCCTCATTTTTTAATTGTACTAAAAATTTAAAATATTTGCTTATTGTCGCACTTATATCCACACATTTTTCTCGTGGTGTTTTTTATTGTCTCACCCCTTTCCACCTATTTAATGCCCCTGCTTGTCCGGGAGACTCTTAAGTGACAAAGCTAGAAGGGACGTAGAGAGAAGGTGGTTGATTCGAGGATTAGAAGGGATACATGATGGAGAAGGCAAGAGAACGAGAGGCAAAGACGAAGATCATTTTTTCTTTTACAATTATAACAAAAAAATTTGGAATATTAATGGTTAGATTAAATTGAATTGAAAATACATAAATATATTTCATTTTTCTTCTTAAATAACATCGACTTGAACGCATCAAACATAATCATCAAGAATTTTTATATCTCAAAGCGACAAACCTCAATCAATTACATAATTTGTTCTGGAGTACAACTCAATATGTGGTGGTTTTGTAATGAAATCATATTAGCTGTCATTATATTTAAAATATTCAACCTCTAATATTTAATAATATCATTAGTTGCCTTACTGGTGTTAGAATTTGAATGAAACAATTGTGATGGGGTGAGTAAATTTCATCAGTGGTCATTGAATTTTTAGTGAAATCTCGATTGGGTCACTCAACTTTAACATTGTTTCATCCTTCCTCAACTGCTTTTTTCAAGTTGACGAAAATTACTTCATTGACAATCATCGCGTAACAAATTACGTGACATGCCAACTTACCACCGTGCTTTTTTAACATTTTAATATATAAATACTGCTATAACCTTCATATTATTATTTTTTCTATTAGGGTTTCACATATAGATTACGTGGAAGATCAATTATTATGACAGTCAACTCAGCAACTTCCATCAAGTCAGGGAATGATAGCTAGTCGATGGGGACAAAAAGACGAAATTTAAAATTAAATTGAAGTTCAGTGACTTAATATAGATATATTAAAATTTAGTGATCTAATTGAGATTTCGTTGAAAGTTCGGACAACAAATGAAATTTACCCATTGAGGTTGGGCTGAATTATTAAATTATTGGGAAAATTTCATAAGTAAGAGGATAAGTATGGTCCATTTCAATAATAAGAGAACAAGTTCCAACTTTCAAAAATTAATTTTTTATTAAAATTTATTTATGATTTAATTAATTAAATATATAAAGGTCACATATCTATACAATTTGGTCACAGATTTATAATTTGATTAACCACATTATTTTTCGGTCACGAATAAAAAAATTTTAATGTCACAAATTATTTTACGGTCACAATTCAAAAATTTTACAGGCCACAGTTTGTTCATTGGTCACATATCAAAAATTTACACGTCACAATTTGCTTATAGGTCACAGATCACAAATATTATAGGTCACAACAGTCACAAATTATTAAATTTTTAGGTCACACGTTATTTTTTGGTCAGAATCTTTTTCACTGGTCACATTGTTCATTGGTCATAGATTGTCTAGTTGTCACAATCAACCAAATAATCTGTGACCACCGTTAACACTTGCGACCACCACTTCGATGTTGCCTCCAATCGCACCACCTCCACCACCACCGTCACCGTCAAAACCATCACCACATTGGTCACATATTGTTTATATTGGTTACACATTGATTAACCTAATGGTCATAATCAACCAAATCATATGTGACCACCACCAAACCCTTATGACCACCATCTCACACGCTACCAACAATGTCGTCGCCGAATCCATTATGGCCAAACCCACCGTCACCACCTTCTGGCAGCGGAACCATCATAAGCACCACCGACTCCAAAGCCACAATCACCTCACCACAATACCCGCAACACCATCACCACCACGCCCACAACACACCCCCTCTGCACACTTCACCACTCACAGCACATCACCACCATCTTCTCTATCTCATGGGGAAATAAGTTCTTGAACGAAGAAGAATGGAGAGGAGGACCGGCAACGTCACATGTATAGAGATGTAGAGTTGCCGAAGTAGATGAGGCCATTTATCGTCACGGAGAGTCAGTTGTAGATGTTGCTGCACTGCTAGTCGCCGACCATTCAAATTTGTGCTGCTTGTGGGACTCATGCTACTACGCTGCTAGTCGCCAACGATTCACTTTTGAGCGCTCGATTTATTCCCCACAAGCTTGGCCTTCATCTTCAATAAGTCCCATGCATACGCCAGAGCGGCCTCGTGCTGATCTTCCATGGCAGACCCCGACGTCCTCGATGGAGGTGACCTTCGCACTTCAAAGCCATACAAAGAACTCTTGCCAAAGCGCTACCTCTCCTCCGGCAATAAGGAAGAGATAGAGAGAGAATGAAGAGGAAAGGATTCGGATTATACTGAAAATTGATGGGTTGGGTTAATTAGTAAAATATTAATTTTAATTAAAATATTAATTAAAATAAAATTTCTTATTTTTGAAATATTTAACTTTCCCCCTGATTTTAGAAATCAACGTTTTAATGCTAGGGTTTTGTGTAATTTTCACTAAGGGTCTGTTTGATTGCAAGGGTGGAAAACGGGTGGAAAGAAAATGAATGGCAGGGAATTGAATTGCCTAGACCGAAAACGTTTTATAGGGAATTGTAATTAATGGTGTTTGATTGGTATAATTTTGCACCTGACAAATTTTTTGTTTGGCTTTGTTTTTTACTCAAATTGTCAATTGAATGGATAAATTTTTTTACCATTGACTTTGGAATGTGTTCCAACTGTTTTAAAAAAAAAAAAAAAAAAATTCAAAAAAATTAAATTAAAGCGTTTTCCCCACCACTATGAAAATGAAAAAAAACGTTTTCTAACTTTTGTGCATCAACCGCTTGTACCTTGGAAAACGTTTTCCCTGGAAAATTAGTGCAATCAAACAGGTGAATAGTAAAATGTAGGAAAACATTTTCCACCTTCCACAGAAAACTTAGGCTTATCAAACATGCCCTAAATTACTTGATGGACTAGCATTCCCACTGAATTTTGAGTGTAGTTATAAATAGCGTGGGCATGGGTTGGTTGGTTTTTACCCCAACCCAACATGATCGATTTAATCTAAAATCAAACCAACCCAATCTGTGTAAATATTGAAATCCAACCCCAACCCATTCAAGTGTTGATCGGGTTGGGTTGAGTTGGTCGGTTTGAGAAAAGTGTAATTTATTATCATATATTCAAACAAAACCAACATGTTACACGTCATCCAAATAACTAAAATACGATTAATATTTAATACAAGGTCGAACCATCCAAATAAAAATTCACCCAAATTAAATTAATAAAGTCATCCATTGTCAAAACATTTGAAAATTAATACAAATGTATATAATTAATACAGTCAAGGGAATAATCAATCATGTGGTGCATTAGACGGATCTAGAGTTATCAGCAAAATGATACAAAGTACAAACAAGACCAGTGACACTAGCAAGTTAGTAACCTGTTTCCAATTTCAGGTTCCAGCCGTGAAAGTATTAACCTGAAGTAGATGGGGGTGGGATAGTTTAGTAAATTAACTAATTGATCCATTTTACGGAAATCTCAATCCCGTCAAGCATGCATTTTCATCAATATTTGGTGAAAACAGACCAAAAAGGTAAACCTGTCCAAGATGGATGAGTGAAACTAGTATGCATATTTTGTATGCTTCAATGGCAATTGCATTCAAAACGGACATAGGTGCAGTCACAACTTGAAAATATTGGCAATGAGAAAGATCAAAGGTTTTAAAACTGGTTAGTAAAAGCACTCCATCAGTAGTAAGATAGGTTAATCAACAGAGTTAGTAGCTGAAAGAAGTTGGCACTAGTTACCAAAAAAATTGCATACATTGTGCAGTAGCTCTAGCGCTTTGCTAAACTTCACTTTTGTCCTATGCAAATCATGCCCCTAGATGATGCCAAACATTGAAATGTGTCAGTTATTATTCAGGCCATCAAGCTTTAGGCAGGATGTCACATTTAAACATGATCAATGTCCGATGACATACTTTCCAGGGCTTTGTATCCAGCATAAGCTTCTTTATTTCTCAAGATGTCAAAAATAAAATTAAAAACCAAGTAAATAAGCATTACAATATTTTGAATCCAGAAAATTTTAATGGATAATGTTAACATGTGAATGCTTTTTGTCACATTGTGTTAAGAAATATACAATAATGCTCTGATACCATGTTAAAAAATATACAATAATGCTCTGATACCATGTGAAGAAAAATATAAATTGTATTATTATGGTATTGTAAATATTACAATGTAGAAGACCCTATTTATAGGGTTACAAATAACTGTAAAAGGAAATAAATATAAAAGGAAAGATTATACAATAATCTACTATGGAAAATAAACCTACACTAAAAGGAAATACTATAATGAAAAATACTCCATATTATTTTCTATATTCCAATACGCCCCCTCAAGTTGGAGCATGGAGATTACGAATGCCCAACTTGTCATTACGAGCTAACTGTGCTGTCAAGTCATCATCTTAAAAAATTTCAGAAAACGAATGACGCTAACAATATATTTTTTTGTTTAAGAAAATCCCGAATTTTTCAAGGGGTAGGGGAAGAGCCGATAAAGTTCAAGGTACCGACCCTCCAAAGTTTTAAAAACCTCTAATTAATTTAAGAGGCATGGGGAGTGCCGATAAAATTTAAGGTACCGACCCTCCAAAGTTTTAAAAAAATCCCTAGTTAATTTAAGAGGCGAGGGGGAGTGCCGGTAAAATTTAAGGTACCGACCCTCCAAAATTTTAAAAATCTCTAGTTAAGTTAAGAGGCAAGGGGAGTGCCGGTGAAGTTCAAAGTACCGACCCTCCAAAGTTTTAAAAATTCTCTAGTTAATTTAAGAGGTTGGAGGAGTGCCGGTAAAATTTAAGGTACCGACCCTCCATTGTTTTAAAAATCCTCTAGTTAGTTTAAGAGGTAGTTTGAGTGCCGGTAAAGTTCAAGGTACTGACCCTCTATTTTTTTTTAATTTTTTTTTGACATAAGAAAATCCGCTTATGAAAACATGTTATAAAAATCTACCAGTTTCTTCCCTGTGCGTCTCTGGCGTATCTGTCTATGCCACCAACACTGGAGACTCATTTTTCTTCAATAATTGCTTCACGAATTTCTCCAGTTTATTCATCAATTGTTGACTTTTGGGAAGAATTTGGACTCCAATTTTGAGAGTCAAACTTGGCGGCTTGAGTTGGGGATGTCTGCTTTATTGTTTCTGCGTGTATAATACATTATCAGCCAGCAATTCTGTTTTCTGTGTATCTTTATTCCAATTCCAGCCCACTTCAATGCTCAGCAGCCTCTCCTTCCTCCAATATGCGATTTTTAATTTTTTTTTTTTTTGTTTTTTTTTTTTTTTTTTGCAAGTTTAAACCCAAGACCCAAGTTAAACCTGATCTGATACCATGTTAAGAAATATACAATAATACTCTGATACCATGTTAAGAAATATACAATAATGCTCTGATACCATGTGAAAAAATATAAATTGTATTATTATGGTCTTGTAAATATTACAATGTAGAAGACTCTATTTATAGGGTTACAAATAACTGTAAAAGGAAATAAACATAAAAGGAAAGATTATACAATAATCTACAATGGAAAATAATCCTACACGAAAAGGAAATACTATAATGAAAAATACTCCATATTATTTTCTATATTCCAATAGTTGTAGGATTTAAAGACAAAAGCATCTGACTTCAAAAATAAGCTGACATGATTTAAACAAAAAATATTTGGTTAATGCAAAGACTGCATAGCATGCAGTTAATTTGAGCATCATTAACTGAAGTTCCAATTTATGAAAGATACTCAATATAACATAAAAGGTTATGCCTGGTTTGAATGATTCTTCAACGAACTAGTCTATATGCCTATTGTAGCAAGATAAGCCAATATAACACTTTGGGCCGGCTCTTGGCAGCGTTGTAGCCTTTGGAATTTAAAAGCAACAAATTTTGACCAAATATCTCCAATTACAATAAATGCTCAAACCAAATCTGATAAGAAACTATACGAAGTGAACAATAAAATCAGAGCAAGGAAATATTTTATTTAAATTTAGTTTGAATTCAATAAGGAAGTATTTTAAGGGTCTTGAAAATTTGTAAATACTGGACAAAGATGAAAAAAACATACCCATAATATCAAGTAGAGAAAAAAGTCCCGAGGTTGATCAACCTCAAATACGTCATCCTCCAAAATGGAAAGACCAGTTTTATAGCACTTTGACAATAAACAAAGAAGAAGAAAATCTGGGTGCAAAGTAGTTAGCTGCTCAGAGGATTATTGTAGCTTCCGAAAAGCTGTCAGCATTGGAGCTGCACCTCGCATGGGATCTTCAAGCAGCATAACTTGGTCCTTAAACCTTTTACAAACAGATATAACTGCAAATCAATCACCATCAAAATTGTGAAATCACTAAGATAAGAGCCATATAAATCAAATACAGCATTTTACAAAGAAATCGACTGGGGAGTTTTGGCTTTGAGGCGACCGGCGAGCGTGAAGATTGGAGAGAATTTTGAAGAGGTGAAGAAGACTAGAGTCTGGAGAGGTGAAAAAGTGAGAGACGGCTCGTCGATTAGGTTAGGGACGTAGGGTTTTGTTTACAATTTAACGTCGTTTTCCCCTTCTTTTTTTAAATTTGGTCGGGTTTGGTCGGTTTATACCTGGTTAAGGTTGTTAACCTATAACCCGACCTGACCACCCAACCCAATACCCGAAACCCGTCCAAAAAAAGGAAAAAACCAAGACGATATTGTTTTGTTGTAGCTATAAAATAACTAAAGTTCAAGACGATAGTATGATTATTGAACAAAGAACTTTATCGTTGGATTCAACTAATCTACCTAAATATTGTGTTTATTTTGAATGACTTCAATATTTGGACTCGGGAACAATTTATATGTTTGTGGAGTAATGATGTACAAGTAAAAATGTGTGTAACTACATATTTTTACTTGTCAAAACACACCAACATTATGTGATGAATATGTTGGAATTTGGTTTAAAGAAATCAAAAACTCGGTTTAAGTATAACTTGGGAAAAATGACTCGGTGTCAACTTTGATCAAATATTCGGACTTAATTTGATGGTCGAATTACGAAAGTAAATGATTAACTTATTTTACTCGTCAAGCAGATCGTTGTTGTATATATTTGAAATGACAAAATCAATTCCGGATGAATGAGAATTTGAAGTCCAAAATTGGAAGGAAAGAGAGAAGTTGGCTAGAAATCTCAGCCACACTGTCGCTCGCTTGGCGCTGGCCTATCGCTTGAGCGACAGTCTAGCAAAAAGTGAACAAAGAAGTCACTATTTTTAACACTTGAGCGAGGCTTTGGTAAAAAGCTAGTAAAGGCAAGTGTTGCGACCCTTAGCAAAAGTTGCTAATTTTTGGGCCGCGTTTCGTGTTTCTTCACTTGCAACCTTTCCTCCTCTATATATAGGAACCTTTGGATGTCATTTTCTTCACACCAATGATATACAATCATTAGCATACATTCTCTCTTCTTTCTTAACCAAAAATTTTTGCAAAACTTGCATAAAATTTCCGGTTTTTCTTCATAAAAAGAGTACATGTACCGAAGTTCTGGTTCATTGTGCTTGTGTTTTAGAGTGATACAAACACAAGTGGTAGTCGTTGTATCTTGGAAGTTGATTGTCATAAACCGTAGGCACTGTTGCAAAGCAAATTCAACTTAAGGATAAAGAGTTCAAATCTTGCCTCGACTTGCATTTTCTGGCGGATTCTCATTTGAATTCCATTCTTTTCATCTTATTATTTACTTCGTTTCTTGCCGTTACTCCGTCTATTTGTCGGCAAGATTTGGCAAACAATTTTCTGATTCTTTGACGTCACTCCACACAAATTTCTCCAATAATCTAAGTCGAATTTTCGTTAAAGTCACATCTTCCTCTTTCGATTAAACTATCTATTTGGTTTAACTTCTTCTACCTTTCTTTTGGTTGATCTTTTGTTTTGTGTAAACAGAAATGAATTCGGTTTTCAACATTTACTCTACTTCGAATGACAATTCAAATATGGGAATTTCGGAAGGAACTATTCCTACAGGTATAATTCTTTCGGATTGTTGCTGTCCCTACTGCCGTTCATGCACACTCCATTCTACATGGGAAAAAATCGGAGAAATTCATTGGGGTTGACTTTAAGAGATGACAACAAAAAATGTTGTTTTATCTCATGACCCTCAACTTGACGAAATTCTTAAATGAAGATGATCTCGTCGTACAAGAAAGGAAAAACAATAGGCATCGCTGATTGCTTTGGATGCTTGGAAACGTTCAGACTTTTTGTGTAAGAATATATTCTGAATGACTTGGACAACACGTTATACAACGTGTATAGTTCCAAGAAATCTGCAAAGGACTATAAGAGTCCTTGGAAAAGAAATACAAGACTGAAGACGTTGGAATGAAAAAGTTCATTGTGGGAAAGTTCTTGGACTACAAAATGGTTGACTCGAAGACAGTCACCAGTCAAGTGCAAGAGTTGCGAGTCATCCTTCATGATATTCACACGGAGAATATGTCTCTAAGTGAATCATTTCAAGTTGTTGCAATCATCGAGAAACTTTCACCCATGTGGAAGGACTTCAAGAACTATCTCAAGCACAAGCATAAAGAGATGAA
This sequence comes from Osmanthus fragrans, assembly GCA_019395295.1. Taxonomy (NCBI): domain Eukaryota; kingdom Viridiplantae; phylum Streptophyta; class Magnoliopsida; order Lamiales; family Oleaceae; genus Osmanthus; species Osmanthus fragrans. The sequence goes on along the minus strand of CM033362.1, from coordinate 21,003,470 downwards.
TATTGAAGAACTTGTAGTCCGATTGAGATTTGAAGAAGACAATCGAAGTACGAAATGTGGTGAAATCCAACAACAATAGTAAGAAGAAAAAAATAATTTGTTGAACCCTCGAATAAGAATGCTAAGAAGTTTAATGGCAATTGCTACAACTATGGAAAGACTGGACATCGCTCAGTCGACTGTGGTAAACCATAGAAGCAAGCCCAAGCGAACATCACTGAATTTGATGCCATATCAAATGGCATATCTAATATGAACTTATCGACTGTTATTTCATAATGCAACAACGTGGAAAACCCCATGGAATGGTTGGTTGACACGAGTGTCACTCGTCACATATGTGCCGATACAGAAATGTTCACAACCTATACTCCAACCAAGGGAGAAAAACTGTTCATGGGGAACTCTTCAAGTTCTAAAGTGGAAGGACAAGGCAAAGTGATATTGAAGATGACATCTGGGAAGGAACTTAACCTCAATAATGTTCTTCACGTGTCAGATATTCGTAATAACTTAGTGTCAGGTCATTATTTAGCAAGAACGACTTTGAATTAGTCTTTGTGTCGGATAAGTTTGTACTTACAAAGAATAACATGTATGTAGGCAAATGCTATGTAAAATATGGACTATTCAAAATGAATATCCTCACTATTGTATCGAATAATGCAAGAAATAAAACATCTACTTCTATTTATATTCTTGAGTCATCTAATTTATAGCATCATAGATTAGGACACGCGAACTTTAATTCAATACGAAAGTTAATGAATTTAAGTTTACTTCCAAGTATTCATTTTAATGATGGAAAATGTGAAATATGTGTAGAGGAAAAGTTGGCCAAAACACCATTTCATTCAATTGAATGAACTACGACAACATTGGAACTTATTTACACGGATGTTTGTGACTTAAAGTTTGTACAAACAAGAGGTAGTAAAAAGTATTTCATCATATTTAGAGATGATTGTACGAGATACTGTTATGTATACTTGTTGAAAAGTAAAGACGAAGATTTGGAAGTGTTCAAACATTATAAAAATTAAAATTGAAAATTAACTTGGAAAACGAATAAAAATGATTCGTATTGATCGAGGTGGAGAGTAGATTGCATCGTTTGAAGAGTTTTATGCAGAATCTAGAATTATTCATCAAACAACTGTACCATATTCACCTCAATCTAATAGGGTTGTTGAACGCAAGAATCGAACCCTAAAGGAAATGATGAATGCAATGTTGATTAGTTCAGGCTTACCTCAAAATTTATAGGGAAAGCTATACCTTCGGCAAATCATATCCTCAATAAAATACCACACAAGAGCAGTGTTGAATCACCTTACGAGTCATTGAAAGGTTGAAGACCTTCCTATAAATATCTAAAAGTGTGTAGTGTTTAGCAAAGTTACAAATACCTAAAACTAAACAAGTTTGGATTGGACCTAAGACAATTGATTGTGTCGTTATTGAATATGCAATAAATAGTAGTGCATATCGATTTTTGGTTCATAAATTCATATTTCTTGATATACATGAAAGTACTATCATTGAATCAAAGAATACAGTTTTCATTGAAGATATCTTTCCATGTAAGGAATAGGAAACAAGTTCACATAAATGAACTTATGATATCACAATTGAAAATGATAGAAATTATGAAGTAGATGAAGAACCTAGGCGCAGTAAGAGGTAACGAATTCATAAAACCTTTGGTCCAAAATTAATAAACAATCTGCTTGAAAATTATCCAAGGACATTTGATGAAGCAATGTCCTCTCCCAAAACTCCGTTTTAGAAATAAGCAGTCTACAATGAAATTGAATCCATCATGAACAACCACACTTGGGAATTGGTTGAACTTTCTCCGGGAAACAAGGCTTAGGCTGCAAATGGATCTTCAAAAAGAAATTGAAGTCTGATGGATCAATAGACAAATACAAGGCTATATTAGTAGCCAAATGGTATAGGCAAAAGGAAGGATTAGATTTCTTCAAATCCTGCTCACCCATAAGAAGGATCATGTCTATACGTGTCTTCATTGCAATCGAGGCATTGCATAATCTTGAAATACATCAAATGGATGTTAAAACTATGTTTTTAAACGGTGAGTTAGAAGAAGAAATCTATATAGAACAACTTGAAGGGTTTGTTGCTCCGGGAAATGAAAAGGTGTGTAAACTTGTAAAATCGTTATATGGATTGAAACACGTACCGAAGCAATGGCATAAAAAGTTTGACAAAACTATGTTGTCAAATGACTTCAAAACCAATGAATGTAACAAATGTGTCTACATCAAAGTCACACCCAACGAATTTGTGATCGTTTGACCCGTATGTCGACGATATGTTCATCGTGGGAAATAACTCAAACGTCATTTCCTTAACCAAGAAAATGTTGATAAAACATTTTGATATGAAAGATATAGTTTGTCATTGCCTCAATCACACTATATTGAGACTATACTTAAGAAATTTAAGGTGTATAACGACAAACCGTTTAAGACACTAGTTAACTTAAGTGTGCACTTAGCTAAAAATATTGGTGATCCCATATCTCAATTGGAGTATTCACGTGTCATAAGCAATTTGATGTACATTACCAACTACACATGACCGGATATAGCATACATAGTCAACAAGTTGAGTAGGTTCTCAAATAATCCAAATGTTGAACATTGGAAGGCATTAAATTGAGTTTTTAAATACTTAAAACATACGGTTGAATAAGGATTACACTACTCAAGATATCCTGCGGTGTTAGAAGGATATACCGATGCGAATTGGATATTCAACACAAAGGCTTCAAAGTCCACAAGTGGTTATGTCTTTACCATTGGAAATGGGGCTATGTCGTGAAAATCGTCTAAACAAACTTGTATAGCTCGATCTATGATGAAGTCTGAGTTTATTGCTTTAGATTAGGTCGAAGAAGAAGCTGAATTGCTTCATAATTTCTTTGAAGAAATTCCATATTGGGAAAAAAATGGTTCATGCGGTTAACATACATTGCGACAGTCAATCATCAATAGAAAGGACACAAAATAGTACGTATAATGGTAAATCTCGACATATCCGTCGGAGACATAATACCATTAAATATTTAATATTGAATGGTATAATCTCAATTAACTATGTTAAGTCAAAAGAGAACTTAGCGGATCCTTTGACGAAAGGACTTGCAAGAGATCAAGTATACCATCTCTCAAGAGGAATGGACCTAAAGCCTATCGAATAGAATCATTATGGTGGAAACCCAACCTTGTAGATTGGAGATCCCAAGATCTTGGTTCAATGTGACAACTAAGTCATAAAAAATCCAAAGTGAAGCCTTACTCCCATTTCTACAAATTGTAAAGTGCTAGGGTAAAATGTGTATAAGGTTAAGTGTATACTTTTAATGATTCTTATACCTTGAAATTAGAAAAGTAGGAGATCACATATATAAGTGTGAAGTGTGACTGCTTCTACGAGAATTCAAGGCTTAATTATCTTAAAGCACTTATGAGACCGAGAGCTGTTCAGAGCCAAAATGGGCACAACCATGAGAACCGAAATGGTTAGATAAGTCACGGTGTTGGTACACTTGTTTTAATTTATACGAACAACTGAATGGTTCAAGACATCGCATTCACCAATTAACCTAGTAAATTCGATTGTACTCAACTAAAGAAGTTTCAAAGCCACAAGCCATCTATCTTGAAGCTATAACTTATCACATGTACTCCTCGTTAGAGTCTGCATTTCATTTGCATTTTGTTGTGCATATCGAGAAATTCTATTCATGTAGGGGATTGTTGGAATTTGGTTTAAAGAATAAAAAACTTGGTTAAGCATAACTTGGGAGAAGTGACTCGGTGTCAATTTTGATCAAATATTCGAACTTGATCCGATGGCCGAATTACGAAAGTAAATGGACTAACTTATTCTACTCATCAAGTAGATCGTCGTAGTATATTTGAAATGACAAAATCAATTTTGGATGAATGAGAAATTAGAGTCCAAAGTTGGAAGGAAAGAAGGAAGTTGGCTGAAAATCTCAACCACACCGTCGCTCGCCTAGCGCTGGCCTGTCACTTGAGCGATGGTCCAGAGAAAAGTGAGTGAAGAAGTAATTGTTTTTAATGTTCCAGCGAGGCTTTGGCGAAAAGCTAGCGAATGCAAGTGCTGCATCCCTTGGAAAAAGTTGCTAAGTTTTGAGCCACGTATCTTCACTTGCAACCTTTCCTCCTCTATATATAGGACCTTTTGGACGTCCTTTTCTTCACACCAATAATATGCAATCATTAGCATACATTCTCTCTTCTTTCTTAACCAAAATTCTGCAAAACTTGCATAAAATTTTTGGTTTTCTTCATTCTGCATAAAAGGAGTACATATACCGAAGTTTTGGTTTGTTGTGCTTGTTTTTTTTGGAGTGATACAAACACAAGTGGTAGTCGTTGTATATTGGGAGTTGATTACCATAAAACATAGACACCATTGGGGGGAAAATTCGACTTAAGGACAAAAAATTCAACTCTTGCCTCGACTTGCATTTTCTAGCGGATTTTCATTGGAGTTCCATTCTTTTCATCTTATTATTTTCTTGGTTTCTTGTCGGTACTCCGTCCATTTGTCAGCAAGATTTGACAAACAATTTTTTGGTTCTTTGACATCACTTTACACAAATTTCTCCAACTGAATAAAGCAAGATATATGTGCAAGATGAAATAAATCTAACAATTAAGAATACCAAGATTTACATAGAAACCCAAGACTAAAAATAAGTACGGGCAAAGGAGGGGAATTCACTAAATCAAAATCTATGATTTGTTACAAGATTTGATGCTCTCAATCAAATTTAAGTGTTCTTTAATGTTGTGAAGAGCCAACAACACCTGGAGTATTTATACAACCCTAAAAACTTTGTTTTAGATTGAATGGTATATCAAAATTCGTTAAAATGCATAACAGGCCTGGGTCGAATAATACGATTGTTCGAGTGTTGTTCCTCGCGCGCAGCGATTGACAACACTGATGCTTGAGCGCCAGGCTCGTTTGCAACGAGTGGCAAATTCCCTGTTCTGAGCACTCACGAGCTAAAATGTAGCAACATCTTCTACTTGGTCTATATTTAGACTTATTCATCTAAACCACTAATAAGTGTGCGTTTGCACACTTATTTGGCACTTTTTAAGGATTTATTATTGATGAATTTGAGTATATTCTATGCATAATTGTGTAACTTTTGCGTTTGTAGGTGGAAAACCCGATTGGACGTCAAACGGAGCGAAAACGAGGAAAAATGACTTAAATTGCACACTTTTGTGAAGTTGGAGACTAAAGTGTACAAGCCTGAAAGTTCAAGGACTTGGAGTGCAATTTATGGAGGACCAAATTGCACAAGTTAGAAAATTGAAGGACTTGAAGTGCAATTTACGGAGGGCCTAACTGTAATGAAGATCAAAATTTGAGGACTAAATTGTATAAGTTCAAAGTTGAGGGACCTAGTGCGCAATTATCCTTGGGGACTTAGGCTGCAAATTGCCTAAAATTCCAATTTTTCTGCCGACTTCAGACTCCAGGCGGTGGAACTGGGGGCTAGTTTAATTCCATTTCCAGAACTCAGGGGCTTAAGTTGCAATTTTAACAAAAAGGGACTTTTAAATGAATTTTGGGCATTTGCTGAAATGACTTCTTCTGCCTGGGACGTTCACCTCTTCTGGCCGTTTTTCTTCTTCTCTTTTTCGTTTTTTTTTGCTTTCTTTTTCATTTCCTTTTCTTTTCCTTTTAATTACCTGGTATTTTTGGAGATACAAATCAAGAGCAACAAGGAGATACCAAGAATTTGGCAAAGATTTGGAGAAAATCGACCGAGCCTCATAAATAGGGTTTTATCTTTAAACTTCAATTTTTCCTAATTATTTTGTCATCTTTGTAATGGATTGTATAAATATTCTCCTTTGTTTACATTTATATAATATGGGCTAAGTGATTTTGTTGGGATTTGTGGTTTAAGTTTAACCTAGCTTTTAATTAATTTTCATATTTGCTCTTTAACATTAATTTGCTTATTTCATGTGTTTCTATTATTGAATTTATTGCAATTTCATTTATGTGGCCAATAGATGATTATGTCTCGTGAATTGTACATCGCTCGAGAGAGGATTGTATAATTTCGACCAAATGGTAGAAACCCTAGGTTTGTGTAGTGACCCTATGCTTGTGGAAGGGATAGAGATATACCCCAAACCCTAGGTGACCCAATGGGCTATTTTCACAATTATTGAATGCGGTTATTTGGTTTCAAATCGACATAGAGATATAGTAAGTTTAATCAATCAATTAGGGTTAGTTTCACTCGAGAGAGGTAATTAACTAAAATTGGAAGATCGGATCTAACATAGTGAATGAGTAATTGGTTAATTGGCTTGTAGCGAAATTAGTTAGGCGACGGTTAAACGAAATCACGAATCCCAACCACTCGTTTCCTCTAAAATTACCAAGTGTTTATGTTTTATTAGTTTATAGATTTTGTAGTTATTTTCTTGAACCGTATGTTTTTATTGTGTATTTGTGTTTATTTTCGTTATTAGAATTAAAATTAATTAGAGTCGAGTAATCTAAAGTATACATTCTTTGTGGGATCGACAACCCGGACTCTCAAGGTCCACTTTATTACTTGAGTGCGACCCGTGCACTTGCGGCTTGCACTTTTTAGCACAACAACCACCAATACCCAATGGAATTTGAAACACAATTTAACAAATCTCAATATTGACACAAATTCCAATACAAGAAATTCTTCACGTCTTTCACACAAGCCTCTAAAGGCTAATTCAACAACAAATACCAACCAAGTCCAAGTAATGCTCAAACTTGGCTATAGAGAGTGCATTTGTTAATATATTAACGGTATTCTCCTTGGTATCAACATTGCCCACTACAATATCACCACATGTAATCATATCACGCACAAAATGATACCTCACATCAATGTGCTCTGTCCTCTTGTGAAACATCTGATCATTTGTTAGAAAAATAGCACCTAACTATCACAAAAAATGTAGATATTTGCAAGTCTTCATTGATTTCACCAAACAATCCCCTCAACCACATAGCCTCCTTACAAGCCTCTATCCATGTGCTCTACCTCTGTAGTAGATAATGCTACTATATTCTGTAAAGTAGCATTCCAACTGATAGCACAACCACCAATGGTAATCATATACCCTGTAAGAGATCTCCAGTAAAATCTGAATAAACGTATCTAATGACTCCATCTAAATTTATTCTAAAATGAAAAAACAAGTGTTAGTAGAGCCACACAAGTTTTCGAAATTTCAGTGCACTCTTTCCAATGTTCTTTGTCAAGATTTACCATATATCTGCTAACTGCACCGATTGCATGTGCTAAATCTGGGCATGTACAAATCATAGCATACGTAACGCGATCCAACTACACTCGAATAAGGAACTCGTGACATATAATCAATGTCTTCATTTGAATGTGGACACAAAGTAGATGATAGTTTAAAATGGGCAACCAAAATAATACTAACAATCTTTGCATTCAACGTATTAAACCCATGGAGTACTTTCTCAATGTACTCTTTTTTACTCAAGTGTAATTGCCAGCTTCCAGTTTCTTAAAATCTCATTTCAAAAATCTTCTTTGCTGCTCCCAAATCATTCATATCAAACTCTTCACTAAGCTGAGCTTTTACCTTCATTATCTCAGCTTAATTCTTAGCAGCTATCAACATATTATCAACATAAAGTAGTAGATATATAAACGATCCATCATTACATTTCCTAAAGCACACAAAACTATCATAATTGTTTCTTTTAAAGTCACGAGTAGTCATGAATGACTCAAAACCTTTATACAATTGTCTTTGTAACTGCTTCAAGCCATAAAGGGATTTTTTCAATGGACATACATAGTCTTCATTTCCCATGACTACAAAACCCTTTGGCTATTCCATATAGATGTCCTCCTAAAGTTCTCCATGCATGAATGCTACTTTTTATCCAACTGCTCAAGCTCCAAATCATACTTAGCTACAATACCAAGCAAAGCTCTAATTAAGCTATGCTTTACAATTGTAGAAAATATATTTGTGAAGTCTACACCTGGAATCTGACTATAACCCTTAGCCACTAATCTTTCCTTGTACCTGGCATCTATAACTCTTGATACATTCATTCTTTTTGAACACCATTTGCAGCGAACAACCTTCTTTCCCTTGGGTAGTTTCACTAAGTCCTACGTGCCATTTTTGTGTATTGATTCCATCTTTTTTTGCATAACAATCATCCATCTGCCAGAATATTTGCAACTCATTGCTTTTGTGTATGTAGCAGGCTCTTCACTGAATCAATATTTTTCAGCAATATTCAGTGCATATGCTACCAAGTCAGTTTCTTCATACTTCTATGGAGGTCTAATCACTCCTCTAGGTCTAGCATTAGCAATTAAATACTATGGTACAGTTGGTGGTGGTGACAAAGTAGTGCTTTTCGACACTTCTAAACTAAACTACAATGAAGACTTTGGTTTAGATTCTAAACTAATATCCAATTCTACCTGAGTAATTTCTTTATGTTGTTTTGTATTACCGAAATCTCTAAGAGGTAAACTATTAACCATTGTAGGTTTATCAAACATGAGATCTCTATTGATCACCACTTTATTTGTTTTTGGACATCAAAGTTTATATCATTTAACAACAGATTTACAATAAAGAAAGACATACTTTCTAGACATTGCTCTAACTTCCCATCACATGAGCGTAAGCATGGCACCCAAATATTTACAAATCTGAGTAACTAGTGGAAGATTTAACCATACCTCTTCTGGTGTCCTTTTATCATTATCAATTGAGGGTGAGCAATTTATAATAAAATAAGTCGTAAAAGCAGCTTCAGCTCAAAATGTCTTAGGTAATCCCTTCTAAAATGTAGAAATTGTTGAATTCATTCGAACAAAACTCCAATCTATTATCTATGTAGAGACGTTTTACTTGCTTCTCAATCATTGCCTTCCATTCCTTGAAGGTATCAAATACACCATTCTTCTTCTTCAAGAAGAAAATCCAAACTTTTTTGGAAAAATCATTAATTATTGTCAACAAATAATATGCACATCCTTTAGATGCTCGCCGTTCTCCAAAGATCAGAACAGATATAATCAAGTGTTCCCTTCGTGCTATGTCTCCTTTTAGTGAATCTAACTCTCATTTTCTTCTTCCTAAAGATACAATGCTCACAGAACTTCAATTTATTGATACTCTGTCCATTAAAAAGTCATTTCCTGCTCAATTCGACCGTCCCATTCTCATTCATATGCTCAAGCCACATATGACAAAGTTTAGTAACTTCTCTACCTGACAAAGAAGGAGTAGTACAACTACATCTCCTGTAACTGTAGAACATTGCAAAAAATATAATTAAGTATGACCTTTTTTTTTTCCTTCATCACAACAACACCACCTTTGCTAACTTTCAGAACTCCATCTTCAATAATGTACTTCTACCCCTTTGGATCAAGGGTACTTAAAGATATAAGATTCATTGTCAAGTATAGAACATGCCTCACATCAGTAAGTGTCATGATAGTTTGTCAAACATTTTGATCCAGATTGTTCCAATTCCAGCTATTATACAAGGAGTGTTGTTTTCCATAATCATAGCACCTCTCAAAACGTCTTCATATGTTGTAAACCAATCCCTATTGGGACACATATGGAATGTACAATCTAAATAAAGAATCCAATCCTTACAAACTTCATATTCACTATCAGAAATCATAAGAGCTGTCCTTCACTTTGGCCATCTTCAAGAACACTAGCTTTTCCAGTATCCTCAGGTTGCTTTTCATTTTCTTTAGTAGTAGCCATTTTTAAGTTCTTTAATTTGTAGTAGTCAGCTCTAATGTGTCCCTTCCTTTTGTAAAAGTGACATGCCTTTTCTCTATGTCTTGACTTTGATTCGCCCCTCATTTTAGTATCAAGATTCCTATCTTGATTCCTCCTATGTACAATCAAGCCTTTTGCGTGACCCTTAGATCTAACCACAAGATGCTTCACTTGCTCCTTTAACAGTAAAGCATCGTAGACCTCATCAATTGTGAGAGTATCATGACTATAGAGAATAGTGTCCCTAAAAATCATATATGAGGATAGCAATGAACACAGCAAAATCAATCCAAGATCTTCCCCCTCATATTTAACCTTCATAAATCGTATATGAGGATAGCAATCAAGAAATCAATACAAATTTCTCATATTTAACCTTCAATCAGCTACAATTTCCAGTCATCATCCTGAATAGATGTAGCTTCATACATCCAGTGAGAATATAAACGTTGTTTCAAGTGTAAGTTATTGGTCAAACTTTTTGTTATACAAAGCTGTTTTACTTTCAACCACAATACAACGACATTTTTCTCTTTAAGAACATCTTGAAGAATCTAATTTGAAAGATGGATATGAATTTGGGACGAGACCTTTTGATCCTTACACTACTTTTTCTCTTGCATTCAAGTAGAAGGCATTTTAACAAACCCTAACAGGGTATCATCTAAATTCATTTGCGCGAGAACAACTTTTATCTTCACTCGCCATAGCAAAATTCTCGTGTTGCTATCCAAAAGTGGAATATCATATTTCATTATTGTTATGTGAAAAAATCAACATCACCCTGGTACCAGTTTGTGATGAATAAAACAAGATATATGTGCAAGATTAAATAAACCAAACAATCAAGAACACCAAAATTTACTTGAAAATCCTGAAAGTCCAAGAGTGACTAACCAAGAGGGGGGTGAATTGGTTATTAAAACTTTTTCTTAAATTAACTCAAGTTTTAATGTAATAGCTAATTAAACAATTAAACAAATACACACAAGTACAAAACCAAATAAGATCAAGTAATGAGCACAATGTAAAAACGATAAATTAACCTAAATTCAATTAATAAGCTTAAATATAAAAGCAATAAGTAAAAGAGAGAGAGAGATGATGCAAACGATATATTTGTGGAGGTTCAATCCAAAGCAATGATCTACGTCCCCCGTTACCAAGCTCTTCAGCACGAACAAGGCATTTTCAGTATGTTGATTGACTTATGATGTAATCCAACCCTTTACAATGCTTCCAATGACATACAAACAAGGAACACCGATCCTTATACAATATTGAGTTTTACGGGACCTCAACACGACCCACACTATTGAGCTTTACGGGACCTCAATAAAACCTACACAGTGACTTAGAATAAGGAGCACCAATCCTTATACAATGTTGATCTTTAAGGGATTTCAACACGACTCACACTTTATTAAAGTGATTTTACAATGAAATTCCTCTCTTGATAAATGATACAAACAAGTTAAGTGCTAAGAGAGGCTAACACTTTAATGAATTGTAATAAATGATAGTTCAAGTATTAGATGAAAAACTTTGATGAATATGATAATTAAAAATTTAGATTCAATCAAAGTGTTTCAATGAGAAGATGAAGAAATAAATTCTTCAAAGAATTATCTCAAGATGTATCTCTCTTTTAATGAATGTTTGTAACAAATTAAGTACTAAGAGATAAATGATAAACTTTGATGAATATGATAATTTTACAAGTTTGATTCAATCAATCAAAGTTTTTCAATGAGAAGATTAAGATGAAATATATACTATGTAAGTTCAAAAAGATATTCTCAAGAAATATCTCTTTTAAAATTTATATAAATAAGTTAAGAACAATGAGATATGAAAAACTTTGATGAGAGAAGTTGATTCAAGAAATTTGATTTAAAATCAAAGTTTTGGATATGAAGAAGTAGAAAGATTTATACAATATAATTGCAAATACCTTCTTCAAGAATATATCTCTCTTTGAAGGTTGATATAAAAAAGTTAAGCACAAAGAGATATAAAAAAACTTTGATGAAAGAAATGAATCAAGAAATTTGATTTAATAATCAAAGTTTTTGTTATGAAGAAATAAATGAAATGATAACAAAAATTAAGCTCAAAAAAGATTTCTTACAAATATATTTCACAAGGAAGCTCTTTTCATTGTTGTTGTGAGGAATGAAAGTAAAATGGTATTTATAGAAATCAAAACGAAAAAGTTCTGCCCAATCGGACGCATATACCGGATGATCAAACTACACGTTGGGTCAAAACAATAACATTTTAATTGTTGGTCCGGACGCGTCTGCCTGGTCAACCGAACATCCGGTTGATCGTTGACCGTTGACTTTGACCTTTTTTTTTAATTGCCTTTTTGATAGGTTTGAAAAATGTAGGCTTGTGAAGAATGTTTTCATTTTGAAAATCAATCTTACTTTTGATTAAAACATTTTATGCAAGTGATAATAAAAATAACTTTTCGTGCACAAAATGATTTTTGAGCTATTGTCATTCATTACTAAAGATTAAAGTGTTATACATTTACATATGATCTAGAATGCATAGTCTTTGATCTTGTTTCGAAGTTTCTTTCATGTTTGACTCTTGGCTCTTGAAACTTCTCGTCTTAATCTTTTTTTGATGTCGTCACTTATGCTCTTGATCTTGATTTTTCTTGGCGTTAATCTTTCAAGCTCTTATCTCGAATGATTTGACTTGAATGCTTACCTTTCATTTTGATCTTCATTTCGAGTCCGATTTATAATGTTTGATTGATTTTAACATTGAATTATCATCACTCAAAATTAATTGTTAGAAACAATATTAATCTTGTTTGTTATGATCAAAACATTAAGGATGAAGTCAACCATATGTCAACAAATCCAAGAAGGGAAAAAATCACTGATATAAGAAGAGAATTCACTAAATCAAAATCACTGATTTGTTACAAGATTTGATGCTCTCAACCAAATCTAATTGTTCTCTAATTCTGTGAAGAGATAATAACACATGGAATATTTATACAACCCCGAAAATTATGTTTTAGATGGAATGTCTATCTCAAAATTCGTCAAAATGCATAACAGGCCTGGGCTGGATAACACAACCACTTGAATGGCGTTCGTCGCATGGAGTGAACAAAAACACTAGCGCTTGAGCACTAAGCTCGCAAGTAGCGAACGATAGATTTCCTGTCTTTAAGCGCTCGAACGGAAGATGAGCGCTTAGTAAGCCAAAATCCAGCGACTTTTTCTCCTTCGTCCATATTCAAGGCCCCTTCATCCAAATTACCAATACCCAATAGAATTTGGGTCACACTTCAACAATTAATATTGATATTTCAAGTACAATAAGAATTTATATCTTCAATGATTCTACTTTTATAGATAATTTTGTATAGATAGTGTGATGCTTCTTCCAGCGAAGCTCCATGCATGACAATTACACAACAAGTGAACATCGGCCCGCACTCCATATCATCATGCCCATGTGACAATATTGATTAACCCCACATGAAAAGGCCAAACCCACATGGAGGGTCGAACCAATATACTGAAGCCGAACCCATATGAGGGTTGAGCCCTCATAGATGAAACGAGGCAGGTAGAGGTGCTGCAAAGGATCTTCCGTACAAAATCTTCCATTTATGGTTGATGTGAAAACACACTGCAACAGCCACTCTACCAAATCAACATGTCTAGCCCCTATCTGTCATGCTTAGGGCTGCAAAAGGTGATAACATTAAATATGCCTGAACCTAAGATTGATCGATTGATTCATATGACAACGTACCTCAATCATTAGTATGAGGCCATGTATATCTTCAACAAACGGTTCATAGTCACCCCCTTCTACTCTAACTTTGCTCGCAATGCTATATACAATCCTCGGATTCGAACTTAAGTCGTTTGCATCTAAAGCACGTCCCACAACCAAATATTACTGTTACAAAGGCTAACTTTATCGTCAGAGTGGCCACATGTTCTAACGGTTTATCCTAGTGTACAGAAAGAGCTACGTAGACGTGAGAATGATCCAAAATTTGTTGGCAATGTCTTTCCTACAAAAGAGGTCAAAAGTTATTTAAATTCTGTACATGTAGCAAAATTCTTATATCCTCAACAATTAATGAGTGCATAATGTTATCTAAATTTGGATTAATACTGTCAAAATATCAGTTCTAACACTATTTAAATGTGTTTCAAGAATTTTTTTTTTTTAAAAAAAAAAGCCAAAAAAGCCTAAAAATAAACCAACCCTTCATTTGTGGGTAGAATCTTTTACAAACGGCTTCAAAATGTTGATTGTCATGAAAAATAATTTAAATTGAGCAGTGGGTAGAATCTTTTACAAACGGCTTCAAAAGTGCCACGATATTATTAAACGGTAAGTGATCTTGCTGTCACAAATGTCGATTTTTAATCATGTACTATTTTGATTTGTTCCTTTTGAAAATAAATAAATAAAGAGAACCCTTGAATTCCTACGGACAAAATTGTCAATTTTCAAAATAGCATGATCTAATTCGTACGAAAATGAAGAAATATGTCATCTTTCGCCCATAGTTAGTAGTAAGTGTGAGGAAACACGTACTAAATATTGGGAATCTTGGAGTATTACAAATATCAAATATAGTTTAATAATTAATTAATTCCACGGCCACCATTTAGTCTGGTAAATATATATTAAATCTTTCAATTATAGTGATCCCTTCATTTTATTGATTTTCTTAGTCCAACCATCGGATCATATGTCACTCTCGTATACATGCAAATGTTATTATGTTTAAAATGTTTTACAAAGGTGGGATAGTACATACACTAAAACCAAAACCATCTACACTTACAATCATATTTGTGTGTGGTAGTTAGAATGGAATAATATATAATTGCTATAAAAAAGAAAAAGAAAAGATCTTTAAAACTCATTTGGGATTTCGAACCTAGTGCAGTGTATTAGGCACAGAATGGATATTGGTGCTTGGTGGAAGGGGATGGTAGTATTTGTGAATTTCTCAAAACGTGTTGATAAAAGTAACTTGAACGTTTGTAAACAGTTTATAACTATGAATTAAATATAAGAAAATTTTCATAAGTAAGAGTATAACTTTGGTCCATTTCAATAATAAGAAAATAAGTTTCAATTTTAAAAAATCAGATTTTTATTAATTTTTATTTATAATTTAATTAATTAAATATATTAAGGTCACAGATCTATATAATTTGGTCACAAATTCACAATTTAGTTAGTCACATATTATTTTCGGTCACAAATCAAAATTTTTAAATGTCAAAAATTATTTTACGTCATAATTCAAAAATTTTATAGGTCAAAATTTGTTCATCGGTCACAGATTCACAATTTAATTAGTCACATATTATTTTTCTGTCACGAATTAAAGATTTATTAGGTCACAGATTATTTTCGAGATCACAAATCAAAATTTTAATAAATCACAAATTATTTTTCTGTCACAAATTAAAGATTTATTAGGTCACAACTTATTTTCGAGGTCACAGATCAAAATTTTAATAAGTCACAATTTATTTTCAAGGTCACAGATCAAAATTTTAATAGGTTACAAATTGCTCATCAATCACAAATTATCCGAATCAATGGTCACAGATTAGCCAATTTAGTTGTCACAGTTAACCAAATAATCTGTGACCATCGCTCGACAACCGTCGCCACCCCGCCACCACCACCACCTCACAAGCTGGATCTGAAAATCACCACCACAGCTGTCGCCACCTCACAAAGTGGGACATGAAAATCACCACACAAAAATCACAAAACTACCCTCACTGTCGTTGCTCACAAGCACCATCACCACCACCTCACCAGCCGGATCTGGAAATCGCCATCGCCACCACCTCACAACCACCGATCCATGAATCCAACCATACCAACCACCAACCACACTGCCAACCACATTGAAATGAAACAACAGATCCAAAACCCCCCAAACCACCACCGCTGCAAGTGACGGGGGCGGTGTATAGTCTCAGATCGGCGTTACCCAACAAAACCCCCAAACCACAACCGCTGCAAGTGACGGGGCGGTGCACAACTGTCATTCACCTCGCTACCGCCGTCCACACCACCACGTGACACCACTGTAATTCACCATTAACCACGCACTACCATGAAATAAACACAAATCTCGTAGCTACCTCCGTGCGATGCCACCACCATCAACACCAACGCGGCGCCTCCATCACCACCATGTCACTGCACCCAAGCAACCATCATCACTGCACACATCGCCGCACCCAAAAATGGAGGAAAGGACCCTTGATTTGCAGCGCCTCCATAGAGAAACGTCGTCCGGCACCTTGATATGTGCACCGCCGTCAAACACCACCGCCCACGCTCCTCCCTGCTTGCACCGCATCATCACACACGACGATGCCGATTCGGGTTGCTGTAGCAATGATGGCGGCGTCGATCTGAGGGTAGAGGGATGGGTGGAGAAGAGAGGAAAGGAGATGCAGAGGCGACGACGAGGTGAAGAGAGAATGAAGGGAGCGGGGAGAGAGAAATTTCATATATGGTTTTGACGTGGTAAATTGTATATATTTAATTTTGTAAAATAATTATTAATTAAAATAAAACATCTGATTTTTGAACTATGGAACTTCCCACTTGATTTTAGAATGTTGAATTCTTAAGGTAGAGAAGGGTGTAATTTCCACTTAAACATAACCTAAATAAATTGAGATACTGGGTTTATGGATGACAAGAAGTTGGGATTTGAATGACAAAGGTATTCCGAAAAACCATAAATACAATATTTTTGGATAAAATTCATTTTCAACCATTTAACTTTTGTCTAGTTTCAACGACGTTACTAAACTTTAATTTATATTAGATAGGTACTCAACTTTAGTTTATTTCAGTTGGTAAGATAACTTCAATTTAAATTTCAAATTGTCTTCTCCAAAATTTATAAAAATTACTTCATTAACTCTATATTGTAACAAAATTCCACTTGATCACTGCATGACATGTCAATTTTTCACTACATTACATTACAAAAGAATTAAAATACCACTATTTCTCTGTCTATTAATAACAGCATGCATTGCATGGTGAATGTGAAGTAAGCCGTTATCTCGATAATAATGAGACAAGCAAATATTTGCTGTGAATTTAGATTTTGAAAAAGAAAAAAAAAAAAAAAGAGAGATTTAAAAAAATAGCAGATTTGTTCACTTTATCAATAATTGAGCCAGATCTTACCAAGCTGTCTTATTGGGAATAATAAGAGCATTTCTCAATACTCAAAGTTTCATATAAAAAAACCACACCTTCGGAGGAATTAAAATTCAGATTTTAATTAGGAACCCACTTTCAACCACATTTCATCATTTTTTTAAAAATTTTTTTTTTAATCAAAATCTACTCAAAAATTTAAATTAAACCCACCAAATAGGGGTATAATCTAAATACGTTGACATAATTCCCATTTTAATATTTTTGTTTCTATGCACCAATCGTTGCATGGTTGCCACATAAGCAATTTTGGTTGGTGACGAAATGTTACAAATTGGTGAAATTTAAAACTAGATTGAAGTTAAGTGACTCAATTGAGACAAATTAACTTTCAGTGACTCGAATGAAATTTTGCTAAAAGTTCAGTGTCTGTGGTTGAAATTTAACCAAATAAATTGGGGGTTCTAGGTATTTTTTTGTTTTAATAGAGCAAAGAGTTTAAATATAAGGGAACTATTAATACATTACGATCTTACCATCAAATTAACTACTCAAACTAGCATAAATAAATCAAACACTACTTCAAATCCCATTTATCCTAGATATATTTCCAATTCTCCATACAAATATAATATTTCCTTACCTAACTCTGGTATACAGTAAAACTCATTGCAATTTTATTAATCACCCTCGATCCCGTTAGTACAAGTATTGGAGTTACAGCTATAAGGGCCACTGTAGTAGCTACTTTGGCTAGAACTCACCCTTTATAAGAGAGAATGTCCAGAGTGCTTATAAATTCACAAGGCCTTCAAAGAGGGTTGTAGAATAAAATTAGATCGTTACAACTACACTGTTCCTTTCACTTTTATAATTGAAAATTGGTGTGAGCATCTCATCAACATGGACGAAGTCAATGAAGTTGAACTACATGTATAATTACATTAGTTACAAGATGCACATAGCAGGTGAATACCTTGGTCTCAAGTCACCACAAAAGCACTTGAAGAACCTGTAAAAGGCTTAATTGATCCTAGAAGACTCTTTGAAGAACCAAAATGACTTATTCTGTACACACCTGAAGCAGCTGTTTCCGGTATTCTCCATTCAATAGTAGCATAACTTATAGGACAAAGTTTAGCAGGTCTCGACCATATAAAGCGAAGGCAGAAATCGTCATCATCATAAGCAGGAACCCATGAGTCCTTCCCTTGAAGAATCTCCACGAGAGCAAAAGTACTTTCTGTCATAAGGTCATTTCTCGGGGATGCTGACCAGAAAGCGACTGTCACATTGTCACCCCTCTTAAAGGTGGAGCTGTTGGGCACATCTGTTTTGACATCACCAAATTTCACACCTGGAGGAGTTGCATCCAGCAGAACTGGTGGTAATAAGCTTATTTGCTTGCCTAGAAGATTCTGGGGTTCTGGGCCAGATTGCACTGATTGTCCACTGATAAGGTACGTTGCAAGCTTCTTGAACTCCTGAATGTAGGCATTGAGAGTATGCGGGCCATATAGTGTTGAGGCACCCTGGAAATGATGTAATGTTACAAGGATTACCACCATATACGCAAGATATCGGTCATAGTGAAATGTAGACAATGTAGTGATCTACTAGGTATAATTGTTGAAGACATTATTTAAATGACTAAGCTTGTCCATTCTATTAATAGTTTAACCTTTTAGATAAGGTAATTTGAAATGAAATCGGCCACAAATTTTTGAAAATTGTGCTCGTGTAAAATTAGATAAAAAATGAATCTAGTCTACTCGTGAGGGGACATGTTAAAAACACGATTTAAATATATCAACTTCAGATTTTAGAAGAGGTGATTCAACAATATATATATATATATATTTTTTTCAAATGTATTTCTTTTTTGGATCAATTCTGATTGTGCTCCACAAAATGATACTAGCTCCTATATATTACAGGAAAACCTCCGATCCTTGTAAATCTGAGCATTCTAATTCCAACTAAATACAATTCCCGGTTCTAAATATCACGTTTAGCCGCAGATAATTTTCAAGGAATGCATTTCTAAAGGTGAGCTCTCTAGTTTGTGACAACCATTAATTCAACATTACAGCAAAGGTTTTTACCATCTTCTTTACCGTTATTTAGACACTGACCTCATATCTCTGTATCTGGTACTCCTCAAAGGTTGTTACATATTGCGAGTATGCATTAGTGATCCCAGCTATCACTACATGGACATTTCCATCAAATTCTTTGCTACCTTCAGTTGTGAGAACTGTTTTCACGGCATCTCGGAGCCGTCTTCCAGCCATTGTTGTGACCTCTGTTAATAAAAGGCAAGAAATTCAACGTTCGTGAAGAGTGAGATATTTATTCATCATGAAGAATGCTTTTAGACTTCATTTTTGTGCTTAGGATAACCTCGAGTAGGTCTTACATCATATTTAAGGAGGCCATGGAACAAATTGCTAGACCTAAAATAAAATTTTATCAAATTTTGAGAGCATTAAAATGAGAATACTGTTTGTGCAACTAATTTATTGGAGTTAGATGTCAACGTTCATATTTTCATCTGCTTTCATAGAGAAGGTGGTGATGCATAGTTTCTACTGGTCTAGAAAATAACTAGAACACTAAATAAAAAAGGATTATATGAAACTATTTACTCACACCAAAATAAATAAGTGAAACAAAAATATAAAAAAGCAATTCTCAAGAGTCTTCGAAAGCCAGTCATTACATTATCTCCCAATGAAATTTGAAGCACGATCCTTTGAAGACAAAAGTTTAATAAATAAAAATTTTCGCCTCTAATAGCTCAAGATTTTAGATGAAGTGGTTCAATATGATGTTAGAACTAGCAGAAATCTGGGGTCAAGTCTCAACACCACCCATTTATGAAAATCGTTCATGTGTCAAGCATTTGATGAAAAAAGAATCCAGCATGTGAGAGACAAAATTTAAATAAATAATTTTGTTCCATCTCTAATAGTTTAAGGTGTTTGATGAAGTGGTTCAATTTGTAATTGCTAAACATAGCCAGCACACTACTTGCTACATCTTTTCATTAGCCTGCCACAACAGGAAGACAAGGAATTATTAAGAATCATCTGATAATATTTGAAACCAATATAAAGCAAGAGAACTCTCAAACTTTATCCATCTCAATAATATTAAGGACAGTCTGGTATAGAAAATATAAATATTTTAGCATGCTTAAAAGAATACAAAATAAGATAACTTACTACCTCCAGGTACACTGAGAATGACCAGCTGCCCTATCCTCAGAATCTGAACTGGAAGTATTGCAGGCTGCGAATCACATGGATAAACCCTATTATCATTGATCTAAGTTCATATGTGCACCGTTAAGTAAGAAATAAAGTAAAAGATTGGAGACAAGAAAATTATTTTAATTCATAACAGCGTAATTACGATGACTTCCCAACCAAAGATTAAACACACTTAATAACTGCACATACTGATTCCTTTTAAGTATATTCATAATGAAAAAGAGTTGGGGTCTAATTTCTATTCAACTATATATTCATAATGAAAAAGAGTTGGGGTCTAATTTCTATTCAACTATTCATCTCCCTTAAAATATGGCCTGGAGAATTTAGATGCCATTAGCTGGCATTATTAATTCAGTTGAACCGAGATAATCTCAGAAACTACATAATCATTACAAATTTCACATATAAGAAATTACATTTATCCTCCACTAGAAGTTTTGGAAGTGATTAATCTATTTATACTCTCCAAGTATGGTGAGCCACCTCGTGCATACTTAGAAGATCATATGGATGTTGATTTAACAATTTTAAAAATAGACGAAGTCGACTATAGGTAAATGCTTGTTATTTTCAGAAGTTGAAAAATATGATATCAAGTCTACAACGATGTTGACTGGGTAGGTTCTACAACTGACTGAACATCTACCTCAGGTATTGTACCTTCGTTGGCAAAAAATTGGTACCATGCAGAAATATAAAGCAAAATGTTATAACTAGATCCATTAACTAATTTGAATTTAGAGGCATGGCATAACGAAATTGTGAGCTTATGTGGTTCAAACCTGCTGGGAGAATTGGAAATAAAGCTTCAAGAGCCAATGAAGCTATATTGTGATAACAATGCAGTAATTGACAATACTCCTAGCCCAGCACAACATGACACAACGAAGGACGTTGACATAGTCCAACACCGTATCTGAGAAAATTCAAAGTGGCTTTATTTTCATTTATCTTCTACTTCCAGATGGTCGACATTTTCGCTAAAAGGAATACCTATCCAACATTTAGTTTCATGGTAAGCAATATTAAAAAAGATATACCTATCCAATATTTAATTTACTTGGAACCAAGCTGGGTAGGGAAGATATTTGAGCCAACTTGAAGGTGATCACTAAAAGCTGACTAGATTCCTTAATTTATAGGATTTAGTTATCCATATTTTATGTAATTAATCGTGATAGAAATTATAGAATAAGTGTAATTAAAAAAGAATCCAATGAAGATAGAGAATTTGTAAAACTATTCTCGTTTTCTCAAATTACAAAGAGAAACCACCTACCATTTTGTCTTATACAAAGAAAAGGAAACTGAATAAGATATCCTAAATAAGGAAACAAATCTATAATCCAACTTGTCTAGGAATTGATTGAACAAGGAAAGTCAAATCTTAAAACAAATTATATGATTTTGTCAATAGTTTGTTTAAGATAGGCCCGGGAACGAATTCACCGCCGTATGGTTGACCGGCCATTACTAGCAATTTCGGCTTCATGCAGGCGAGTTGCAGCCTGCAATCTGAACCGAGGACGGGTTTTTGGGGTTAGCTCGCCCGGGCGACTGTTTACCAAAAACACAGGTCTCCGCAAAGTCGTAAGACCATGTATGGGGGTTGACGCCTGCCCAGTGCCGGAAGGTCAAGAAAGTTGGTAGCCCTGTTGTGTATCGTTAGAGATTCATAGCAACAGTTTTAGGCTTAATGGCAACTATCATTCATATAACTATTCGAATTGGACATTTCACTAAATGAGAATGAAATTTTGGACTTCTCCAACACGTTTCCATGCAAGGGTTGGAATTCCTTCGTAACATTGTGTATATTTACTCGATCTATATAATTTGACTAAAGACAAAACAAAAGAAACCTTTCAGCTTCCAACCTGTCCTTGCATAGCTTAATACACGATCTTCAATTACAAATAAATAAATAAATAAATAAATAAATACAAAAGGACATAGATACATCTGATCTAAATTATGGATAGACACAAACTATTTACAGTTCATGATTGGGTAGTTTCAGTTGGTAAGTTTTTTACTACAATATTTAATTCCCAGATCCAAGGCACTCCAGATATTAAGTTACAAATTTGATGGAACTAGGCAATTAAAAGATATACTAAAAGATTGAGAATTTCTATCCATTTTGAAAATGTCTGTGTTACGTGCCCTTATTTGAGAGTGCGTAAATAATTTGTTAATAGGTAAAGCATCAGGATCGACTTTACGTAATTTACCTATGTTTGCAAATTAATATATCTAGGATTCTTCGAGGGATCCTGTCCTCCTTTAATGATTCAATTCGAGGTGAACCGACCTCTTGATAATGATTTCTTGAGAGAAGATTCAAGTTCCCTTCATTCATGGCATAAAGCCTTTAAATAGAAATTACAGAACAGAGGTTGCAGCACCTCTATGGAATGACAGTAAAATAACAAAGAATTGATTAACTTTTCTAAAGACAACCCTACGATTAAGGAAAAGAATAAACTACATGATGGTCTGAATCATTCTCTGACATAATAATTAAAGCCAATATTCACGTCTTCCATAAACAGCCCACATATGAGCTATCCTTTTAGTGCACGTATCAACTTCCTCCCCTGTTAAAATGCCCCTTGTCCTCAAGGGGAATTGCAGGAAATCTTGCCGTAATCTCTTCACTATCTTCCCAAGTAGCATCTGCAACATCTTTATCCTTCCACAGCACCAGCACTTCTCTTCTTCTTCCTAATGAAACGTGTATCCCCAATGGCCAGAGGTTGTGGACCGTTTCTGTAACCTGATTTGCAAATGAAGGGAGTTCACTTGAGATTATATCTCTCTTTAGAAGCGACACATGGAACACCGGATGGGTTTTGGCATTCTCAGGCAACTGTAAATGGTAAGCCACTTGACCAACCTGAGCCAGCACCTTGAAAGGACCCTTGGCTGCCAACTTCTGATTTTTTCTCTGCGCAGCTAATTGTTGGCGTTAGGGTCTTAATTTCAAATAGACAAATTCACCAACCTCAAAGCTTCTCTCCACATGCTTCTTATCATACTGCACCTTCATTCTATTTTGAGGTACCAACAGAAGCCTCTTCGCTTCCTGTATCAACTCATCTCTGTCCAACAGAAACTGATCTACTGATTCTACCTTGGCTGTCCCATGAACATGTGCAATAATAGCTGGAGGGTCTCAACCACACAATATCTGGAAGGGAGTTCTAGCAGTAGAAGTATGAATGCTGGCATTATAACAAAATTGAGCCCAAGACACCCATTTAATCCAATCGTTTCAGGCATACCGTAAAGCTTAAAGATGTTATCAAAGAAGACTTGAGCAATAGAAGTGGCTGTCTATGGGTGGCTAATTGGAATAAAATGTGCAAATTTGGACAGCCTGTCCACAACTACAAAAATTGCAGATTTACCCTTAGAAGTTGGAAGACCTTCTTTGAAATCCATTGAAATATCAGTCCATACATGATTTGGGATAGGTAAGGGACTCGAAAGACCTGCTGGTTTGACCAATTCGGCCTTGTGGGTTTGGCAAACATGACAAGATCTTATGAAATTTCGTACCATCCCCTTCATTCCCTTCCAATAAAAATTCAACCTTATACGATGCAAAGTTTTATGTAAACCCTCATGAGTGCTGCTACGATACTCGGAAATTATGGAAGGAATTAAAGAAGATTCATGTCTAAGATAAATGCAACCCTTGAAGAAAATGATACCTTCTTTAAGTTCCTGGGGTCCGATTGCTTCTCCTGCTGCAATCTTCTGTTCTAAAGCCTGTAATTCTAACTCTTGTTTGACTTCTTCTTTGATAGGATCAACCCAATGACAAACTAGTTGAGAGATAGCTTGTAACTCCCCTTCTTGTTTTCTAGACAAAGCATATGTCACTGAATTCTCACTCCCTTTCTTATAATCAATTGTGAAATAAAACCCCATTAGTTTTACCCGCCATTTTTGTTGAGCCAAGGTTGTGATGTTTTGGGTTAATAAATACTGTAAACTTTTCTGATCCGTGCGAATGATAAACTTAGCACCCAACAAATATGGACGCCATTTGTGGACTGCACTAACTAAATCTAACATTTCTTTTTCATAAGTAGAGAGGGCCAGATTTTTACCTTTCAGAGCTTGGCTGAAATAGGCAATAGGCCTATTTTCTTGCATTAACACAGCCCCAAGGCCCATTCATGATGCGTCACACTCAATTACAAACAATGCTGAAAAATTTGGCAAAGCTAAAACAGGTCCTTTCGTCATGACTTCCTTGTGTTTTACAAAAGCCTCATTGGCTAGAGTATTCCACTCAAGTGCCCCCTTTTTTTAACATGAGTGTGAGTGGTCTAGCAATGTCTCCATAATGCTGAATAAACTTCCTATAATATCCAGTCAGACCGAGAAAATTGCGTAACCCCTTGAGCGTAGTTGGTTTAGGCCATTCATCTATGGCTGCTATTTTCTTTGGATCCATAATTAAATGCCACAAATAAGTGACCTCTTGTGAACAGAATTGGCATTTCTCCTTCTTCACAAAAAAATCATGAATCTCTAATCTTTGGAAAACCAACTCCACATGTTAGATGTTCTTCCCAATCACCACTATATATCAGGATATCATCAAAAAATACTAACACGAACTTTCGCAGAAAATCATGAAATACCTTGTCCATAGTGGCTTAAAAAGTTGATGGTGCATTGGTCAATCCAAATGGCATTAATAAGAACTCGTAATGCCCATGATGAGTTCGGAATGCCGTCTTTTCCACATCTGCCTCATGCATCCTGATTTGATGGTATCCAGAGCGAAGATCTAACTTAGTAAAAAATCTAGCACAATGTAATTCATTGAGTAACT
The DNA here is from genome assembly GCA_019395295.1 of Osmanthus fragrans. Taxonomy (NCBI): domain Eukaryota; kingdom Viridiplantae; phylum Streptophyta; class Magnoliopsida; order Lamiales; family Oleaceae; genus Osmanthus; species Osmanthus fragrans. The sequence goes on along the minus strand of CM033362.1, from coordinate 20,978,232 downwards.
CATCAATCACCAAGATAGGAAATTAATCTTTTATTGTGACTCGGTTAAGGACACGATAATCAACACATAAACGCCAAGATCTATCATGCTTTTTCACCAAGAGAACCGGTGAGGAATAAGGACTAGTACAACTTCTTATTACCCTAGATTTCAATAAACCAGACACTAGCTTTTCGATCTGATCCTTCTGATAATGTGGATATCTATATGGTCTTACATTTACAGGTATTGAACCAGCAATTAGAGGAATTTGATGATCTTGTTTACGCCTTAGGGAGAGTCCAGTAGGCTCCAAAAATATACATTTAAATCTCCAGCAATGGCAGTATTTTCACATCAACTTTATCTCCACTCTCATTAACTCCTAATTGGATGGCTTGTGCTACAATAAAAAAAAACCTCTTAGATTTATCTAGATTTCTGTGTGTATCTCCTTCCTCTACAATTCGATTTGCGGGTCCTCTCTCCCCCGCAATTCTACTGCTCTCCCCAACCACCAAAATCGCATCCATAATTGTGTATACTCCCTGATTATTGGGCCAAGCCCGATCAACCATTCAGTCCCCAAGATTGCATCACAACCTTCAATAGGCAATATGAAAAAATCAACATCAAACTCGAGCCCTTGAATTTTCATTGGAACTTTTTTACAAACACCAGGGCTTTCCATTTTTTTCCCATTTGCTATTGACACTCAGAAGTTTCCTTTGGTTTCAATCCTAATATGGCTGCAACTTCGTCATTTAAAAAGTTACGGGTGCTCCCAGAGTCCACCAAAATGGTGAAGCCGAGAGTTCCAATTTTTCCATGCACCCTCATGGTTTGTGGTGGCTGCGTACCATAGATAGCATGGAAACTAATTTGCGGTGCCTCATCTAATTCATTATCTTCTTCCTCATCACCACTCTCCTTTGCTTTATCAAAGTCTCTTTCAATAAAAAACAGCTTCTTGCATCTGTGCCATGGTCCAAACTTGTCATCACTATTAAAACAAAGGCCTTCTCCCTTCTTTCCTTTAGCTCTGCCGGACTGAGACGTCGAATAATTGGATTTCAAGATTAGGTCAGTGCCGTTGATGGACACTGTGGTGGCATAGAAATTAGGGAAGCTCGAGCTAGTGCTATTGTGGTTCTCTTCATCTCGTCAAAGGAATTCTTCATGTTCAAGAATTTAGCCTCATAAACTCGGGCCAAGCCGATAGCCGCGGTTTCAGTTTCTAGGCCACTCGCCAATACATCTGATCTAATAGGCTCATTCAACCCACTCACAGAGCAGCCCATTTGCTGTTCTAAGGTTAATTTTCCTACATGCCTCATCAATTTCTGAAACTCTGTACTATATTCATGTACCGTTCCCTATTGCTTTAATTTGGATAAATCCAAAAAAAAAAAAAATTGGAAAATTGGAAGTCCAAAAATGTGTGTAATTCTCTTTTTAGGGACTCCCAATCCAAATATTTTATGTTCTCTTTGAGTTGTTGGTACCACATCTGCGCATCTCCTTCTAAATGGAACCCAGCTATGGTACCTTTTCTTCGTCATCAGTGTCCTGAAAATTGAAAAATTGCTCAGCACGGTAAATCCACCCTGTCCGATCTCCCGTCCCATCATAGCGAGGAAAATCTAATTTAGCAGTTTGAAATTTAGTGGTCGTTGAGCCTTCCTTTCCCTTTCCCTTCCTACTGGATCCTAATCCTGCCTCCATTCCGCTAACATTCTATGACATCGCCTCAATCTGTGTAGACATTGCCTGGAACATATTTTCCATGAGCTTCACCGTTCTTTCCTCACTGGCCCGCATCTCTTGTTGCAATTCATGTCATAACGTTGATTGAACAGTTTTTAGAGAACCGATTTCCACTTCAAGCCGCTCCAAATGATGGTCCGACATATCTGGCTTTAATACCAAGTTACGTGCCTCCGTTTGGGAGCACATAACTAATTTGTTAACACGTAAAGCTCCAAGATTGACTTTATGCAATTTACCTATGTTTACAAATTAATATATCTAGGATTCTTCGAGGGATCCTTGTCCTTATTTAATGATTCAATTCGAGGTGAACCGACTTCCTTGATAATGATTCGTTGAGAGAAGATTCAAGTTCCCTTTATTCATGGCATAAAGCCTAAAAATAGAAATTAAAGAACATTGGCTGTAATACCTCTATGAATGACAAGAACATAAAAAGAATGACACGAAAATAACAAGGAATTGATTAACCTTTCTAAAGACAACCCTACAATTAAGGAAAAGAATAAACTATGTGATGGTCCGAATCATACTCTGACATAGTAATTAAAGCCAATATTCACGTCTTCCATAAACAGCCCACATATGAGCTGTCCTTTTAGTGCATGTATCAGTCTAAAAGATACAAATCCAATAATATAAGAATATAACATATAGTAATATGATGGTAGCTCACCGTCCAATCGTAAGGCAGTTTCATTTCACCCGTATTAAATAGAATGGGCTTTGAATGTTGACAATCAACTTGTTCCTGGTTTGGCTTTTTAAGTAAGTAGGACAACCATCTCCAAAATGCCTTCCCCTGGATGAGAGGGCAGTTGGGGGAGAATTAGAGAAAGATACAGAAAACATAAATATACTACTTTTTGCTGATCGTATACAACTGTGATTTACACAATATATATCCAACAGTAGTACCTTGACATCCCCTTGCTTAAAATCAAAAGAACCAGGTCCATCTGTTGTCCCAGCAGCAAATGAAAATCCCATTGCAGCAGGACAGGTTTTTACAACCTCGGTACCTCCTCCTTGTTTCAAAATTGTCACCTCAAGCTTGGAGAAATCCACGTAAGTATGGCGAAAATCAACCTTTCCCTTTAATTGCTCGAATGCTGTATGAAAAAGTTCCACTGCTTTCTTAAATTGTCTATCTCCAATGATACGTGTACTTTCAAATTCATCTGTGCTGCCATGCAACCAAGAGATGAGATTATAGTTTAAATCAGATCAGCACAATCCACTCCTGAAGAAATTGTCAAAGCAAGGACATGTTTCTGCCAAATAGAAAACTATGAAAGTATGCATACCCAGGACCTCGGCCAAAGCATAACTTATTTTTCCCACCACAGGTACTATGATTGAAGTCACAAGGTGACCCTGTATCCTTGCAGAAGGCCTTGAGAACATTTGGGCTAACATCTCCACAATTGGTCTGACAAAATGCAGATACGAATCTTGGCCTGTCTGCTTGCCTGAGAGCACTCCGTACCCGTTTTGCAAGGCTCTTAAATCTGGTTGCAGGTTTGCTCGAAGAAGATTGGAAAGAAGCATTAAGTTCATGTAACTCACAATCTGTTTTGAGACAGCCACAAAGAAATGCTCCAAGGTAAACTACCTTCTTATTTTGAAATTGCAAGTAGCAAGATAAACAAAAATGTTACAGGAGGCTAAGTACATAGGTTAGGAGTTAGGACCCTCATTGTCACACTCATAAAGAACTAGAAACATGTGGTCACACATTTCTACAAGTCAACACTTAAAACAGCGATATTTTATATTTTATATAATACTGCAACATTATTTGGATAAGTATATAATACGTACGATTTTCATGAACAAATGGAATAATGTTTGAGATTCTTGGTGGGTTCACTTTAGCCTTGAATGCATCAGAAGGTTTACTTCCACTACAATCCTGATCAAACCAGTCCTCCATAAACCGTGCAGCAGCTCCTTTGTTGTCCCCACTTATCAGCGGGTTTGTACGGCTCATAGAAGTTCCATGTACTGCAAACCAATTGAAGCTACCTACTGGACCCCATTCATCATCAACAAACTTCAAAAGGGTCATATCTTTATCAACATCATATTTGTATATATTGCGCTCTTCTGCAGGGTTATTGAGGTAAGCACTTGGACTGCGATTAACACCAGCATCTAAAAGCTCCCCTGCAAATTCAAGGCCAAACCCAGTGAGAATAGCATACAGAGGTCAAATATGCATTACTGACGATTTTCTTCAAAGTACTGTTCATGCCTTCTTGATTGCTATTCCACCAGAAACCAACACAAGTGTATGAACCACAAAATCAAAGACAACAGGCTAAAGGAACTGACCCTAGCAATTCTGCTATTGATGGCACTTGATAAACTCAAACAATATAAACAAAGGAAGATCAGTTATTTTTAATACAGAAATCCAAGGCCAGCTAATAAAGGCAAATTTAACTTCATAACAGGCAACAAAAGAAGCCCGGGGTTAAATGGAGATGAGTAAATTAAGGAAATTGCACCCTTCAATAAGGATAATAGAGATTCAAAAATCACAATAATATTATTAACGGAAATGAAGAACAAATACATTAAAGTTTCATCTGAGTAGTAATAAGGAAAATATAAATGCTAAACGGATAGAATGAAAGATTATTTGAGGAGCATATAGGGTAACACATCCTTCCCTTGGAAAATTTAAGATTGTGCTAAGTCAAAACTTCAGAAAATTTAAGAGATTAGTTATTAGGCAATACCATTTTTGTGAGAGGTATGCAAATGAAAACACTTTTAGAAGGCATTTAACCTGATACTATTAGTGACTGAAAGTGGAAATCTAGTGTAAAAAACAGATCGCTAAAAAGGTTAGTTACATGATATGGCGTTTGATGACGCCTCTAATACGTCAGTATTTGGTATTTGGTAAAACACATAGACTGAGAAATGCTGGAGGGCAGTTGCCATATATTTATATTGTCAAATGAGAAGAAAACACAAGTGAAAATAACATGGACTTAATTGGTTGTTTTTTTTCTTTTTTTTAACTAAAGTAAATTATTTTCTTTGTGTTCATTGCACAAAGTGGATGAAAGACTATTAATATAAAATGACTATTCCAGCCATAATATCAACATATATGCACGACGCTGTGAAATCAACTCAATCAAATATAAATAAAAAGTTTCTTTATATCACTTTTTCATTAACAAACTAATAGTATTAAAACCAAATTCCATTACCTTTATTCACATATATTGATCCAGGTCGAAGATTATCATGTGCTTGTATGATGCTCTGCTCAATGCCATCAACAAGGACATCAAAGGATTGGCGCACAAAACCAAAGGATGTTATAAGATATACAAAATATTGAAGATAACCCCCCGGGCCAGCATGGGTATGAGTGGCACTAATAGCAACATTGTTTTTTGTGTAAAGATTTCCATACCTGTAATAGCAACAATTACATGCTTAATCGAATATCCACAATATTAAAACACTGCTATAACAGGATATTAACAATAAGGAAAGGTTGTAAATTTTCTATTTGACACTCCACAATAGATAGCAAATTCTATAAGTGCACGTTTGGCATATGATATTGGAAATGGAAAAGGTTAATTTTTTATTTTTTTTTTGAAAAGGAAATGGAAAAGGTTAAATAACAAAAAGAAGCTATAAATTGTTTTTTAAGTACTGTCCAATCCTGTCTCCAAAAAATCTGGGTAAGACACAATTAGGAGGCAAATAACAACCTTGCCTTCAACCTCTTGAGTACTTCAAGTGTCACGAGTTGTGATGCCAAACAAGCATCAAGATTCACAAACACAACCCGGTTTCCTTGTGGCTCCGCCACTATGAATGTACGAGCTCGCAACCTCAAGTGGATTCCAGATGTAGTCTGATACGTTTTAGCATAACCCATCATGTTAATATCAGCTGCTGGCCCAGTGATGTCATAGCTTCCGAGCCCGATCAAGTAGTTGGAAGCTGATATTACCCCTTTACTATTCTCCATCAATAATAACATCAAAATCGTAAACCAAATCATTATAATACGTTGCTCCATCATTCCTCTACTGAATAACCACAGTTTTGGTCAATCCCTAAGTTCCTTTAGCAATGGCAAAAAACATTTAAAATTTTCTATAAAATTATTTAAAAAAAAAATACATATTAATAAACCAAAACCACATTTAGTTTGTATTACGAACAAATACTATAGAATTGTGCTATAAAATTATCAAAAATAACATTTTAAAAACTAATAGAAACTAACTGCTTACAGCTCAACTGCAAATTACCAAGAAATTCTTAGCATTAAGAACTATAAAGGATTCAATAAAATTATGCGATTAAAATTATTAAAACCTCGAATGAAAATTTAGAATTTAAGCCCAATTTAACTGCTTAACTCAACTTCGAATTAACAAGAATTTCTAAGAACTGATAATTCTACCAATCTTTGAATATTGATTATCGCGATCAAACAGAAGAAATAGGTACCAGAAACAGAAGGGACAATAAATTTCAGTGCGTTATTTGGGAGGAAATGGTTAATTATATTTGGGAGGAAATAATAATTAAGTTTAAAATGTATGAATGGTGGCTGAAAACTGTTTTTAATTAATTTTTTGAAACTAGGAAATTTTCCATTTTTCTACTTTTGCGCTGTTTGATAGCCTTTATTTTTCAATGGTCAAATTAAGATATAATCTTACGTGACTTTGAAAAATTAAATTTAAAAATTTTTTTTTTTTTTTTATTTAGCAATAGAAACAAATTCTAAGATAAATAAAAAAAATTATCCATTTAATTGACAAAATTATGCATCATGTTATTCATTCATCACTTAAATGATAATTTAATTATTAAGTTCAACAAATCAATATCTATGAAAGAAAAAATAAAATCAAAAAAAATTCAATTCCCGGTAAAACAATTCCAGGCAATTCAATTCCCTGGAGTCCAATTCCTTTTCCACCCATTTTCCACCAAAAAAAAGAAAATACGAAAAAATTAAAGGCCCATAAATCGAATAAAAATAGTTATTTTTTTGCTTGATATATCATTCGTTCAACAAACGATGAAAGTGAAGGAAAAAAAAGGAACTAAAAAATTAGAAGCCTATTTTTAAATCAACAGTATCAATGAAAGTACGTTTTATTTTTAAATCCACAGTATCAATTTAACGTATTTCAAACTTTGTATAAACAGATTGAAAGAGAACTAGTAGGAACATTGGAAGAAATTGATAGAGAAAAATTAAATAAAAGTAAAAAAATGATCGAATAATGCCAACGTAACTGAGGTCGATTTGATTTTTCAACTTTTTTTTCTCTTCATTTTCTTTAATTTCTTCTTGAGTGATGAATTGGTAATACGGTGCATAGTTCAAGTGACCATTGATATATATTTTTAAGTTCAGTTATGAACTAATAACATTTAACGAAGTTTAGTAATCATTTAGTTACATTTTTAAGTTCAGTTATTAAGTAGTAATATATGGCAAAATTCAGTGACCATTCATATAATTAACCTGGAGGAAATATGGGGAAATGACCATTGACCACCCATGTGGATTCCATATCGACCTTTGACCTAAAAATACATTAAAAAAAAAAGGTTAAAACTAACAAAAAATCAAAAATATCCTCAAAGGAGAAAATGAAAAATCTCACAATCTCTCGCACCTGGCTCCAAGCAACTGTATAGTCGAAATATTGAAAAAAAATTACTGACGTCGACACCACACAGAGAGCCCAACGGCCAAGGAGAAAGAGAGGTTAGTAGCTTTGACGGTTTCACTACTATATTGGAGCTGCTAGATGATCAGCATGTAAAAATGCTACATTAGTCCTTACTTTGGCCCTTGTACCAGTTGAGAGATATGCAGTACTCAGGGCAGATACTCGATGCACTACTATGTCAATTGCTAAGTCTAGTCGACGGCGATACCCTCCACTTCGACCTCGGGGGCAAAGTCGACAGTTTCTCCATGTTCAAGTTTATCTTGATCACCGAACCAAAGATTACGGGCGATGAAGCTGCTCGTGACAGTACCCAAAGAAGCAACAGACTACATGACGATTATTTCCAAGGACAGGGGAGGGTGCTTCTATCACAGTTGTTAGACGCAATCAGGGGATGTGACCAGATGTTAAACAAGCTAAAGCTAGGGTTGGTCTACATCTTGGAGAACGTGTTGCGATGTCACCATAAGAAGATTGCGATTGACTTCTTCCATCTAGAGATCGTCGACGACATTGATGTCTTCAACAATTATCCGTGGGGTCGGAGATGTTTCGAGGACACCGTACATGTCTTCACCAGATCGCACTCGAAGTCGAAGGGATCCGTGAGTAAGTATGATACCTATAGATTGCCCTGACGGTGCAGATAAATGTTTAACATAATCAATGTTAAGATATTTTTTCTACTGAATTTATATATAATAATTGTATGTATTTGCAGATCTGGGGCGTATGAGACCATCTCCCTACTGGGTACCCACTTAGCTAGGCGAGGGGAGACACTGCCATCAAATGCATCATTGACAAGCATCTCGAGCGGACGGATGTCCCTCTGGGAAATAGTTATCGGTTATTCTTGACAACCCTCATATGAGTATTATACATTTGTAATTTACATTATATGTAGTTTAAAGATGGTGTTTGGTGGGGATTAAACTTCGATTTTTTAGTACATTGTGATGGAAGTTTTTGAAATGTGTGGTTGAAAAGTTGTGAGACCCATGAAAGATGTGGTTGATACTGATTGTTTGAATTTGACTTAAATTAAGATCAGATTTTAATTGGTACCAAACGTGCTAAAAATCTCATTACATGATCGTTAAGGAGTTTAAATGTCAACATGTCTGCTTGAAGTAATAACTAAGCTAATGCCGTCAGATGAGGAAGAGGGTTAGGGTCTTGTGCGTGAAATAGCCATTCCGCACACCCAAAAAACCCGATTCGATTCTGGACCGAGATTGGGTATGTGAATTGAATATAATTTATTGATCAGCATTTTGTATGAGTTTGCAATTATAAATGAAGTTAATAATTTTTATTGTTATTCTTTGTGTAGGAGCACGGTCAGTTGATCGATGATCGCCTCCGTCGAGGACATCACCTCCGTCGATGGTATCACCTCCACTAAGGAGATCTCGTTATCCCCCGTCCAGACACCTCCTTTATGGATCTCTTGCTGGCTGCTAGAGTCGTTAGTTGGATGATTGTATGCCCGTCTGACTAAATACATAGCAGAGGAGGTTGGCGCACTGCAACGAGGGTTGATAGGAAGGGTCGACGATCTAGGACGACAGTTGATAGGGGTCGATGACTTATCCTACGATGTTGGAGTGTTATGTGGCCACTTCGTAGACCTTCAGGATGAGGTCGCAACGCTCTAAGGTGATATAGTTGGCAGGCGATGGAGGTTCGGAGAGGGAGGTAGAGATGGTGATGATGAGGGTGGCGGAGAGGGTGACAGTGAGGGGGGTCACCCACAGGTGGGGTCAAATGATCCCTTCGAATCATTTTTACAATCTATGGAGAGAGGTGATGCCAGAGAGAAGTGGGTGGCGGAGAGAGAGACGAGAGAGGTGGCGGATGAGGGGAGGACGGAGGTGTTGAGCCCCCAGGAGGTGGCGATCTTCGGGGCGGAGGATGAGAGGACGCTTGTCGTGACTGATAATAAGAAGCGTGTTGTTGACGTGGTGGAGCAGGTGGTCGGTAAGAGGTCGAGATTATCGTCACAATACGTGATTTCTCCTTTCACGGCTGAGGCTAAGAGGAGGAGGTTCGTCGATGGGACGTACCCCAATCTGTTCTGGAAGGTGGACCATGCTAAGTGGAAAGCATTCGAGATGGAGTGGAGAAGAATTTTGCTTAGGTAAGTATTGTATGATTTTAGTAAAATACGATACGTTAACTCATCTCATCATTTTTTAACATTTTCTCTATTTTTTCAAAGCTAGCCGCACAATCGTTGGAAGGACGACTCAGATGCTTACAAGTTGTTCTACGACATCATCGATTCGAGAGCCTGGCTCACTGACGATGTAAGTGAAGTATTAATATTGTTATTTATTACGTATGCATAATTTCGAAATTATTAATTGAAATAAATCCCTCTTTTTTTATTGTTGTTTCCTGATGTAGCACATCAACCTTGCCATTGACCTATTGCGCGATCGAGCTTAACGACATCCAAAGTCGTTTGACATTCCTGGCCGAGTAATATTGAACACCGAGTTCCTTCGTGCCATTACCATTGAGTATGCGTTGCTCTAACTTATGGCTAACAAGTACACGGTACTAGAGTACATGCTTGAGTGGGTCATACGGTTGTGGCCCAGTGTCGAGGGAAAGCCATGGATGGATTGTACGCATATGTACATTCCAGTGTGCGTGAATCATCACTTCATTGTATTGGAGATTGTCTTCGCAAACTTGACTATATATGTGTAAGATCCCGATCATTCACGTCTAACACAGGGCCAGCTCGAGGAAAACCTGGCTTCAATGGCTATGATCGTTCCCATAATGGCTAGATGATCGGGGATTACCGTATAGGACAGACTAGCCATCGTACAGAACACGACGACGATGAGTGCCATATCGTAAGTGTTTGTAATTTTATTTTATTTTTAACTTCAAATCTTAGTTTGTAGCTACATGGTATCGAACTAACGTATTATTCTTCAATTGTAGGGGCGATTGCGACATATTGGTCATAAAGTACATTGAATTTTTTAGTATAACACACAAAGTAGATAGAATCTACCAATAATGGATACAAAATTGGAGGAAGATTAATATGAATTTAATGTGATCAGTAAATATTGTAGACGTACATTATTTTTTTTATTGCAAATTGCAAATTGTTAATTGAATTTTCTTTGTAATTATGAAATAATTGAAAATATTGTAAAATTTATGTAAAAATTGTACATTGTTTTTATTTTTTGTCATTATAAAATAATTGTAAATATCACAAAATTTATGTAAGATGTAGCACATTGATTTTTTACAATTATCATTTAATATATCGGTCTAATTGTCATTTAGGAGAATCTGACTAGTACAAGTTTGACGAGTATGTCATATGGCTCTGCACCTACGTGGTCGAGGAAACTCTCCGTTAGATGGCATTCTAGACGAAAGTGGAAGTCCGGACCACTCGGTTCAACTTCTGGTGGCAACAAACTATTAAGTGGGAAAATGTGGTCCGAAACTTCCCACTTAGCTTCATTTGGTAGAGGAAATATATTCTCAGTCTCAGCACACGTTGCTCTCCAAGAATTGGCCGTGTAATAAGGAGAGCACAATGTTCTCGTTCCAAAGCCGAGATACATAGCAAATGCGACTGCATGCTCACATGGAAAACTCTCAAACTGAAACCGACTACAAGTGCATATATTATTAGTCAAGTCCACCATGTATGCCGTATTACGTGCACATTTCATGGAGCAGCGCAACTCATCTAGTGGTTCCACATTTAACTTTTTCATAACCTCTGCAGCTTTGAGGAGTTTGTCCTCTTGAGTCGGGGCCAGCACACTCGTGCAACTCTGTGATTCCGCACGTCGGTCGAAAACCATAGCTGCAGCTTGTTACAAATGTTCTCAATCATTGCTAGAATTAGTAACTCTCTATCCTTCTTGAACAATGCATTGAGAGACTCAACATTGTTTGACGTCATCATGTTGTATCGACGTTCTGAAAAATGTGACTGTGCCCAATGTTCAATCCACATATTTGTTAGATAATCTCATGCTGAGATTATTTTACTTCCTATTTTGACCATGAACTTATTACACTCCTCAATACTGTAAGCTTCAGTCGCTCTCCTGAACAATAAAACAATGTCTTTGCCCCGATACCTAGTATTTAGATTGTCTTGTATATGGTACATGCAATACCCACGATGTGCCTCCGAGAAAAATTACAGTAATACCATTTATTATAGACTGTCCTCGATCAGTTACAAAGGCAAGGTCCTTGACTTACCCGATCACTTCCCTCAGCTTATTAAAGAACCAACGCATCGACAGATCATTCTCGTTGTCGACCATGCCGAATGCAAGAGGATAAATTTGGATGTTGACGTCTTGACATGTAACAACAATAAACTTGCCTTGGTATTTATCTTTCAGAGTTATATCATCGACTAGAATTAAGGGTCGCATCGCATTTCAAAGTCCCATAATGCATCGTCCAAGAGCCATGAAGAAAAACTTAAAGAAATTATCGCCCTCCGTCTCAATAAAAAACGTCGAGTCAGGATTGGTTTTCTCCATGTTATAGCAATACCTGGCTAAATTAGCGTATCTCTCCTCAACTAAGCCCATTAAATCTTCCAACACGCATTCTTTGGCCTTCAGGCCTTCTGGTAGCTCATAACCACTCCATACTCTCGACGAATGTCGTTATTGATGTCCGAAGGTCTATAGATCGTCCCGGGGTCCTAATACTTATGCATTATCTGTCGACCAATAAACAATGCTCGAGCTTGCCTGTGATCATTTCGATGAATTTCCACTTCGCAAAAATATGTTCTCGTGTATACTTGCGAACCACAAAGTGCTCATTTATTTCGATTTCTTTACCTTGAACTTGAAGTTGTATTTTAATGCCATCGGGTGCACTGCTTCCTGCAAATCTTTCTTTGTTTGGAATAGTTGGTCGACATGGAAATCCTCATCATCGGGAACCACACACGATGAATTAGAGGACGGTCTACTTGATCCAGCCCATGCGCTCCCAACCCCCTGACGGGATAAAGTAATCAAATCCTCATTTGTAAATTCATTTTCACATGTTGTCTTGAACTACTGACGGAATTCTGTGCATAACAGCGAGATTAATGTAAGGAACAGCTGTCTCGGGAATGACCACATCATCCTCACGAGTTATCTTCTCCATGTCTTAAAAATCATTGGCATTATTATTCGGTTCATCCGAATTTTCTTGTTCACCTTCGACGACATCTTTCCTCAGTATAGTTACACAAAGATGAGTCGAAGACGTGGGCACTTTGTTCAATTCGAATATATAATTCACTTCAGCATCAGAAGTAACTTTCAAAGGTGGAATCAGAATGGATGAATGTGAGTTGAATAGAAATCTCAGTTCCATATCATACTGAGAGGGATTGACATTCAACTTGTTTTGTAAATCATGGTACATTTCAGCGTATGATGTACTCTCTGTTACGTAAATTGGAATATCACCACATATGTCACTCATTCATCTCCATACTCATCGATCATTTTCATCTAATTCCAAATCACCAAAGTAACAAACCGAAATTAGAACCATATCCGCATGATGAAAACAGAATTTGTAATTATAAAAAAAAATAGTCAGAATTACGGTAACATTTCTTTAAAAAAATTAAACAGTTGGAAATAGTTGGTTGTTATAACATCCTACCAAATTTTACTGTCCGATAATTTTTTTTCAGAATGTTTACTGGCCTATGATTTCAACATGCAGATTAATTTTTTTCTTGTTCATGCTTAAACAATTATATGGATATGTTAATCTTTTTCCTACATCTTAATTTGTTTCAAAATATGATTTATTGATTACAAACATATACTAATATAACAAAAACTTTAAATATACGTAAATATACTTATCGATTCGTTTTACTCTGAGATTTTGATGTTGAAGCAGATGAGAGATGAGTGATATTTTATCTGTGTTGGAATAAACAGATAAGAACAATTAGCTGATTTTGAGATTTTATGTGGGGAGTGTTTGATTTTATTTGTTAACGAAAAGGGCAGTAATGTCTTTTAAACAAAACAATATTTTATAATTGTATTTTTCACTTATGGGCATATTTTTCTTTAACCATTCAAGAGGCCATTGTGAAAATATTCATTTGTTCCAAAGTCAAAGTGAAAATTGAATGCTTTGACTGGGTCAAACTTAAAATTACCTCGTTATTCGGAAGGACTTTATGATTGCTTTGTGACAATTACACGAGGCATAAGGAAAATGAAGTTTTGTTAGTTAAGCTCTGCTTGGTTCAATTAAAAAAATGATTAAAATCTTACTTAAAGTTATAATCATCAATTTTAATTAGACATTTCATGAATTATATAATTTTTCAACCATATATTTTATTTTATTTTTTCAAAATCTACTAAAAATACTACTTTTTATCTAAAATATGGCAAAACTTTGCATTACAATTAAACAAATTCACGATTTTGATGGGAATTAATTTCTAAAATCAGCTTAAATAAGCTTAAAAATTAACTTATAGGTAAATAGGTAAATATGATTTTGATAGGAATTCATTCTAAGTACAAAAAATGGAAAACGTGTTTGATAATGTGTAACGCCCCAAATTCTCTATTAACTCAAGGCGTTACTTAAGTCAAAGTAACCTATAAATAAATATTTTCAAAAGTAGCCACAATGCGAAGGCATGCATATATTTTAAAAACTATAGCAATTTCTCACATCCAAGAGTCAATACCAAATATGATTAGCAAGTACCAACATTTGCAAAGATATTAAAATTTGATATTTAATTGTCAAAACGGAAAATAACTATTTAAAATACTTGTTTCAAAACTTATAATTTAAAAGGTCTATTATTTAATCAAGATTTGCCCAGCTCATTTGCCTTACCTTGCCGAACTCCTTAACCTGAAAGGGTGGAAAAAATATTGGGGTGAGCATAACGAATTATACTCAGTAGAGATACATCAACCAGTCCAAGTTAAGTCTAAATATGAAATCAAGTGATGAATATAATACCAATACAACATGCTATAGAAATATGTACTGTGGGCATTTCCAAGGACCCAATTTCGATCCCGGACTTATTTGCGGTCCCCGACAATATGTTATTAGAGCTTAACCAATTTTTGCATTGTGGGACAACCCTAAGGACCCACTTTCGATCCTGGACCTATTTACGGTCCCTAGCAACCTTTTCATATGTATAAACATTATATCACAACTAAAATCACACATTAAGAATTAATATGGACAAATAACCACAATTGCTTAAATGTAAACCCCACCTCAAAGTCTTGGAAATTTTCTTGGAAATTGAACGGATGTGATGTTATCGCTTTAAACTTTTCCCGCGATCTCGTCTAGCAAGAAGAAAATTAATATAATTTAAGATACTAAATCTTAATTAAAACTTTAAAACTTTTAGGGACTTAATTGAAAAGGTATTAAAACTGAAATTTAAATGTTTGAAGGGCTGAAATAAACCTTTTGGAATTTATAGGCTAATTTAATAGTTACTAAAACTTTGGGATTGAAATAATAACTTCTTAAAATACTTTTGAAACTTTGGGCTAAAAGTGATAACTTTCAAGAAACTTGGGCTCAAAGAATAATTTTCAAAAAGTTAAATATATACAAATATATGTATCTAACTCACTCTCTCTCTTTCTCACACGCGATTCGAATGGAGGAGTCGAAGGAGAGGGAGGCGAGGGAAAATGGTGATGGAAGAAGGAAATGGTGACGGGCGAAGATGGAGATGGCGGCCAAGAGTCAGAGGCACCGACGGGAAGAGTCGATTGGGGGTTTTTGGGTGTCGACTGAGGTCAAAACTGAGGTCAACACCTGGGGTTCTTGGGTGTTTCCGGCGGCAGTCGGCAGAAATGGGTCGAGGATTGAGTTAAGTGTATGGGTATTGTGATTTCTTGGTTTTGTGGTTGTTTGGGGCTGATTTTTTTTTTTGGGGAAAGTAGTGGGTGTTGGTTGTTCGATTTCTTGGTGGCAGCTGCGGTTTGTGTGTTTTGCAACAGGTGGTTCGAAAATGGGTGGTTGGAGTTGTGTGTTTGCAGCTGGGTTTGGGTGACTGGTTGTAGTTTTGTAGTTTGGTGGTGGTGTTCGAAAACTAGTTCATGTGGGTGTTGGTGGCTGCAACTCTTGCGTAGTTGCAGCTCGTGAGTGATTGCGGTTGAAACAAACCGTGTGTGTGTGTGAAATTTACATTGGATTGAGGTAAAATTGATGGAGATGATGATCTCCTTACCTAGGCTGCTGAAGTTGCCGTGGGTTAAGGAGGCCGTGTGTGGACCTGCTGTGAGGGCGTGGTAAAGGTGATAATGAACAGTGATCTAGGGCATGAAAACCTAGGAAGTAATCGGGCCAAGAAGTTGGGCTAGAATAATTTGGGTTGACTAGGTGATGAGATCCCGGTTGGGGAATCGCATGGAACTCGCGGAATGAATTCGAAAACGTCGGGAAAGCCCAAATTCAGGTTTGTAGACGATAGGATCTTTACCCGAGCCTCACGACTCAAGAACTTAAGGTATATTAACCTTAAACTAGTTGAAGTGCAGAAACTAGAACCCCGATTTGCGAACGCCACAAAGGTAGTCCAGTCCTTTGATAAGTTCTGTTGTCGAACGCCACAAATATTAAATCAATATTTGATAAGTTCTAAGGGGTGTTCATGAAGAACAATTGAGAGAAAACTCTTTTAATTCATTATGTCAAAACTTTTCTTACAATGAAATAAAATTCCTATTTATATGGAAACTATGGAAAACCCTAAAAGCACGAAATATCAAGAGTCCAAAAATAATAAAACTTGCCAAAATTAAAGATTGTAGTGAAATATGAAAATTCGCGAAAAATATAAAAATTCGTCACAGATTTCTTCTATGCGGCCGCGACGTTGATTTCCATGTGGCCGCATGGTTATCGAGTTTCAGTGCTTGGAAGTGTCTGACCATTATATGCGGTAGCATTGCCTGGGAACCATGCGGCCGCATGGTTCTTCATTTTGGCTTCGAGTTCGGCTTCTTGATTTGAGCACCTTCCAACTCCTTTCGGCCTTCGACCCCAACATCAAACTTGTTCCTTGACATGTTGTCTTCAATATTATAGACTCCGTTGCTTGAACATATAAATGTATGGCTTTTATCAACTCTTTGAAGTCTCGACTTGGCTCTACTCTCCCTCCAACATGCCTCGGGTCCTTGATAGTTCGCGGCGCATCCTGGATCATATCACTAGGTGTGGGTACATTGGACTAAGATGATAAAATTTGGACTAATAAAATTGGACTCTAAATAAAATATTGTACCTTAAAATTTGGATTTAAAACGATAAGAAATTTGATACTTTAAAAATGTTCGAAATTGGACTTGATAAATAAATATTGAATTTTTAAGATTAAAATCGTTTTGAATTATATTAGATGTTTTGCTAGACAATTCGACGGACACAAGATAAATTCTAAAATTTGACAGAATGTCGTAGCGACACAATTTAAGTTATGAAATTTGCATTTTTAAAATTCGGGTCGCTACAACCTTTCTCACTTAAATAAATTTCGTCGTCGAAATTAAACTTACTTGATTTGAAAATGTCTGGGTATCTGGCTAAAATCTCATCTTCTCTTTCCCAAGTTGCCTCTTCTCTACCATGTCTATTCCATTGGACTTTAACTAAAGGGATACCTTTGTTCCTTAAGGTATAAACTTTCATCTCAAGTATAACTACACGAGTTTCCTCATATGTCATATCCTTGTTAACATCCAAGGATGCATAATTAACAATGTGGTCAGGATCATTGACATATTTCCTTAACATTGAGATGTGGAAAACATTATGTATTGCTGCTGACTCTGGCAGTAAAGCCAACCTATAGGCCACGTTTCCAACTCTTTCCAAGATTTCAAAAGGTCCAATAAACCTTGGTCTAAGTTCCCCTTTCTTTCCAAACCTTACCACTCCTTTCATAGGAGCCACTTTAAGGAACACTTTCTCACCAATTTCAAATTATAGTTCCTTTCATCGCTTGTCAGCATAAGACTTCTGTCTGTCTTGTGCTGTTTTAATCCTTTCTCTGATCTTCTCCACAGCCTTTACAGTTTGTTCCACTATTTCTGGACCCAAAACCTTCCTCTCACCAACTTCATCCCAATGGATTGGTGATCTACACTTTCTACCATAAAGAGCTTCAAACGGTGCCATGCCAATGGTAGACTGGAAATTATTGTTAGATGCAAACTCAACCAAAGGTAAATACATTTTCCAGTTACCACCAAGGTCTAAAGCGCAAGCTCTCAACATATCCTCTAAAGTCTGTATAGTTCTCTCTGATTGTCCATCCGTCTGTGGATGATATGCTATACTGAATTTCAATCTAGTTCCCATAGCTGTTTGCAGGCTTTTCCAGAACTTGGATGTAAATCTGGAATCCCTGTCTGACACTATAGAAACTGGTACACCATGCAATCTTACAATTTCTCTGATGTACAACTAGGCATACTGGTCTAAACTGAAAGTCATCTTCACTGGTAGAAAATGAGCAGATTTTGTCAAACGATCAACTATGACCCATATAGCTTGATGACCTCTAGCTGATCTAGGAAGTCCCACGACAAAATCCATTGTTATGTGTTCCCACTTCCATTCTGGGATTTCAAGTGGGTTCAACAATCCAAACGGACGCTGATGATCGGCTTTAACTTGTTGGCAAGTCATGCACTTCTCAGCAAACAAGCCAATTGACCTCTTCATGTTTCTCCACCAATAAATTATTCGTAGATCCTGGTACATCTTCGTACCACCTGGGTGTGCAGTATAAGGTGAATAATGTGCTTCCTCTAAAATCTCCTTTCCCAAGGCTTCATCCTTCGGTACACACAGTCTTCCCTTGAACATAAGAGTGTCATTAGTTGATACTTCAAAACCTTTAACACTACCAGCGAGTACTCGGTCCTTAATCTTGCACAAAAATTTATCCTTACCCTGAGCTTCTTTAATTCTATCTCTGAGAGTCAGTCGAACAATCAAAGTAGCTATAATTGCAGTTGTGTAATGTGGAGGAGCTACGACCTCAAGTCTCATGTTGGCAAAATCCTTGATCAATTGTTCTTGACTGGTTAGGGCAGCTAACTGTCCTTTACCTTTCCAGCTAAGTGCATCAGCAACAACATTGGCCTTGCTAGGGTGATAGTAGATAGTACAGTCATAATCTTTAACTAACTCCAACCACCTTCTCTATCTCATATTCAATTCTTTCTGAGTGAAGAAATACTTTAAACTCTTATGGTCTGTGTATATCTCGCACTTACTACCATATAGATAGTGTCGCCATATTTTTAAAGCATGAACTACAGTAGCCAATTCCAAGTCATGTGTAGGTTAGTTCTGCTCATGTGGCTTCAACTGTCTAGAGGCATATACAATCACTTTTCCATGCTGCATCAATACGCATCCCAAACCTTGTTTCGATGCATCACTATAGATTACAAAACCCTCTGACTCTTCTGGAATAGCCAAAACTGGTGCAGATACCAATTTCTGTTTCAATTCTTGAAAACTCTTCTTGCACTTTTCTGTCCACTGAAACTTCACTCCCTTCCTGGTCAACTGGGTCATCGGTCCTGCAATTTTTGAAAATCCTTCGATAATAGCCAGCCAATCCCAAGAAACTACAAACTTCATTTATATTGGTTGGTGCCCTCCAATTAATGACAGCTTCAACTTTGGCTGGATCAACTTCGATATCATCTGCGGTAACCACATGTCCAAGAAAACCAATTCGGTCAAGCCAGAATTCGCACTTCTTGAATTTTGCATACAACCTTTCCGATCGACGTGTCTGTAATACAATGTTGAGATGCTCCTCATGTTGTTCCTTGTCCTTTGAATAAATCAGAATGTCATCAATAAAGACAATTACGAACCAATCCAAGTATTGATGAAATACTCGGTTCATCAAGTCCATGAAGACAGCTGGTGCATTAGTTAACCCAAACGGCATCACAGTGAATTCGTAATGTCCGTATCGAGTCCTAAATGCAGTTTTTGGTATATCACCGTCCTTAACCTTCAACTGATGATAACCTGATCTCAAGTTAATCGTGGAGAATACAACGACACCCTTTAACTGATCGAACAAATCTTCTATTCATGGTAAATGATACTTATTATTGACTGTGAGGCGATTCAACTCCCTTTAGTCAATGCATATCCTCATTGATCCATCTTTCTTTTTCACAAACAGAATAGGTGCTTCCCAAGGCGATACACTCGGTCGAATAAATCATTTATCCAACAGTTCTTGTAGTTGCACCTTCAACTCCTGAAATTCCTTCGGTGCCATCCTGTAGGGTGCTTTAGATATGGGTGCAGCTCCAGGTACCAAGTCAATCCTGAATTCCACTTGTCTATCTGGTGGAATACCAACTAGATCTTCTGGGAATACATCCACAAAATCACGCACAACTGGTACATCTATAGCAGTTACCTCGGTTGCCTGAACACTAGTGATGCTCACTAGATATCCTTGATTGGTACTCTTTCTCAACATCTTTTGTGCTTTCAACACTGATATGACACGGGGCATGGTTTTAACTTTTGTCCCGAAGAAGGTAAATTCACATTCTCTCGGTTTCTGAAAAAACACCTTCCTCTCATGACACTTAATCGTAGCGTGATTGCAACTAAGCCAGTCCATGCCTAAAATGATATCAAAGTCCCTCATGTCTATTAAGTACAAGTCTGCCTATAAGTTCTTCCCATCTATTTCAAACTTAACTGCTTTCGACATCAGATTAGTGATAATAGTTTCATCTGAAGGGATACTAACTTCTAAGGCATCATTCACACTTTCACACACATTCCCAATCTTAGCATGAAAACTAGCAGAGATGAAAGAATTCGTAGCACCGGAATCAATTAAAACGATAGCAGGTATATTGAATACTGATAGAATACCTGTCATCATGTTTGGATCTTTCTCCGCCTCCTCCTGAGTTAAAGCGAAAACTCGAGTCTTTCCCTTCTTGGCATCTTCCTTACCCTTGAATTCAGGACATTCACCAGCAAAATGACCGGGTTTCTTACATTTGAAGCACATTCCCTTCCCGAACAGACACTCTCCATAGTGACGCTTATCACACTTCGGGCATATAGGTTTCTCAGTGCTAGTCTTTTCTTCAATTTTTCCCCATGGTTTCCCCTTCTTGTTCAGATATCCGCCTTTGCCCATATTCTGACTCCCATTTCCTTTTCACTGGTACCTCTGCGGGTTTCTGAGTAGTCTTTTCCAGGTTTAAGCGAGAGGATATAGCTTGTGCTCGCTCAATTGCTTCAGCATAAGTAGTGAGTCCCAAACCTGCCATGATTCCTCCAATTTCTGGGCGTAAACCCCTTTCGAATCTTCTAGCTTTCTTGATATCCATGTCAACCAGATGGATAGCATACCTGGACAACTGGTTGAATTTCGTTTCATATTCCACCACGGACATACTTCCCTGCCTAAGTTCAAGAAACTCTATTTCTTTCAGGTCATGAAAAGACTGGGGAAAATACCTTTGTATTATTAATTCCTTGAATCCATTCCATGTCAATTCAAGTTGCTGTGCCTAAGTTCTGGTGCGCTGATATGACTCCCACCAATGATCTGCGTCCTCTTCCAGTTGGAACACAGCACATGACACTTTTTGAGTGTCTTACAGGCTATATGTTTAAAGATCCGTTGTAATGTCCTCAGCCATTCCTCTGCAGCTAGGGTTCCTGTTTGACCATTAAATGTTGGTGGCTTATATCCGCGAAACTGTTCAACAACCATGCTAGTGTTGTTTGCATTAGCATGTGGATTAGGGGCATTTCATGGAGCTATTGGGGCTTGTTGCTGAATGAGCCATTGGAGAGCATTCACGAGGTCCCTTAATGAATTATTTCCCGCATCGCCAGTAGCAGCCTGGCCTGGGGTTGCTTGTCTTGCAGTAGCCCGATTCGCGAGAACTCGATTTGTTCTACGAGACATTTCCCTAAATCACAACAACATTTATCTCAGCATCCACTAAGTTGTGAAATTCACAATGGCCATTTAAGAATAATAAAATCTAAAAAGGAAAAATCATAGAAAATCACAGTAGAGCTAAAAGCAAATTTTATTATTATCTCTGTTGACCACCGAAGTCCGAGGTCAAATATTATGCTCTTAGTGTTAATGACTTGTCATTGGAAGTTCGATTATCAACCCCAGCTCGGTCATCTCTAGTAGACTTGTCAGAAGGCCGCCGTCATTCAGGAGACATAATGATCACATTATTCTCACCATCTGTCCAATCAAGTCAAGTACACTTGGGGGTAAGGGCGGCAACACCGCCCTCTTCAGCCAATCAGCTACTTTTGTTGATAACTTCAATGTAAAGGTAATGATTGTTTGATAAAACATAATTATGAGGATTTGATGGACACCGACCTCGTTAGCCAATCGCAGCCGAGGACTATGGCACGCATATCTGAGTTCGGTCTGATGTATGAAGTGATTGATTTGACGTCTGCCTTACCATGGGCATAAAAATCTATCTATAAAAGGACATACCCTTTTTGCTGGAGGGGGACGTGAGAAAAAGACCAAAAAAAGAAAAAAATATCACTTTACTCCCAAACTTGTATGAAATAAATAAAAGATCTTGCCCCCTTTTTCTAAAAGTTGTCTCAAATATAGTGTTTACACTTTTTTGACGTCAACAGTTTGGCACCAGAAGGAGGGCGCCGCACTTGTGAAAAAAAAAAAAAATTCTTTTCTCACACTAAAACAGAAAATATATATACCAATGAGCCAAAATCCCTCCTCGGAGAGGAATCCCACACTCGCCCCAACGAAACCACCACTCCTCGTACTTACCAAGGAAGGCAGGACCGATCTGACGTAGAAAGCCCTCAAATAGTTGCTATGAGGGAAGCTATCGAAAGGCTGACTAACACCGTCAGCAAGTTGGAAAGAAATCAAGCTCCCCTCTCCCCACAAAGAACCGAGGTGGGATCCCCACCAAAAAGAAAGGCAGGAAGACCTCCCACCAGAAGGTCCCTTCACTTTTCCAAAGAAGAGTCTTCCAGAAGTTACACCGACTCGGTAAGGAGTCCGCCACCGAGAAAAGAGGGCACCACCAAAAGAACTGGCAGTGTGTTTAGTAGACTGGGTTCCCAACAGTCTTTAACACCTCGGGAGAAGCCTCTAAAGCCCGACCTAAAACGTCCGTTGGATCAAGAAGAACCTGAAATAACTGCCTTAAAGAAGCGCATCGCAGACTTGGAAGCCAAGAGCAAAGGGGTGTCAGAGGATTATTTCACCAAACGTCACTCCCCTTTTTCGGAGGACATACTGGCTGAACCCATGCTCGAGAAGCTCAAAATACCACAGCTCACTGGGTATGAAGGGGAAGGAGATCCCCTTAGCCATCTGGACAAGTATACCTCGTGGATGGAATTACAAGGCGCTGGCGATGCCATAATGTGCCGAGCTTTCCCACTAACCTTGGGGGATAAGGCCCAAAGATGGTTCAGAAGGCTGCATCAAAGATCCATAAAAAACTGGAACGACCTGGCAACAGCTTTTCTTGCTCAATTCATGGGCTCAAAAGCTAGAACGACACCTAAGGAAAGCCTGGTCAGCATTAAGCAAGGGAAAAGCGAATCACTAAAAGGTTACCTCGGAAGGTTTAACAAACAATCAATGGAGGTCGAGAAGATCTCTGATGATGCCACCCTCATGGCAGTCCTTTCCGGATTGAGACCTAGAACATGGTTCTGGTGGTCTGTACATGAGGACGGACCCCGCACGTATCATGAGTTTTTGAATCGAGCTGAAAAACATATCAGTGCGGAGGACGCCACGTCGGATCAAGAGAACGCTAGGGCCAACCCATACCCCAAGGATCGTAATAAGGAGAAAAAATCAAACAGGAAGAACCCAAACGAACTAAAAGGAGATCGGAGTACGAGTGACCGACCTAAGAATCAGATGCGCAGGTTTCATGACTATCACCCATTAACGACCACCCTGGAGGAAGTTTTCGTGCAATCTGGAGATAGGGAGGAATTTCGTAAACCGGCGTTCCCAAGGAAAGGACAGTTGGGACGAGGAAAGTATTGTCGATATCACAGGTCGGCCGGACACAATACGGACGACTGTCGAGACCTAAAAGAAGAAACTGAATCCCTAATTCGGAGAGGTCGCCTCAAAGAATTTGTAGCTAAACCCACAGAGGCGAACCCAACGCCTCCTCCACCACCTCAGCCACAAGTACAAGGAAACCGAATTCAACCCGCAATGCCGGAGCGCAATCTTCCTCCCAGGGCGGAAATTAGAATGATGGTTGGAGGAAATCAGTATTTGGAAGGATCGAGGAGGGAAAGACGCAGGCAAGCTAGAGATGCACGAATATGGCCGAACTATGATATCAGAAGTACAGTAACCAATTCTGAGTGTTTCGAATTTTCTGAAGGGGATTCTCAAGGAGTTATGCAAGATCAATGTGATGCCTTGGTCATCACTATGCCCATTGCCGGAGTCCAAGTACACCGAACTCTAGTGGATAATGGAAGTTCGGTGAACATCTTGTAAACCCAAACTCTAAGACAGCTCGAAATCTCAGAGCGCTATCTCCAGCCGTACCACAAAAGGCTGCAAGGATTTTCTGGGGACCCCATCAAAGCCAGAGGCCAGATCGTCCTTATTGTAGAACTAGGCGAGGTTCCCTGCCAAAGGAGAATCCTAGCTGACTTCGTGGTCGTTGACTTACCATCTAATTACAATGCGATACTGGGCAGACCTATACTACACGAACTCAAAGTTGCTACTTCGATCTATCATTACGGTATGAAGTTCCCCACACCTTACGGTGTTGGAAGGATACTTGGAAACCAGGTTGAGGCCAGAGCTTGTAACGTCGACTTACCCCAGTCCGAAGTTAGCATGATGGGAGGAAAGTAGGATATTTCAAGGAGGGAGCCTAAGTTGAAAAGAGCTATAGTTGCTGACCTATCTGAGATCGGTATCGATGAGAGGCACCGAAAACGACCTCAGGATGACCTTTTATCCTTCAACGACACCGAAGTAGATCCGAACCCCTATCCTGGTGTCCTGGTAGTCTCTTTACCTGTGGCTGGGATCAATATACCCAAGGTATTGGTCGATACCGGAAGTGCGATCAATTTACTCTTCACCAATACCCTAAGGTGGATGGGAATTCCCCTTCATTTTCTTCAACCATATCCCAATATGGTGCAGGGATTGAGCGGAGCACTAGTCAAGGCAAGGGGATCCATCAAGCTATCCGTCGTAGCTGGGGAAACCCCACGACATTGGAGAACTAACGCTGAGTTCGTCATCCTTGATTCTATTTCACCCTACGACGCTGTGATGGGGCAACCTCTGATATTCAACCTCCGAGCTGTAGTGTCTTTGTTCCACTACTCAATCAAGTTCCCGACACCTCATGGAGTAGGAGAAATCAAAGGAAACAGGAAACTTGCTGAAATGTGTCAGAGGACAAGTCGATCTCAAAATAAACAACCTCTTCCGGCGACGTGCATGATGCTCGACCTCGGTCCTTTGGATCCCCGTACAAAGACTAAAGGAGGGGAACCGGTGGAAGAACTGGAATTAATATCAGTTTGCGAAAAAGATCCCACCAAGGAACTCAAAATAGGGAAAGAGCTGCAGCCTTTAATACGATCTCAGATAATATCCTTCCTTCGGCAGAATCTGAATATTTTCGCATGGAGCCATGAGGACTTGGAAGGAATTGACCCAAAAATCGGCTGTCATAAGCTAAACATTGATCCGGAAGCTCGGCCAAAGCAGCAAAGGCGACGACCTTTGAACCCGGATAGATATGAGGCTTTAAACATAGAAATACGAAAGCTGCTCCGCAACAAGTGTATCCGGGAGGCTCATTACCCTAAATGGGTTGCTAACCCCATCCTTGTTAAAAAGAGTAATGGAGATTGGCGAGTGTGCATTGATTTCACTGACCTCAATAAGACCTGCCCCAAGGATAGTTTTCCCTTACCCAGAATAGATCAAATGGTGGACGCTACTGCTGGACACGAATTGCTTAGTTTCATGGATGCATATTCAGGGTATAATCAAATACCCATGTATGAGCCGGACCAAGGGCACACTTCTTTCATCACCGATCGAGGTCTGTACTGTTACCAAATGATGCCATTCGTTCTCAAAAACGCCGGAGCAACATATTAACGCTTGGTGAATTCCATGTTTGCCCAACAAATTCGGAAAACAATGGAAGTTTATGTTGTTGACATGCTAGTAAAGAGCATGAGGATGGGGGACCACCAGCAGCACCTCGCTGAAATGTTTGAAATTCTAAGGAAGTACAAGATGAAGCTGAATCCAAAGAAATGTGCTTTTGGCGTAAGCTCGGGTATATTTCTGGGTTACATCGTCAATCAACGGGGAATCGAAGCCAACCCCGAAAAGATAAGAGCTATCATTGACATGAAAGCACCAATAAAACCTAAGGAGGTTCAGAGCCTAACTGGGACGGTAGCTGCCCTAAGCCGCTTTGTATCAAAGTCAACAGATCGGTGCAAACCCTTCTTTGACGTGCCGCGAGGCGGGAAAAAGTTCGACTGGACACAGGAATGCCAAAACGCTTTTGACGAGCTAACAAAGCAGTTGGCCCAGCCGTCGGTGCTATCCAAACCAAGGACCGGAGAAACCTTACAGCTTTACCTTGCCGTATCGGAACATGCCATAAGCCCGGTATTGGCAACTGAAGAAGATGGAGTGCAACATCCGGTGTACTACACCAGCATAGCCCTTCATGAAGCAGAGCTAAGATACTCGCCGTTGGAAAAATTGGCATACGCAGTTGTCACAGTTGCTAGGAAGTTGAGACCTTACTTCTTGGAGCATACCATCGAAATCCTGACCAACTCTCCGTTGAAGCAGACCTTGCAGAAACCTGACACTTTAGGAGGAATGGTTAAGTGGGCCGTCGAATTGGGACAATTTGACATCAAGTACAAACCTCGCATTTCAATCAAGGGACAGGCGCTAGCTGACTTCATAGCTGAGTTCAGCGAAGAACCAGTGGAAACAATTGAGCCAGGACTTCCGTGGGAGCTTTACGTCGATGGGTCATCTACAGAAACAAGGTCGGGAGCCGGTGTGGTGTTAATAAGTCCGGACCGCCAGTTGTATTGTGAAGCTTTGGCTTTTGATTCAACACTTCCAACAACGAGGTCGAATATGAAGCATTGATAGCCGGAGTAAGAATGGCTCATGAAATGAAGGTCACGGACCTAATCATTTACAGCGACTCACAGCTCGTGGTTAATCAAGTCAATAACGTCTACCGAGCTAAGGAGGAGAGGATGGACAGTTATCTTAAGGTGGCAAGGAAGGAATTCGAAGGCTTTCACACCATCCGGGTAAATCAAATACCTAGGTCGCAGAACGGACACGCGGATGCTCTAGCTCGGTTGGCCACCAGCGAAGGAATCGCAGAATTTGATAGCATCCCGGTTGGAAGGATTTCGCAGCCCGCTATAGAAAGGAATGAAGTAGAGTTGATGAGGATAGACCCTAAGCCTACTTGGCTTGATGAAATCAACCTCTACTTAAAAACTGGAGTGTGTCCTGACGATCCAACTGAAGCAAGGAGACTGCGAATGAGGTCGGCAAGATACACTTTGGTGAATGATACCCTTTACAAAAGAGGATATTCTTTTCCCCTCCTAAGGTGCTTAAACGAAGAAGAAGCACTTTGTGCTCTCCAAGAAATTCATGAAGGGATGTGTGGAAACTATTCTGGCGGGCAATCCTTGGCTCACAAAATCACACGTCAAGGATACTTTTGGCCCACCATGAGGAAAGACGCCCTCCAATTTGTGAGAAGATGTGACAAATGCCAACGCCTCGCTCCTTTCACCAAAGCCCCCCCGCAAGAGCTTAACTTCATAATTGCACCCTGGCCCTTCGCGAAATGGGGGGTTGATCTGATTGGCCCAATGCCCACGGGACGAGGTGGGGCTAAGTATGCCATAGTAGCCGTTGATTACTTCACTAAATGGGCTGAAGCTGAGTCGCTTGTGAAAATAATCGAACAAAGAACAACCGACTTCCTATGGAGGTCCATCGTATGCAGATTTGGAATACCTTATTCCATTGTTACTGACAATGGAAAACAATTCGACAATACTCGCCTTATCAAATTCTGTGAAGAACTTGGCATCAGGAAACACTTCTCCACGCCCAACCATCCTCAGGCCAACGGTCAGGTTGAAGCAATAAACAAGATCATAAAGCATACACTGAAAGCCAAATTGGACGTCCTCAAAGGGAGATGGGTGGACGAACTCCCCAGCGTCTTGTGGTCTTATCGTACTACCGCCAGAACAAGCACGGGAGAAACACCATTCTCACTAGCCTTTGGTGTAGAAGCAGTAATCCCTCTGGAAATGGGAATAGCTTCATTCCAAACTGCCACTTACGATCCAACCAGAAACGAAGAGTCCCTAAGAGGCGAATTGGATCTCTTAGAAGAAAGAAGGGACGATGCAGCACTCAGAAATGCGGTCTATAAGCAAAGGAACGCGCGCTGTTACAATAAAAAAATGCGAAAAAGAGAATTCGAGGTTGGATCTTTGGTATTACGAAAAATTTTCACTGCCACAAGAGAAATTGCTTCAGGAAGTCTTGGTCCTAACTGGGAAGGACCTTACACTGTGACAAGGATACTACCGAAAGGAGCTTACGAGCTAAAGGATATGGAAGGAAATCTTTTGCCACATCCCTGGAACGCAGAACATCTCTGTTAGTACTACCAGTAGTGTAAAAGGAAGGATGAGAACGGTTGTAATGGAATGTCTTCATCAATGAAAAAAAATAAAATGTGTGTCTCTTTGTTCTTACGTGATTTGTTCAAGGAAATAACTCAGCTTCATTTCCACTAGTGAACCGAACTAAGGTTGCATGTGCTGCAACACTTAGATAAATTTCCTATCAAGGAAATAACTCAGCTTCACTTCCACTAGTGAACCGAACTAAGGTTGCATGTGCTGCAACACTTAGATAAATCTCCTATCAAGGAAATAACTCAGCTTCACTTCCACTAGTGAACCGAGCTAAGGTTGCATGTGCTGCAACACTTAGATAAATCTCCTATCAAGGAAATAACTCAGCTTCACTTCCCTAAGTGAACCGTACTAAGGCCCCTTGTGAACATTTTATGATAGAAAGGATTTTAAGGAAACAAATAGACGAACTTCGTAAAAACAAAAAGCAGAGATTATATTAAAGCAAAGATTTGAAGTTCATTACAAAAATTGTCGTAATCTATACGACGTAATTAAAAGCAGAAAATAAGTCTAGCCTAACTAAGGAGCCTGAGAAGGAGAAGCTTCTTTTCCGGCCTCGTCATCCCCTGGGGAAAGGCGAACTCCGGCCTCAGCTGATAGGAGCTCCAGCTCCTTCCTCTGCTCCTCCAAGGCTTCTTCAAGGAACGCCACGTCAAAGTCTGGCCGCTCCTTACTAATATACTTAATGATCTCCTCCAGGGCCACCACATATGCATCCTGGGAGACGGCATCAAATTCACTAGATGCCCTCCACAGGTCCACAGCATTCAATGCCCTCACCTCAGCCTCTTCCACCTTTTTCTCAGCAAGGGATTGCTCCTCTGCAGCCTTAGCTCATTCTATGTCTAGCTGAGCTTGGAGGTCATCAGCCCGCTTCTTCTCTTCTGTAACTTTCTTACTCAACCTTTCTCCCCAGGCCTGCAGGGCGGCATTATCATCAAGAAGTCGCAACTCCGAGCCTGACTTCGCCTCCAGCTCCACTCCCATCTTATTCAGCTTGTCCTCATAGCTGAGCTTTTCTGCAGTAAAGGCAGCTCTCTCTTGCTCCATTTTGTCAAACAGGCTCATGGCTTGATCCCTCGTCTCCAGCAGTTTGTCCAGTTCGGTCTTCACCTACAATCACAAAAATCAATACTAAGTCTTAATTTATCTAAGTATTGTGACGAACTTAAAATCTAAATTCGAGAAAAATATACCTTCTCCGCAACGGACATCATGTACAGAACCGAACTGTGGCTGTGCAGTTGAGCAGCTACTATCTGCTCCCCCACTGGCATTTCCGCAGCAAAGTTTTGCTCTTTTTCATTCCAACTCCTGGTGAATAAGTTGGCGGAGTCTCTGAGGGGAGGTGGCAGAGCTGCAGTGGCCTCCCTGGCCGGAGACGGAGCTCGGAGATAGTCCAGGAAAATCTCCGGACGGTGCCCTATGAGAACCTCCAAGTTTGGCCTTTGGAGGTCTGGACACCTTTCCTGCAACCTTGAAGAGCCAGCCTCCATGGCATACAGTGGTATTCGAACTGGAGAAGTCCTCATTGGGATGACTTCAGGCGAGGTCAGCTCGACTGTCGTCACCAGAGTTGGAGCCGTGCTCCGGGGCGTTCCAGTGCCCCTTTTCTTCAGGAGTGGGGCCACTTCCTTCACCTCAACCTCATCCATTGGAGGTCTAGCCACCGTCACTGCTGGGGGGTCTTTCCTTTTCCACTTTTTGGCTGCAGCTTCCTTCGCAGCCTTTAGGCTCAACATCTCTTCACGAGGATCTAAAAAAAAAAATCGTTAGAACAAAGGTCAAAAAAATGCAATAATCTATTTAAAGTGGATGAGCTCGGCTAACAATACTCACTAAGTGCAGTAGGGTGGGAGGACGAAGATCCAGCAGCTCGCCCTTCAGGGTGAATGCGAAGTAAGCCGGCCTGGAAGAGATTCTCCTCAGAGATCAGGAACTTGCACGATCTCTGCCTCTTGTTCAAACCCCTGATTGCGTCAGCACGTCGTTGGTCGGCGGTGCTCAAAGTGCCAACCTTCTGATTTGCAAAAATGAACCAAGCCTATTAGAATTCACATCACGTCAGTTCGGATAAAGGCAAGAGGTCGCTAAACTTACGTAAGGGATGATACAAGGCTGGGACGACATCCTTCCTATCTTCCTCAGCAGGGTGGAACTGCCATTCTCCCAAAACAAAGAAGAACTCCTCCTTCCACCTTTTTATTGAAGAGGGGGTATCTAAAACTAAGGATCCCCCCGTCCTCGGCCTAACACTGGTATACCACCAGCCTGAGCTCTTCCCATCCTCTTTAAAAGTAAAGAGGGAGTTAAACTGCTCCACTCCGAGCTCGGGATAACCCATCCTATTCCATAAAATCAAGGTGGCGATCAACGTTCGCCACCCGTTAGGGCATAACTGGGTAGGAGCTATTCCCCAGTAAGACAAAAATTTACGAATCATTTTAGGAAAGGGCAACCTAAGTCCGGCGTTAAGGATGGCCGAATTAAGAGTGATACACCCCTGGGGTGGGGTGTTAGCTCGGTCGGAAGGTTCTGGGATCATCAATTCTATCGACCTAGGTATGCTATACTTACCCTTCCAGTTCGCCAACATGTCTCCCGTGACAACAGACCTATACGAGCTCGTCCCCCACTCGCCGAACTCATCTTCCCCACTATTTTCGTGAGAACCTACACTCATAGCCCTAGAATCCTCGTTATCCGAGCTCATTTCTCTAGACTGACCTACCGGGTTAATCACTGACAATGGAATTGGGGAAAAAATTTCCTGACAATCGGAAGAAGACGAAGAGGGGGAGGGAACAACTGATTCTTCTTGTTGGTTACCCCAGGATAAAACCCTGGACTCGTCCGAACTCATAAAAGAATGAAAGACAGGAAAAAAAGAACAAAATACGCGTGTTCTTGAGAAACGGAATACCTGAATGGACGACCTTACTCGGCTAGGGCTGGAAGGACTAAGGGCTGAATTTCTACCGTGCTCGCGAGAGTAAACTTTCGAAGAAAGGTGGTGAAAATGACAGGAGATGGTATTTAAAAAGGAAGGAATGCAAAAGGTCTCTATCTCAACCGTTGCATTTGCGAAAAGAAGGGTCCAGATGCGTGCCTCAAAACGACGTCGTTTTAAGGTAACCTTCAGCATTCAGGCCAATGCGTGACAACTCACAGCCACGTGTCACCTGATCCTTCGTCTTCAGCGTTTACTCAATTAAATGTTCTAAAAAGTCGTGCCAGACCTTCTAAGGTCAGTCCGTATACCGTGGACGGACTGACCTGGGGGGTAACTGTTGACGACCGAAGTCCGAGGTCAAATATTGCGCTCTTAGTGTTAATGACTTGTCATTGGAAGTTCGGTTATCTACCCTAGCTCGGTCATCTCTAGTAGACTTGTCAGAAGGCCGCCGTCATTCAGGAGACATAATGATCACATTATTGTCACCATCTGTCCAATCAAGTCAAGTACACTTGGGGGTGAGGGCGGCAACACCGCCCTCTTCGGCCAATCAGCTACTTTTGTTGATAACTTCAATGTAAAGGTAATGATTGTTTGATAAAACATAATTATGAGGATTTGATGGACACCGACCTCGTTAGCCAATCGCAGCCGAGGACTATGGCACGCATATCTGAGTTCGGTCTGATGTATGAAGTGATTGATTTGACGTCTGCCTTACCATGGGCATGAAAATCTATCTATAAAAGGACATACCCTTTTTGCTAGAGGGGGACGTGAGAAAAAGACCAAAAAAAGAAAAAATATCACTTTACTCCCAAACTTGTATGAAATAAATAAAAGATCTTGCCCCCTTTTTCTAAAAGTTGTCTCAAATCTAGTGTTTACACTTTTTTGACGTCAACAATCTCAAATTTTCCAAAAGGAAAACAAATAATAAAATTGCAACCAATATCTATAATCTGAAATATGTTCTCCTACTGAATTTTCACAAATAGTTCTTCCCATATCTCTATCTCATACGTTACTTTTTGGCATATCAATTATGAAAGTAAATTCTATTGAAATGGGTTACTGCACATTTTAGCCTAATTCCGAGGACTAAATTTATAATTTCTAAAAAATTTTAAATACTTCACATCACAAGTTCAACTCCCAAACATAATAACACGTGGAAATTTTTATAACATGTACTGGATACAAACTTTCAAACATTTCAAACTGCATCAACTATAGTAAAATTTCATTCTCATGTAACTTTCCGTTGTAACATTCAATTTCAGATGCAGTTATATAATAAATTCATGGTATCCAACAGTTGAAAATTTTCAAACTTCATCAAATATAAGTTTCTAAACATTTTACCTTTTCGGAGTAGGCGTGACGCGACAAGAGCGGGTAGCATTTAAATTAAATACTAAACACATTTTTTTATAAGTCTACAGAAAGGTAGAACTTGGCTCTAATACCATACTGTAATACCCCAAATTCTCTATTAACTCAAGACGCTACTTAAGTTAAAGTAACCTGTAAATAAATATTTTCAAAAGTAGCCACAATGCGAAGGCATGCATATATTTTAAAAACTATAGAAATTTAGCACAAAATGCGGAAACATCATTTTAATAATTTTCTCACATCCAAGAGTCAATACCAAATATGATTATCAAGTACCAACATTTGCAAAGATATTAAAATTTGATATTTAATTGTCAAAACGGAAAACTAACTATTTAAAATACTTGTTTCAAAACTTATAATTTAAAAGGTCTATTATTTAATCAAGATTTGCCCCGCTTATTTGCCTTACCTTGCCGAGCTCCTTAACCTGAAAGGGTGGAAAAAATATTGGGGTGAGCATAACGAATTATACTCAGTGGAGATACATCAATCAGTCCAAGTTAAGTCTAAATATGAAATCAAGTGATGAATATAATACCAATACAACATGCTATACAAATATGTACTGTGGGCATTCCCAAGGACCCAATTTCGATCCCGGACTTATTTACGGTCCCCGACAATATGTTATTAGCGCTTAACCAATTTTTGCATTGTGGGACAACCCCAAGGACCCACTTTCGATCCCGGACCTATTTACGGTCCCTAGCAACCTTTTCATATGTATAAACATTATATCACAACTAAAATCACACATTAAGAATTAACATGAAAAAATAACCACAATTGCTTAAATGTAAACCCCACCTCAAAGTCATGGAAATTTTCTTGGAAATTGAACGAATGTGATGTTACCACTTTAAACTTTTCCCGCGATCTCGTCTAGCAAGAAGAAAATTAATATAATTTAAGATACTAAATCTTAATTAAAACTTTAAAACTTTTAGGGACTTAATTGAAAAGGTATTAAAACTGAAATTTACATGTTTGAAGGGCTGAAATAAACCTTTTGGAATTTATAGGCTAATTTAATAGTTACTAACACTTTAGGATTGAAATAATAACTTCTTAAAATACTTTTGAAACTTTGGGCTAAAAGGGATAACTTTCAAAAAACTTGGGCTCAAAGAATAATTTTCAAAAAGTTAAATATATACAAATATATGTATCTAACTCACTCTCTCTCTTTCTCACACGCGATTTGAACGGAGGAGTCGAAGGAGAGGGAGGCGAGGGAAAATGGTGATGGAAGAGGAAAATGGCGACGGGCGAAGATGGAGATGGCGGCCAAGAGTCAGAGGCGCCGACGGGAAGAGTTGATTGGGGGTTTTTGGGTGTCGATCGAGGTCAAAACTGAGGTCAACACCTCAGGTTCTTGGGTGTTTCCGGCGGTAGTCGGCAGAAATGGGTCGAGGATTGAGTTAAGTGTATGGGTATTGTGATTTCTTGGTTTTGTGGTTGTTTGGGGCTGATTTTTTTTTGGGGAAAGCAGTGGGTGTTGGTTGTTCGATTTCTTGGTAGCAGCTGCGGTTTGTGTGTTTTGCAACAGGTGGTTTGAAAATGGGTGGTTGGAGTTGTGTGTTTGCAGCTGGGTTTGGGTGACTGATTGTAGTTTTGCAGTTTGGTGGTGGTGTTCGAAAACTGGATCATGTGGGTGTTGGTGGCTGCAACTCGTGCATAGTTGCAGCTCGTGAGTGATTGTGGTTGAAACAAACCGTGTGTGTGTGTGAAATTTACATTGGACTGAGGTAAAATTGATGGAGATGATGATCTCCTTACCTAGGCTGCTGAAGTTGCCGTGGGTTGAGGAGGCCGTGTGTGGAGCTGCTGTGAGGGCGTGGTGAAGGTGATAATGAACAGTGATCTAGGGCACGAAAACCTAGGAAGTAATCGGGCCAAGAAGTTGGGCTAGAATAATTTGGGCTGACTAGGTGTAGGTACATTGGACTAAGATGATAAAATTTGGACTAATAAAATTGGACTCTAAATAAAATATCGTACCTTAAAATTTGGATTTAAAACGATAAGAAATTTGATACTTTAAAAATGTTCGAGATTGGACTCGATAAATAAATATTGAATTTTTAAGATTACAATCGTTTTGAATTATATTAGATGTTTTGCTAGATAATTCGACGGACACAAGATAAATTCTAAAATTTGACAGAATGTCGTAACGATACAATTTAAGTTATGAAATTTGCATTTTGAAAATTCGGGTCGCTACATAATGAAAGAAATCACAGAATGAGCATAAATGTTGGTCAAAGATTCCTACTTGAAAGAAGGAGAATTTCCCAGTTTTCATGGTTGAATCACCTACTTGTTTCACGTCCCATATTCTGTTTTTTTGTTGTACTTCTATGGCCCTTTTTTCACACCAAAAATATAATTCTAGGAACTTTTCAATTTTGTTGTAATTTCCTGCACAAATTTCACCATTTCTACGGTCATTTTTTTCTCGATACTCGTCCAATACAATTATTTGAAGTTAAGAGAAGTTGAATAGTGGTTGAGGAAAGCTTTCAGTTTGAAATCAATCCAAACCAATTCACTTTAACCCCATTTTAATGTCTTTTGACACGCGAAAATGTGTTCGACTTATAGTACTACAAGTATACGATTCGTTTCAAGTAATAAAGTGGATTTTTAAGTCTAAGTATCGTTCCCACAGAGATTTAATAGTTTGATTGTATTTAATTCGACCTTAACCGAAACAAAATATGTGTTTTAGTGTTTGAAACTGAATTGC
Organism: Osmanthus fragrans; assembly: GCA_019395295.1. NCBI lineage: Eukaryota > Viridiplantae > Streptophyta > Magnoliopsida > Lamiales > Oleaceae > Osmanthus > Osmanthus fragrans. The sequence continues at coordinate 20,942,741 of CM033362.1, read as the reverse complement.
AACTAAACTAAGTAAGCTACTTATGCAAAAGAAAATGAATTATCTAGTTAAATGCAAAGTTAACTACGTGCGATAATATAACTAAATGCAAGATGTTTTAACAATCAAATAAAAGGCGTACTAGGTTCACGAATCCCATGTGACAATTTATTTCAACCTTAGTTCTACAATTTGACAACACGTTTGAATTATGACGAATCAATGTTCCTATTTTATTCAAGACTATCTTTCGATTAAGTTTGAACCTATTTTCATAAACGACACCGACTATATCTTTATGACGGAAGCAAATATATAAAAATGCATGAATATTTATGAACACTTAGAGATTCACGTAAAGCATAGCGGTATATCTATATCCCCCATCGGACCCTACGATAATTTATATCCTATCTAATCTATTTCTCCTCTTTCGAATGGATGAAATAAACCACAATAATCACATTATCATTGCGCATAGAATTATGGATAAAAACAATGCATATAAATCATTCATCAATCCAAAAACGCGATTTAACGTCAAATATATAAAACACAAAATCAAAATATCACATTACATGGTTCATCGTTCACCTAGCACAACAAAATCTAGCCTAGCATGATAAAACTAAGAAAACTAAGAAAAAAAAGAAAGCAAATAAGAGAAAATATCACCCTATTAAATCTTGAAGTGAAATCTTGAATCTTGGAATCAATTTACTCGTTCTTCACCTTCTTCTTGCTCTCCAATATGTCTCAAGTAGTAGAATAATGCGTCCCCCTCGTTTCTGGTCAAGTTTAGGGTTATATAGGAGTCCTAGATCGAGTTTCCATAGGTATTTCATGTAAAAAAAGGAAAGTAGAATTTTTGCGAAAGATTTCTACCATGCGGCCGCATGGTTCATTTGAGTTGGGACCATTGGGCTGCTGCGAATGCCATGCGGCCACATGGTGGTTTCAAACCATGCGGTCGCATGGTTCATGCGATTTCCAACTTCTTCCAATTTGGTCCCTGAACTTCATTTTCCTTCATTTTGACTTCTTTTCTTCATTTTCTTCCTTCTAACACCTATTTGATCTCGTCAATCTTGTAATTATTCCATTCTCATTCTTGACTTGGGTTTGGGTCAACTTTTGAATAATTGTATCCTAGTCCCTGAACTTTGACTTTCTTCCGTTTTGGTCATTTCTTGCCCCTTTTTACTCACTTTTCGTTATTTTTATTGATATAGTCCTGCAAACACAATTTGTATAGAATTAAGCCATATTTCAATATAATTACAATCAATTGTCCATGTTTTGTGACCTAAATAAGCACGTAAAACACACTTATCAAACCTCCCAAACTTGAACTATTGTTTGTCCTCAAACATGATGGTGACTTAACTCTAAACATAACATAGCTTAACAACCTGCCGTGTCTCAAAATTGGAATTCAGTAATGACATAGTGAACAGTATCAACAGTGCAAAATCAAATCAACCTCCACTTATCATGTGCAACCTGACACGTGTGTGTGTGTGTGTATATACTCATACAAACATGCTCAGTTTATGATAGATTCAAATCCCGACATGTAGCAGTCAAATTTTCCTTTCTTCGCTCGAGAGATACACACCCCAAACTTATTCTTTTACTCACTTATCCCGGGGTGTGTTCTACAATTGAGATTTGGTTAACGTAAGTTCTCATCCTCTCTTAGTTTGGATAGATCTCGCGATCACAAGTTTACACCTCAACAAGTAGAGATTCTCCTATTTCTTTGATTGTTTCAACCTCTAAAACTAAACTAAGTTACTTGCCTTTCATTAAAGGTACAATTCTATCAACTAAATGTCATAGGGCACTATTCTCACTCTACTCTTTTTATTTGTTTCAATATATTCTCATTTGCTTTCTATATAACCCATTTACCGAGCTTTAGGCCGATGATTTCCCAAATCAGTTGATTTTAGGGTATCAGGTTTCAATCACCCTTGCAGACTTACTTACTCAAGTTATAAAGGCTCGAGAATATGTATTTTCACTCTTTTCTTTTGACTATTTCTCTCTTACTTTCTATATGACCCTTGTAACGAGTTTTAGGCCAATGACTCCCAAATCAGTTGACTTTAGGGCACCAGGTTTTTATTCACCCTTATAGGCTTACTTGCTCGAGTCATAAAGGCTTGAAAATAGTGTTTCTCTCACAAAAATTATGCCAGGCCCCCATTTTTTAGACACTTAGTTTCAAAAATCGACCTCTAACTTAAGACTTTTACCTCATTTTCATCTCATTGGTCTACACAATCCACACAACATAGTTTTCATGCATGGAATCCCTACTCATCTTAATGCTCCCTCGCAATCACTAATCTGTCTCCAAACTACTAAAAAAATGGAATATTTTTAAGCGTAATAGAGGTGTTTTCGGTGTAACCTATCATGTTCGAATCTCTGATAAAAATGAACTCAATCATCAACTTAAGTATTGCATAGATAAGTATCGTCTAATCTAGACATGCACAATTTCCACTATCCATAGTTCATACCTTATTTCAATATTTACATCATTGCTGGCAAGGCCATCAAACCCGCACACAGCACACAAAACAAAACAAAGAAATACTGAAATAAGCAAAAAAACGATTTTTTTTTCACATAACAAACACACAGAAAAGCAGTAAATCATGCAAAAACATCAATGAATAGCGAAGAAGTAATGAAACGTCCACCAATTTTGTTATATGAATTCTACCACCCCCAAACTTGAATTGAGCATTGTCCTCAATGTGCAAAGTGTAAGAGTTAAATACAGAATTTGAATGACAAAGCTTAAACAAAATAGAACATGGGGGTATGAAAACTCCCCTAATCAAAATGGGGGTGGTGGTGAAGATAGTGGAAGAAAGCTGGGCTCGGCGGTGGTATTGTCTTGTGTCGGAGGTATCTGAAAGAAAACAAATGAAGAAATCAGTGAAGGCATAAAATATGCATTGGAAATCCCAAATCCCCCAAACTTTCTTCAATTCATGTATATGGATACATTTTGATATTGTCAGCCAAGGAGTTTCACGCCTGGACAAAAATCGAAATTTTCCCGAACGATATCGGGGCATATGAGAGTATGCAAAGTGTTCTAGCACATATCCAAAATTTAGATCATTTGGACTTCGTTTGGATATGAAACCTGATGGCCGAAGTTGGTGACGTGAGATTCAACGTGATTAGTCATGAGGTACCTATGTGTGCCAAGCGTTGTTTTCTTCCATGTTGGGCAATGAAAATCATCACATTATGCAAATGAAAGCATGTATCATCATGTAAGACTTCGAAATTCACAACAAACACCAAAATTCTCACATAGACATTTCATCGAACACATTGATTGCAAGGTGATTTCTTTATAAAGGAAATGAAATTAGGGATTGAATCAAAGCCAAGTTTTTAACAAACAAGCATACATCAAAACCATGAACTACCTATGCCCAATCTCCACAATGTGTATTATCACCATTGAAACCTTGAAAATCGAAATTAGAGATAGGAGATAGATGGAGCAACCACTTGCCTCTTTAGAGCTAGGTTATGAATGACAAATAGCAAGATCAATTTGGGATTCAAGTCACTTGTGTCATTAGTGTACATGAAGGGATGTATGTCGTGAGATTCAGGTGCAAAATCGCCTAAGACATCGATCGTGTGTGAGAGATGGAGTGAGACACATGAGACGGGTCTTATTTAAAAGACCCGTCATTTTTCTTCCATGCGGCCGCATGGTTAAATCTCCTCGAGCCAACGAAGGCTCTAGTCAGACTATACGACCGCATGGACTACCAGAAAGGTCCATTGGTCAGTTTTGTATGTTTTTTCGATTCTTGACACAACCTGACACCACAGAACTCGTTTTTCGTGCCAAAAAAGTTAAATGGGGTATAATGAGTGTATGCAACATGAAAAAGTTTTAGAATGCACTCAATCCCTCGAAAACTCGTTTTTAGTTAATTTTCTCAAAATTCCAACTTTGTACCAATAATACCCCTGATCATTCAACGTCCCCAAAATTTGTCAAAACTCATTTTAAACGACGTAAGGTGCGTGTAAGCCATAAAATCATTTTCAAAACTACTTTTTAAACATGAAATCACTAGTTGGCTCGGGAATTGTTAGAAAAAGCTCGTTTTTGCCTTGAAATGCGTTATTTTGATCCCAAATCCCCCAAACATGATATCAACACCTCATGGAGCATGGCAAAACACATTTAGAACTTGTGTGAACCATGCAAAGATACTTTGTGAAAACCTACGTTATCGATGACCTAAAAACTACCAAAATGCATAAAATTATGAAACAATCCTAAGTTAATGCATAAAGCATAATAAATAAAAGGAAAAAAAATTGGGTTGCCTCCCAATAAGCGCTAGTTTATAGTCTATAACTCGTCTATACCGTATTAGTTCGACTCCGGTGGTGTAAGATTAATGGTAGACTTCTCTTTGGAGAAATCACACTCTAATAGTGCTTCAACCTCTGTTCATTGACTGTGAAAGTGTATTTGGTGTCATGAGAAATCTCAATAGCCCCGTATGAAGATACTTTTGTGATAGTATAAGGACCAGACCATCTCGACCTCAATTTTCCCAAAAATCGCTTGAGTCTCGAATTGAAAAGCAACACTTTCTGCCCCACTTCAAATTCTCTCTTTTGAATATACTTGTCATGAAACTTCTTCGTTCGCTCCTTGTAAAGTTTTGCATTTTCATAAGCTCCCAATCGAAATTCATCCATTTCATTGAGTTGGAGTATCTACTTTTCACCCGTTGCTTGCAAATCCAAGTTTAACGTCTAAGAGCCCAATATGCACGATGCTCCAATTACACTAGCAAGTGGCACGCTTTCCCAAAAACAAGGGGGTAAGGTGACATGCCTAAAGGTGTCTTGAATACTATTCTGTACGCCCACAAGGCATCATCTAACTTCTTGGACCAGTCTTTCCTTGAAGAACTCACTGTGACTTCAAGATCCCTTTTCAACTGCCGATTAGAGACTTCAACTTGACCGCTCATTTGAGGATGATACGGTGTAGCCACTCGGTGTCTGACTCCATATTTACTCAACAACTGTTCAAATTGACGATTGCAGAAGTGTTTTTCTCCATCACTTATAATAGCTCTAGGTGTGCCATATCGGGTAAAAATGTACTCCAAGAATCCAATCACTACTTTTGCATCATTTGTTGGTAAAGTGACTGCTTCCACCCATTTGAAGACATAATCAACTGCCACCAGGATGTACTAATTAGAGAATGAAGGAGGGAACGGACCCATAAAGTCAATCCCCCAAACATAAAAAAGATCTACCTCGAGAATACTATTCTGAGGCATCTCATTCCATCTAGATATATTTCCCGTGCGTTGACACCTGTCACACCTCTTCAAAAAATCAAAGGTGTCTCTAAACATTGTAGGCCAATAGAATCCTGACTGCAAAATCTTTGCTACTGTCTTAGAAGCCCTGAAGTGCCCCGCATATGTAGATGAATGGCAATGCTCTAGTATTTGAGGTACTTCTTCTTCAGGTACACACCGTCTGATAATATGATCAGCCCCTGTCCTATAAAGTATGAGAGTCCTCCCAAAAGTAGTATTTCAGCTCAAAAAAAAACTTCTTCCTCTGATGACTTGAATAATCCGTCAGAGTGATGGATTTCACCAAATAGTTCACTATATCCGCATACCAAGGTACAACTTCTACATGAAAAATTTGCTCATCTGGGAAAATTTCATTTATTTCCACTCAGGGGTGGCAAAAGGGATCGGCCCGTAAAAAGCCCGAGCCGGGCCCGGCTCGTGGCTCGGGCCGAGCCTCAGTCTTGGGGCTCGGCCCGGCGAGCCAAACGGGCCGATCTTTTTTCAATCCACGATAAAAAAATGTAAAAAATATATATTAATAATGAATTTTTAAAAGAAAAAAATTAAAAAATCCGGGCCAGGCCTCGCTCGGCCCGGAAAAGCCCGGGCCGAGCACCAAAATTTCCAACAAAATTGGGCTCGACTCGGGCTTGGCCCGGGAAAAAACCCTGTTCTCCGAGCCCGGGCCTAGAACTTAGGCTCGCGAGCCGAGCCGGCCCGGCCTGGCTCGTTGCTATCCCTATTTCCACTATATCTGTCTTATCTCCTTGCTCAATGCGAGATAAGTGATCTGCTACCCCATTTTCACTCCTTTTTTTTTTATCTTGAATCTCCAGGTCAAACTCTTGCAGAAGTAAAACCCATCGAATCAATCTCGATTTTGCATATTTCTTTGTCATCAAGTACTTCAATGCAGCATGATCTGTATAGACTATGACCTTCGTGTAGATCGAAATTTATCGAAGGCATAGACCACAACTAGAAGCTCCTTCTCAGTAGTGGCGTGGTTGAGTTATGCATCATTGAGTGTCTTGCTTGCATAGTAGATCACATGAAAAATCTTACCCTTTCGCTGTCCCAACACTGCTCCCACCGCGTAATCACTAGCATCGCACATAAGTTCAAACGGTAACTCCTAATCTGGTGCTATGATGATCGGTGCTGAGATAAGCTTGTCTTTTAGAGTGTTGAAAGCCCGTATACAATCCACAGAAAAGTCAAAAGTGGCATCTTTGAGTAGCAGGTTGCAAAGAGGCTTCGTAATTTGTGAGAAATCTTTTATAAAGCATCTGTAAAACCCAACATGCCCCAGAAAACTGCGAACACCCTTAACTGATATGGGTGGTGGTATGTTCTCAATGACTTGAATTTTTCCCTTGTCCACCTTGATCCCCTCAGATGAAATGCAGTGTCCCAACATGATGCCCTCTTATACAATAAAATGACACTTCTCCCAGTTCAATACCAGATTTTTTTCCTTACACTGCTACAACACCAAACTCAGATGCTCCAAACACTTATCAAAAGATGAATCGAACACCGAAAAGTCATCCATGAAGACTTCTATGAATTTTTCTACCATATCAGAGAAGATGGCCATCATACAACGTTGAAAAGTGGCCGGTGCATTACATAAATCGAAAGGCATCTTACGGTAGGCAAATGTACCATAGGGACAAGTAAAAGTAGTCTTCTCCTGATCGTCCGGTGCTATAGGTATCTGATTGTAACCAAAATACCCATCGAGAAAGCAGTAATGTGAGTAACCTACTAACCTTTCCAACATTTGATCAATGAACGACAGAGGAAAATGATCCTTAAGAGTAGCATTGTTGAGTTTACGATAGTCAATGCAAACTCTCCATCCCGTAACAGTCCTGGTAGGTATTAATTCATTCTTCTCATTCCTTACCAATGTAATACCTCCCTTATTCGGTACAACCTGAACTGGGCTGATCTACATACCGTCTGAGATGGGATAAATGATGCCTGCATCTAAAAGTTTAATCATCTCCACTCTGACTACCTCTTTCATATTTTGATTGAGCCGCCTCTGACTATCTATACTTGGCTTGAAATCATCCTCTATGAGGATCTTATGCATGCAAAGTGAAGGGCTAATCCCTTTGATGTCAGCAATAGACACCCAATAGTTGTTTGGTTATCTTGAAGTACCCGAAGCAGTCTTTCCTCCTCCACCTCGTTAACTAAATTTGATATAATGACCGAGAGTGTAGAAGACTCCCCCAAGTAAGCATAATGCAGATGATGTGGTAGTTGCTTGAACTCTAGCTTAGGCAGTTGTTGTACTGATGATAGAGGCTTTGTAGGACATGTTCCCAACTCCTCAAAATTTCATTTTCTGACATAAGGTAGGTTTGTTTCCATGAATCTTGCACAAATCTCAATGTCAATCGAGTTAGTGTGAGTGGATTGAGAATGCATGATGCAAGATTCATAAATGTTAGCTGGATGCTGCAACTGAAAAGTTTCTTGAACTGCTCTGTTAACCACGTGAACCTAGAAACAGCTGTCAACCTCTGTAGGAAATTTCATGGCTTTGAAGACATTGAATGAAATTTGTTCGTCTCCAATCTCAAAATCAACTGCCCTCGCTGTACATCTATAAGAGCCCTTCTAGTAGCCAAAAATGGTCGACCCAAAATGAGTGGCACATCTTTATCTTCCTCCATGTGAAGAATGAGGAAGTCTACTGGAAATATAAGTTTCTCCACTTTAATCAAGACATCCTCGATGATTCTTCGTGGATGAGTGATAGATCGATCAGCCAGGTGTAAAGTCACTGTAATTGCTTTAACTTCTCCCAGTCCTAGTTTCTTGAAAATAGAAAGTGATATTAAATTAATACTGGCACCCAAATCACATAAAGTTTTATCAAAATGAAAATTTCCTATAGTGCAGGGTACAGTGAAACTCCCTGGATCTTTTAGCTTTAGAGGAAGCTTTTTCTAAACTCGTGCGCTGCATTCCTTTGTTAGCATCACCATTTCATGTTCTTCAAGTTTACGCTTATTGGATAGGACGTCCTCGAGGAATTTGGCGTAACTAGGAATCTGCGTGATTGCTTCAGCAAATAGAATGTTGATGTGAAGTTTCTTGAAAACCTCCAAAAACTTCATGTACTGTTGGTCTAACTTGTGCTTTTTTAACCTTTGAGGGAATGGGATTGTAGGTTCATATGGATTGACAGGAATAGCTGTTTTGACCTGTGAAGTCTCTGAACCCTCTTTGGTGGATGTCACCTTAGTGTGATCTGCTTTTTTCCTTATTTGTAGGAGATATCGCTGCTTTATCTGCACCCGATCTCTTTACATGAATTTCTAGCAGTTGAACCCCGCTTCTTGTAATAATAGCCTGAACATGCTCCCTAAGGTTCACCTCAGTATTGCTTGGCAAGGTACCTGATGCTCTTCCATTCACTGCAAGTGCTATCTGCCCTACCTGAGTCTCAAGGTTCTTGATTGTTGCTCCTTGATTTTGGAGAGCTATTTCTGTCTTCTCCATATACTTATCAGTCTTCTCCATAAATTTTGCAAACATTTCATCCAGCTGGATCTTCTTCTCCTGTTGAAACTGCCCTTGAGGTTTATTCTGATTTTGGAACTTGTTTTGATCTCCTCTCCAATCTTTGTTTTGCTCTCTTCTCCAAGAGAAATTTTGATGATTTCTCCACCTGAGATTGTAGATTTCAAAGTTAAGGTTATTCTATTGGCGTTGATCCCACTGTGCATAATCTGCCCGTTCTACCCCTTGCGAAAGAATTGGACATTCCTTCGTGATGTGTTCTGCCCCACACTCTTCACAATTTGGTTTTCTTGCTTGTGCTGCGTTTGCTGAATGAGATATGCTCTCTACCTTGTGAAACAATAAATCAATTTTAGCAGGTAAACTTTATAGAGAACTGCTGATTTCTTCTGAACCACCGACTCGGATGACCACATTGCTAAAGTATCTGCCATCCTTTCAAACAATTCTCATGCTTCGTCGACAATTCTTGTGGTTAATGAGCCATTGGATGAAGAGTCTACCATGCTTCTGAAAGATGGAAGCAGTCCTGCATAGAAGAATCGAATCTGGGTTCTCTTGTCAAAACCATGTTGAGGACACTTCTGTAGCATATTTTTAAACCTGTTCCAGACCTCATCGAAGGATTCAGAGTCATTTTGTACAAATACTGATATAACATGTATCAGTTGTGCTACATTCGCTGGTGAGAAGAACTTTGTGCAAAACCTGTGAGCTAGCTCCTCCCAAGTGGTTATACTAGCAACAGGAAGTGAATCCAACCATTCTAAAGCTTTATCCCGTAAGGTGTGTGGAAATAACCTTAGTCTGATAGCATCGTCTGAAATCCCTTGGTACCTGAAGTGTTGACACATAACCAAGAATCTCGATATGTGTGTATGTAGATTTTCAGTAGCCATTCCATGAAATTGATGCCCATTCTGGAAGAGTTGGATGACATTTGTCTTCAATTGGAAGTTTGGCTGCCCAAATGGTGGATAGACAATGCTAGATTGGCTCTGGATGACAAATGGCCCAATGAAATCCCCCAGTAGCATATTTCCTTCATCTTCTGCTTCTGCATTCGCTAGAGGTGCCGAATTGAGTTGTTGATTTTCCATTGTTACTAGCTCTTTCTGATCTGTTTCTTGTGCTGCTATTTGTTTCCCTTTGTCTACGATGAAAGGTCGTCTCGATCTCCGGATCAGTTGGAATCAACTCATTGTCAATCGATATTCGCATGTAAAACCTGAGAGATGCATAATAGTAGCAATAAGGAAACGGAAAGAAAAACTTCAAAAATACTACAAAAAGGAATATTAACCAAAAAGTTCGAATTAGTGTCAAAGTAAATAAAATCAAACTAAATTAAACCCCCAGCAATGATACCAAAAACTTGATAAGCGAAAATGTGTTCGACTTATAGTACCACAAGTATACGGTTCGTTTCAAGTAATAAAGTGGATTTTTAAGTTCAAGTATCGTTCTCACAGAGATTTAATAGTTTGAATGTATTTAATTCGACCTTAACCGAAACAAAATTTGTGTTTTAGTGTTTGGAACTGAATTGCAACTAAACTAAGTAAGGTACTTATGCAAAAGAAAATGAATTATCTAGTTAAATGCAAAGTTAACTACGTGCGATAATATAACTAAATGTAAGATGTTTTAACAATCAAATAAAAGGCATACTAGGTTCGCGAATCCCCATGCAACAATCTATTTCAACCCTAGTTCTACAATTTGACAACATGTTTGAATTATGATGAATCAATGTTCCTATTTTATTCAAGACTCTCTTTCGATTAAGTTTGAACCTATTTTCATATATGACACCGACTATATCTCTATGAAGGAAGCAAATATATAAAAATGCATGAATATTTATGAACACTTAGAGATTCACGTAAAGCATAGCGGTATATCTATATCCATCGGACCCTACGATGATTTATATCCTTGTCTAATTTATTTCTCCTCTTTCGAATGGATGAAATAAACCACAACAATCATAAAATCATTGCGCATATAATTATGGATAAAAACAATGCATATAAATCATTCATCAAACCAAAAACGCATTTTAACGTCAAATATATAAAACTAGAAATCAAAATATCACATTACATGGTTCATCGTTCACCTAGCACAATAAAATCTAGTCTAGCATGATAAAACTAAGAAAACTAAGAAAAGAAAGAAAGCAAATAAGATAAGACCACACCCTATCAAATTTTGAAGTGAAATCTTGAATATTGGAATCAATCTTCTCGTTCTTCACCTTCTTTTTGCTCTCCAATATGTCCAAAGTAGTAGAATAATGCATCCCCCTCGTTTCTGATCGAGTTATGGGTTATATAGGAGTTCTAAATCGAGTTTCCATAGGTATTTCACATAAAAAAGGAAAGCAGAATTTTCGCGAAAGATTTCTACCATGGGCTGCTGTGAATGCCATGCGGCCGCATGGTCCCAACTTAATTGAACCATGCGGCCTCATGGTTGCGGTCCCATGGTTCATGCGATTTCCAACTTCTTCCAATTTGGTCCCTGAACTTCATTTTCCTTCATTTTGACTTCTTTTCTTCATTTTCTTCTAACACCCATTTGATCTCGTCAATCTTGTACTTATTTCATTCTCGTTCTTGACTTGGGTTTCAGGTCAACTTTTGAATATTGCATCCTAGTCCCTAAACTTTGACTTTCTTTCGTTTTGGTCATTTCTTGCCCGTTTTCACTTACTTTTCGTTATTTCCATCGATATAGTGCTACAAACATAATTTATATAGAATTAAGTCATATTTCAATATAATTACAATCAATTGTCCATATTTTATGACCTAAATAAGTGCGTAAAACACATTTATCATCTTTGAGTCGTGTCATCCCACATGGAAGATATGCAATCCGTATTTTTTAACATATCCAAATCGCACATGATGGACTTGACCCGAATCATAAGCGATATCGAATATCACAAGTTAGATCCTTCTCAAGATCTATATGATAAAAAATTCACATGGAAAATATATTGTGCGATCATTGAGTACATTTTATAGCTCACGGTACTATAAACCTATTAGAGATATATAGTGGTCTTACTAGAGGAACACCACATCTCACTATGCCTCTAACTTATTTTTAAACACTAATTCAAGTATTTTTTATTTCTTGAATATTTGTATAGTATACTTGAACTTTACACTATATCCTTGTATTCACAATTGTATTATAAATCCCAAAGTTAACACAATTGTTCGGATTGTTAACAGAAACACAACTGTTGGTCAAAGTAGTTTTCATTTCCTACTCGAATCCTTCAACTTTAAATCAGCTGATTTCATAGATATGTCCCATTAAATTTGAATTAATCATAATTATAGATAACATGTTAAAGTAGTGACACCAAAATAAAATGTAGAGAAACAATCAAAAGTCATAAGGGTATATATGACGAAACTATATAAACATCAGGGTCTCGCACAATGAGGAGGCAATGATCCATTAACTTATTTACCCGTATGGGTCGTAAAAGCACATGCAATATGAAAAATGTGCTATGGTGTTTTCTCCATTTCTTATGGCATATGTCACATTCCTTGAAAATAAATAACACCGTATATATCCTAGTTTAAGTATTCTTTGATACATGACTTCTTCATTCCTTCAAGCAATCTCAAACTGCAAACTTGATTACAAAAGGAGTTTAATGGACAGTATAATCCATTTCAATTACTTAAAGTAATCTCATCTTGATACGTTATCAAGGTGATCGAATTATATATACAACACGATAACTTTGTTTCATTTAAGCATATCTCAAAATTGTCTAAACGATTGCTCGTGTGAGTGAGCTAATCTTAACATACTCGACATACAATATACGTGCATGTAAATCATCTAATAATCACATATAATAAATTACACATGAATTCAAAATTGTTCATTAACCTTCCATTCAGATTTCAAGAACCCGGATGTTCTAAAAACAAATGTTGTTCAGTTAGAACTTCCACCATATTCCAAAGTCATCCATTTTCCTCTTTGAATTCCTATAAGCAAAATGTTTTGGTTGACCAATAATATTTGAGATTAGATTACTTCCACACGAATATATATTACTCCAATTTGATCAGAAACTTAAAAACTTCTATGTGTTGACCTCAAAAAGTGTACCTAGGAGCTGTCAACAGATCCCAGGGCCTCTCACGTCCGGTTCAGCCTTTCTTCCTGCACACTAAGACAAATCGTCAGCTGCACGTGGCATTCTCCAAGGAGGGGGAGCGATCACGCGCACTCCGACGATCAAGTCAGTTGGAGTGGTAATATATATGGATGTGGGAAGGCAGCAATGTGAACCCAAAATATATAAGGGGATCGGCCTTGGGGAGATAAATAAAACAGTAAAATATAGAGAGAATTGCTAAGTAGTATTGAGAATCCAATTTAGCATTACCTTCAAATGACACAATGTGTGAGCTTTTATAGTAAAAAAGGGTGAGTAAGAACCATTGGATGAAGAGACACGTGGCCTCATCCTAGCGGCTGGGCCTCTTGTCATAGGCATCAATCCATTTAATGTTATGACCATTTGCAGCTCTAGGTCTGACATTTAAGTCTAGGATCGATTACAGTGTGTTGTCACATCACCCACTTGCCATGAGATCTTGTATAAAGATCTTCCCTGCGATGCCTCTACCAAATTGCCTCGTCCATGAGGGTCGGCTCCCATGAGAGTTTGGTTAATAGGGGTTCGTCCAATTGGGCTTGGCCCATGAAGGCTCGGCCAGAGGGGTCGGCCAAAACTCAACTATCGTGGGTTCAGAATTATATGGGTTCGACAATTAGTGCAGGCTTCTGCCACGTGTCGCACGATCAGAGCTCCCATTTATGGGGGGTATAACATTAGTCCCCGAAGTCCATGTATGATTATTTATATAGTGCGTGGACTTGAAGTAGAGAAGGAAAATGGGGCCATACCAACATTAGTCCCCGAAGTCCATGTATGATTATTTATATAGTGCGTGGACTTCAAGTATAGGTCACTGTGATGAACCTGATGCATAGGCGAGGCTCCAGATACAAGCGGCAAAGGCGATGCTATGAATGTAAACATTTGTGATAAGCTGATGCAAAGGCAAGACTCTAGATATAAGCGGCAGAAGCGATGCTCTGAATGTAAACAGCTGTGTTAAGCTGATGCAGAGGCGATGCTCTGAATATAAGCGACAGAGGCGATGCTTTGGATGTGAGCAGCTGTGATAAGCTGATGCAGAGGCGAGATTCCAGATATAAGCTGCAGAGTCGATGCTCTGAATGTAAACAGCTGTGATAAGCTGATGCAGAGGCGATGCTCTGAATGTAAACAGTTGTGATAAGCTGATACAGAGGTGATGCTTTGAATGTAAACAACTATGATAAGCTAATGCAGAGGCGATACTCTGAATGTAAACAGCTGTGATATGCTGATGCAGAGACGATGCTCTGAATGTAAACAGCTGTGATAAGTTGATACAGAGGTGAATGCTCTAAATGTAAACAACTGTGATAAGCTGATGCAGAGGCGAGACTCCAGATATATGTGGCAGAGGCGATGCCCACGATAGTTGAGTTTTGGCCGACCCCTCTGGCTGAGCCTTCCTGGGCCGAGCCCCAATTGGTCGAACCCCTATTAACCGAACTCTCATGGGAGCCGACCCCTCATGGAAGAGGCGATTTGGCAAAGGCATCTCAGGGAAGATCTACATGCAAGATCTCATGGTAAGTGGGGTGATGTGACAACACACTGCAATGACGGCTTCAATCAATCTACAAGTCAATCCTAGACTTAAATGTCAGACCTAGAGCTGCAAATGGTCATAACATTAAATTGGATCGATGCCTATGACAAGAGGCCCAACCGCTAGGATGAGGCCACGTGTCTCTTCATCCAATGGTTTTTACTCACCCATTTTTTACTATAAAAGCTCACACATTGTGTCATTTGAAGGTAATGCTAAATTGGATTCTCAATACCACTTAGCAATTCTCTCTATATTTTACTGTTCTATTTATCTCCCCAAGGCCGTCCCCCATTATATATTTTGGGGGCTCACATTGCAGCCTTCCCACACCCATATATATTACCACTTCAACTGACTTGATCGTTGGAGTGCGCGTGGCCGGCTTCCCCCTCTTTGGAGAAGGCCACGTACAACTGACGATTTGTCTTAGTGTGCAAGAAGAAAGGATGAACTGGACATGAGAGGCCCAGAGATCTGTTGACAGCTCATAGGTACACTTTTTGAGGTCAACAGATTGGCGCTGTCTGTGGGAAACCACACATTACAACCACGAACATCGTAGTGGTGGAAGCCTTGAAAAAGGATATGCTCTTGAAAAAAGAACAAGAGGAAGCCTCGAGAGGATTTGTTTGGCCTAATTATGCTTCTGGCCGACCCACCGAGGCCCCTATTATTATGAAGAAGTGGCCTTTAATGAGGCCCCATGCTATGAAGACAGGAGGGCATCCCCCTTGAAAAAGGATATGCTCTTGAAAAAGAACAAGAGGAAGCCTTAAAAGGATTTGTTTGGCCCAATTATACTTTTGGCCGACCACCGAGGCCCCCATTATTATGAAGAAGTGGCCTTTAATAAGGCACCATGCCATGAAGAAAACGAAGCTTCCCCTTTGAAAACGGCTTTGTTCTTGAAAGCCCCAAAGATAGAAGATTTGAGGTTCAATTTAACATCTTGAGTACCTCTACCCACAATAAGTGCTAGTGATAAAGATAGATGCCCAAGGAGATCAAAAGAGGACTCTGAATAACAGGTCCTCCGGACAAAAGTCACTTTTATACAGTAATTCCTCTTCCAAATATAATAGAATACGCTCGACTCCTAAAAGGGGGGAGGCCTACAAAAAGGAAGGCTGTAAGCAAAAGAACTCCTATAAATGGGATGCCTCTGAAGAAGAGATTATGAATAATAACTCTTAAAGAATAGGCTCTTCATTCTACAAAGGCCTCGGCTAAGGCTATTTGAGCCTTATAAACTGCTGCCTCTTCTCTGAATAGGCTCTACCATTTACAAGGGCCTCGGCGAAGGCTATTTAAGCCTTATAAAGGGCCGCCACTTCTTCGAATGGGTTCTTTCTTATACAAGGGCCTCGGCCAAGGCTATTTAAGCCATATAAACGGCCTCCTCTTCTTCGAATGCTTTCTTTCTTATACAAGGGCCTTGGCTAAGGCTATTTGAGCCTTATAAACTGCCGCCGAATCTTCTTCGAATGGGCCTCGGCTAAGGCTTTCTTTCTTATAAACGGCCGCCTCTTCTTGGAATGGGTTCTTTCTTATAAAAGGGCCTCGACCAAAGCTATTTAAGCGTTATAAAGGGCCGCTTTTTCTTCGAATGGGCCGCCTCTTCTATAAAGGGCCTGCTCTTTCTTTTAGCCAAGGGCCATTTAAGCCATACTAAGGGCCGCCTCTTCTTCGAAAGGGTTCTTTCTTAAACAAGGGCCTCGGCTAAGGCTATTTAAGCCATATAAAGGGCCGCCTCTTCTTCGAATGGTTTCTTTCTTATACAAGGGCCTCGACTAAGGCTATTTGAGCCTTATAAACTGTCGCCTCTTCTTCGAATGGGTTCTTTCTTATACAAGGGCATCGGCCAAGGCTATTTAAGCCATATAAACGGTCGTTTCTTCTTCGAATGGGTTCTTTCTTATAAACTTATAAAGGGCCGCCTCTTCTTTGGGTTCTTCTTCTTATACAAAGGCCTCGGCCGTCATTTAAGCCATATAAAGGGCCGCCTCTTCTTTTTGAATGGGGCCTCGGACAAAGCTATTTAAGCGTTATAAAGGGCCGCTTTTTCTTCGAATGGGCTCTTTCTTATACAAGGGCCTGCTCTTTCTTATACAAGGGCCTCAGCCAAGGCCATTTAAGCCATATAAAGGGCCGCCTCTTCTTCGAAAGGGTTCTTTCTTAAACAAGGGCCTCGGCTAAGGCTATTTAAGCCATATAAAGGGCCGCCTCTTCTTCGAATGGTTTCTTTCTTATAGGGCCTCGACAAGGCTATTTGAGCCTTATAAACGTCGCTCTCTTCTTCAATGGGTTCTTTCTTTTAAGCCAAGGCTATTTAAGCCATAAACGGTCGTTTCTTCTTCGAATGGTTTCTTTCTTATACAAGGGCCTCGCCAAAGCTTATATAAAGGGCCGCTATTTGAGCTTTATACAAAGGCCTCGGCCAAGGTCATTTAAGCCATATAAAGGGCCGCCTCTTCTTTGAATGGGTTCTTTCTTATACAAGGGCCTCGGCCAAGGCTATTTAAGCCATATAAAGGGCCGCCTCTTCTGCTAATCTTCTTTCGGCCTCGGCTAAGGCTATTTGAGCCTTATAAACTTATTCTTCGAATGGGTTCTTTCTTATACAAGGGCCTCGGCCAAGGCTATTTAAGCCATATAAACGGCCGCCTCTTCTTCGAATGGGTTCTTTCTTATGCAAGGGCCTCGGCCAAAGCTATTTAAGCCTTATAAACGGCCGCCTCTTCTTCGAATGGGTTCTTTCTTATGCAAGGGCCTCGGCCAAAGCTATTTAAGCCTTATAAAGGCCCGCCACTTCTCCGAATAGGCTCTTCCCTTTCCAAGGGCCTCGACTAAGGCTATTTGAGCCTTATAAACTATCGCCTCTTCTTCGAATGGTTTCTTTCTTATACAAGGGCCTCGACTAAGGCTATTTGAGCCTTATAAACTGCGTCTCTTCTCCGAATCGGTTCTTCCTTCTAGAAGGGCCTCGGCTAAGGCTATTTCAGCCATATAAAAGGCCGCCACTTCTCCGAATAGGCTCTACCATTTACAAGGGCCTCGGCTAAGGCTATTTAAGCCTTATAAACGGCCGCCTCTTCTCCGAATCGGTTCTTCCTTCTACAAGGGCCTCGGCTAAGGCTTTTTGAGCCTTATAAACTAACCGCCTCTTCTTCGAATCGGTTCTTCCTTCTACAAGGCCTCGACTAAGGCTATTTCAGCCATATAAAAGGCCGCCACTTCTTTGAATAGGCTCTACCATTTACAAGGGCCTCGGCGAAGGCTTTTTAAGCCTTATAAACGGTCGCCTCTTCTTCGAATGGGTTCTTTCTTATACATGGGCCTCGATCAAGGCTATTTAAGCCATATAAACGGCCGCCTCTTCTTCGAATGGTTTCTTTCTTATAAAAGGGCCTCGGCTAAGGCTATTTGAGCCTTATAAATTGTCGCCTCTTCTCCGAATCGGTTCTTCCTTTTACAAAGGCCTCGGCTAAGGCTATTTAAAACCTTATAAACGAGCCGCCTATTTGTCGAATGGGTTCTTTCTTATACAAGGGCCTCGCCCAAGACTATTTAAGCCATATAAACGGCCGCCTCTTCTTCGAATGGGTTCTTTCTTATACAAGGGCCTTAGCCAAGGCTATTTAAGCGATATAAAGGACCGCGTCTTCTTCGAATGGTTTCTTTCTCGTACAATGGCCTCAACCAAGGCTATTTAAGCCATATAAAGGGCCGTCACTTCTCCGAATAGGTTCTTTCTTATACAAGGGCCGCGGCCAATGCTATTTATGACATATAAAAGGCCGCATCTTCTACGAATTGACTCTTTTTCTTACAAGGCCCTCGACCAATCTCATACAGTAAATTATATATGGCAAGGCCACACATTCTTTTCAGTTAATTATGACAAGCTCATAAGTTATATAGGCTCGCTTCACAACAGCCTCGCCTCTCTATTATATATGCTTGTCTCTTAATGACCTCACCTCTCTATTATATAGGCTTGCCTCTCAACAGCCTCGCCTCTTCAGTTATACAGCCTCGCCTCTTTATTATATAGGCTCACCTCTCAACGGCATCACCTCTTCATTTTTAAGGCTTGCCTCACAACGGCCTTGCATCTCTATTATATAAGCTCGCCTTCAGTGCATCGCCTCTGCCCCTTATATTTGGAATCTCGCCTCTGCATCAGTTTATCACAGCTGCTCACATCTAAAGCATCACCTCTGTCGCTTATATTCAGAGCATCGCCTCTGCATCAGCTTATCACAGTTGTTTACATTCAGAGCATCACCTCTGTATCATCTTATCACAGTTGTTTACATTCAAAGTATCGCCTCTGCTGCTTATATATGGAAGTCTCGCCTCTGCATTAGCTTATCACAGTTGTTTACATTCAGAGCATCACCTCTGTATCAGCTTATCACAGCTGTTTACATTTCATCATAGCTAGCATCTCTGCCAAAGCTCATCAGCTTATCACAGTTGTTTACATTCAGCAGCACCTCTGTACAGCTTATCACAGCTGTTTACATTCAGAGCATCGCTTCTGCTGCCGCTTATATCTGGAATCTCGCCTCTGCCTTTGTGCATCGTAGCCCCTTTATCTACAATCTCGCCTCTGCATCATCCAGAGCTGCTCGCCTCTGCATCATCTCTGTCGCTTATTCAGAGCTGTCTTACATTCAGTTGTTTACATTCGCAAAGCATCGCCTCTGCCGCTTATATCTGGAGTTTCGCCTATGCATCAGCTTATCACAGCTGTTTACATTCATAGCATCGCCTTTGCCGCTTATATCTGGAGCCTCGCCTATGCATATGGTTCATCAAAGTGACCTATACTTCAAGTCCACGCACTATATAAATAATCATACATGGACTTCGGGGACTAATGTTGGTATGACCCCATTTTCCTTCTCTACTTCAAGTTGACGCACTATATAAATAATCATAATGGATCGGGGAATTATACGCACTATATAAATAATCATACGGGGACTAATGTTATGCCTCCCATAAATGGGAGCTCTGACCGTGCGGCACGTGGCAGAAGCCTGCACTAATTGCCGTAACCCATATAATTTCGAACCCACGATAGTTGAGTTTTGGTCGACCCTCTGGCCGAGCCTTCATGGGCCGAGCCCCAACTGGACGAACCCCTATTAACCGAACTCTCATGGGAGCCGACCCCTCATGGACAAGGCGATTTGGTAGAGGCATCTCAGGGAAGATCTACATGCAAGATCTCATGGCAAGTGGGGTGATGTGACAACACACTGCAATGACGACTTCAATCAATCTACAAGTCAATCCTAGACTTAAATGTCAGACCTAGAGCTGCAAATGGTCATAACATTAAATGGATTGATGCCTATGACAAGAGGCCCAGCTGCTAGGATGAGGCCACGTGTCTCTTCATCCAATGGTTCTTACTCACCCTCTTTTACTATAAAAGCTCACACATTGTGTCATTTGAAGGTAATGGTAAATTGGATTCTCAATACTACTTAGCAATTCTCTCTATATTTTACTGTTCTATTTATCCCCCAAGGCCAACCCCATTATATATTTTGGGGGCTCACATTGCAGCCTTCCTACACCCATATATATTACCATTCCAACTGACTTGATCGTCGGAGTGCGCGTGGCCGGCTCCCCCCTCCTTGGAGAGGGCCACGTGCAACTGACGATTTGTCTTAGTGTGTAGGAAGAAAGGCTGAACCGGACGTGAGAGGCCCTGGGATCTGTTGACAGCTCATAGGTACACTTTTTTAGGTCAACACTATGTACTTTAACTAATTCACTAATATTTATAATATTAATATCATCAATATTCCTCCAAACTTTTCTCCTTATTAGAAAAAAATATCAAAATCACATTTTTATGATTCAATATCCATCCAAAATTTCACTTATGACCAAATACCTTTTAGACTGTCATGTATACCTCACAGAGATACATTTCATTATCATGGATTCATGTTTTCAGATTCACTTGAAAAAAATCAAGAAATTTCGTAGTTGATCATGAGTTTTAGATAATCCATATTTGATTATGTACATGTCCAAAGCTAATACATTACTAAAAGAGGTACTAATATTAAGAGAACTATGTTGAGTGATAAGTTGTAGCTCCCCAAAAAGAAATAAGTTTGTTGGACTACATTAAATAAACCTCATCACATTTAGCAATACTCTATTTCTTCTACCTAATACACCATATAATTTTTGTAACGCTGCATTCTCATTTATTGTGACTATCCTATCCATTTGGATTAGTTGCATTAATATTATATTTATTGTTTAATCATCATAATTATCTTCATCTTGACAAACTATGTTGTTGCAGTGGAATATACTTTGAACGCCTTAAACGATCGACTTGCCTTGTAATTATAAACTTAAGATAAATATAATTTCATTAAATTTACAATTTAATGTACCTTAGACGCCCTTGACAACTAACTTGTTCATTAATTTAATTATGATCTATTAATAATTTTATTAAGCTCAACTTAATTATATAATGCATATTGCACTTATTATTTGTCTTGCTTGCAAATTGATCAATGGAATTGTGAGATTTCTTTTGTTAAGCACATTTTATGTTAGTTAATTAAAAATGATAACTAGATATTAAATAATGGAAATTTAGTAATCTAATCAATCAAGTTTATGCCTTAAATAAGTTAACAGAGAAAGATTAGAGGCCTAATTACTTCGTTAACATATTTATGCCCACTAAACATCACTAGATTAAAAGTATTGATCCTTCCTATTATACATTTCCTTCCCAATTCCAGAGGTTATCTTTGGCGTCTGTTTCCCAGTTTTGAATCTGTATTTGTGGATGAGGTATTAAGATTTTAATTTCATAGCTATCATTTGTGAATTCAACTATTATTTTATGTCATCATTAACCATTACATTTAAAATGCACTTGAAATTTAAAGTATTATCTTCATTTGTGTGAATCTAAAACGCAATGACATAGCTAATTGATCACTTCTTTTCGGTAGTTGATAGATGTTAAAAGTGGTATTCAATATGAAATAACATATAATCTGTTACGGGTCAGGAAAAAGACCCGACACGTGCCAAGCAGGAGAAGCCCCACGTTTAGGCGAACTGATTTGGCGTGGGCAACCGAACTGAAGCGTCTTAAAATGAAGAAGAATCGAACTCATCCGCCCCTCTCAGCGGATGCAAAGGCCCGCACTCCGCAACCAGGATGCTTCACCAACCTGCCCCACCTCTCCCTAGCCAATGTCCTTTTTTGTGCAAAAGTCTTTCAAAATTAAATCTCTGAGTGATTGATGAGACGTGTGGCAGGGTTCAAACGGTCAATTCAGCCGCATAAGTCAAAACAATAAAGATCCGCCAACCTATTGATGGACAGATTGACGTCTGGGATGGAACAGGGTGGAAGGATTCGAGGCCACATGTCTCCTCATCCAACGGCTCTCCTCCTCCCACCCTTAGTATAAATACAACCTCCTTGCACCAGAAGAGCCATTTAAAAGAACATAAGTTATTCTCCCCCTCTACACACTTTACCCATTCCCATATATTTCTATTCACGTCCCCGGTGATCACTTAACCACCGGTGACCTCTACTTTTAAACTGAAAACTGACTTGACCGTCAGAGTGCTCGCGACCGCCCCACCCCCATTGGGAAAAGGGTCACGAGTGACTAATGACTTGCTACCGTGAGCAGGAAGAAGTGGACTAGAAGAATTATCTGTTGGCGGCTCGGAAGTCCTTTTTTAAGTCAACAGATTGGCACCATCTGTGGGAAGCTTACTTAAACGATGAGTTTTCCACCAAAAAGCTTGCTTGAATATCCGTTTGATATTCTCCCTTGAAAAAAGAGATTTAGTTCTTGAAAAAGAAGTAAGAGTTGTGCATTGTCCCCCTCGCTTCGGATCATGAGCTCAGAAGAAGACGTGGAGGTAACAAGAGCCAGGGATGTCTCTGAAGAAGAGATCATCCGAACCAATGTAACACATCAGAGGCCCCACCATCGACATCATAGAGGTGCGAGAACCGCTGTAATGCTAACTGCCGCAGACATGAGGAATTTAGCAGCACAAAATGCCTCCATGCAAGAACTCCTCTTGCAGGTGCAAAACCAAGGTGGTTTCCAACAGAACCAACAACAAGCTCATGGACGAACTGAAGCAGAATTCAGGCAGAAGGGCCCAGTTAAGCCCTCAAGAGGTCCCCCTCAAAAGAGAAGTGGGAATGGATGTCTCCAGCTACACAGTCGCTCCGGCTAATGATGAAGCTGCGGAAGAAGATAACTTCTCCCTGGAATACGAAGAGCAGCTTCAAAGGTCCACGAGCGATTTTTTACCGAATTAGACGAGCTCCTAGAAATAGGGATCAGTCCCCCCACCAAACAGTTCGCCCCAAATAGTAGCAAAGTCAAAGAGACCAGGCTCCCCACCTAGAAATAGATGGGAAAGGCGGAACCTGGTAGATTGGGAAAATCGAGGCGAAAATGCTCAACAACCACCTCGCCCCATGGTTGAGGTAAACGAGCATGACGAACCGTGCCGTTCCTATGAACTGGATGATGATGATGACAATCTCCCATTCTCTAGGGAGCTCCGCTATTTTCCCATGCCACAGAACTTTGTTCCTCTAAAGATCCCAAAGTATGAAGGAAAAGGTGACCCGTAAAAGTACCTCAACAAATACAAGACGCAGATGAGCCTCAAGAGCGCCTCTCCCGCGTTAAAATGTAGGGCTTTCTACTTGACAGTCAGCGGCTCAGTTGAGGTATGGTACAACAGATTGGCGCCATCTAGCATAAGAAGTTGACCCAACCTGAAAAGGGTCTTTCTGAACCAGTACCTCTATAAAAGAGATGGAGAAGTGTCAATCCAGCGCCTACAAGACATACGGCAGGCAGTAGGGGAGACGTTGAAAAACTACCTCGCTTGTTTCATTGATGAAATCACCTACTGTGAGCAGGTGATAGACAAAGAGGCCCTATCAGCTCTGAAAGGCGAACTGAATATGAACACTTTATTCTGAAGAGACATCCGAAGCAAAAATCCATCAACCAATGATGAGTTGGTGGAAATGATGAAAGTTGAAATTGTCAATGAAGAGATGATTGACCACAGAAACAGGGTGATACAGGGGCTCCCACCGCCCCAAAGGAAGATCGAAAGAGGTCCAACATCAAAGATGGTGAATCAATGGACACAAGCTGGGCACACCGTGGCTCCCACTTCGGGACAGGCACTGGCCTCTGCCACATTAAATGTTGTGTCGACCCTAGCTTTGAGAATGTTGAACCTAATGCCAACAACCCAGTTAGGAATACTGGAAGACCCTCAACCTTTAGAAATAGGGGCAGAGGCGGTGGACCTAGGAATAGGCCTTAGGAGGAAGGACCACCATACTGCACTTTTCACCGTTTCTATGGCCACGACACCAAGTGATTGTGCCAACAGGCCTAGAAGCAACCCCAGAAATACAAGGAAGAACCATTGTCAAGATGACGAACTGAGGTAAAGGTCCCCCAAAAGGAGAGAAGATAGGCTACCATCGCTTCAGAATGCAATGAACAACGAAAGGGAAAGGCCCAGAAATGGGCAACGCCCTAGGAGAGGCCCTGCTACAGCGGATGAGCACCATCCAATCCATGAAATTGACACAATCATTGGAGGACCTCACCTGGGATGTGAGACCAGGAATGCTCAAAGGAACTACACTAAGGAGGCAAAAGATCCACTTATGGCCAGTTACGTGGTGAGCCAATCCCAAGGGGGAAGAGGTACTGAACCAATTTCGTTCGCCCTAGAGGATGCAATTGGTGTACATTATCCGCACTGCGACGCCCTAGTGGTTAGGGCAGTGGTGGCCCCCAATGGACTGAAACGAATGCTAGTAGACAATGGGAGTTCTGTAAACATCCTGTTCAGATTGACATTTGAAAAATGGCAGTGGATCACGAGTTGACCCCCATGACTTTTCCACTCTATGGGTTCACCGGAGATAGCATTATTCCCAAAGGGAAAATTACTCTGGCTGTTGAGATGGGAACAGCGCCCCAGGTGGCACATCACTTCATGGAATTCCTATTTGTAGACTGCCGATCTGCATACCATCGGGGCTTGGACGACCTGCCCTGAAAGAACTGTTCGATGTCACCTCGATCCATCACCTTTGCATGAAATTCCGTACTGAACGGGGGATCGCCACTGTCAGAGGTGACCAGATGGGCTCCAGGGAATGTTACCTCAATTCTCTTAGGAAGGCCGAACCACGTGTGAACATGGTTCATCATGATGCTGAAATGGCAGAGTCCCCTGAGGAAGGGCAGCCCCCCATCCAAGATGTTGAAATGGCAGAAGCCAGACCTGAAACATCCTTAGAGGAGTTAGACCCAAGGATTATCGAATCAGAATCACTTACTGCCCCAATGGAAGAGCTGGAGAGTTTCCCGATTGACCCCCAGGATGCCACAAGGGTCCTACAGGTCGAAAAGGACCTGGAATAAGGTATGAAAGAATAACTGAAAAACTTCATTCGGAGAAATGTGGATGTCTTTGCCTGGAAGCATAAAGACATGATTGGAATAGACTCAAACGTCAGTTGCCACCATTTGTAAATCGATCCGAGCTACACTCCTCATAAGCAGAAGAGGAGATCACTGAACAACGAAAAGTATTAGGCCCTCAAGGAAGAAGTGGAGAGGTTGATAAACAATGGCTTCGTCAAGGAAGCCGTATATCCGAAGTGGATTTCCAATCCCGTGCTTGTCAAGAAGTACAATGGCAAATAGAGGGTCTGCATTGACTTCTCCAACCTTAATCAACCTTGCCCAAAGGACAATTTCCTCTCCCACGAATAGACCAATTGGTAGATGCAACTGCAGGCCACGAGCTGTTAATCTTCATGGACGCCTATTTAGGCTACAATCAGATCCCCAGGCACCCAGGTGATGAAGAGAACACATCCATTTATCACCGATCGAGGATTGTATTGCTACAAGGTAATGCCTTTTGGATTGAAAAATATCGGGGGCCACCTACCAAAGACTAGTCAACAAGATTTTGCCAATCAGTTCGGCAACACTATAGAAGTTTATGTTGATGATATGCTGGTAAAAATCCTCAGGGTTGGGGAACATATCAAGCATTTAGACGAAGCATTTCAAATATTGAAGAGGTACCAAATGAAATTAAACCCCCTGAAGTGTGCTTTCGGAGTAGCCTCTGGCAAGTTTCTGGGCTACATTGTAAATCAAAAAGGGATAGAAGCCAACCTGGAGAAAATCAGAGCCTTGATAGAAATGAGATCGCCACAGAAGCCCAAGAAAGTGCAACGGCTTCATTTCAAGGGCCACTGAAAGGTGTCTACCTTCTTCAAGGTCCTCAAAGGGGAAAAGAAGTTCCAATGGACACTGGAATGTGAAGAGGCGTTCCAAGAGTTGAAAAATTACTTGGGACGAACTCCTATCCTGAGCAAACCCAAGGACGGAGAACCTCTGTTGTTATATCTAGCAGTGGCCGAAGAGTCAATAAGCTCGGTGCTAGTGAGGGAAAGAAGAGACGCACCAGCTGCCTATTTACTATGTGAGCAAATCCCTACTCCCCACCGAAGGGTTATCCGGACATGGAGAAACTGGCCTTGGCTTTAATCACTGCTTCCAGGAAGCTGAGGCCATACTTTCAGGCCCACAGCATTCGTGTTTTGACGAATTTTCCACTTAGGCAAGTCCTTCAAAAGCCAGACGCCTCGGGGAGGTTACTGAAATGGACGGTGAAGCTCAGTGAGTTCGATTTAACATACGTACCCAGGACGGCGATCAAAGGCCAGGCCCTAGCTGATTTTGTGGCAAAATTTGCCAAGACCCCAGAGGTTAAACTGAATATGGAGCCAGCAGAAACGTCTACCTGGAGCCTTTTTTGTGGATAGTTCATCCGGAGAAAATCGCTCCGGAGTTGGAGTGATTTTGGTGAGCCTAGAGGGGCACAAGATGAATTATGCAGTAAGACTTGGCTTCAAAGCCACCAATAATATAGCTGAATATGAAGCCCTCTTAGCTAGTCTGCGATTGGCTAAGGAGCTGCAAGTGAGGAGGCTGGTTATCAACAGTGATTCATAGCTAGTGGTGAATCAAGTTAATGGGATTTTCGTGGCCAGAGACAAGAACATGGCAGAGTATTTGAAGTTGGTCGTGGATTTTCTCCCCACCTTTGAAAGGTTTGAACTGATACAAGTGCCACGGCAGGAGAACTCCCAGGAAGACGCCCTATCCAAGCTTGCGAGCAGCAAAGATTCAGAACTCCTCAAGATAGTGCCAGTTGAGCATTTGGCCGAACCCTCCACCAAGAGAGGCGAAGAACTGATGTGGATTGAGGGTACTCCACAGTGGATGCAATATATTTTGGCCTACCTGAAGGAGCAGACCCATTCCAGACAATGAGACGGAGGTGCTGGCTTAGAAGAAGAGCAGTTCGCTTCATCTTGCAAGATGATGTTTTATATAGGCGGGGATTCTCATCCCCCCCTCCTCAGATGCACCAGCGGAGAGGAAGTGAACTACATTTTAAGAGAAGTTCACGAAGGAGTTTGTGGGAGCCACTCCGACGGTCTGACCCTGGTATACAAAATACTTAGGCAAGGATATTATTGGCCTACCCTGAAAAGGGATGCAATTGATTTTTTGCGCAAGTGCGATAAGTGTCAATGCTTCTCAAACGTGCAAAGGTGACCCTCTCAAGAACTGACTATCGTATTTCGCCAAGTGGAGAGTAGATTTCATTGGCCCCCTGCCTAAGGGAAGAGGAAATGCTCGCTTCGCCATAGTTGCAATCGATTACTTTACTAAATGGGTCGAAGCCGAACCACTGTCAAAGATTACCGAGGCAAATACATCTAAGTTCTTATGGAAGAATATCATTTGCCGCTTCGGAATACCGCATTCAATGGTTTCAGACAATGGCAAACAGTTCGACAACAGGTAGATTAGGGACTTGTGTGATGAGCTTGGAATCAGGAAGCACTTCTCCTCACCCTATCACCCTCAAGCAAACGGCCAAGTCGAAGCTGTCAACAAGACCATCAAGTTCACATTGAAAAGGAGCTGGAAACGTCCAAAGGGGTTTGGGTTGACGAGTTCCCACAAGTACTCTGGGCTATAAGAACAACCTGCAAAATGGCAACTGGGGAGACTCCGTTCTCTATGGCATATGGGGCCGAAGCTATGAGCCCCGTAGAGGTTGGCGTCCCCTCCCCTCGTCGCATCCACTTCAATGAGATAACAAATGATGATTTGAGGAGACTTGAGCTGGACTCCCTAGAAGAAATGAGAGACGACTCCCAAGTCAAGCTCGCCTCTCACCAACGGAAAATGATGCGTTACTACAATACCAAGGTGAAGAAGAGGATCTTCCACATCGACGACCTGGTACATTCCAAAGTCTTCCCATCATCCCAGGACCCAGGAGCTGGCACACTTGGCCCCACCTGGGAAGGTTCGTATCGAGTCTATGAAGAAGTGCGGCCTGGCACTTATAGAATTGAAGACATCGAAGGAAAGGTGATGCCCCACCCCGGGAACATCGAACACCTAAGGAAGTACTTCTAATAAAACGTTCACGCAACTATGTAAACTTCTCTATTAATGAAAGAACTGTTTTCGATTTCCTCTTCATTTTTATTCAGTATTACTTCATATAAGCGTCCTAGCGCATCAAACATCCTGGCAGAGGTGCAAATCGACCAGGGATCACCTCCAAGGATAGAGCTTAGTCAGAGGTGGTGCGGGTGCCACCTTTGACGAACGCTTGTACCACCTCTGAAAAGCTACAAGCGTTCTCACACATCAAACATCCTAGCCGAGGTGTAAATCCACCAGGGATCGCTTCCAAGGATAGAGCTTAGCCAGAGGCGGTGCAGGTGCCACCTTTGACGAAGCCACAAGTGTTCTCGTGCACCAAACATCCTGGTCGAGGTGCAAATCCACCAAGGATCGCCTCCAAGGATAGAGCTTAGTTAGAGGTGGTGCGGGTGCCACCTTTGACGAAGCCACAAGAGTTCTCATACATCAAACATCCTAGCCAAGGTGTAAATCGACCAGGGATCGCCTCCAAGGATAGAGCTTAGTCAGAGGTGGTGTGGGTGCCACCTTTGACGAAGCCACAAGTGTCCTCGCACATCAAACATCCTAGTCGAGGTGCAAATCCACCAAAGATCGCCTCCAAGGATAGAGCTTAGTCAGAGGTGGTGCGGGTGCCACCCTTGACGAAGCCACAAGAGTTCTCACACATCAAACATCCTAGCCAAGGTGTAAATCCACCAGAGATCGCCTCCAAGGATAGAGCTTAGTCAGAGGTGGTGCGGGTGCCACCTTTGATGAAGCCACAAGCGTCCTCGCACATCAAACATCCTGGTCGAGGTGCAAATCTACCAAGGATCGCCTCTAAGGATAGAGCTTAGTCAGAGGTGGTGTGGGTGTCACCTTTGGCGAAGCCACAAGCATTCTCATGCATCAAACATCCTAGCCGAGGTACAAATCCACTAGGGATCGCCTCCAAGGATAGAGCTTAGTCAGAGGTGGTGCGGGTGCCACCTTTGACGAAGCCACAAGCATCCTCAGGCATCAAACATCCTAGCCGAGGTGCAAATCCACCAGGGATCTCCTCCAAGGATAGAGTTTAGTCAGAGGTGGTGCGGGTGCCACCTTTGACAAAGCCACAAGCATTCTCAGGCATCAAACATCCTAACCGAGTTGCAAGTCAATTAACTTATCATTTTCTTAAATGGTTAAGTCTTTACCGAACTGATCACACTTGCAAGTCAATTAACTTATCATTTTCTTAAATGGTTAAGTCTTTGCCGAACTGATCACACTTGCAAGTCAATTAACTTATCATTTTCTTAAGTGGTTAAGTCTTTGCCGAACTGATCACACTTGCAAGTCAATTAACTTATCATTTTTTTAAATGGTTAAGTCTTTGCCGAACTGATCACACTTGCAAGACAATTTACTTATCATTTTCTTAAATGATTAAGTACTCATCATTATGTCTGTACCGAAATGGGTTAGCAAAGTCAAAGAGAAATTGCAAAATTGAAAGCCAACTTGGAAGAATAAAAATTTCATTACGTGCAAAATAGGCCGAAGCCATTACAAATTTGGGCCGAAGCCATTACAAAATTAAATCTACCCTACTCCTTGGGCGCTTCTTCCTCCTCCTCTGCTTCAGGTTGCCCCCCAGTGGGCCCGCCGAACTCTGCCTCGATGAACCTAATATCCAACTCTGGGTACTTCTCACGCAGGCGAGACATAATCTTTTTGGCACTCCACGAAGCCCAGTAGTTGGCGAAGTCATCGTACTCAGGAGTTTCTGTGAAGTTATCCTTGTACTTCTGAACTGTCACCTCTTCCACTAGCTTCGCTTCAGCCTTCAACGAGGCTATCTCCTCAGCTTGAGCCTCTGATAGGACCCTCAGTTCAGATCTCTCTTTATTTGCCACCTCCAAGGCTTCAGAGGCGATGAGCTGATGCTCATTGGACTGATCGATCCTCTTTGTAAGAGCAACCACCTGGGAGACGGACTCGTGTAGCTCATTTCTGAGGTGATTTACTTGTACCTCAGAGGAGTCCAACTTCGCCGTAGCCACAACCCACCTCGCCTCAAAATCGTCAGCCCTTTTCCTCACCTTCTCCACCTCCTCCTCCCAAATAGCAGAAGCCTCCACCCTTTTCTCCAATTCGTCATTTTTCCTCCGGAGGCCCCGAACCAAGTCATCTGCTGTCGAGCTGAGAGTCGGTGCTCTGGCCACACAAGCACTATTAATAGCTAAGAGATCCTCCACCTCGCAAGAGGCAGTATGATCCTGCCACACCTCTGTCCAGTATTTGTTGTGGACTCGTGCAGCAGAGGCGGTTTCAGGTGGGAGCATCTCCAACACAGCCTCTAATAACTCTTCATCTCTGCTCCCAATAAAGTCTGGAGCTTTACGTTGGGCTGGAGAGCTGGCGGATTTGTTCAACCTCTTCCTTGTAGACCCCCCAGCTGGGAAGGAAGAGATGAGCAACGGCTTGCGCATCAGCCGGAACAGCAACCGTCACTTCGGCAGAAACAGTTGGGAAAATTACTGGAGGGCTCACGGAAGAAGTAGGAGTAGAAGTGGAGGTTGCAACTGAACCTTTTCTCTTGGTCCGCACAAGAGAAGCTCCCTCCTCAGTAACTTCCTCCTCGGCAACCTTCTGGGTCTTGCTCAATGAGTGCAACCTCTCAGCCTGCTTCCTATATGCTATTGTACCGATCTGAAGAACCTTGGCTTCGGCGACCCTACGCCTTATGGTGGTGAAGTCGGGCTTCAGAGGCCTTTTCTTTACAAAGTCGCCTGCAGGGTAAAAATAAAACATTAGTAGATCATACTAGAAGAAGTGAATAAATGACAAAGTGAAGGAGTGCAACTTACCTTAGCTAGACATCAGACCTTGGCGAACGAAAGGGATGTTCAAGTTGATAATCTTATGGTAGCTCCTCTCTTGGGGGTCGAGATGATAGATATCACCAATGATGCCCAACTCCTCCTCGTAGATCTCGCACCTCGGCTTTGAACCTGCAAACAACAAAAATATTAAGCACATGAGGAAATAAATCAAGTAAAGTCGCTTCAGAAACAAGACTTACTGGGAGTGGAGTAAGTGGTGGGAACTATCAGAGGTACCATGGGGTCATTCTCCATTGTGTCCCACCTCCCAGCTGCCCAGAACCATAAGTCCTTCCACCCCTTTACTGAAGAGGGTAGGTCGGTCACAAAGGAAAAATGGGATCCCCCAGGAGACAGGTAGTACCACCCCTTATTCCCCTCCCCAGCCACACTTCGGTAGATAGATGGAGTGAAAAACGCTGAAAGGCATGTCAACCCCAATGCTGACCTGCCTCCACAGCATCCATGACCCCACCAATTGGGACCAGGAGTTCAAATTTAATTTGGTTGGGGCCAACCCATTTGATCGAAGAACCAATCTAAAGAATGGGTGGAAAAGAAGCCTAAGGCCAACCTGGAATAGGCTATCACTCATTGCCACACACCCTCTCATCCGGCCCCGGATTACAGGCCCTCTCATCCGGCCCTGACAAAATTAGCTGTATGGAGTCTGGAACCTTACAAACAGTCCTACATTTTTTTATCATGGCCGGAGTGGCCTTAGAAGGATGGTTGGAAGCCTCCCATTGGACTGAAGTGTCTACTGGGGAGTCTGGATGCCTCCAAACATTCTCCCCAGCCCTAATGGCTCTACCCAACTCGTTTGGAGTGATTAAGATGGACTCTCTCAGTTCAACACTCACCTCACCTCACCCCTCCCCCCTTACAGTCATCCTAGAATCGCCCTCAGCAGCCATTTTTTCTAGAAATGTCCCAAAAAAATTGAATTAAAAAGGTGGAAAAGGAGGAAAACCGATTTACCTAAAGTTGAAGAACACCAGTCGCCGGAATCACCAATGGGTTTGTCGGAATTACTTGTTCACCGGAGAAAAAGATTCGATAGAGTTTGGGAGCGTTTTGGATTTTTTGACAAAGTAAACCTTCAAATGGCAGAGAAAGGGTTTTATATAGAAATCCAAGGATCACCCCAGACCATTGGATCCTCCCAAAACAAATCTTGGCCATCCAAACTTAAGGCTAATCATCACCAATGAAACAAAAAGGCATTTAGATTAAGGGTCCTGATGAAACGGTGCACTTCACGCAGAGGCCAAGTGCGTCGCCTTGAGAGCTGAGGAAGTCGTTGCCATAATTGCCTCCTAGAGTAAAGGGGAAGCGTGTCCTGGAAAAAAAAAACGCCCCCTCATTATTGCCTCGAAAAAATGCGAAAGCCTTCAAGTCATGCACATAACCCAAGGCCGTCTATTCAGCGCCGTCGCTTCTTCGGCCAACTCAGACCTCATAGTTGCAACAGTTCTCCTAAGAGCTGCCAACCTCAATCACTTCGGCCAACTCAGACCTCAGAGTTGCAATAGTTCTCCTAAGAGCTGCCAACCTCAATCACTTCAGCCAACTCATACCTCAGAGTCGCAACAGTTCTCCTAAGAGATGCCAATCTCAATCACCTCGGATAACTCATATTTCGGAGTCACAACGGCTCTCCTTAGAGCCTCCAACTTCAATCGCTGTCACCTCGAGTTGCTGCGCAACACAGCTTGAGGGACTATAGTTACGGGGCAAAGCAGCCCCGCTGTTGTCTCGCATACAGTCAAAGAACCATATGTACTTCATGGACACCCTTGCAATCATACCAACTCTAAAAGTCCAGGCATTATATAAAGACCCAACACGTGCCAAGCAGGAGAAGCCCCACGTTTAGGCGAACTGATTTGGTGTGGGCAACCGAACTCATCGTCCGAACTGAAGTGTCTTAAAATGAAGCAGAACTGAACTCATCCGCCCCTCTCAGCGGATGCAAAGGCCCGCACTTCGCAACTAGGACGCTTCACCAACCTGCCCCACCTCTTCCTAGCCAAGGTCCTTTTTTGTGCAAAAGTCTTTCCAAAATTAAATCCTCGAGTGATTGATGGGACATGTGGCAGGGTTCAAACGGTCAATTCAGCCACATAAGTCAGAACAATAAAGATCCGCCAACCTATTGATGGACAGATGACATCTAAGATGGAACAGGGTGGAAGGATTCGAGGCCACGTGTCTCCTCGTCCAACGGCTCTACTCCTTCCACCCTTAGTATAAATACAACCTCCTTGCACCAGAAGAAGGATTCACAACCTTGCCATTTAAAAAGAACATAAGTTATTCTCCCCCTCTACACACTTTACCCATTCCCAGATATTTCTATTCACGTCCCCGGTGATCATTTAACCACCGGTGACCTCTACTTTTAAACTGAAAACTGACTTAACCGTCGGAGTGCTCACGGCCACCTCCACCCCCATTGGGAAAAGGGCCACGAGTGACTAACGACTTGCTATCGTGAGCAGGAAGAAGTGGACTAGAAGACTTATCTGTTAGTGGCTCGGAAGTCCCTTTTTTTAGGTCAACATAATCTATCTAGTATAATAATAGCATCATGAAATGATGAGCTTTGAAAACGTTTTCTTAATCAATAACAATGATGAACTAGGACTTTTGACATGTTGAATAGTAGGCGACTAAGGAGATTTTCACTTGCAGTCCTAAAAGTAAATTTATGAAGATTTCAAGTAAATAAACATCTCATTATTTTAATGCATACGTTCAATGTATAAATGTGTTACCTAAATTTGTTATTATAGAAATATGATATTTGACTATTTCGTTCTATATCATTAATACTTCTCATGACATATTCATGCATGTCAATACATCCATACGCATACATGAAGTTTCAAAAATTTAAATACTTTCAAATGTCAATAAGTAATGAAATATTTTAAAAAGATATGTATCCTGAATACTTTTTTTAAGGGACGTATGTCTATACCATGAAAGGCGTGATTGGTAAATTGAGCATGGGGACCGGCGCACTTGATCAATGTTCAATTTGAATATTGAATGTTAATATTAATGTAAACCGCTTTGCCGTATTACCGGTTGATTGATCGAGTTTCAAATAACAATGGCCTACTGCATTCTGACCAGCTAACGATACACTAAGTGAGCTCACGTTACTAATGTTATGTATTTAAAGAAATTGGAAAAAAAAAATGTGATACATATTGAGAAATGTTTTTTAATTTTAAAGTAATTCATTTGCATATCATAAGCATTCATCAAATGCATGAGGTTTTCTCACTGAGCATTACTTCATTCCATATTATCCCACCCCATTTTCAGATGATTAAGGTAAGATAATTCAAAATGACTACTTATGGTAAGACAAATTCATTAGTAATTTAATTTAAGTATTGATTTCGTTTTGAAATAAAGTTAAGTTTGGTTGAATAAGGAATAGTCAATTTGCTAAGAATTTTTGTTTCATTACATAGTCATCAAAACTCTCATGATAGAGATTCACGCTTTCAAACAGTCTTCACTTTCATAATATGATTTTTCAATCCATTTAAGTGAAGTCTAAATAAATTTAATGCCTTCAAATTATGAAAACCAGAACCACAACTAAAATGTATGAATCCATCTACAAATGTATAGATATATGAGGTCCCATCTCTATTTATCATGGTCATAGCCCACAAAGAAATCCAAATGGACAAATTATATGAAAGTTTTGCTCTTATAACCTTAGAACAGTTTTCACAACTCATCGACTAAAACATTACCCAAATATTCATAAACTATAATAAAAACTACCAATGTGAGTACGAATAAAACTATCACGAATATGTCTAAATTAAAGGAACAATTTTATAAGAACAAGAACTAAGATTATGTTCACTAGAGTCTTTTAATACCATCATGATATCAAACCGAAGGTTAGTTTGTCCACTTTGTAACACTAAGTTGCAAGTGTTATTCATATAAACATTCACTCTATCTTCATTATTGACATATTTCTATTTTGTACCAAGTAAAATACTCGACAATAGATTAAAAACATATCTTAATCTTAGGTAAAGTTCTTGAATCCACTATTCACACATGATAATATCTAATAGGTAGTGTTTGACATGTAGACAACATCAAGAAGAATATATTCAAGCGCAATATCCTTTAGCTCAAAAACTTTTGAGCTAAAAGATTCAATGACTAATGAGTAAAGCACTTGAACCCTTGTAATATTAATCATCTACCAAACCAGTTTTAGGACCTTATTATCCTATATGTTTTTCTTGGTCCCTTTCTAGGTCACTTGATATATCTTGAATTTGTTCCAGTTCATTTAATACTTAGAGCCCAAAGTCTCATTCTAACTAGAAACACAAGCTTGGTCTCAAGACTTTGCAACACCAAGTTGCAAGTACTTTAGCTCAACACAACGAGTAGTGTTGATACAGTAATAAGCAGGAAAATTCAATTACAAAAGGTTGTTGTGTTATCTTCAACAGATGTTGAATATATTACTGCGACTAATGCAAATAAAGAATGAAGTTGGTTAAGTGGATCATTGAATGCATTTGGATTTGTTGATAAGAATGTTGTATTTTCTGATAACCAAAGTGCTACTCATTTGAGCAAGAATCAAATAACAAAAAAAAAATATAATAATGTTAAATATCAATTTATTAAGATATAATATCAAATGGAATTCTTAAGATTGGGAAAATAGCAACTCACTTTAATCCTTCTAATACGAGAATCAAAATAGTACATTTGAATAAATTTAACAACTGTTTGAAGTTGTTATCAATTTATTTATTTTTTAAAATTTCATATACATGTACACGAGGAAATGAAACAAAAGCTGCTGGTGATGCCCTATTATGCTAGAATCTGAAATCTTGATAGCAAGGAGAAGATGCGTTGTGCACGTGTGAAGTCTGTGCTTCCCGAATTGAGTTAAAGTCATGTTTGCAAAACACATTTACGATTGCCATAATAGTGGCTATTAGATTGGATTCTGGATTCTTCTACTGGCTTAAACGCTTCATCTAGTCTTCTATTTGGTTCATTATTCACTTGGTGACTTTTGAGAGAAACAAGATTCATTTTTTCGCTCTTCACACACACACACACACACACATACACACTCTTTTTCTCTCTTTCAAAACCCTCATTCAATACCACAAAAAATTTCATCTTCTTCTTCCTGACTTTTGTGTTAGCTCTATTCCAAGATGAGAATGAGCTTTTAACACAAACTTGCAATGTCCTTTGCAAGATCAAAGATGGATCGATTCGATCCTTAGTTTGTTGAAGCTGGAAAAAAATGCAAACACAGGAGGAGGAGGAGAAGAATGTAGACAAAACTTCTTTGATTGAGCTGAAAATATTTTCTTGATTGATCTACTATGCATTGAGCCATGCAACTCGTATAAATCAAGATAGAAAATAGAAAATAAAAATACAAATGACATCAGCCACAGTAACAAAAAAATGACTGATTTTACACAACTGTAGCAAAATACATAAAATAAAATCTGAAAATAGAAGGTTTAAATGGGAGTCTTCACGTCAACCTTCAATGTCCTCCTTGAAAC
Organism: Osmanthus fragrans; assembly: GCA_019395295.1. Classification (NCBI taxonomy): domain Eukaryota; kingdom Viridiplantae; phylum Streptophyta; class Magnoliopsida; order Lamiales; family Oleaceae; genus Osmanthus; species Osmanthus fragrans. The sequence goes on along the minus strand of CM033362.1, from coordinate 20,905,999 downwards.
TTCCATTTAACACTCCAATTTGATGCTTCAATTCTTCAAAACGAACATTTGCAAGTGGCTTAGTAAACAGATATGCTAACTAGATTTGAGATGGATAATATTGCAAATGAACTCCACCTTCCTTCTCAGCTTGCCTAATTGCATAAAATCTGACTTTAATATGCTTGGTCCTTCCATGATTAACTGAATTCTTAGCCACGGCAATAGAAGACTGATTATCAACTAAAATTGAAGTAGGATTAACTTAATTTTGATGCAAATCACTTAAAATTTTCCTCAGCCAAACCGCTTGATGAACAGCTCCTGATGCAGCCACATACTCTGATTCTGCTGTTGATTGAGCTACAATATCTTGCTTCTTTGAGTTCCAACTAAATGCACCTGACCTCAAAGTAAATAAATACCCAGAAGTGCTCTTCATATCGTCCACAGAATCAGCCCAATCACTGCCTAAATAGCCAATTACATCTGATCCAACTCCTCCTTTAAAATAGATTCCATGATTGAGAGTTCCTCTGATGTATCCAACTCCTCATTCATATCAAGACTTTACTTTTTCCATTTTCATTTCGCATAGGCATACACATTTTGGTATTCAAACTGTAGATCCGAAAACATCACGTTTATCTAGTAAATTCAGTTTCAAATTGCATCCCTTTTATTTGACCAATCATTACTTCGATCTATATATTTCGACACACTTATTTTGACTCATCCCTATATGATGTAGTACATCATGTGTAAAAGTGTTGTAGACAATTTTTTTCTTTTTTCGATTCTATTTCTATCTCCATAATAACATAACTTATTGAAATATCTTAAGTTTCATTATTTCATGTACCTAAATCTCTTTTGAGGTTTTATAATTTGTTGTGTCTTAATACTCATCAAGAGTATATGTCTCATTAATTGGACCATCTTCGCGAATTGCTCCATTTCATTTGGAGTTTTTTTTGTATTAGAATCGAATATCATGACGCTTCAGACGTGCCATAAATATATCAAATATAATACTATCAAATTGTCCTAGGACATCAATTCATATTGGAGCATTTAAAATTGGTGCGTGAAATATTGTTTATCTCTTTGATAAGTAAATGTATTTAAATAAATTATTTTTTGTACTCTTGTTCGAGTGATCTTTAGTGAGGATTTAGATAATGATACATTTAAATATCATTTGATAAGTAAATGTATTTAAATAAATTATTTTTTGTACTCTTGTTCGAGTGATCTTTAGTGATATTATTTTCATCTTCTTAATTTCCTCCCCCAATGTTGATAGAATTGTCTAATTAAATTGACAATCATTTTTCTAGTGTTATAAAATATCACTCATTTAGGATAAGGGTTCAAACTACGTATTTATTTGCAGCATTCTTTATTTTCTATCTCTGTGCATTTTAGTGGATCAGTCTTATATATACAACACTATCAAAATAATTGTACTATCGATTTTTCAAGGTAAATATGTCAATATTCTTTTGAAATATAGAAAATTATAATTCACGGTCTTCATAAGTAAATAATATTCATCTAGAATATTAATATAATGTTGTGAACTTTAAGAGCAACAAAATATTTGTAATAGACAGATCTACAAATAATATTCTTCTAGAATATTAGAATTGGAGTGTCATACTCCGATAACATATTATTATTTTAAATTCAGGAGTAAAAACATACTTTATGTTAGATTTTATTTAATTATGTTATTCGGAAACAAGTAAAATCTATCTAGAACATTAATGTAGTGTGCTACTTTAGGAGGAATAATATTTTGTAGTAGACAAATACAGGATTGCTAAATTCATAAATTATACCCGTATTAAAAAGATAAGAATGAGATAATTAATCGAACGATAAACAATAAGCAAAAAAAATAATTAAATACGGTGATTGGATAGACATAGTGATATACCAGGCAAGGCCTTTGTGTGTGCCTTTGCAGTTTCGTATTTTGTTCCACAACTTTTATGACCTCGTGCTGGGTAATCTTTCTCCATCTGCAAGCATGATATATAGCCAACCAATTACACTTATAAAGGACACATTATTCCACCAAGGAAATTTTTTAGAGGCATATACTATTTGCCAAAACTTCCATGTAGTCAACTTGTTTTGTTTGTCCAAATAAGCACGCGCCCAATTTGATTAATAGAAAAATATGTGTTCATTGCGATGTCAACATCTTTCTATCTCCAACCGAAATCACCATTGCGCCACCTTTGTTGTCGCTGAGTATCAAATTGTTGAAATATTAATGCATAATTTTAAAAATTGATATTTGAATATATTTTTATTTGCGTGAAAAGCCGAGGAGGTGGGCTGCATATTTACAATTGGAAGGAGAGAGAAAGGAATTGGAACAGAAACAAGAAAAAATAGTTTATGTTGAAAATTGAGACATTAACAGGATTATCTATGTATCATGATAATACTAAATAATCATCAATAATTATCTCATAATTTACAACAAAAATGAGTGAAAAAAATATTTTTAAAAAAGCTGTACTAATCAAATGCTAAGTCAATTAATTTGAATAGCCCATTATTCAAACTATTTTTAAATTGGACTCGGGTCATATAAGAAAAAAGACATTATTATTTATTTTTTAAGTAAAATTTTCTATTTTTCTCATTACCACTTAAAAAAAAAAAAAGAGGCAAGGCCAATGTTAGTAGGCTCGCGTGGGTTGTGGGCCTATAAACACAAACCAATTCATCCGAACGCACTTCGTAATATACCACTTTGCATCTTTGACGTATTGACCTAAGTATCATATTAATTTAGTCATTTTCTTATTTTTTATATTAATTTAGTCATATAGTCCCTGTTTGACAAATCTTTTTGTGATAATAAGTAGGTTGATCTCATTATATGTCTAGTTAAAAAGTATATGATTAAACATTAAATTTGATCAACTTTTAATTTAAAAAAAGTCTTACGAAACAGGAGCATAATTGTGAGCTTAATTTACATTTTACCAGTTTATTAAATACACGGAGGGTAGCTTGAACTCTTTGTCTCTGGGTGAAATCATCTGTTTTTAGACACTTTTCTTCGTCTACCAATATTGTCATCACACCTTTTTAAAAGTGTATTACAATTTTATTATATTTTAGTATCTATTTCGGCTCCATTAAAATGAGATTTGAAATAACGATTTTTTGAAGAATGTATAAGTAAAAAATAAGAATTTTTTTTGAGTTCACGTAAAATATTATTTTATGAAAAATTGTAGTAGAAAATGAGTTTTGAAAAAATAAAGTCCAAACAGGAGCAATGTTATCAATATTTACTTATTGTCATACTTATATTTTGACATCTTTTAACCCAATTTTATCCTCAATCTTTCAGTAATGACCACATCTTGTCCCTGCTAATGGTTTCTTTTCAAAATTTACATTAAGATAGCAAAAAAAACGTATTTGTTCTTTTTTTTTTTTTTTTTTTTTTTTAATACTAGCAAAAAATATAACAAAGACAAAATTACAACTAAATAATTGTTCCTTATTTTAAGGCATGTTAATAGAAATTTTGAATGAAAATCGTTATAAGGGAACATATGTTTTAATTTATGGAAGATTGATGACACAAATATGATGAAAAAAGTTTGGGGACGTAATATGTTAATAAGTAAATCGTTGACCTTATTTTTCGTAGGAGTAACGTGGCCAACAGGTAAATGCTCAAAGTAGATAACTTTCTGCACATGGTAGCAAACAGTTAGTCACTAGTGTCTTTTCTGGTGGTGGTGGAGGCGGTAAAGAGTACTTCGATGGTCTACTCAGTGAACAGTGAAGAAGAAAGAAATAACAAACTCGAATATCAAGATAATAGAGCAAAGTATATGTTTTAGCGTATAGAATTGCATTACCTTTGAAATGACACCAAGTGTGGATATTTATAGGGAAAGATGTGAATTTGGGACCGTTGGATTGAGGGATGTGTGGCTGCATCTGCTGACCGAGGCGTCATTTCTTAGGTTTCAATCAATAGTCCCTAGGCGAGCGGACATTTAATGTTCCCTAATGAGTGGATTTTGAGACTTGACCTTTTGACGTCGACTGCATAAACATCACATGAATCAATCGTGTAGATCTTGTACAAAAGATCCCCTAGTTAATGGAGACGAGGCTACGTGATAGTATTCCAACAGCGCCATTTCACCTCTTATCACTTCGGCGTAGGTGAAATCGAATACATGAATGAAAGAAGCAATGTCTTACTGTTCATATATTATAATATAAATATACCATACCAATTCATTATGGATGGATGCAGAATCAATTGATTTGCGGTAAACTTAGATCCCTCAATTGGCTGAATGTGATTAGGAATATGTTGTCCGTTAGCCATTTGATGATATTGTTTTTGTTTGTGCTCATTGCGTCTCTGCCTGAAAGTGCGTTCTATTTTCGAGTCAAACGGTTCAAGATCGTCGCCTTGAGTGCAGAAAATGCAACGAACACCTTTTTTCTGTAAATAAAATAAAATCAAATAGATATTGAAACTAAAATAAATTAAGAATAAAAGTAAATAGTTCCTGAAAATGGCGCCAAAAACCTATTGTGATTTTTTTATAGCAAGTGTACGATATCGAACAAGTAATAAAGTGGACCTAAGAGTCCGGATAATCGTTCCCACGAGGACTATACTCTAATACCTAATCTATCTAATTCCAACTTATATTTGAAGAAAGTAAACTCGAAGTTTGTATGTTGAGGATTTTAATCTAAAAAAAATGTGAAATTAAATGTGATGCGCACAATGATTGATATTGAAATTAAACAATAAAGAGAATATTAGGGCAGAACATTTAACCTATTTGATCACCTTTACATTTTACATCAATATTCACAATCTAAAGTAGTAGCCGGTCGAATTCTCCTAATATATTCAACTTACCCATCTCGAGTTCTCGAGTTCTAAAAATTCACACACGACCGCAATAATTAGTATAGGTATCTCTACACATTATACCAATTTATTGGATTTTACTATATGGTCTAAATCCTAAACTCATCTCTTGAATTGTAAAGAATTCAAAAAATATCAAACTAGTGAGCAATTAATTTGATGCATTAAACGAATAGTAAAAATCAACACATAAATGAATGAAAAACAAGACTCATGAATTAAAAATATAAAGGATCCCAAATAAGTTTACATGTTCCCCCTGACGAATAAATTAGCTACTCATAATACACAAGGAAACATAAACAATTTTCATCGAATACATCACCGGATTTTGTAATAAGATGTAGAAAACGAAGTATATCTCGCACCAAAATCTTTTTTCTCTTCAAATCAATACTTCAATGGTGAGTTCCTCGATGTTCATTCCTTCAATTCCTTATTTGAATCTCTCTTTGTATTTTTGTGCCTCTCAAAGTGTGTGGAACCTCTCAAAAGTGTGAGAAAAATCTCTTTATTATTCCCCTCACATTGGTGTTTAGTGTAGGTTTTTATGGGCTTCAAAACGGGCCAGAACGTGCCCTAAACGTCCCCGGCGCAACACCTAAGTGCTAGGAGACAGCGCTGCGATGAAAAATGGTATAGCGCCTAGGCGTTATGAGCAGCACCTAAGCACTACCTTTCTGTCCAAAATTGCATTTTTTTTCTCCAAATCGTAGCGCTTGGGCTCTATGAATGCAGCACTAGGCACTGACTTGCTGTTCCAAATTCCTAGATTTTGACATCTTTGTCCACTTTAGTACTCAATTTCTATTCGATCCAAGCCAAATACTTTCTTTGATGAACTTTTTCGCGTCTTTCACCTTTTTAGTTTATGTTGAGCCCTTTTAACCTCTAAAACGTCCAATTTCTTGTTCAATCATGATTTTTACCTATTTAACACAAAATGCAACAATTTAGACTATAATTCATCAGAGGAGAAATTGAATATTATTATTTAAGGTCCCGAATAAGTGTATAAAATACACTTATCAAATACCCCCAAACTCAAACATTTATTTGTCCTCAAACAAAATCAGCCACTAAATAGTTACAGCACTCTAGCATGCGAAAGATAATTGGTTGGACAGTAAAGCCTCTTATCTCAAGATTCAAGATTTTAGTGTTAATTCCACAAACATGCTTCAAGGTCACAATACCAAACCAATATCTACTCTTCCAGTGCAAAACTGACGTGTGTGTGTGTGTGTGAAGAATTAAGTAATCATCCGGATATCGAGAGAAAAAGTTATAACCAAATTATTGACAACTGTGCAAAAACAAAACATACATGCGCGAAGACAACTTTCCTTATTTGATTGGAACTTTTTTGGAAATCAATTTGGACATGATTTTCAACTTATTTTCTACTTCTACAAATAACTAATAGCATAATGCATATTAGACACTATTGTGATTTTTCTTATCGCAAGTGTACGATATCGAACAAGTAATAAAGCTGACCTAAGAGTCCAGATGATCGTTTCCACGAAGACTAAACTCTAATACCTAATTTATTTAATTCCAACTTCTATTTGACGAAAATAAACTCGAATTTTGTATGTTGAGGATCTTAATCTAAAGAACATTTCACCTATTTGATCACCTTTACATTGTTTAACAAGATTCACAATCTAAAGTAGTGTTCGATCGAATTCTCCTAATATATTCAACTTACCCCTCTCGAGTTCTCGTTGAGTCTATTCAACTAATCCAATTTCATATCTCTATGTAAATTGACCTTAATTAAACGAAACAAAGTTCCGAAAATTCAATTATGACCGCAATAATTATTATAGGTATCTCTACACATTATACCAATATACCAAATTTTACTATATGGTCTAAATCCTGAACGCATCACCCGATTCGTAAAGAATTCAAGAAAAATTCAAACTAGTGATCAATTAATTTGAAGCATTAAAATCATAGTAAAAATCAATACATAAACGATTTAAGAACAAGAATCTCGAATTAAAAACATAAAGGGTCCCAAATAAGTTTACATGTTCGTCCTCACGAATGAATTGGCTATCATACTACACAAGGAAAAAAACAATTGTTATTGAATACATCATCGGATATTGTAGTAAGATTGTAGAAAACGAAATAGATCTTGCACCAAAATTTCTTCATCTTCCAATCAACACTTCAATGGTGAGTTCCTTGATATTCTTCCTTTCAATCCTTTGCTTGAATCTTTAAAATCTCTTAATTGAAACTCTCCAATTGCTTGTTGAATCTCTCCAAGTATTTTGTGCCCCTCAAAGTGTGTAACTCCTTGCCAAGTCTCAAAGACCTGTATTTATACTTCCATTTTCGTTCATCCCAAGTGTAGGGCTTTTAATGATGAACATTTTCCGCAAATCCGGTAAGTTGGCAGCGCCGCAGCGCCATGTTCTCTGCCCTCCTGTAAGTTGTGTGGAGCTGCGGTCCATGGCACCGTGGCGCTATTCATCCGGTCCATATTATGCTTTGACCATTTTTCCCTTTTGTCCCTATTTTCTTCACATTCCACCCCAATAGCCACGTTTTACCATCTCTTCATCATTTTTCACCATCTACAAGACAACATTAATAAACATATCAAAAACGACCACTTCTCATAGGATCTAGCTTACAATTAAGTAAAAAAATGGAATAACACTTGTAAGTAAAACGCACTCATCAAATACCCCCAAACTTATCGGTTTGCTAGTCCTCAAGCAAACAAAAAGAAAATAACTAAGGACACAAACACCAATTCAGTTAGATTGCTCATCGTTGGGCTCAGCGTTGAGAACATTATATCATATTCATGAACGGTTTCAAGATTTAAATGCAAGAGCTAACATTCCACCTAATTAATGCAAAATGGGTATGTGTGTGTATGTGTGTGTTAGAGCAATCAAATGTAACGCTGTAAATAATAAGTCGGTCCAATTCCCGACCTTAAAAGTCAAGTATGTCCTTACTTCTCTGGTGGGATTCACACACTCCCAAACTTGTTTTATTTTCACTACCCAAGATGTATTATAAATTTGATTTTCAGTACTAATTCCTCACACCACTCAAGTTTGGTATGATTTTACTAATTACCGTTCAACATATCAACAAATGAGGATTCTCATTATTTTCGACCGCTTCAACCCTTAAGATTCAATCAAGTTACTAAACATTTATCAAAGGTTCAAGCCTCTAAAACAAGTGTTTGGGGCTTAATCAAGACATGTGGTGCGCAATCTGTTTCATGCACCTGCTTTTTCAGATATATATAATTTTATTTATTTTATTTTATTTTTTATTTTTACGTGCGAGCGTTTCTCCATTAACCTTTCTAAATGACCTCTGTAGAGAGTTTTAGGCTGATAACTCCCAAATCGGAAGACTTTAGGGCATCAGAGTTTGAACCCCTGCAGGCTTAATCACTCAAGTTATAAAGGCTACGAAGAAATGTTTTCCTCATTGGGATCTTTTAGGGTAGCTTCACAACAATACAAATTTTTCCATTTAACGCAATGATTAGTGCAATGTACTTTATGAAACACTCATTCTAGAAAACTTGAGCCCTAACTTAAGGTTCTCACCTGATTTTCATCTTATTGGTCTCAGACAATCCACACAAAGTTTAGCACGTATGAAATCCACATTTATCTCCAAGTTTCCCTACAACAGTTTAACCTTCCAAACATCTAAAATTCAGTTGAAGGATATGATGTTTAATGGTTGTTGGAATTTGGCATTTAGGGTCTCCAATTCAACCTATAAACATGAATCAACCTACTCATGTACAACCTCACAATCTAATCACGTGCATGAATATTTTTCATTTCACATGAATAAGCAAAAATCTCACATGCACACAATTTATCCACAATTCATAAACCAACACATGTCTTCAATCATGTTAATCATGTCGGCAAGACTACTATCTAACTCACATAGGCATGCAAAAACAATTTTTTTATTTTTTATTTTTTTTATCATCACACAAGTACACAAACATGACTAACATCAAATAAACATAAATACTAACAAAAGGCAACAACAATGAACCCAAATGATGTTTACCTCCCAAACATAAGGCAAACATTGTCCACAATGTAATAAATAAATACAAAGAAGGGATAAGGCTTTCCCAAGTACATCATTGGGTATCGTCATCATCGCCCCTATTAAGATGGATCCTAGCTGGATGGATGATATGGAAAAGACAGTGGTAAAGGAAAAGACATTGGGATATGCAGATGCCAACATCGAGAAGAACTTATTCTGATACTAAAATTGTGGGTACATGGAGTTCTGCAGCTGGTGATACTGATCAGTTATAGAGGACTGGATGTGGTCTATTTGATTTTGAAGCCCATTGTACCTCTCTTGATGATAAGTGTCCGTTTACACACTTATTGGACACTTTTTGGCTTCTAATTATTGATGAAATTGAGCATATTCTATGCATAATTGTGTATTATTTGATTTTATAGGCAAAAACCCCGACCAGACGAAGAAACGAGCTAAAGAGGAGAAAAAGGACTAAAAGTGTGCAATTTTATGAAGTTGAGGACTGAATTGCACTTGACCAAAAGATGGAGGACTTTGACTGCAATTTAGTAAGGGCCTAAATGAAATGAAGTTCAAAATCTGAGGACTGAATTGTACTAATTCAAAGATGAGGGATCAAAGTGCACGACGGCCAGAATGTTCAAGGACCTGAGCAGCAAAAATTGGATGAACCATGCGACCGCATGGGTTTTGCCTATGTAGCCGCGAAGTGGCCACAGAAATTCCAGTATCGTATTAAGCTCTTCTATGCTACCGCATTGAAATAGCCATGCGGTCGCATAGAAGGAATTTTCAGAGGCGGTTGATTTTGCATTTTTCTCGAGTTTTGGTCAAAAGTTTTTATTACTTTTGATTTGTTTATTACCTAAACTTATCTAAAACCTAATATTATATATTATATCTATTATTAAACTATTATAATAGTTATTAGTGGAGGAAAACTTAGTGGAGAGAGGGATAAGAATAGAATTCACTCATTTTGGAGGGTTATCTTCATTCATCTTCATCTCTTCAACTTTTGGAGGGTTATCTTCATTCATCTTCATCTCTTCAACTTTTCTACAGTAAAATGTTGTTATTACTGAACTAATATAACTATTTTTTGTAGGGAATTTTTGATATCCCAGTCACTTCTGGATGTTTCAGGTTCTGGACCAAGTTGTTGATTCAGTCACTCACTTCCATCACAAGTTTAGTATAAGCATGGGTACACTTCACAAATACAACTAAGGGAAGTTTCGTTATCCCTACCCTCTTTATCTTGTTTTCTTTCACATTGAGGACAATGTGAGTTTTAAGTTTGGGGGTGTTTGTGTGTGAACTGGTGATTGTGTGTTGATATATTAGATGGCCTTGCCGGCATAGGAATGTGTGAGTTTGAAATTGTTATGGATTCATAAACTATGCATGCGCAAACCAAATATGCTATTTGGGCTAAATTTTTCGAAAACATTGCTTGTCCATGTGAGATTTTGAGTTTCATTGAGCACAATAGTCATGTTTTATTGTCATCTAGATGTGGAAATGATTGTAACATTAATTTTCTCTGTCACTTTACCTGACTATGTATGTAAATCGAGTATTTACTAGTTGAGTTGTTTCATTGAAGATGTAGTAACTGGACGGTGTAGACACAAAACCTGGTGAGACTTTGAGCCTACAGACTGACACATTCATTACAGTCTCATTACTTCTTCATGTGGGACATTCTTCCATGATTGTGCTTCTCTAGAACTTGCATTGATTCTCTTCAAGACCACATTGACACATGCAGGCATGAATATGATTAAGGCCATTTTTGTTATAACCACGTTAGCCAAATAGCCTACCCTGAATTAATTTTGCCTTTGATCAACCCCGTTGTGCCTTGTTGATATTTTTTTTGATTTACCCACAGTACAAGCTTATAACCAAAAAAACAATATCTTTATCCAGCCTTCAAAGCTAGTGGAGTATTGTTGATTATATTGAATGTTGGGTGAGCGAGAAAAATAAGTTTTGGGGTATCAATATTGAAGGTGGTGCTATAGTTGGTGTAAATAGTTTTATGTTGGAGTTTAAAAAAAAAAAGGAGAGAAGAAAGAAAAAATTTGGACAGGAAAAAAAAATGTGCGGAGGAGGCTGATTTGTATGTCTATATGTATGATTTCTCCTGATATTCAAAAGAAAAAGAGTGATTGTACTTGCACTGATGATGAGTGAGAAGTCATTGTTTGGAGAGATAGGATTGTGTACAGATCATATCTATGTTTAGTTGAGTTGAATACTTTTACTCCACTGATTGATATTTGAGGCTTTTTAGTCACTTATCTAAATATTTTCCACACCTTAACCTAAAGCCACATTTTAATCCTGGAAAGGCCTTATGATTTGTGTTGTACATGAGATCTAAGTGGTGGCGAACGAAAAAATATGCAAGTTTATGGCAGAACATTTTCATTGGAATGATATTGAGCGAAACAGTTATCCAAGCCTAAACACATGAGAGTCGAGTGTTTATATCATTCTGTGAGGTCTTACATGTTCAGTTACTCTATCTTCATTTGAAATACTTGCTAGTTAACCTGTGTGAACTCAAAAGAAAAGAGTGATTGAGAACAACCTATAAATGTACACCGGGGTGTGAGAATGCAACATATATTTGGAGGTATGAATCTCACGAGCGGGAAAGGATATAGTTGACCATTAAGGGTTAGGATTGAGCTAATCTGATTCCTTTTCTGTTTTGATAATTGTTTCCTATTTTAGATGTTGATTGAAAGTGACTATGCACATACACTGATCGAACATTGGACAAAGTACACTTATTTTAAGTTTGTATTATTTGGTGCATGGTTGTGAATTGATAGACAATTTTAAAACTCTTTTATATATCTGGCAAGTCATCTCATATGTTGATCATTTTCACATTTGCATGATTGTGTATTAGAAGTTAATCTTGCTCGAGACGAGCAAGAGCTCAAGTTTGGGGGTGTGATAAGTGTGTGTTTACACACTTATTGAACACTTTTTGGCTTATAATTATTGATGAAATTGAGCATATTCTATGCATAATTGTGTATTATTTGATTTTATAGGCAAAAATCCCGACCAGACGAAGAAACGAGCTAAAGAGGAGAAAAAGACTAAAAGTGAGCAATTTTATGAAGTTGAGGACTGAATTGCACTTGACCAAAAGATGGAGGACTTTGACTGCAATTTAGCAAAGGTCTAAATGAAACGAAATTCAAAATCTGAGGACTGAATTGTACTAATTCAAAGATGAGGGATCAAAGTGCAAGACGGCCAAAATCTTCAAGGACCTAAGCAGCAAAAATTTGATGAACCATGCGACCGCATGGGTTTTGCCTATGCAGCTGCGAAGTGGCCACAGAAATCCCAGTGCCGTATTAAGCTCTTCTATGTGACCGCATAGAAATAGCCTACGCGGTCGCATGGAAGGAATATTCAGAGGCGGTTGATTTTGCATTTTTCTCGAGTTTTGGTCAAAAGTTCTTATTACTTTTGATTTGTTTATTACCTAAACTTATCAAAAACCTAATATTATATATTATATCTATTATTAAACTATTATAATAGTTATTAGTGGAGGAAAACTTAGTGGAGAAAGGGATAAGAATAGAATTCACTCATTTTCGAGGGTTATCTTCATTCATCTTCATCTCTTTAACTTTTTTTCCTCTCTTCTCTCCCGTCGACTCTCTGTTCTTCATTTCGTTTTCTTGTTTTAACTTGTTTTTATTAAGTTTTGTAGGTTAAATTAAGGGGTGAAAGTGGTGAACAAAGAGAAATCATCAAAGAAGAATTTGGAAAAGAAATGGAAGAGTTCAAAGTTGTTCTACAAGGGTTGTATCTAGTCTTTTGAATTTCTTCCTTTAGTTTCCATGTTTGTATTGTAATGGAACAAAAATCTCTTTGTTACACTACTTTTATCATGAGCTAAATAGTTTTATGTTGGAATTTATGTATTAACTTAACCAAAAGTTTCATCAGTATATTGTTTTGTATGGTAAGATGCATGTGTTACCGAGTTTTAGATGTTTTAATTATTGTGTTTTATTGACTATCATTTATTTGATCAATAAATGATATGGTTAAATGGTTGGTGCAATTATTGAGAAATTTTTGTACTAGCTAGATCAAGATAATTAAAACCCTAGGTTTGTATAGTTTCGACTATACTCGTTTAGGTGTTATAGGGATATACATCTACCCTAGATGACCCTTAAAGTATTCTCACAACAATTTAATGCAATTGGTTAAGTTGTATCCACATAGAGATATAGTGGATAGATTAATCAATTAGGGTTAATTTCACTCGAGAGAGGTTGTTATCTAAAATTGGAGAATCGAGTCTAATCTGATACTTTGGTAACACTAGCATCTTTATTTCATCGGTTTTAATACTAATGAAACAATGGTTAAGTGAAAGCATAAATTCCAACATTTTCCAAAATCAAAAACCCTTTTCATCATTTATTTTGTCTTTTTAAAATTAAATCAAGTCTTTCGTTTTATTTTCTCGTCTTTAAAATCAATTTTTAAATGTGTGTCAACGTCGTTAATTTGAAACACTTAACTTGTAATTGGATAAACACTTCTCGTGGGATCGACTCGGACTTCAAATAGTCCATTATACTACTTGATCCGTACGCTTGCGGCATTCGTATTCGGCCCGATCAAGTTTTTGGCGCCGTTGCCGGGGAGTGTTAAATTTGATTACTAGTTAATTGTTTTTCACTTTAACGAACTTTTGAATTTTTATTTTATTTTACCCTTTAAATCCAAAAGTCACTTTGTTTTCGTTGTTGTCAAATTTTTAAATCGTTTACTGTTTATGAATCGATCGCGAAGTCTCAATCTTCTTCAATTTGATCCTGAAATAGAAGAGACTTTTCGCAGAAGGCTTAGGGAACAGAACGAGTTAAGAAGACAACAGCAACAAATGGAGCGTCAAGAAGGTCAGCTCGAACCTATAATTCGACATGAAGCACCACCTCGGGAAGGTATACCCCCTGGTTTTGATCACCAAGCGGGTAGGGTTCAAAATCCTGATATAAATGAGGAAGACATGTTATTCAGGGATTACCTAAACCGACCCGTGGTTGAAAATCAAGGTGGTATTATTTACCCTTCTTGTGGACATTCGAACTTTCAACTTCGCCCGGATGTTATTAATCTATTCTCCAGTAACATATCATTTTATGGGAGATTAGATGAAAATCCACATAATCACATTGCACGGTTCATGGAAATGGTGAGTAATTTCACTTATGAAGGTGTGAATATGGAGGCGATTCGAATGAGGTTGTTTGTTCATACTCTGAAAGATAAGACAAGAGAGTGGCTTGCCACTCTGCCTCCAGGGAGTATCACGAGCTGGGTAGAGTTGATACAAAAATTCACAACTAAGTTTTTCCCACCTGCTCGTGTGGTCAAGCTTAAACATGATATCACCACCTTTCGTCAACATGACACGGAACTTTTTCACGAGGCATGGGAGCGATTCAAAGATATGCTCAGAAAGTGCCCTAATCATGGGATTACTTTAGGAGAGCAAGTTCAAATTTTCTATTTTGGTTTGACTCAACCTTACCGGTCCAATGTGGATTCATCCTCAAATGGGTCACTCCTTAATAGAAGTATGCGAGCAGCATATGATTTACTAGAAGTCATGAGCGAGCAGAGTGCCATGTGGCCTGATAGAGGTGTACAAAGGGGAGTTGGTGGAGCTAGAGATAGTGAAGCATACAATCTTATGTTACCAAAGATCGACTCTCTAACGTGAAAGATAGAAGGTCTTTCTACATCTCCATCCACATCTGGCTCTCGTTCAGCTCATATGATCCAATCCTCACCGGCCTGTGAGATGTGCGGAGCTAATCATGCGAGTTCAAGCTGTCCATTACTTGCCAGTAGTTCGGGATCCACCGAGCAATTGGCGTACGCTCAGAACTTTCAACGTCCATGGTACAATCCGTATGCTCAAACTTATAACCCTGGATGGTGTAATCACCCTAACTTCTCATATGGGAACAACCAAAATGTGTTAAACCCTAAACCACAAGAGAAGACGGAGGGGTGGGAAGAGGCCATTGCCAAATTGGCAAATCATCAATTACAGTATCAAGAGCGCAATGATGCCTCGTTGAAAAATTTGGAGCGGCAAGTGGGCCAAATTGCGAAACTTCTCTCTGAAAGGCCACCAGGGGCGTTGCCTAGCAACACCGAAACAAACCCTAGAGAGAATGTTCAGGCAATCACTACTAGGAGTGGGCGTCAATTACCTGCACCTACAGTAGTACCCCCAAAAATCCAAACTGATAAGGTGCCAATCGAAGAAGAAGAGATAGTACAGGAACCTCAATTAGGTGTTGAGGAATCCAAGGAGCATGACCCGGAGGCATCAACATCAAAGGCTCCACCAGTGGTCAAACCTTATGTACCACCTATTCCCTTTCCACAAAGGCTTCAAAAGCAGAAAATGGACGCTCAATTTGGTAAGTTTTTGGAGGTATTCAAGAAGCTACATATAAACATCCCGTTTGCTGATGCACTAGCTCAAATGCCGAGCTATGCCAAATTCATGAAAGATATCCTTTCTAACAAAAGGAAATTAGAAGATCATGAGACGGTGATGCTAACGGAAGAATGTAGCGCTATCCTTCAGAACAAGTTACCACCTAAAATCAAGGATCCAGGTAGTTTTACTATTCCATGTGCCACTGGCGATGTAAACATTAGTAAAGCCCTGTGTGATCTTGGAGCGAGCATTAATTTGATGCCATTGCAAATTTTTAGAAAGTTGGAAATAGGGGAAGTGAAGCCCACCACGATATCCTTACAATTGGCTGATCGATCGATTACACATCCTCGGGGTATCATTGAGGATGTATTGATCAAAGTGGATAAGTTCATCTTCGCTGCGGACTTCATTGTTCTAGACATAGAGAAAGATGAAGATATCCCAATAATTTTGGGACGACCGTTTCTTGCCACTGGTCGGGCATTGATCGATGTACAAGAGGGAAAATTCATTTTAAGAGTGCAAGATGAACAAGTCACGTTCAACATTTTCAAAACCCTCAAGTACCCTTCTCAACCCAATACTTGTCTTCGGGTTGATATTGTTGATCAATTGATTGCTGGATCACTTTATGGACGCTCTGAGGATCCTCTTGAGACATGCCTAGTACGTTCTTCACATATCAATGATGAGGACCCAAAAATTGCGCACATGGCATATTATTTGAACACTACACCTTTTCGAAGGACACCATATTTTGAGGAGTTACAAAAGACTTCTTCACCACCGCTTCCATCCTGTCAAAAGGCCCCCACACTTGAATTAAAAGCTCTTCCTCCTCACTTGAGATATGTTTATTTGGGAGAATCATCTACACTCCCAGTTATTATTTCTAATTCCTTGAGTGAGGTAGAAACGGAGAAATTACTTCGAGTACTAAGGGAACACAAAAAAGCTATAGGATGGACGATTGTAGATATTCGGGGAATCAGCCCATATGTATGCATGCATAAAATACTGATGGAGAATGACTATAAGCCATCAGTTGAGCATCAGAGGCGATTAAACCCGAATATGAAAGAAGTGGTGAGAGCGGAAGTCGTAAAATGGCTTGATGCAGGCATAATCTATCCAATTTCTAATAGTCCATGGGTAAGCCCTGTACAAGTCGTACCAAAGAAAGGTGGTATCACAGTGGTGGAAAATGAAAACAATGAACTCATACCTACCAGACCTGTGACAGGTTGGAGAGTGTGCATAGATTATCGCAAACTTAACAATGCGACTAGAAAAGATCACTTCCCTCTTCCTTTCGTCGATCAGATGGTTGACCGATTGGCGGGGTATTCACACTATTGCTTTCTAGATGGGTATTCGGGCTATCATCAAATTCCAATAGCCTCTGAGGATCAAGAAAAGACTGTCTTTACATGCCCATATGGAACTTTTGCATATAGAAGAATGCCCTTTGGCCTTTGCGATGCACCGGCTACTTTCCAACGGTGTATGATGGCTATATTTTCCGATATGGTAGAGCACTGCATCGAGATCTTTATGGATGATTTCTCAGTATTTGAGAGTTCATTCGATGGGTGTTTGAAAAATCTCGATAAGGTACTGAAAAGATGTAAAGAGACCAACTTGGTCCTGAATTAGGAGAAATGCCATTTCATGGTCCAAGAAGGTATAGTTCTTGGCCATCGCATTTCGCTGGCAGGTATTGAGGTCGATAAGGCAAAAATTCAAGTGATTGAAAAATTGCGGCCACCAACCACCGTGAGAGGAATTAGGAGTTTCTTGGGACATGCTGGATTTTACAGGAGGTTTATTAAAGATTTTTCCAAAATTTCGAAACCTCTTTGCTCCCTACTTGAAAAGAACACTATCTTTAATTTCTCCAAAGAATGCTTGGAAGCTTTCAACATAATTAAGGAGAAACTCAGTACGGCTCCTATCATCGTAGCTCCATATTAGAATCTTCCATTCGAGCTGATGTGCGATGCTAGTAACTATGCCGTTGGTGCAGTCTTAGGGCAAAGAAGAAATAAAATCCTGCATGTGATCTATTACGCAAGTAGAACTTTGACAGATGCACAATTGAACTACGCTACTATTGAGAAAGAAATGCTCACAGTAGTATTTGCATTTGATAAATTTCGGTCATACCTCATTGGGTCAAAAGTCATCGTCTATACTGACCACTCGGCTATCAAATACTTGTTGGCAAAGAAAGATGCCAAGGCAAGATTGATTCGGTAGGTTCTCCTTTTACAATAATTTGATTTAGAAATTCGCGATAAAAAGGGAATCGAAAATGTTGTCGCCGATCATTTGTCACGGCTTGAACAGGCCGAGGAGGTAGTAGAAGGGGAAATTAATGAGGTATTTCCCAACGAGCAATTAATGCAAATTGTGCAGCTGTTACATGTCACTCATACACCATGGTATGCAGACCATGTGAATTTTCTTGTAAGTGGCATTATTCCCCCAGATCTTTCGTATCAACAAAGGAAGAGGTTCTTCTCTGATATCAAGTATTATTTTTGGGAAGATTCTTTGTTATTTAGATGGGGACCGGATCAGATTATTCGGAGATGTGTTCCAGAAGAAGAGATGGAACAAATACTTGACCGATGTCACTCGTCCCCATATGATGGTCACTTTGGTGCCGCCAAAACTGCATCAAAAGTATTGCAAGCGGGATTTTATTGGCCCACATTATTTAAAGATGCCTACATGGTTGTTTCCAAATGCGATAAATGTCAACGTACTGGCAATATTTCTAATCGCAATGAAATGCCTTTGAACTCTATTTTGGAGGTGGAGATTTTTGATGTGTGGGGTATTGACTTTATGGGGCCTTTCCCGTCATCATATTCCAATCACTACATTTTGGTGGCGGTTGATTATGTATCAAAGTGGGTTGAAGTGACAGCTCTACCTACTAATGACGCTAGGGTGGCGGTAAATTTCTTGAAGAAAAATATTTTTTCTCGTTATGGCACACCCAGAGCTATCATTAGTGATGGTGGTTCGCATTTCTAGACTCCGGTTGTTCCCCGAAAAGCTTCGCTCTAGATGGTCGGGTCCGTACACCATCGTTAAAGTTTTTTCAAATGGAGCGATCGAGCTTCATCATGAAGGGAAGGGGAACTTCATAGTCAACGGACAAAGACTAAAACCATATTTGGGAGGTGACTTTTTAAAAGAAGAGTCCTCCGTTCTTTTTGCTAAAACGGAGTAAAAATGCCCTATAGTCAAGCTAACGACTATAACCAAGCGCTTGTTGGGAGGCAACCCAACTTTCTTACTGTTTAACTTTTTGTTATTATATGTGTTTAATACTTTTACTTCTTATATTACTGAACTAATATAACTAGTTTTTGTAGGGAATTTTTGATATCCCACTCACTTCTGGATGTTTCAGGTTCTGGACCAAGTTGTTGATTAAGTCACTCACTTCCATCACAAGTCCAGTATAAGCATGGGTACACTTCACAAATACAACTAAGGGAAGTTTCGTTATCCCTACACTCTTTATCTTGTTTTCTTTCACATTGAGGACGATATGAGTTTTAAGTTTGGGGGTGTTTGTGTGTTTGTGTGTGAACTAATGATTGTGTGTTGATATATTAGATGGCCTTGCCGGCATAGGGATTGTGAGTTTGAAATTGTTATGGATTCATAAACTATGCATGCGCAAACCAAATATGCTATTTGGGCTAAATTTTTCGAAAAAATTGCTTGTCCATGTGAGATTTTGAGTTTCATTGAGCACAATAGTCATGTTTTATTGCCATCTAGATGTGAAAATGATTGGGACATTAATTTTCTCTGTTACTTTACTTGACTGTGTATGTAAACCGAGTATTTACTAGTTGAGTAGTTTCATTGAAGATATAGTAACTGGATGGTGTAGACACAAAACCTGGTGAGACTTTGAGCCTACAGACTAACACATTCATTACAGTCTCATTACTTCTTCATGTGTGACATTCTTCCATGATTGTGCTTCTCTAGAACTTGCATTGATTCTCTTCAAGACCACATTGACACATGCATGCATGAATATGATTAAGGCCATTTTTGTTATAACCACGTTAGCCAAATAGCCTACCCTGAATTAATTTTGCCTTTGATCAACCCCGTTGTGCCTTGTTGACATTTTTTTTATTTACCCACAGTACAAGCTTATAACCAGAAAAACAATATCTTTATCCAGCCTTCGAAGCTAGTGGAGTGTTGTTGATTATATTGAATGTTGGGTGAGCAAGAAAAATAAGTTTGGGGGTATCAATATTGAAGGTGGTGCTATAGTTGGTGTAAATTGTTTTATGGTTGAGTTTAAAAAAAAAAAAAAAAAATATTTGGACAGGAAAAAAAATGTGCGAAGGAGGCTGATTTGTATGTTTATATGTATGATTCCTCCTGATATTCAAAAGAAAAAGGGTGATTGTACTTGCACTGATGATGAGTGAGAAGTCAATGTTTGGATAGATAGGATTGTGTATAGATCCTATCTATATTTAGTTGAGTTGAATACTTTTACTCCACTGATTGATATTTGAGGCTTTTTAGTCACTTATCTAAATATTTTCCACACCTTAACCTAAAGCCACATTTTAATCCTGGAAAGACCTTATGATTTGTGTTGTACATGTGATCTAAGTGGTGGCGAACGAGAAAATATGCAAGCTTATGGCAGAACATTTTCATTGGAATGATATTGAGCGAAACAGTTATCCAAGCCTAAACACATGAGAGTCGAGTGTTTATATCATTCTGTGAGGTCTTACATGTTCAGTTACTCTATCTTCATTTGAAATACTTGCTAGTTAACCTGTGTGAACTCAAAAGAAAAGAGTGATTGAGAACAACCTATAAATGTACACCGGGGTGTGAGAATGCAACATATATTTGGAGGTGTGAATCTCACAAGCGGGAAAGGTTATAGTTGACCATTAAGGGTTGGGATTGAGCTAATCTGATTCCTTTTCTGTTTTGATGATTGTTTCCTATTTTAGATGCTGATTGAAAGTGACTATGCACATACACTGATCGAACATTGGACAAAGTAAACTTATTTTAAGTTATTATTATTTGGTGCATGGTTGTGAATTGATAGACAATTTTAAAACTCTTTTATATATCTGGCAAGTTATCTCATATGTTGATCATTTTCACATTTGCATGATTGTATGTTAGAAGTTCATCGTGCTCGAGACGAGCAAGAGCTCAAGTTTGGAGGTGTGATAAGTGTGCGTTTACACACTTATTGGACACTTTTTGGCTTATAATTATTGATGAAATTGAGCATATTCTATGCATAATTGTGTATTATTTGATTTTATAGGCAAAAACCCCGACCAGACGAAGAAACGAGCTAAAGAGGAGAAAAAAAGACTAAAAGTGTGCAATTTTATGAAGTTGAGGACTGAATTGCACTTGACCAAACGATGGAGGACTTTGACTGCAATTTAGTAAGGGCCTAAATGGAATGAAGTTCAAAATCTAAGGACTGAATTATACTAATTCAAAGATGAGGGATCAAAGTGCACGACGACCAGAATGTTCAAGGACCTGAGCAGCAAAAATTGGATGAACCATGCGACCGCATGGGTTTTGCCTATGCGGCCGCGAAGTGGCCACAGAAATCCCAGTACCGTATTAAGCTCTTCTAAGCTACCGCATAGAAATAGCCTATGCGGTCGCATAGAGGGAATTTTCAGAGGCGGTTGATTTTGCATTTTTCTCGAGTTTTGGTTAAAAGTTCTTATTACTTTTGATTTGTTTATTACCTAAACTAATCAAAAACCTAATATTATATATTATATCTATTATTAAACTATTATAATAGTTATTAGTGGAGGAAAACTTAGTGGAGAGAGGGATAAGAATAGAATTCACTCATTTTGGAGGGTTATCTTCATTCATCTTCATCTTTTCAACTTTTTTTCCTCTCTTCTCTCCCGTAAACTCTCTGTTCTTCATTTCTTTTTCTTGTTTTAATTTGTTTTTCCTAAGTTTTGTAGGTTAAATTAAGGGGTGAAGATGGTGAACAAAGAGAAATCATCAAAGAAGAATTTGGAAAAGAAATGGAAGAGTTCAAAGTTGTTCTACAAGGGTTGTATCTAGCCTTTTGAATTTCTTCCTTTAGTTTCCATGTTTGTATTGTAATGGAACAAAAATCTCTTTGTTACACTACTTTTATCATGAGCTAAATAGTTTTATGTTGGAATTTATGTATTAACTTAACCAAAAGTTTCATTAGTATGTTGTTTTGTATGGTAAGATGCATGTGTTACCAAGTTTTAGATGTTTTAATTATTGTGTTTTATTGACTATCATTTATTTGATCAATATATGATATGGTTAAATGGTTGGTGCAATTATTGAGAAATTGTTGTACTAGCGAGATCAAGATAATTAAAATCCTAGGTTTGTATAGTTTCGACTATACTCGTTTAGGTGTTATAGGGATATACATCTACCCTATGTGACCCTTAGAGTATTCTCACAAAAATTTAATGCAATTGGTTAAGTTGTATCCACATAGAGATATAGTGGATAGGTTAAGCAATTAGGTTTAATTTCACTCAGGAGAGGTTGTTAACTAAAATTGGAGAATCGAGTCTAATCTGATACTTTGGTAACACTATCATCTTTATTTCATCGGTTTTAATACTAATGAAACAATGGTTAAGTGAAAGCATAAATTCCAATATTTTCCAAATCAAAAACCCTTTTCATCATTTATTTTGTCTTTTAAAAATTAAATCAAGTCTTTCATTTTATTTTCTCGTCTTTAAAATCAATTTTTAAATGTGTGTGTCAACGTCGTTAATTTGAAACACTTAACTTGTAATTGGATAAGCACTTCTCGTGGGATCGACTCGGACTTCAAATAGTCCATTATACTACTTGATCCGTACGCTTGCGGCATTCGTATTCGGCCGGATCACTTGACTCCTCGATTCCAACTTGTCATATCTCTCTGTTAGCTATAGCTGCAACGCCTCAATCCTACCCGTAATGTCATCAGTCTTTGAAGTGGTATGTGGAGGCTCACTGATGCAATTCGACTGTGCTGTATGGAAACACTTGAGATACCGTGAAAGGTCTGGACCATCTTGATTTCAATTTCCCTGAAAACAATTTAAGTCTAGAGTTGTATAAGAGCACCTGATCTCCTACTCTGAAAATTCGTTGTTTGATGTTTTTGTTATGCCACTGCTTCGTCCGTTCTTTGTAGATGGAAGCATTCTCATATGCTTCTTGTCTGAATTCTTCCAATTCATGAAGCTGTAATATTCGTATTTCTCCAACTTTCTCTAGATCCATGTTTAACTGCTTCAATGCCCAATATGCTTTATGTTTGAACTCAACTGGTAAGTGGCATGCTTTTCCAAAGACTATTCTGTATGGTGACATTCCAATTGGCTCTTGTAAGCTGTGCGATAAGCCCACAAAACATCGTCTAATTTTTTAGAGATGAGTTCACTGTCAGTTCTAGAATTCTCTTCAGCTATCTATTCGAAGTTTCAACCTGTCCACTTATCTGAGGATGATATGGTGTGACTATTCGATGTTGCACCCCGTATTTATAGAGCACGGCTTGTAATAATCGATTGCGTAAATGGGTTCCACCATCACTTATAATGGCTCTTGGGGATCCATAGCGGTTGAAGATGTGTTTCTTGATAAAGTCTACCACCATCCTTGCATCATTTGTAGGCAAAGTTTTGGCTTCTACCCATTTTGAAACGTAGCCCACTGCCACTAAGATATATCAATTGTTATGGGATGAAGGAAACGGTCTCATAAAATCAGTTCCCCATACATAAAAAATTTCTACCTCCAAAATATTGTTAAGTGGCATCTCGTGACAGGCTGATATGTTACATGTTCTCTGACACTTATCACATGATCTGCAAAAACTGTGGCAGTCCTTGAATAATGTTGGCCAAAAGAAACCACATTGAAGCACCTTCGCTGCAGTTTTAGTTGGGCTAATGTGTCCTCCAAAGCCGAAGTATGAACCTGTGAAAGGATCGATTTCATCTCATCCTCTGGCATACATCTCCTGATAATCTGGTTTGGCCCTGTTTTGTATAAATTTAGATAATCCCAATAATAGAATTTCGTGTCGTGGAGCTATTGATAGGTGAAATCCAGATTTACATGGCCACTAGCTAAGTAGGTAACAATGTCTGCAAACCATGGAACCCTTTCCACCTACAATAGTTGTTCATCTGGGAAGATTGCATAGATATCCAAGTCATTTGAATCCTTCAACTGCTCTAGCCTTGATAAGTGATCTACTACCTGGTTTTTTGTACCCTTTTTATTATGAATTTCAACGTCAAACTCTTGTAGTAGCAAAACCTATCGAATCAACCTAGGATTAGCATCATTTTTCTCGAATAGATATTTCAAAACTGCATGGTCAGTATAGACTATCACCTTTGAACCAATTATATACAAACAAAATATGTTGACGACAAAGACCACTGCTAGCATCTCTTTAACTGAATTAGGTGGCTGCAATTTTTCAATAACCTATATCTTGGCTTTGTCGACCTCAATACCTTCTCCATAAATCCTGTGACCCAGAACTATCCCCTCTTTCACCATAAAGTGACATTTTTCCCAGTTGAGAACCAGATTTTTTTTCTTCACATCTTTGTAATACAAGTGATAAGTGTTCCAAGCAGTGATAAAAAAAAATCTCCAAACACAGAAAAGTCATCCATAAATACATCAATGTATTTCTCCACCATGTCAGAGAATATGGCCATCATGCACCATTGAAAAGTTGCAAATGCATTGCATAGACCAAAAGACATTCTTCTAAAAGCAAAACTTCCATAGGGCATGTGAAGGTCGTTTTCTCTTGGTCTTTTGGAGTAATGGCTATCTGATTGTACCTTGAATATCCATCGAGGAAGCAGTAATGAGAATGTCCTACTAACCTCTCCAACATCTAATCAATGAAGGGCAATGAGAAACGATCTTTTCTGGTTGCATTATTCAACTTCCTATAATCGATACAAACTCTCCATCCTGTCACCAAACGTGTTGGTATCAACTCGTTGTTTTCATTCTTCTCCATTGTGATTCCTTCCTTTTAGGCATTACGTGTACTGGACTTACCCAAGAACTATCTGAAATGGGGTAGATAATTCCTGCATCCAGCAATTTCAACACTTCTTTTTGCACTACTTCCTTCAAGGTTGGATTTAATCTGCGCTGACCTTCCACTAATGGCTTCGACTAGTCCTCCATCAAAATTTTGTGCATATATAAAGTAGGACTGATTCATCTGATGTCGGTTATTGTCCATCCAATTGCAGTTTTGTGCTTCCAAAGTACCTCCAGTAGCTTATGTTCCTCTTCTTCAGCCAAATCATTTGCAATGATAACTGGAAGTATGGTAGAGTTCCCCAAATATGCATAACAGAGATGTGATGGCAAGGGCTTCAATTCTAGAGTTGACGCCTTCTCAAATGAAGGTATTGGTGGTGAAGGATTGGCATCGAGTGATTCATATTGCCAATGTCTCCTCCCAATTGGTTGTTCAGCCATATGTATACCAACTTCGATTCTTTCCTTGTTGTCTGCTTCTGATAGTGACATGTTTGCTTCACTTAGAATCATGGGATGCTCTGCATTAAATGTTTTAGTTACAAGCTCTTAAAGAACATCAATGCTACAATGTGTATCCGAATTTAATGGATGTTTCATCACCTTGAACACATTGAATATGACATGCTCATTGTCCACCCGAAGAATCATTTTTCCATCATAAACATCAATAAGTGCCCTACCAGTTCCCAGAACGGTCTTCCCAAAATTAAAGGTATATTGGAATCCTCTTCCATGTCCAAGATAATGAAGTCAGCTTGGAAGATGAACTTATCAACTTTAACTAGTACATTTTCTATGATTCCCCTTGGTCTTTTGATAGATCGGTCAGCCAGTTGCAAAGATATAGTTGTAGGTTTTGCTTCTCCTAATCCAAGAGACATGTACACAGAGAGTGACATTAAATTAACGCTAGCACCTAAATCACATAAAGAATGTTCAAAATTATTATAACCAATTATGCAAGGTATAGTAAAACTCTCTGTGTCCTTAAACTTAGGATGTAGCTTTTTCAGGAGAATTGCACTACACTACTCGTTTAGGTACATTGTCTCATGTTCTTCTAGCTTTCTTTTATTGGATAGAATTTCCTTCAAGAATTTTGCATAACTGGGCATTTGTGCAATTGCATATGCAAAATGGATATTTATGTGCAGTTTCTTGAAAACCTCTACAAATTTGGCAAATTGTTTGTCTAATTTTTTCTTCTGCAACCTTTGAGGAAAGGGAATTTGTAGCACATAAGCTTGAACTGGACTTGGTGCTGTAACTATAGGTATTTCTTTTCTCTTCCTCTTCTTTTGAGATTGGTGCAGATTCTTCATCATTATTTTCTTCTTCACCCATTACTTCTTTTCCTTTTCTATCTGGTCTCTTCACATGTATTTCTAGAAATTGTACTCCACTTCTAGTTGTAATGGCTTACACTTATTCCTTTGGATTAATCATTGTGTTTCCTAACAGTGTCCTTTGTGGGCGTTCTGTAAGCTGCTGAGCAATCTGACCAATTTGTGTCTCCAGTTTCTTGATAGAGGCCTGCTAGTTCTGAAAATTCGTATCAATCTGTTGAAAAACCTTGTCTGTCTTTTGTATCTATTGGTTGAACATCTCTCCCAAACTTGGTTATTTCTCTTGCTAGACATTGTTTGAACCATTACCTTGCTGATTGTTCGGCCATCTGAAATTTGGGTGTTGTCTCCATCCTGGGTTGTATGTTTGTGCAAAAGGGTTAAAGTTGCAAGAGCCATTTTGGACAAAGTTAACTCGATCCTCTGGAAAGCCCACATACATGCAGTTTTCTTTCAAATGATTAGCTCCACAATTATCACATGATGGATAGGCTTTTATTCCCTATGCTCATTGTGTTTCCAACTTCACAAGCAACTCCACTTGCTTTGTTAATGCTAATATTTGTGCGTTGGTGGATGTTGTGTTGTCTACTTCGTACACCCCAGCTGCTTTTTGTGGTACCACTTTTTCGGATGAGAACATTGTGTGTGTATTGGCAATTAATTCAAACAGATCCATTGCATGTTGCACTGATTTTCCAATTATTGAATCGTCTACAAATGCATTCACTTGGAATTTTGACATTGGTGTGAGTCCGGACCGTCCGGTGTAGAAATATTGCACTTGATTTCCTACAGGAATCCATAGTTTGGAAATTTTCTCATTAGTTCCTTAAATATGTTCAATGCCCCGTGATAACATTCCACATCTCTCTGCTGAAATGATTGGATCTCCAATCTGATATTTGCTACCCTAGTCGGTGGAAATATTTTGGTGCATAATTTCTTAGTCAGCTTCTTCCATGTTGTAATGCTTCCATGTGGTTCAACATCCAACCATTCCAATGAAGCATCTCTCAATGTGTAATGGAGTAGACGCAATTTAATAGCATCTTCATTAACCCCCAGAGCATGAAAGTTCTGAAAAATCTTGAGAAATCTGGGGACATGTGTATTAGGATTTTCATTAGGTAACCCGTAGAATTGAAGAGTATTTCTCATCGGATTGATCCATTCTGCCCTCATTTGAAAATTATTCACCTCGAAATCTGGATACACAATGCTGGAGCGCACGGGAGCTGCTATAGGTATCAGAAACATAGAGACTGGTAAATCTCCTTCATTTATTTCTTCCCAATCATGTTGTTGTGTCGATGGTGCTGCTCTTGCTGCCATTGGTCCAATTAGCTGAATGGGATTAGAAATATATTGTCTGTCAGCCATTTGATAATGCTGTTTTTGTTTCTATTCCTTGCGTCTCTACCTGAAAGTGTGTTCTATTTCTGAGTCAAACGGTTCAAAATCATCGCCTTGAGTACGGAGCATGCAACGAACACCTTTTTCTGTAAATAAAATTATATAAACGAATCAAATAAACGTTGAAACTAAAATAAATTAAGAATAAAAGTAAATAGTCCCTGGCAACGGCGCCAAAAACTTCTTGTGATTTTTCTTATCACAACTGTACGATATCGAACAAGTAATAAAGTAGACCTAAGAGTCCGGATAATCGTTCCTACGAGGACAAAACTCTAATACCTAATTAAACTTGAATTTTGTATGTTGAGGATCTTAATCTAACGAAAACGCGAAATTAAATGTGATGCGCACAATGATTGATATTGAGATTAAACAATAAAGCTAATGTCATGGCAGAACATTTCACATATTTGATCACCTTTACGTTTTATAACAAGATTCACAATCTAAAGTAGTGTTCGGTCGAATTCTCCTAATATATTCAACTTACCCCTCTCGAGTTCTCGTTGCAGCTATTTAACTAATCAAATTCCACATCTCTATGTAAATTGACCTTAATTAAACGAAATAAAGTTCTGGAAATTCAATTGTGACCACAATCATTAGTATAGGTATCTCTACACATTATACCAATTTATCATATTTTACTATATGGTCTCTAACTCCTGAATGCATCTCTCGATTTGTAAAGAATTCACGAAAACATCAAATTAGTGATCAATTAATTTGAAGCATTAAAATCATAGTAAAAATCAACACATAAACGATTTAAGAACAAGACTCTCAAATTAAAAACATAAATGATCCCAAATAAAATTACATGTTCGCCCTAACGAATGAATTAGCTATCCATACTACACAAGGAAAAAGAAACAATTGTTATTGAATACCTCACCGAATATTGTAGTGAGATTGTAGAAAACGAAATAGATTTTGCACCAAAATCTCTTCCTCTTCCAATCAACACTTCAATGATGAGTTCCTTGATATTCTTCCCTTCAATCCCTTGCTTGAATCTTCAAAATCTCTTAATTGAAACTCTCCAATTGCTTGTTGAATCTCTCCAAGTATTTTGTGCCCTTCAAAGTGTGTAACCCTTTGCCAAGTCTTAAAGACCTCTATTTTTACTTCCCTTTTTGTTCATCCCAAGTCTAGGGTTTTTAATATGCTTTTTATGATGAAAATTTTCTGCAAATCCGGTAAGTTGGCGGCGCCGCGGTGCCTGGAATGCTGCGCTGCCCTGCAAGGTGCCATGTTCTCTACCCTCCTATAGGTTGTGTGGCGCCGCAACACCACAAGTGTGGCTCTGCAGCGCTACACTCTTGGTCCATGGCACTGTGGCGCCACCGCTTGTCCGGTCCATATTATGCTTTGACAATTTTGCCATTTTGTCCATATTTTCTTCTCATTCCACGCCATAGCCTCGTTTTACCATCTCTTCATCATTTTTCACCATTTACAAGATAATGCTAATAAACATATCAAAAACGTCCACTTCTCATAGAATCTCAGACACTTCTCATATGCATCTCATACTACAATATTTAATCAATTTACATCATAAAAGAGGGGCACAATCATATATGATGAGAAAATTTCAAAGGCAAAATTGAAGAACTCGTCAATTGGATATTTAAACTTAGGATTTGTGGGCAAAAAACGAAAAAATTATTGAAAATTTATCAAGATTACTTTGAAGAATTTCCAGATTATCAAGATTCATCTTTCACAATTCTGAGTGATATTTTATATATTTAACATGATTTTTTGTAATTTCAATATGCTAGGCTAGTTTTATATGTGGATGTTTATTACTGTTTTTATCATTATTTTCAATTGCTTGATCATCAATTGAATTGTTAGTTGATCTTATTGTTATCGAGAGACACAATAGGATTTAAGCACAATATAATAAATATTGTAAAATTCGATAAATGATAGAGATATATATCTATACTTTATTTGTTCTAACACTTGTTCATAATTATATCATATTTGCATCTTCATCAAAATCTCGCAAGCCTACGGGTTCGTTGTACAAGTAATAGTTGTGATAAGAGAGTTATCGTCCCACAAGAAATAAGGTTTAATTCTAGTACATTTGATATATTTAAATTCTTATTTGTAACCAAGAGAAGATTCGTGAAATTATGACTAACCTTAGGAAATCTATGAAAATTTGGTTTAAAAATCAAATGAGTGAACGTATTGGATTTCCGACTCCACTGATCAATTCTTAATTCTAATTCTCGACTAGTATTAAATTTCTCAATTCATACAATTGTGACAATCAATAATTCCATATTTATTTATTTTTCTCTTCCAAGATATAATAAACCTATGATTACCACGAGACGATTATATTCCTAGTCCGAATTCATATGGCAAACACGCACTAAGTTTAGGATTATCATACATGATCTCATACACCACAAATATTATTCCTAATATTTATTGCCCGCGTGTCCCAATAACAATGTTCTACCTACCGTAAGTTTTCCAACACAACGACTAAGCAACTTTATTATCCTAATGGTGCGCAATCATTAAAACAATATAATTATGCAATTAACTGGAATCACAATACAAGATTTAATAAAAAAAATACTAAATCTCGAATTAAAACTAAGATTCAACCAGTTTCATCATCCATCCAATACAAAAGGTTTTAGCCTAACATGTTAACGTATAAATTACAAAGAAAATAATAGAAAGGCATCACCCGAATCATAAAATGATGAAGAAAATTTGGAAATCTTCAACTTTGCCTTCAAATCCGGATCCAAGCGATGAATTCTTTCTTTTTCGATGTAAAATTCTCTATTTTCTCTCAAAAGTGGGTTTCCAATCCCTAAAATTAGGTCTCCCCGTCTTTTGACGGCTTTTAATATAAATAGGTCTAGCAAAAATCGTGCCAAAAATGTTTCCAAAACAAAAACCATGCGTACGCATGGGTCTATATGATTTTTAGCACCTTGCTTCGCGAACGAGTTCTTTTTCCGGCTCATTTTCCTTACTTCTGCATTTTTCATTGATTGTTACCTACAAACAATATATAGATAGGATTAAGCCATGTTTCATCAAGTTTGACAACAAATAATCAATTTTAATTGCTTAAATGAGTGTATAAAATACCCTTATCAAGAGTAATAGATTTGATCGCTATCGAGAAAGACTTTCAATTAAATTATGAACATTAACTAACAAGAATGATTTCAAATTGTTACTTTAATTGTTACATTGAAAATGAAATAATAAGGGAGATTCGACATTTTAGCAGTGCGTCTTTTGAAAAGCACATTTACTTACTTTCACTAGTTTAATGGATAATTTAGAGATTAAAATAGAAAAATCACAACTTGTTTGCTATTCAATTAAAGTTGCAATTAATTTTAACTCGGTCGAACACATCGACACTCTTATTAATTATTATATTACTTAGCCATGATCATGTGCACTTGCGGGTTTTCAAAGGGTCAAGAGTTACACTATACGATCAAATAGAAAATGGGCAACGATTGATTACAATTTTGAATTCATTATTTCATGTTAGCTCTGATTATTGTTGTTTTTGATATCTTGAATAACTGTACTCAATAGACGAGTGCAAACACTCGTTGGACACACAATGTAACACTTTCTTGCCAATCCTTCGAGTTCTTGCACTCCTTGACCAAAACATGGTGTCCTCTTGCCATGCCTAAGCTCCTCTTCTTCAACTCTTACTCCGTCCCAACAATTCATTAACTGCACAATCTTATCGGCATCACATATTTCTAGAAAATGAATTGCTTTTCGGAGTTGAGCTTTTGGTCCCCACCATGAATTTATTGTCCGAAGTGTCGACAGTTGTCGTATAGAATGATTCTTTGTGACATTATTCTTATTTTGTTTGTTTCACAAAAATGTATTCTATTCTTCAAATTTGCTTTTACACTAATGAAGTTATTCCAATTGCCACATGATTGCTCATCTGTCAATTGACTAATAAATAAAATAGTTTATTCATTAATTTAAAAACTTGCAGGCACACTGCCACGAGAGGGTTAATTGATTTTCATTGTTAAATCTAATATTTTTAAATGGTTTCCATGTGTCGAGATCCAACAAGCCCAGATGCCCAATTCATGGTTGATCTGATTTAATTGAAAAAATTAACCTTTGGAGCTGTCAACCATTAGATATATGTCGTTTGGGTCCTCATTTATTATTATTTTAATTTTTTTTCATTCTCTTTGTTTCTTTTAACCTAATTCAGATGAGAAGGAAATTTGGGCCCATTGGCATGTTTTTTGAAAAGTTAAAAGAAGTTTTTGAGATTCAAAAGTTGTATTTAGACCCGTTTAGCAATTTTATAAAAGTGTTTCTTTTAATCAAAAGTGCTTTCAGAGGAAGTTGATCCGATCTAAATTTTGAAATAAGAAACTTTTTTAAAAATTAGTTTTCAAAAAATAAAAATAAAGATACCTTCCTCCCAAAACCCTTCTACAGAAAGTAAAAGTAAAAGTAAAAGTAAAAACAAAAATCTTGTCAAATGGACCCTTAATACATCTCTAAATCATCTCTCATTTGGAAATAGAAACGTATGTGAGTTGTTATATGAAAGTATTTTTTGCAAAAGAGTTTGCGTTAAAGTCACACTCAAAGAGCAAGTGGCTTTCGAAAAAAAACTAATAGTTTTCTTTCAAGAAGACTTGTGTACCTAATTTCACAAAAACATAAACCTATAAAATTACAACAAATTAAATAAAGACATAGTCTGATCAACAAAGTTATGAAATATTTCAATTCTATTTTTTTCTACTATATCTTGCAAAAGTTGAAGTCATTCGAGTTGAGATTTTTTGTGCTTTACTTAATTTTTCCCACATTATTACATCATTTCCTGTTAACAAAATTAAAAAAAAAAAAAAAAAAAAAACCACGTAATTTTGAAGGATATTTTCCCACCCAAATTAACGTGTGTCAAAAATTTAGTGAGACGTAGCCAAATTGAGACAGCATATCTAAACTCGAACGTACTGAGAAATTGTTATGGTTTCACTTTCATCAAGTT
The DNA here is from genome assembly GCA_019395295.1 of Osmanthus fragrans. Lineage (NCBI taxonomy): Eukaryota > Viridiplantae > Streptophyta > Magnoliopsida > Lamiales > Oleaceae > Osmanthus > Osmanthus fragrans. The sequence goes on along the minus strand of CM033362.1, from coordinate 20,873,504 downwards.
AATGGATTTTTGGAACTTTTTCAAACCATTGACTCTCTCTCTCTCTCAAATCTCTTTCTACAATATGCTTCCCACTTTCTCTCCCAAGAAATCCAAGACAATGGAAATCAACAACAGTACACGCTCCGTCAAATCTCATATTTCTTTTAATAATTGTACATGGCTTTGTATAACAATTCTTTTACAGGTTTTGATTATAGTCTACCTCAACCGTGCTTCGCCGGCGCCTCCGTCTCTACCATCGATCCGCCACCAGTTTCAGGCTCCTTCTCCAGAAGATCAAACTTGTAAAAACGGAAGGATATACGTATACGATCTTCCACCTGCTCTCAACAAAGAGCTTCTAGAAAATTGCAGGGATTTAGACCCCTGGAGTTCCCGGTGCAACGCTGTGTCTAACGATGGTTTCGGGCCAAGAGCCACTGGCCTCGACCGAGTAGTGCCGGAGAATCTTGCTCCGGCCTGGTACTGGACAGATATGTATGCTGCTGAAGTGATTTATCATAACAGAATGTTGAATTACATGTGTAGAACCCTAAATCAAGAAGAGGCTACAGCCTTTTATATTCCATTTTATGTTGGACTTGCAGTGGGAAAGTATTTATGGTTTAATTATACATCAAAAGATCGAGATCATCATAGTTTGATGATGCTCAATTGGGTTAAACATCAGCCTCCCTGGATTAGCAGCAACGGCTCTGATCATTTTATCATGCTGGGGAGATTAACATGGGATTTTCGAAGATTGACAGATAGTGACACTGAATGGGGAACAAGTTTCATTTACATGCCTTCGATGAAAAATGTGTTACGTTTATCAGTCGAAAGAAGTCAATGGGATCCACTGGAAATCAGTGTTCCTTATCCCACTGCATTCCACCCTCGATCCGAATCCGATATACTTGAATGGCAAGACTCTCTTCGTACAAGAAATCGAACAAGTCTCTTTTGTTTTGTTGGCGCTACGCGTAAAAAGATCAAAAATGATTTTCGTGGGGTACTAATGAGTTATTGTAAGAAGGAAACCGAGTCGTGTAGGGTAGTAGATTGCTCGATAACGCGTTGTTACGACGGTGCACCCTCGATTCTCGAAGCCTTTTTGGATTCGGATTTTTGCTTACAGCCTAAAGGGGATGGTTTTACTAGAAGATCTATGTTCGATTGCATGCTGGCCGGATCGATCCCGGTTTACTTTTGGAGAGGAAGCTTTGAAAATCAGTATGAATGGCATATGCCTTTAGAAGCACAAACTTATTCAGTGTCGATAGACCATAAGGATGTGAGGAATGGAACTTCCATTAGAAGAGTTTTGGAGAGTTATAGTAGAGAAAAAGTCAGAAAAATGAGAGAGAAAATAATTGATTTTTTGCCTAAGTTTTTGTATGGAAGGTCTGAGTCGAATTTAGGGAATTTTACTGACGCGTTCGATATTTCCATGGATGGAGTTTTGAGAAGGTTTAAGAACGAAAAGGCTACGAGGGGACGAATCGAGTAAACGTACAACATTAGCTAGGAAGAAGAAGAAAATTTGATTATTTTAATTTTTGCAATATAATAACTTTTTTGTGTGTATATATAGTTCTTGAAAGTGTTGTTGATTTTGATGTATACAATTGGCAAGACGCAATCATCTTTGAGTAGATGAATTTCAATGAATTTAAAACTATTATTTACATGTTTGCTTTTAGTGTATTGATTGCGTAGTTTTCACTTTAGTTTCTTCTTTATGCTTTTCTTCATGATAAGGTTTTCTAGAGGGGTTGTGCTATGGGTACATAGGGGGATTCATAGTGATGTCCATAATGGACACATGGAGGCCCCCTATTGGGGGGCGTCGGGTCCCCAATAGGTGTTTTCTCCACTTTCTTAAGTGTATATTGTACATGGAAACAAATGGTGGTCTTTCATTTGGTGGCAATGTGAATGGAAATTCAATTTGAAAAAATAATAGCAATGGTACCTAATTTAATTTTTGAATAATGAATTAATGCTCAAACTTTTATTCTATTTACAAAATAATTACCGACAAATATAAAGGGTTCAAATCTCCCTTATAAGTTAAAACATATAGCTCTGAAGTTTCACTTTCGAATTTCTTGACTGATCGAGTACATGTTGAAAATTGAAATCATATAGCTCTCATGTTTCTATGCATGTGAGACATGATGGCTAAATGTATATTTAAGACGAGTTCCGCAGCCGAGAACCAATTATGCAATTATAATTAAATGATAAGGATCATAAGTGTTTTTTAACAGTTTGAGACCAACTTGCTACTCGGGAAATAAGTTGAGGACCAAAATGAAATTTCACATTAAATGATTTTACAAGTCTTCAATCAGATCCTTATGTAGCGGAAAGTTAATTAGGTACGAGAGCTGTTTGGTACCTTTGTTGACCCGATTTCTACAACTTAATTATTAAAAAATAATTTAATTAACCTTCTTTTTTATTATGCAAAATAGGAAATTAATTCTTTTCTATCACTTCTATGATTTTGTCTAGGTCACTACCCTACATGAATTGTATGAAGCCACTTCGTTAGTGGAAAACTTTTAAAAGGAATGGAGAGTGGCCAAATTGAATAGACATATTTTAAATCTTCTTATAATTAAGAATAATTTATTTTCGACTTTGCAAACTTTTTTATTTGAGTAATTAGCATAAAACGTCCCTACCTTTCAACATTATTGTGCAAAATAAAAGGTATGGACGTTTTGCACAATAACATTGAAAGGTAAAAATGTTTTGTGCTAATTACCCTTTTAAGTTTGAATCCTTATGGTATAACTAACTCTTATAGGTGACTATCATGATCTAGATGCTTCTCTTCAAATAAAAATACCTAAGAAATCAATCAAACATGATTACGACTCTCTTCTATCAATTTATTTCTTTTCAAAAATTTGTCACTCAACCTACTTAATCAAATGGTGGAGTTAACTAAACATGTAGCTCAATCAACTCGATCATTTAAAATACTTCTTTCAACTTTGAAATTTTTTAAGTTTTGATCATTTTGATTTCCCGATATTACGTAATTCTTAATGTTGATTATCGTCCATTATGATCAACTAAAGAGTCAACTGGAAGACACTAATTGCCACCTAACAAGCCAAAAAAAAAAAAAGATAAACATGTTTGCGACTCTCTTCTAGTAAGTTATGTTGAAATTTCGTCACTCAACAACTTAACCAAATGGTTGAGTTGGTTCTAGGTTGAATGCGTGTCTCAATGAATCCTAAAAATAATAATCGAGTTGATCAATTTTTAGCTCAACCGATTTCAAGTTTTTTTTAATCAAGTGTGTACAATTTCTAATAATTTTAACCAAGAAAATATAGTGAAACAAATTAAGCCTACTTTTGATGTATATTTGGTTGAACATTTAACTTATAAAAGGCTATAGAATAAAAAAAATTAAAAGAAAAATAATTTTCACTTTTGTCAATAAAAAGAGATTATTTTTCTTATATAAATAAACTTCTCATTATAATAGAGACAACTCATAAATCTTGTCTTTAATTCATCACCGACGTTCGATAAATTTTAAATTAGTCAAAATATTTTCGGTCATTAAAGTGAATAACGGTTTAAAAATTTGGCCACTCGATTACTGAAACTAACACGTAGTTCATGTGACATCCATTGAGTCTATCAAAATGTGCCATTTGAATTTCTTCAATAAAATATGCATACAATTCCTTCCAAAAGGCTGACTTTTCACTCAAATCCCTCATTTTACTGCGAGTTAAGATAATGTTAAAATAATAAATGAATTTGAGAATTTTATTAAATATATTCAGGGTATTAGTGCAACGAATTGTAATTGACGCTTAAGGATGACACATGGGTTTATACGTCGATAAAAGATAGATCAATTTTAACTAAAACAGTAAAGAAAATACTTTAAAAATCAGCCTATATTCGGATTTCATTATTATTAACTTTTTAGGATTTTTTAGGAGGTAGAGTGGTAGGAATTACGAAATGTGCGGACGACAATGAATAGTATTTTTGAATATGCAGGTAAAATTAAAGTTTAAACTTCGATTAATTGGCAAAAATAAATTTTAAATTACTAAAAGTGTTTCCCAAACATAAGCACAGTTTAAAATCTTACACACACTTCAGTGACAATGAATAAAATTAATTCTAATAAATATATGGGTCATACTACAAATACATTGGGATGTCATAAGGGTGTCCATTATGGACACCCGGTGCTCCCCTCCGCGGCGGGGGGTCCACAGCAGACACCCCTCTAATAGGGGGCATCGGATGTCCATAATGGACACCCCTATGACACCCAATGTACATCAAAAATAATCCTAAATATATTGTCAACATCTAGCAATAGCAACTAGGATAATGATCATTAAAAATTGACATATAGTGACCAAACAAGTTGAGCAATTTGCCAGCTGGCGTGCAAGTCTTGGTATAATAGAAAGCGAAATTTGAGCTCAAAATAAATGAAAATACTATAAAATTTAATCATGATATTGTTAAATATTCCATATAAAAATAAACAATTACAGTTGGGTTTGCTGGTTTCGTCAAAAGTCCTGTACAAAACAAATTAGTCGGTGCTAATATCAGCCAATTAAATATAATTAATTTCTTTATATAAATTATTGTACTTTCTAATTAATTTATTTCTACTTTTCAATTAAATTAATTTTTGAAATGAAGCCAATTTAATTTTACTTATTGTCGGGGTAGTTGAAGAATAGTACATACAGCACCAAAGCTATATATAAGGAATCCTATAAAATATTTTTACTCAATCAAAATCTTCGGGGAGTTTCTATTCACTGTTGGAATACAGAAGCAGAATTATTCAAAAATTTAAAAAAATTCTTTAATTCAATAAATAAAATCTTCTAGATATTCATTTGTATGTTATATCAAAAATAAAATATTCAAATTTTTACCTAAATTCGATGGTCAATTCTTGAGTTAATTTGAATTACGAACTTTCAGTCTTTTTGGATTACGAACTTCCAGCTTTTCAATTCCAAGAATTTGATGTTTCAAACCTCCAAATCTTATATGATATTTTTTAAAGTCAATACTACACCGGTGCGGTGGGGGTGAACACATTCTTTTAATTAAATCAAGAAACTAATTCTTAAACTGAACAATTGAATAAAACAAAAAAACAAAAACTCTCTCATTTTCTTTCTTCAAATTTGAATATTATGAAATTATGTATTATGATTGTTGTAGAAATTTTACGTTCTATCTAGTTTCTATTTATAGTGATAGAATAGTTTCAATCCTTATACAATAATAATTTTACATTTAAATCATAGTTTTGATTAAAATCCAAGTAGGAGTTTTAATTAAAATTGAAATTCAATTAATTTACATTTAATTATATATGTAGTTCTAGAACTTCAATTACAATTATAATTAAGTTAATAACTTTCATAGTAATTACAACTAAGTACAAAATTTTATTGTAATTACAATTAAGTCCAAAATTATTATAATTATCATAATTAAGTTCCAATATTTTATAGAGCTGCCACAGAGAGCTGGTAAGACATATATTATCCAAGCACCAATAATTAGATCATATCTAGTCTACCCTAGACCATCCAATCTAATTATTAGTATTTGATTTTTCCACTAGAGGCAAATGACTAAATTTTTGGAATATATAAGATCACAGAAATCAATAAATTTGTAATACTTTCCTTTGACCTACTGTATATGTATTTTATCCATGTCCAAAATTCAATAATTATATATAGCATAAATGACCGTTTTGCCATTCTAATTATTCCCACTAATTTATGTATAATTTTCTTCAACGGTCCTGTGAATTAATCACAGCTATCGAAATTTAGTTGTCACTAAACACCGAACTTAGATTTTAATCGTTCAACAAAAAATACATAGGTAGTCGCTCTACCATTTTTAGAGTGACAGTTCCCGACATGAATTCATGTTCTCTACTTCACTCATTCTCAAGTTTCCGATTCATCGAGATATTTACCAATCAAATTGATCTCACCCATTGATGAATCAATGAATCATTAAAATCACGAAAAGATATACATAATCCTTTTTAAGGAATTTAGATGAAATACATAGCGGTCAAGTGAAATTTAATTCTCCACAGGATCATACCATAAAATTAAACTTGACACGTGGTTTCGTTCAATACATTCCAAGTGTACTGATTGTTACCTTTTAACTATTTTTGTGATAAGAACAAATTACAAACCCGAATAGTGAATCGGTTAACATTACAACTTTCTAGTACAAGGTACTAACACTTACAGTCATGTTCTCCTGCGCTTGGCACGCAGGAGAACAGGTTACATTTTGCGTGTGAAAATGGGTTTGTCAGCCGTAATTTTTATATATTTTTTTTTATTTTTTACAACTTTTTTTTTTTTTTTTTTTTTTGTCTTTTTGTTGTTTTAATTGTATGGAACCTTCTCTAGTGTTCAAATTTTGCCTTACTTTTTTTTTTGAAAATTTTTTTTGAAATTTTTTTTGGCAATTCCATCAAATACTATACTCAATTGTAAAAAAAATTATCCATTTTGGTATTTATTTTCATAGAAAATAAGTCAAACAAACCCTAAAAGTTAACGAATTTTTATTAACAAAACTCACATTTTCACACGCTTTTGTGTGTGAAAATGGGTTTGTCAACCTGACAAACTCTTTTTATATTTTATATATATATATATATATATATATATATATTTTTTTTATTTTTTTTTTTACAACTTTACTTTTTTTTTTGTCTTGCGTGTGAAAATGAGTTTGTCAGCTGCAAATCATTTTTTAATTTTTTTTGCTATAAAAAAAATGTCTATAAAACACGGGTGAAACTCGTTTATATTGTTGTAGACAATTTTTTGGTGAAACTTTTGTAGACATTTTTCTGGTGAAACTTGTTTATATCTTTGTAGACAATTTTCTGGTAAGTTTTTTTTCTTTTATTTTTTCTTAAATGTGTTTTCATTTGTTTATTTTTGTAACCATTTTTAATTTGTTTAATTTCGTAACTTGGTTTTATTTTTATTACATTTATAGTAAGTTTCAAACATTTCAATGTTTAAATTATTTCACAAACTAAATAATTTTTCATATTATTTGTTAGGAATGGAAGGGATGACAATGTATTTATTCCACAAGTGAATGTTGGTGCGATTCCGATATTCGGGCAAGAATTTCAAACTCTTGATGATGTGTATAATTTTTACAATGAGTATGCGAAATTAGCTGATTTTAGCACACGTATTGGTAGTAGCCGAAAAAATCCACAGACAAATGAGTTTGTCTGGAAATCGTATGTTTGCTTTAAATAGGGTCAAAAGGATGATCAGATGAAACTAAAAAATTTGGTGGCCCGTTCTGGTGAACGAAAGCGTGGGAACTCACGTTGTGGATGTGATGCAAAGTTAACAGTTGTAAAACATCAGACAACTTCTATGTGGGTTGTAAGTCATTTTGTCAAGGGGCACAATCATGCACTATCTACACCAAGCAAAACGCACATTCTCTGCTCACATCGACATGTATCTGCATCCATGAGTTCGCTCGTTTCTGGGCTGATGTAGAGTCCATGAGTTCTTATGTTTACTTTGGAGATGCTGTCGTTTTCGACACAACATATAACACAAACAAGTATTCGATGGTGTTCGCACCAATCGTTGGAGTAAATCACCATCGGCAAACTACTGTTTTCGAATGTGGCTTATTGAGTGATGAAAAGATCAATTCATTTATTTGGTTGTTTTTGAAATTCGTCCAAGCAATGCCCACCCAACGGGCCCCCGGGGTGATTATTACTGATCAAGATGCTGCCATTGCTAGAGCAGTTGTTGAGGTTTTTCCTAACACAATTCATAGGTTCTGTCTGTGACATATTTTAAACAAGTTCTCGGAGAAAATGAGTCCCGTGCTATACAAGGAAATGTACCACGGCCTAGTGAGTATCATTCAGCAGTCGGAGTCCACAGAGGAGTTCGAATCTCGTTGGGCTGATGTGATGGAAACTACTAATCTTGGTGATAATGAGTGGCTCGCCAATATGTATAAAATACGAAGTCGTTGGGTACCTGCGTACGTGAAACATATATTCTCCACTGGAATGTCAAGCAGTCACCGGTCAGAAAGTAACCACGATTTCTTCAAAAGATATGTCAATAAGACGGATACATTAATGGATTTATCACACAGTTTAGCAGTGCTTTGGCTTACCAGCGACATAGCGAATTCGTTGCCAACCACACTGACTTGAACGAGATGCCTCATACGATAACCACATTTGCCATGGAAACTCAAATGACACGTATTTATACAAAGAGAATTTTCCTGTTGTTCCAAGAGGAATTAGCTCAAAGTAGCTACTACGTTTTATCAAGGAAATCAGCATTCGATGGTGTCAAAACGTATATTGTAACGCGTTTTCATACCAAAAAACACGTCATCGCCAACGTGAGCTGACCTACTTCAAGGCCATTAACTTCATAGCATGCAGCTGCAAAACATTTGATTTTGAAGGATATCGATGTCGTCACATGCTCGCATATATGCTTAGGAAACAGGTGATGTTGTTACCAAATCAGTACATTGCAGGTCGGTGGACGCAAAATGCAAAAGCAACTCCAGTCTTCGAACCAACAACCACCTCAATGGGTAGTCAATCATTGATTTCTCGACATGGGATGCTGGCACACACAGCAGCAGCAGTTGGTGGACGAAGGTGCTTTGACTGAGGGTCGTATAGAGTTAATAATGGATGAATTTCAGAACTTGAAAATACAGGTAAAAGCTTTGGATAATGAAGGGGAAGTCGGAATGAGTAAGGTTATCAGCAAGAGCAGCGAAGGTGCCCAACTCGTGGTTGATCCTACTCCGGTTAGGACGAAAGGGTGCGGGAAGAGATTAAAATCATCCAAAGAAATAGCAATGTCTCAGTCGAAGAGAAATTGTCGTGTTTGTGTTCGCAGTGGACATGGCAAAAGAACTTGTCCGACATTACAGTCGAGGTTAGTTGATCGATAACTCTTAACCGTTGCTATTATTTTTTTTTATTTTCTACTATGCTTATATTTAAATTTATTGTATGTGAAACACCTTTAGGAGTCAGCTGGTGGACGAACCGTATCATCCACAGTACTCTTGGGACGATACTCAGGAAGATAGGTACATTGGTATTACTAGCAATGATTATGATGCATTCAATGGGTTTGACGATGATGACGACCATTAAACCACTTATTGTTGTACTCGTTCGACGTAATTTGAAAAAAATTTAGCTAATTTATGCAATGTCTATTTTATTTTGTCTGAATGTGTTGCAATATTAGTACAAATATCATATGAAATTTGCGGTGTTATTATTAATATTTAAATGTAGTATACGCATATAAAAAATTATTACTATAAAATAAAAGACAAAAATAATACATTACAAAAGTTAACAAAAATTCGTTAACTTTTGGGGTTCGTTTGGTTTGTTTTCTATGAAAATAAACACAAAAATGGATAAATTTTTTTACAATTGAGTATAGTATTTGATGAGATTGTCAAAAAAAATTTCAAATATTTTTTTTTTCGAACACTAGAACAAGTTCCATACAATTAAAACAATAAAAAGACAAAAGACAAAAGAAAAAAAATAAAATAAAAGAAAGAAAGTAAAGTTGTAAAAAAAAATAAAAAAAAAAAAAAAAAAAAAATATATATATATATAAAGGATTTGTCAGCCGCAATTGCGGCAGACAAACCCATTTTCACACGCAAAAGCGTGTGAAAATGTGAGCTTTGCCTCTCACTTGTTCTTCTGCGCGCCAAGCGCAGGAAAACATGACTGCTAACACTTATGGCGCGCAGGAGAACATGACTGCTAACACTTATATATTGGTTGTGAATAAATTATTTATGATCAAAATATAAGTTATGTCACATTATACTTCTCAACGCAAATACCCAACTTATATTATCACAAGTGATCATAGGCACTTTAAGTTCGCATGCTCAATAACAAATAAATGCAATAAATGAAGTAAACACAATTTTGTTCAATATAAGAATATTGTTATTTTTTACATCATCAAAACTATAATATATCCAACATTTACTTAATGGTTTATGTAATAGTTGACATAGTGGCGAAAAATCCAGAACTGAAAAGCCGCCACCTATCATATTCCAAAATGACCCAAAGCCTAAAGTTCCCAAGAAAATCTATAAATATTCTTGCCTAAGAGAAAAAAAAAAAAAAGGGTACAAATTCAAATATCTCCCTCCAAAATATCAATTTCTCCTCTTACTAATGTTTATGCGTCAAAATCAATAAGTTTAAGATGTGATAATCCTGGTCAGGCGAGAGAAATTTGTTGATTAAATTTTTATCGTCAAAGTATTATCGAAAAGTTGTTGGTCTCATATAATATGTGAATTATATTAATTATTAACTTTGATTTTGATTAAAATCTAAATTTTAATTTCTACCCAACATGGATATAATTTCGTCAATGTCAAATATTATGTTGGATAGCAAATGTGTATTGAACCACCAAATCACATGTACTTTTTGTGTAACAATACCGACGTTGATAAATATTATGTTGTTAAAAATATGTGTGATACATATTTTAAATTAACAATTATAAGCGTTTGATGAGATGAAAAAAAATAAAAGGAACTTGATACTACATTAATAAATTACACTTTTAACGACAATTTTTTGTTTTAAAAAATCTCTAAACCACCTTTTTCGACCAAAAATAAATTTTTTATGACAAAATTTGGTTGTTCAGAGTGAAATTTCTTGTACATCTTTGACATCTTGGTTTCATGATTCACACTAGACTTAGCCACTGTTTGAGTCAGCATTTTGAGTATAGATTTTGCAAAAATTGATTTTTGATAATGTGTTGTTAAAAGGAAGGAAATGTTTCGATTTACGTGAAAAGCTATTTTGTTAAGAGAATGTTTGATTGAAAATGAATGATGGAAAATTGAATTTTAAAGAATGTTATTCAGACAGGGGCTTAATATTTCTTCATTTTTAATATAAACTGAAAATCAAACAAATATCTTATATTGTTGATAGTATAAGATCCATTTCATAGCTTCTTAGCAAAAGAATCCTTTCCCTTCTAAACATTCATGTATACACAAACTTATTAAATTAGACTTAACTACATATGAACATGAAACTTACAACTCATACTGATATTTTGCATCAAGATAATCATTCACGAAGCTCGGAAGATGCCGAGGCCATTGCGCACTCAGAAGGATTGAAGATCACTACTTTTTGGAGATCAAAAAGGATTAGTGGTTCCTGTTTTTTTCAGCCATGTCCTTGTCAAACGCCTTCATCAATTCGTCCTTGAGTTCCATGTAGCGCTTTCTTTTCATCCTCTGTTCCTCTGGAGTTCCGTTGTCCAATAACAAAGTACCTACCTTTTCATCTACTAAAAGATCATCAAGAACTTCCGAGCAATTGGGGAAGAAGCGCCGACCTTTTTCAACTGCCATTAATGAAAGGATCATATCAAGATGGTCCATCATGAAATTGAAATTCCCTGGTATTATTAGTACGTCTTAATGTAATAAACACTTAATTGAAATCCAGTAAATTGGTGCAAGTCGCAAACGCCATACATAGAACTTAAGCCCATATTCGAGCCCTAAACTTATTTTCAACCACACATTCTCTCAATAAAATAATATTACACATAAATCCAAAGCATTTTCATACTTTTAACCATACATTCTTTAAAAAATCCCAAAACAATAATATACACGAATTCAGTCCCACTTTAATTTTTTTTTCTATATATGGAAAGTTCAAGGGTCAGCATAATCCATAAAAATTGCAATATTATAGTTAAAGTCAGAAACATACGCCATGTAATTAAGTCTCTTTTCCTATTCATTTCATTATTTCTAAATACATTCATCATGTGTTTGATCCTGAAAAATCTAAAGAAAAAAATCCGGCACGCACCAAACGTATCCAACAATTTTTGGTGTCTAATACTTGTTGGACTCCAACACTCCATGACGTCAACGAAGAAAAATGATTATAATATATCTTCTGATCTCACGCCACTATATTTTCTATTTACACCAAAAAAAAAAAAAAAATTGACATAGCAAAACAAAAATAGGGCCGCCTAATATAGGAGGACATTATTAGTGTACACTCATTCCATAACTATCATCAATAAACGCACAGTTCCTTCTTCTGCTTCTTATTAGGATTTATATGTAGCTTACCTGTAAGTGTTATGCTCTAAGTCCAATCAACTTTGAATATAAATATTTTTAATATATAATTGACGCAAATTTATGGCAAATCATTATTTCAATTAAATTAAATAATAGAGTTCGTAGATTCAAATCCTAGTAATTTGTTAATCACAAAGAGTTGTGAGTGTGAGACACAAATTACATATGACTGAATATTAAATAATCTATAGCAGTAGTAATAATGAAATACAGATTTCGTTATTACGGATAAACTATCATGTGTGACATTTCTTACTTGTGAAGTAAGTAGCTGCTCTTACAAGTTAAAGTGTGGCGACACTTAAATGAACACGTGAATGTTTTGTTATAGAACAAAACATTGGAGACCTGTTAGGAGATTCCACATGGAAAACTATCTGAGTGTGAGTGATTAATCTCTAACATTCGGTAGTGAAATTGATTCTTTGACTTGAGATCATCATAGTGCATTATATGTCATACTTTGGTGATGTTGGATGTTGCTCTGTCAAGAGTCGCTAATATGATGACGTTCAAGTATGTCAAGAATCATATAAGGGTGCGAATGATCAAAAGATGATTCGTCACTCTTAAATAGTAATAGATTATGATCTACATTTCATCCAGTAAAGTTAATAATAAAATTCTAGGCCAAGATATACTTATAAGTCGAAAAAGAGTTTTCGATTTACATTGACTTAATAATTGGATAAAAGATATTATCAATAATTGAGACTGACGTGTAACGACCCGACCTCGCGCCGAAATCGTTATATCATACGTATTGTCCGCTTTGGGGTGGGTAGAGCCCACTTATCCCCTCACGACTTTTTATCGCGTTCCCCAGGATTCGAACCCAAGACCTCCATCATATGGGAGACTTAAGTTGAATCCTGGTACCAATTGTAACGACTCGGACCTTGCTCCCAAGTCGCTAGTGCCCAATTGGTACCAGGATTCCCCTTAAGTCCCCCATATGATGGAGGTCTTGAGTTTGAATCCTGGGGAACGCGATAGAAAGCCATGAGGGGATAAGTAGGCTCTGCTCACCCCAAAGTGGACAGTACGTATGTTCTAGCGGCTTGGTAGCAAGGTTTGGGTTGTTACATGATGCATATCCATATCTCATAATTAATCGAATCATATTGACAAAATTACTATAGTTTCGCTGTAAATGAACAAGTTTGATTTTTTCATATCACGTGACATTTCGCGTCACATGTACTGCCCTAACATATTGTTAGATGTCAATCTAAGATAACGGATGTGAATTAGTGATAAATTAAAATGAGTTTTAATTTATCGATTTTGATTAGATCAAAATAATAATTCACACCACTAGGCATCGTGATTGTGTACCTAATGAGTTACACAAAAGAAGTGCTCGAAGAATGATATTTATCAATTAATTAATTGATAAGTGTTGGATATTAATTAATTGGGTTGCTTGTTAATATACCCGAATTAATTGATTGAATTAATTAATAATGAGGAAAATTTAATTAATTGGATTAATTAAATATTTGACCGGATTAAGTTAGGAGACGAGGCAAGTTCACTTGGATTCATATTAATAGATTGTTAGGGTTTGAAAAATAAGAAGAGAACATAATTATTCTTGCTAGCACAAGAAAAATAAAAAATCCTAATTTTCTCAATCTTGTTTCCTGTGTGGATTTTCATTGAAGACTAGACAATTGGACAACTGTGGATTGCGGATCGTGATTGTTTGAATTCAAGAAAAGTAAAGGAGTTTGTAAAATTCAACAAATGTAAAATTTCTATCACAATTTCTATTTAAGCACAGCAAATCCTTGATGGGAATTAAAATTTATTTTATTTTTCACTATGCATAATTAAGTAAATTCTCAATAGTAGTATCAGAACCTACTTTGTGCTTGTTAGAAATTGTTTTACATATTGATACAATCAAAAGTTGACTGTTCATATTGTTCTTAAATCTAGCAATTTAGAAAAATTATTTTTCATATTCAAAATCTGTTTTCGAAAAGAAATTTAATTTTGCTCGAAAAATGGATTGGGTCGCACCAGGGCAGCAGCGAAAGGTCGTTGTCGTAGCTGCAACCACGACACTCAGCGAACAGCGGCTCAACGATAACAGACGCCACTACGATCTGTAGTAGAGTGTGCAGCGACAGCGTTGCTGTGTTCAACAACGTTTTCGCGCTGCTGCGACTGCAAGGATTCGTTGCTTGAGTGCGGGTGCCCCTACCGTAAGGTACCTTTGTCGGCGCTGCCAAGAATAAAAAAAAATTAAGGTTAGGCTGTGGGGAAGATGGAGGCGGGGGCACCTTCAATTTTATCTTGCAATTTTTGACATTGAAGGACCTTTTGATTTTAAACTTGGGTCAATGTGCTATTTTCAAAAGGGGGTCTTGAATTCGAATATTAAAAGGTTTTTAAATTATTTTTTAAATGGGTTTGACCTATATTTTAATTTTGACCCGAAATTAAAATTATATTTAAAATTGACGATTTTTTATATTTTTGTTAAAATTGGATTTTAACTTAAAAATTAAACTTTAACCCTAAATTAAATTTTATTCTAAATTAAAATTTTAATTCAATTGAAATTACAGTTGTATTCTAATTTGATATTTAATTAAAATTAAATTTTAATTAAATTATCTAGCCCTAATATATTCTTGAAATTAGAGTTGGACTCTAACTTGATATTTAATTTAATTTTGATTTTAATTAAAACTGTCCCGCCCTAAAATTTTAAGGAATTAGAGTTTGACTCTAATTTGGTATTTAATTAGAATTTGATTTTAATTAAATAGTTTTGTCCTATAATTGTGGAATTGGATTTGGACTCTAATTCGGCATTTAAGTAAATTTTGATTTTAATTAAATAAACCTGCTAATTAAATTAATTAATTAATATGTTTAATTAATTATTTAATTATTTCGATCAATTTGTCTAAATGAGTTTAGATGACTATAATTACTAGATTCTTGAAACATGTTCGCATATAATATTAGGTCCTTGTTTGAGTCTCATTTGTTTCCATCAAAATACATTCTTCAATAGTAATTTGACATCACTTCAACCACACATTCTTCAATAAAATAATATTACATGTAAATCCAAATTTTTTATTTTTATTTTTTAACCACATTTCCTATCAATATACTATTCAAAAATGATTTTTTTTAAAAAAAAAGAATGGAGCTTAAAAGAGGGCTAGATATTATATAGGAATGCATTTATTTAATGAATGTTTATTTAGTGGATGATTATGGACACGACCATATGAATGTGCTGAATGGTTAATTTCATTCTTGTTGTTTTATGGGGACCTGCGAGTTCTTAATTTGTTTTGAATCTGCGAGTCCATTATTATTGTTATTATTATGGGCTTGCACATCTAATTTCAATTAGGCCTGCGTGCCCACTAGTATAGGATACATGTTGTAGCTGACTAATTGAAGATGTAAAAAGAGGAGGAAACCATGAAGATTGTGCATTGATACTAATTCAATGAAATATCCCTTAGGAATTGACCAAATAGTATTCCTATTGGCTCGCGAAAGCTAGATAGAATTAGTTCATAATATTGATGAGACTTTTGCATGATAAATCCCTCACTAAAATATCAAGTCAGAAATTTTAATTGCCTTCCATCATTATAGTAAAATAAGTCATAAATCGATCTCAACTTATTTAGTACACTCACGGCTGGTTTATTAGGGATTTGTTTGACACTATGAAATATTTAACATTTGTAAAGGCATGTTAAGATAACCAATAAGATGTGTAAAGATAAAAAGTTGACAACTTAATGATCTAGGAGTTATCGTTATTATGGATAAACGACGTGTGACATTTCTTACTTGTGAAGTAAGTATCTGATCTCACAACCTAAAGTATGGTGACACTTAAATGAACACGTGATTGTTTTGTTATAGAACAAAATATTGGAGACCCGCTAAAGAGATTTCACATGAATAACTATTTGAGCGTGAGTGGTTAATCTCTAACGTTCGGTAGTGGAATTGGTCATTTGACTTGAAGTTATCATAGTGTCTTATATGATGACTGTCATACTTTGGTGATGTTGGATATTGCTCTACCAATGGCCGCTAAAACGACATCTTAGGGTACCTCAAAAATCATATGAAGGTTGTAAATGATCAATAGAGAAGTTGTGACTCTAAGTTAGTAAAAAATTATTATGTGCATTTCATCCAATAAAGTTATAATAAAATCATTGGTCAAGATGTACTCATTAATCGAAAAGAAGTTTTCGACTTATATTGACTTAATAATTGGATAAAAGATTTGATCAATAATTGAGATTGACAAATATCCATATCTCATAATTCATCAGATCATATTGCCGAAATGACTATAGTTTCATAGTAAACGAACAAGTTCGATTTTGTCATACTACGTGACATTTTCCTTTCCATATATTGCTCTAATACATTGCTAGATGTCAATCTGGGACAATGGATATAAATTAGTGATAAATTAAAAGGGGTGTTTTAATTTATTAATTTTGATTAGATTAAATTAATAATTCACGTCGTTAGGTATCGTGATTGAGAACCTAATGGATCACACAAAATGAGAGCTAGAAGAATAAGATTTACCAATTAATTAATTGACTAGTGTTGTACAATTAATTAATTGAGTTGCGTGTTAATATGCCCGAATTAATTAATTTATGGACCAAATTTAATTAATTAAATTAATTAAATATTGGATCGAATTAAGTTAAGAGACAGACCAAGTCTACTTGGATTCATATTAATAGCTTGCTAGGGTTCGGGAAAATAAGAAGAGAACATAATTATTCTTATTAGCATAAGAAAAGTAGAAAAATCATAGTTCTCTCAATCTTGTTGCTTGTGTGAATTTTCATTGGAGGCTAGACAATTGAACTGCAGTGGATTGCAGATCGTGATTGTTCGAATTCAAGAAAAGCAAATGAGTTGGTAGAATTTAACAAAGATATAATTCATATAACAATTTCTATCTAAGCACAAAGCAGATTTTCGGTGAGAATTAAAATTTATTTTATTTTCTGCTGTGCATGATGAGGTAAATTCCCAACATTTCCCTCAGTTGCAAGTTTTCATAACACTATTTTCATCTAACATCACGAAAAGTTTCTTAATAAGTAAATAACCTTTTTAATTGGTCAAAATCGAAATTAAGTCAATTGGTGAGGTAAGAGTTACTTTGAAAATAAATAACTATTCACACTTAAAAGTAAAAAAAAGAGTAAATTATCCAAGCATGTTTGCAAACAAAAAACAAACTTTTTGCCTTTGTTTAAGCTTAGCCAAAGATGCTCTAAATCAGCAAGAGTTGTTGCATAGTTTAAGTTCGACTTACCAGTTTTTTGCAGTGTTTGCAGCCTCATGAACTGGAGCCTTTTGACTTGTTCAGTTGACATATCACTCAAATCAACCTCCGTTGAATCTGCTTGTGCTGTCTGCATAGCTAATTTGGCTTCTAAAGGAAATAGCACTCGTGCCATCGCAACTGCCAATTTATAATCAATATCATTAGCTATGTAGTCTCAAGGCACGAGTGGCATGATAGTAAAGTACTAATCAGAAAGAAATGGGCGCGAATAAAGGAAGCATAAAGATTAGCTTGTTTTAATGCTTATTAATTTATCTTTCTGAAGGTGGGATTTGCTTTCCAATGAAAATAAACAATGAATGTTATCATAATGTGGCACATACCCAAGTTAGTTAAATGACAAGAACCATTCCTGTCAGACGTAAACATAATTTAAATATATTGCAGCCTAATTAAACACAGAGAAACAGAATGAAAATAACTGGTAGAGCATTCTCCAACACAGTAAAAAATAGGTGAGTACATTAAATTCTGTTTGCTTAAGTTTAATCTAGACTAAAGAATGTCACCCTCGCCTATAAATGTAGAGCTTAAAGAACCCAAATGTCTTCAATAGAGTGCAACCTATTATATTATAGGCTAGTGGTTTCATAGAGATGAAGATGGCTACAAGAAGTGATTGGTGTAGGAATTTAATCCTGTTAGATTTGTGGTTCAAAGAGAAAAAAAAATGAGCTTATCGGATTTAAGAAAACTTGAAGTTACAGGGTTTACCTTGTGCATACCGTATTTGTGGTTCTTTAAGCTCTACATTTATAGGCGAGGGTTTACCTTGTGCATACCGTATTTGCATAGCTTACCGTATATGAACTTACCGGATTTAATGGCACTTACCGGATATGTTCTACACTAACCGTATATCAGCTTAGTGGATTTAAGCTTACCGTATATGGCTAGCTTACCGGTTTTAAACTATTCTTCTCCTACCGTATATGCACTCTTCTCACCAGATTCTCTCAGCTTACCGGTTCTACATATGACAAACAAAAATGAGAAAAGACAGAGTTTCTAACTGGTAATCACTCTACTCTCTTCAATACATTTATGAAGACAAAGAGAGAAATTATATCAATTCACACACATAATATTGAAGATACAAGGCTAATATATATAGTCAAACTTACACACAATATCAAAGATTTTTCTAAGAAATATCATACCAACTACAGCTCAACCATACTGGGCTGATTCACACAACATGTTGTAGGTCCTATTGAGTTCAAAATACATAGGACAAATCATAACAAAATATTTGTTTGTTGACAACAAAAGTGTCACACTTGACCAAATTCAACATTCCTCCTTGACACTTTTGTTGGAAACACCAAGACATTTTCTTAGTGTTTCAAAGCTTGCTTTGGCGTAGCTTGTGAAGCTTGATTTTGCTTTGATTTCTTTTTCCTTCAGCTTACGTCGATCAATCAACAATTGCCTTTTGGATTTCACTTCAATGAAATCATCTTCATCACAGGGAGCTTCTATGCCTGTTTGTTTATAAACACGAACGACACCATTTTGATGATACTCCTCCTGAAAAGATACAATCTGCATCATTTGATTTTGTCCTCCTCAAGTCTTCAATCACAGCCTTTAATTGCACATTTTCATTCATCAATTTGCACGTTTCATCAGCTTGTTTAGCAGCCCCTTGCAGTGCAATTTCCATCATTTTCATATCCTTCTTTGACATCTCCAATTCTGCTGTAAACTCTTCAACATCAGATGAGTTACTTCCAGAACTCAAATGCTGTTTTACCTCAACAAATTTGGTGTCAGCATCATTTTCACATACCTCTACTGAAAGCTTTACAATTTCCATTGGACGTGAAGATGTTTCCTTTTTCCATTCCAGTGGAAAACTCCTATCCCTCATTTCAACTTTCATCACTACTTAATTTCGAGAATCAAATATAGTGCATTTCTTATCTTTGAATACCAAATTATAATTTTTTTCAATCAATTGACCAACACTTATCAAATTTTGATCAATGTTTGAAACATATAAAACATCATAAATGAGCTTGATACATGATGGTGTTTGGACTGAATTTGAAGTCATATGATGAATGCAACCACTATCCGATAACCCTGTTTCATCAGTATTACTTACTTGATGGTGTTTGGAATGAAACTTTGCCAATTCCTTTCACCTCAACATAGTCTCAATTTCCAACTTTCACCTTTGATCTGTAGCCATCATTCATCTCCACAAAGATGTCTAAATTTAAAGTCATATGATGAGTGTAACCACTATCCAATAACCAGATTTCATCAGTTTTACTTACCTAAATGGTAGTAAATAAATATTCCTCTTGCTGGTTTTGCTGAATTTCTGCAATCTGAGCTTGCTGCTGAGTTTGTTTTTCCTTTTGATTTTTACAAACTTTTTCAACATGCCCAAATTGCTTACATGCTCTGCATTGAACCTCATACCTATACCAACACCATTTGGGAGGGTGGTCAGTTTTCTTGCAATGAGGACAAGGTGAAAATTTCCTTCCTTCATCGGCTGGTTTCTTCACACTACAGGTTGTTTGAGCTTTGTATTTCCCTTTAACAAACAAAGCTTCTTCAACCTCTTCATCCTTGTTAAAATAAAAATAAAATCGAAAGATTTTATTTTGTTGCAAAGCGGAAGTGTTGAGCTTAATGATATCATTCAAATGTATGAAGAATGTTGTTGGATCGAGGGGAGTGAAGAAGCTGTTTTAAACTCAACAAAAGTGTGGTTTCATATGGGGAAGGAATGACAGTGAACAGCCAACAATAAAACATAAACAATAACAATAAAACATATAAACATTAAATTAATATCTTTTGCATGTATGATTAGATGTTTTATTAATATAAAAAATCCTTTGATTATTTATATATAGCTTTAAATATTGTACATAATGTATATGAGGCTAATATTTAAAGTGAAATAATTTAAATTTGTCCGTGATTTATTATGATCATTAGTGCTGTTCATTACACTTTGAATGAAATAATCTTATCCTAATTGTTACACTTTATATAAAGTTTGATTATATAGGGAAGGAACATGATTAATTATGAATCTCTAGTAAAATCCATTTTCACATAGAGTATTGAATTTTGACCAATGATAGTCATATATGGATCGATCTTAATACTAAGTAACTGATAGACTCATATTTATGAAGTTATATTTTTTGATGTGCTGGATAATGACGCAAATCAATAGTGTCAAAATCTTGGTACGTTGAAAATACAATGAGATAAATAGCCGAAAATATTAATGCACAAGAAGAAATCCATTCCTTTGTAAAAAAAAATTGATAAAGGGTTCCCATATGTGCTGATTTGGGACTTGAAAACAAAAGAGCTCTCAATTTTACGATTAGATCATAATATATATTATTTATTAGACGATCAATGGGACTTACGGAGAAAGATATGATTAAAGAGGTTTACGGATAAATAACTAACTTTAATTATGAACCGTTTATGGAGGATTAATCTATATGAAATGACTAAATCAATGGATAGTTCAAATATCTTAAATATAATTTGTTTTATCTTTAATAAATTAAATGTCACATCAAGTGAGAATTATTTTTTGGACGATTATATTCTCACTATAATTCAAATATTTCTATAATACCTTACTTTTCGTTTTTCAATATATATTTTATTATTTCAGTAATACCTTATTTTTCGTTTTTCAATAGGTATTTAATTTATTAATAATTTGAAAAATTTGAACAATATTATCATTAATTATTTTGTCAACTATTTAGTTATGATGAATGTATATTTGACACACTCATTACCTTACTTTTTGATTTTCAATATGTAGTTAATTTATTTAACCATATTTGACAGATTCATTATCTTTTCATTTTTCAACATGTATTTAATTTATTATATCATTTACACAATATTATCATGAATTATTTTGTCAATTATTTAGTTATGATTAATGCACATTCGTAAATTAAATTCATTAAAATAAATTTAGAACAAAAGATGCATATTTTTATAGTTTTCTTCCAATTGATTTATTCAATAAATGTTAAGATATAGAAAAGGTAAATGGAGGGACATAATGCATATCTATAATAAATAAATTTAATTAATATATTCAACACGTATTAATCAAATATGAAGAAATGCTGATATTCGTTGGATCTTCAGTTTAGATCAAAATGGTAAATGAAGGGACTATTCTAATTGACTTCCCCAACTATTTAAATTATTTTCACAAACTGATTTTTATTTCTTTTGAATCAAAAGTTCATTCCACACAAACAATTTGTATTAGCTATTTTTAGATTCTCACCTTTTCAAATAGTATTTTTTATAGTACTTATAAAGCATTTCAGAATAATGTGCAACACACGTTCAACTATAAATAGTATTTTTAAGAGTGCAATTCAAAAAAATTAGTGGAATAATTTGAAATCAATAATTTTGATG
The DNA here is from genome assembly GCA_019395295.1 of Osmanthus fragrans. Taxonomy (NCBI): domain Eukaryota; kingdom Viridiplantae; phylum Streptophyta; class Magnoliopsida; order Lamiales; family Oleaceae; genus Osmanthus; species Osmanthus fragrans. The sequence goes on along the minus strand of CM033362.1, from coordinate 20,851,402 downwards.
TATTAATTAAAGTGTTAATTAGTTGTCATCATTATTGGGACTTAATATTATAATGTCCATAGTTCCTCTCGTCGGCTTTGTTAAAATTACATGAACATTATTTTAGTTGAGTTGGAATAATTAATTTAGAGTCATGCATTCTGAATTAATTTTCACACATTAATTAATTGGATTAATTTTATTTTAAATAATATGATTATTTAAAGGAATTTTAAATTATACGGTGTCATAATGATCACAATATTATTAGCAGCATGGAGTCTCCATTTAAATTCAATCACATGGGGATAATGATAAATAATTAAAAGTTAATTATTTTAAATTAATTTTGAATTGTTCAAATTTTAGTTTTCTGTTAAGAAAATATGGGAGAGAAAATCACTCTCCCGGTAAAGTGGTGCCACATCATCCTAGAATTGGTGATAGTATTAGTTTTTTAGTTAAATTTTAATTAAAAAATTAAAATAAAGCTATATTATGAGCTATAAATAGGACTCATCAGATACTCAGAAGTTACAGAGAAATGAATGTGAAATACTTTTTTGAGAGTTCTTCCTTTTCTTCTCACTTTATCTCATGTGTTGAGAACACAAGGTGAACCATAAAGTGAGCATGTGAATCAAACCCAAATATGAAACGCCCGCTCATTCGTTCCTTGTAATCGATGATACGCCGAGAAAGAATTGTGGAGCTTTTAGGAGTTTGACAGTTATAAAGGAGGAGTTCAAGATTTACATCCTAGACGGTCGTAGGTATAATTCTCAAATCTTCCTTAATGACATGTTGATTAAGTTAATATGTGTATTGTTTGATTAAAAAGAATTTTTTTTTACAATGTGATTATTCTTGCTTCCACTTATTTTTCTTAAAAATAGTTTCCAAGACCAACAATTGACATCAGAGGTAGGTTTACATCATATTAATTTAATTACAGATTATGTAATAATAATTGTATGGTGTAGGTACAATAGCATATATTTGTCTACATTTTTTATTAATTTGATGAATTGTTTGGCAAAGGGATTGGTCACTATTTATATGGTTCCATGGATTAGATTGTATTTTTCAATTCCCAGATCAATTGTAATTTATGTTTTCGTTATAATTTTCCTTTTTTTTTTTTTAATGATTTTCAAAATCATTCTGGAAAAGTTCCAAATAAATAAATAATTTGGTGGCCGCCGGTGAACGTGTAGTCCCAACCTCTGTGCTTCATCCTCCGTGATGAAGTTATGCGTGGCCCCGGTATCAAACTAGCGCCTGTGTTTGCGTTCCATTAATTTCGGCAAGTACGAACATCAATCCTTTTTCCTCCGTTTGCCCGAGGAACGGTTTTGGCATTCAAGGCATTGAAAAGTTGTAATGAACCAATATGATTGGCACCCACATCTTTGCCATGGAAAGCTTCCGGTTGAGTCTCCGAGATAGACACCAAAGACCCAAGCTCGAGACAATCTCACATGAGATGCAACCATTTGCAAACGAAGCAACCACAAGGAGCAAAATTACCCCTCTTCTTGGGACAATCTCGCCAAGAAGTTTGTTTGTTGCCACCGGGTCTATAATCAACCTTGGGATTTGGCCTCCAATCCAGCGTACTCTGTTGATTGTCTTTCCTTACGTCACCCTGCCTTTGCCAAAATTTCCCTTGGTTGGCTTGAAGGTCCTTGCTTGCATTTTCATACTCCTTTAGAACTCCGTCAAAGATTTGGCATCCGCAATTGCCTCATCTACGATTTTGACACCGCGATGCTACAACTCCCGTCTTACCCAACTGGCACAGAAGTAAAATAGCAAGACATCCTCCGACACTCTTGGGATTTGAAGCATAAGGGTCGTTTGTTCTCTTTGACATAGTCATGAATTGTCCCTTTTATGTTTCAATAGTTCAAAATTTTGCAAGCTCCCTTTCAACTAAGGCATACTTACGACGCTACCAAAGATAAGCGTTGTCGAAAATATACATGGTAAAGGTTTGGACTTTCATTGCTTCATCAACAATATTCACGTGTTCAAAGTAAACTTCCATTTGCCATAGGAAGTTTTCCATATCCTTGGCATCCATTCGGCCATCATAAGTTTTAAGCTTCTAGTACTCAATCCTTGAGGCAACAATACTAGTAGCGGCACCTCCACTAGTACTGGTTTTGGATTGTTTGTATTGATCGAGCTCCTAGTTCATCTTTTCAATCAATACGACCAATTGGTTCACCGTCCTTGTATGACAAAAATGGCATCCAAAACTTCGGTTTGGAGATGGCAAAAGTCTTCCACCACCGTGGCTTGTTCGGCTATCGCAATCACATCATCTTTCACCGCTTAGACATAGACTCATAGTTCTCTAACGATGCTTATGTGTCCATATCTTGGACATTGGTTTAGAGAGTTTCCAACTTTCCAATAGCGTGGTCCTCCAACGCCTCAAAGGAGTGTTCTAGAGATTCGACCCAATCATCCATATTTGTGATGATTTGGTCAAGTTTACCTTCCATGGTAGATGTTTCTCGAGTCTAACTTTTGCCTCATGTTTTCTTTCCTTCAATAGGAGCAGCACCACGTCCCCTCTCTTCAATCATAATGTCAACATTTTGTTGAGAATCTGCCATTATAATGGCCTACAAACGAGGCTCTGATACCACATGTTACAAGCCTAGTCTTTTTTATAGCCGAACGAGTAGAACTGTGCGGCCATAACATTTCACAATTTCTATCCCTTACGAGAAAACGTTAATTTAGCCTTTCAACACACAATAATTTAACAAATGAGGCTAAATCATAACAACTTTGAGTAGAGGATTTGAGTTAGAAAATATAAGGAAAACAAGTAAGTTTGAGAGAACTCTCTATGTATATAAATGAAAGGAAAACTTTACAATTTCTCTCAAGTATTCAACTCACTTCACTCCACATGATTTACAAATGAGATTACATCTCTATTTATAGGCAAAACCTTGCAAGTTGTCTTGGAATCAATAGTAGTCAAATTGAACTTTTCTTCATATTTGGAATCTCCATGCAAATGGCACAAATTTACACAATTTGGCCAATTTGCCCACTTGTGTCCCCAAAACAATCGGCCACAGTACACGGTATTTCTCTTCCTCAAATGGTGGTTTTTGACTTAGAGAAACCTCGGTTTCGTGCCTACACAACTGCCTGCATCCCCCAACCTGCGTTTTGCTAACACAGTCTGCTTGCGTTCGGCCTGTGTAATCTATCTGCATTCTGTTTGTACAGTCTTCCTGCGTCCCCTACTACAAGCAGTTCCGTCTTGCCAAAGCTCTATTTGAGTTGTTATGCATTCGCTGCCGAGACAAATCGACCGCAACCTAGGAGGACGTAAGTGGACGTACTATCCTTTGTTAAAATTTAGCTAAATCTGATGGGCTTATCAGTTCCCTAGGAAGTCCAGCTGGAACAACTAGTGCAGAAGGTGGAGGTTGACGAAGAACTCTGAGAACTCAAATAGAAGCCACACCAAAAACCTATGGATTTTTCGAATTATACTCTAAAGGAAAAGAAGTTACTTAAAGTCTAGTAATTGTTGCCGAAAGGATCGACTCCAATTGCCTTGATGCTGTAGGAAGGGCATGATGAAGATGTAGGTGGCCATTTGGGGTTCTTAAAAACATATAGAAGGATTCCAGTCTATTGGAAAAGAATGAAAGGGGATCTTCATCGTTATATCAAAAAGTGCGTCGTGTGTCAACTGAACAAGTACATGGCTTTATCACCTGGGGGATTACTTCAACAGTTAGCCATTCCAAATCAGGTATGGGAGGACATCACCATGGACTTCGTCGTAGGTCTATCCAGGTCAGGAACTATGGACACCATCCTTGCGGTAGTAGACCGATTAAGTAAGTACACCCATTTTTGTGGCATTGAAGTATCCAATTTCAGCAGCCACAATAGCCGAGTTTTTTGTGAAAGAGATAATTTCTCTTTATGGGATGCCTCGTTCAATTGTGTTCTATCGAGACAAGATCTTCATGAGTAGATTTTAGGAAGACATCTTTTGTCTACAATGTACTAAATTATGTTGTAGCACCACATGCTACCCTAATCAGATGGCCAATTAATTAGAGGTGGTCAACCACACATTGGAGACTTATATACGCCGTAGTACATAAGTTGAGTTGATTACCATGGGCTAAATTGTAGTACAAAACGTCGTATCACACTGCAACTAAAATGGCTCCCTTCCAAATTTTGTATTAGCGTAAACCACAATTGTTGTTAAGGTTTGAAAAAGGATCTACCCTGATATCCATAATGGAGCATCAATTAATAGAGAGGGACCAGGTTGCCGAAGAACTAAATGCTTAGTTATGAAGAGATAAACCCCAAATGAATCGAGTAGCAAATGCAGGTAGATGAGACGTCCAGTTCCAGGTGGTGACTTGGTTTACCTTAAAATTTAGCACTATCGCAATAAAACTCTAGCAGCCCGACCAAATGAGAAATTAGCTCCAAGGTATTATGGGCCCTTTGCACTAGAAAAGAATGTGGGTTATGTCACGTATAAATTGTCCCTACCAACCACTTCCATCCACCCGGTATTCCATGTTTCTTAGTTAAGCAAGGCTGAAGGAGATGCCCAAATTGTGACAGACATTCCAAGCCAACTCAATGAAGAACTAGAATTATTGGTGGAACTTGAAGCAGTGTTGAGGGTAAGGTCAGGTGTGGGTAGGAATATCCCAAGCATCAAAGTACTCGTATAATCGAAAAGACTGCCCCTTTTGGAGGTGAGTTGGGAACCATACGACTTATTGGCACAACAATTCCCTGATTTCCACCTCAAGGATAAGGTGAATATCGTAGGGGAGTAATGATAGACCTCCAATTCAATTCCAGTATGAAAGGCTAAAGAAAGCAGCAAGGGCAGGAAAGGAAATCGGGAAATGCAACTACTTCACATGCCATGCACACGGACAGTTAGAGATTTGTTAGAGGATCACATGTTCCATAAATAAGGCGGGAAAGAAATAAGAGGGCATTAAGAAATTGAGAGAAGTTTGGTAGAGAGAATTGGCCTCTTGAAAGCCAATTATCCTTGTCTTTTATTCATTATAGCTGTAATACATACTTCACAGATTGTGTACGGGGTATTTTTCATTACAGTTGTAGAAATAGAAACTAATTACTTCATCCTTGTTTTCTTGATTCTAGTTTTACCTTCAAATTGTTCTGGTTTCTATTGTAGAACAACCATTGTGATAGGAATCAAACTGTAAAAAAGAACTGAGAATAGGATTTTGATTGAATTAAAACTGGATTGAATTACAATACGAAATTGATAAGAAGACTCCCTTACTTTCACTCAGTAATTGCCTGCCTTTCTACTAACTCCCGCCTTTATTTATACCCTTCCCTCAACCGAAAATATTCCCTCCCACATGCTCTCCTAACAGAATTTAGTTAGGCCTCCTTGCTGATTGTTTCCCCCCCTTCTTGCGTCTTCTAGAATAGGTGAGGTGGACTGGAGGTCTAACAATACCCCCGGTTTCCAAAATCACCTTGTCCTCAAGGTGGAAGTCGGGGAAATGTTGGAGAATAGAGTCTACTGATTCCCATGATGCGTCTGTTGTGGGTAGATCCTTCCACTGAACCAGCACCTCTTTTCCTGAAGGCTGACCAGGCGGAGCTTGGCGAATGTCCAAGATATGAGTTGGTTCCACAGCCCACTCCAAGTCAGTTGTGATATGAGGTGGAAGCAGTTGATCCCCTGTTGTCGACCCCTTGGCCTCTTTCAGTTGTGACACATGGAAAACTGGATGTATTGTGGCAGTAGGCGGCAAGTCCAAACGGTAGGCCACCTGACCGATACGCTTCAACACTGTGAACGGCCCAAAGTATTTAGGCCCCAATTTCTCGTTAGGCCTTTTAGCCAATGAGCGAAGGCGGTAGGGTCGTAGCTTGACATAAACCAAATCTCCCACGGCAAATTGGACGTCCCGTCGATGCTGATCTGCTGTGATTTTCATCTTATCTTGAGCACGGCTGAGATGGGCTTTCAATTCTTCCAATATCAGATCTCTTTCTTGCAACTGTTGTTCAACGGACTGCACTTTAGCTGATTGGTTTCCATAACGAATTAAAGGAGGGGGGTCTCTCCCGTAAACTGCACGAAATGGAGTAGTGTTTGTGGAGATGTGGAATGTTGTGTTATACCAGTATTCAGCCCACGGTACCCAAGTTGACCAACTCCTGGGTTTGTCATAAGAGAAGCAACGTAAAAACGTCTCTATGCACCTGTTTACTACTTCCGTCTGCCCGTCCATCTGAGGGTGGTAGGCTGTGCTTCGACGGAGGTACGTCCCTTGCAAACGAAAAATTTCTGTCCAAAACTGGCTTAAGAAGATCTTGTCCCTGTCTGAAATGATGGAGTTGGGGATGCCATGGAGCCGCACAATTTCTTTGACGAATATGGCTGCCACTCCCGAAGCTGTGAAGGGATGTTTGAGTGGTAAAAAATGTGCATACTTGCTCAATCGATCGACCACCACCAGCAATGTGTTATACCCCCCAGATGACGGAAGCCCTTCGACGAAATCCATCGAGATATCCTCCCAGATCCGACACGGAATTGATAAAGGCTGTAGAAGTCCTGCTGGTGAGAGGGCGAGAGACTTGTTTTGCTGACAAACGGTGCATTCTTCGACAAACTTCTTGACGTCTTTTTTCATTCCCTTCCAGTAGAGGTTGCCAGTGAGCCGTTTGTAGGTTCGGAGAAACCCAGAATGTCCCCCCACGGTGCTGCTGTGAAACTCCTTAAGAATTGTAGGAATTAAGGAAGATGAGTGGGAAATGACGAGGCGACCTTTATACAGTAGCTTTCCCTGTTCGATTGAATAACGGGGATAGGAGTCCGGATCTTCCTGCAAAGCCACCATGACCTTTGAGAGAAACGGGTCACCCTTCACTTGTGCATCTAGTAACTGTTCATCCATTACCCGGGAAAAGGTGAGAGCAGCTAGCTCCGCTGGGTTGGGAACTCGTGACAAGGCATCTGCGGCTCTGTTTTCCTTTCCAGGCCTATAATGTATCTCGAACTCAAATCCCAGTAACCTGGTCACCCACTTTTGGAACTCTGGTGGAATAACCCTCTGCTCGAGTAGGAACTTGAGGCTGCGTTGATCAGTGCGGATTATGAACTTCCTCCCCAAGATGTAGTGTCGCCATTTCTGGACGGCAAGCACAATTGCCATTAATTCTCTTTCGTAAACAGATTTGTGTTGCGATGTGGCTGACAATACCTGACTGTAATATGCAATGGGACGCCGCTCTTGCATTAGGACTGCCCCCAACCCGTAGCCAGAGGCGTCTGTTTCAATGATGAAGAATTTGGTGAAGTCAGGAAGAGCAAGGACTGGTACCGTTGTCATGGCTAATTTCAGTGTTTGGAAGGCTGCTTCTGCTTCCCACCCAAAGGCGTCTTTCTTTAGTTGTTGCGTTAGCGGCCAAGACATTGCACCATAGTTTGCCACGAACCGTCGGTAATACCCGGTTAGCCCCAAGAACCCTCGTAGTTCCCTGAGATTTCGGGGTGTTGGCCACTGTACCATAGCTTCTATTTTAGCCGGGTCTGCTGATACTCCTTCGGCCGATACCAGATGGCCCAAATATTCTATCTGTCTTTGGGCGAAGGCACACTTCTTCGCGTTGGCGTATAACTGATGGGCGGCCAAAGAGGTGAAGACCACTTCCAGGTGTTGCACATGTGTCGGTAGGTCCTTACTGTAGACTAGAATATCATCGAAGAAAACCAGCACAAACTTCCTCAGGTAGACCCTGAAAACCCGGTTCATTAGTGACTGAAATGTTGCCGGCGCGTTAGAGAGGCCGAAAGGCATAACAAGGAACTCATAATGCCCCTCATGGGTTCGGAACGCAGTCTTATGAACATCTTCCTTTCTAACCCGGATTTGATGATATCCTGATTTCAGGTCTAATTTTGAGAATATCGTGGCTCCATGAAGTTCATCTAACAACTCATCGATTACTGGAATTGGAAACTTGTCTGGGATCGTTACTTTGTTCAATGCCCTGTAGTCCACGCAAAAACGCCAACTACCGTCTTTTTTCTTAACAAGTAGCACTGGGCTGGAGAAAGGGCTTACACTCGGCTGTATTATTCCTGCCGATAGCATCTCGTGGACTAGTCGCTTGATTTCATTTTTCTGGATATGGGGGTATCAGAAGGGTCGGACATTAACTGGTTCAGTCCCCTCCTTTAACGGAATTGAATGATCTTTGTCTCTGTGGGGCGGCAATCCTTGCGGATCCCTGAACACCTGCTGGTGTTTCTGCACTAGGAATTTTACTTCTGAGGGCACCCTGGACCCACTAGCATCCTCCACAGGTCCGTCCAATTCTACCCAGAATCCTTGCCCTTCCTTCTGCAGAGCCTTCATCATCGTTTTTAGGGAAACCCCGGATTTATTGAGCCCGGGATCACCTTTCAAAGTCATCATCGCCTCTCCCATTCGGAAACTCATGGTGAGGAGCTTCCAGTTAACTTCCATACTTCCCAGACTTCCCAACCATTGCATTCCCAATACCACGTCTGTACTCCCCAATTCTAACGGCAAGAAATCCTCGACTATAGTCAGCGCTTGCAACTGCAGGACCACTTTTTTGCAAATTCCCATTCCTTTTACTGATTTGCCCGTCCCCATCACCACCCCATAATTTGTTGTGGCCGTGGTTGGAATTCCCAGCTTCTGGACTACCTCAATTGCTATAAAATTGTGGGTTGCCCCACAATCGATCAAAACCATTACCTCGCTCGCGCCAATCTTCCCTTTCAGCTTCATTGTGCCTGGCGTAGTTAGCCCCACCACTGAATTCAGGGATAACTCGACCTTGTCAGCCATTTCCACTGGTTGTTCCGCTTCCATACCTTCGATCTCCTCCCCTTCACCGGTGTCATCTTTGTCGACGAGTAAGACCCGCAACTCGCGGTTCTTACACTGGTGACCCACTGTGAACCTCTCGTCACATCGGAAACAAAGGCCCTTGTCGCGTCTCATCTGCCACTCCGCGTCAGACATGCGACGGGTAGGAGGTGTTCTTCGATTGCTGGCGAATCTCTCCCCCACGGTCACCGTTTTGGTTGGGAAAGTAGATTCTGGCTTCTTCACGTCCCAGATATTTGTGTTCCATTTGTTGGGTTTTTGGGCTGTGGTGGTGTTGCCCTTAAGGATGAAATTTCGATCCTCCACTTTTTGGGCCAGCCCATAATTTGGCCCAAACCTTTTGGACCCAGCACCCTGAGTTCGGCCCGTATTTCTGGTTTTAGCCCGTTGATGAAAGTGCTCTCTAAAACTTCGTCTGGTATCTCCTTCAATGGTGCGGCTAACACTTCAAACTCCTGTCGAAATTCAGCCACCGTGTCCCTCTGCTTTATGGCCAAGAATTTTTCGCACATGCTTCCCTCCTGTGTCGGCCGAAACCGCAACAACAACTGCTGCCGGAATTGCTGCCAGCTATGGAGTGGCGCACGGACCTCCACCCACTGAAGCCATGAAAGCGCATCGCCGTCGAGACTTAACCCAACCGCTCCCAGCTTTTCCTGTTCCGTCAGTCCATTAATTTCAAAATATCTTTCAGCACGGTATAGCCACCCATCTGGATCTGTTCCACTGAAAATGGGCATCTCGAGCTTTCGGATTTGACGCCAATTTTCTCCTCCCCTATATGGATCGGTACTGACCAGCCCGATGCTAGCCTCGCCAGCTTCTTCGGTCCATTTACCACATTCCGGTCCTTGTTGCACTCCCTTGTTTACTGGATGTTCCCCCTGATGAACTGGTTGGAATAATGGCGGTCGTAACTCCCCAGTGACGTCTCTGGGTTCCTCCCTTCTTTCGCCTTTTGGATCGGCCTTTGTGGCTATTAACTTCTTAGTTTCCTCCACCGTTTGTAGCACTAGGGCCAAGCCTTGGGTCAACTGTTCCACAGATTTAGCTAGAGCTGGAAGTTGTTGTAGTTCTTCTTTCATTCCTTCGAGTTCCCTTTCTATCGCCTCTACTCTACCATCTGTTTTTTTCTGGGCCATCAGGATGTTGATGCTCTGATACCAATTTGATAGGAATCAAACTGTAAAAAAGAACTGAGAATAGGATTTTGATTGAATTAAAACTGGATTGAATTACAATACGAAATTGATAAGAAGACTCCCTTACTTTCACTCAGTAATTGCCTGCCTTTCTACTAACTCCCGCCTTTATTTATACCCTTCCCTCAACCGAAAATATTCCCTCCCACATGCTCTCCTAACAGAATTTAGTTAGGCCTCCTTGCTGATTGTTTCCCCCCCCTTCTTGCGTCTTCTAGAATAGGTGAGGTGGATGGGAGGTCTAACACATTGCTGCAGGAATCTAACAAAGTGGTCAAAGTTTTTTAGAGTTAGGTAATGACAGTTATGACCGTCTACAAACATTCAAAGAAGAGCCATATGGCAGATCTTCGATGATTGGTCCAGGCTGTCCCTGAAACAATTTACTTTCACTTCCTTTCTCCAATACATTGTTGTATCCGAACCTCGTATTAAATAAATACATAAACGTGCCTTAGTTTTTTAGTAAGACAGTGACCCGGGATTGTGGGTACAGGAAATGATTTTCTTAAGGAGACAACATCAGACAACAGGATGAAGGGACTTCTGAAATCAATACATTCAATATTGTGGAACATGGATGATGGAGAGAGAAGCATATCAGTCTATGAAACGGCCTGGGTTGCCCTAGTAGAAGATATTGGTGGAAGTGATGCACAACTCAAATTCTTAGCAGCCTTGATTAGATTGTGAACCATCAGCTGATCATTGCCCATGGGCGAGATACCACCTTTATAGCCCATGACAATAGAATTAACATTAGCATGTGTGGTTGCATTAAAATCATGGAACATGCGCACCGACAAAAGTGAAAAGAATTTTATTAGAGAAAATATGATCAAACTAGAAGATGAAAATGTCGAACATATTTCTATGAGGTTTCTAGCAGGCATCTCCATCACTTATGGATATAGCCCAAAGGTTGGAAACTGGTATCCCATGTGATTCTCCATCACTGGAAGATACCTAGGAGGATGCAAGTATAGAATGAAGTACAGGATTAAAATCCACTGATTTATGTAAAATAATGAGAATTAACAATCAACACTCATTAATTCGTGCACGAATGTCGCGAAATGATTCTTGATCAACAAAATTGTTCTTCTAAAGAACACCGATATCGGATCGAAAGAATCGGGTCACATCTGTTTTACAGCATCCAGCAGGCCAAATATTATAATTACATAAAACATCTAACCAAGGTTGTGGAAAAACATAATGTTATAAAAATCGGACCAAATCGGCTGGTTCAACCGAAAAAAACTGTGAATGGGGCTCAAATCTAGTCCGGTCATCACAGATTAACCGGAGAATGAGAAACCAGTGAATAAACCATTAACCTAGCTGGTTTAACCGGAAACCGGAAAATGGGGAACGGTTTTCTCGGTTAATATGATTTTTTTTTACAAAAAAATTGGAAGTCCCTTGATGGGCTCACCTATAAGTTTAGCAAGCCCATTATATCTTTTCCATCTGATACACCCTTTTAAAGGATATTTCTCTTCCTATTATATTAGTTATCATCCGATGTGGGATACTATTGCAGAAATTGACATTAGGCTGCCATCTCCAAGTGCTGATAATCTTGTCCAACCCACTGTGTTCTTGATATATGGACACTTTTTTTCTTCAACCGACTCTCGTTATCTCATACCCACCTCCAGTTATAAACATCATAACCTCTATCCTTTCAAAAGGTAACTTCTCGCTTTTCTTCACTATCACCAAAGGATAATCAACTATTTCTTTTCCTATATACATACATACATACATACATATATATATATATATATATATATATATAACTCACTGGTTGAAATCATTGAAAATGACAAACTTATGTTTTTTTTCACTATTTAATTCTTGGATTAACTTTTTCCAGTCAACACTCAAAGTAAGACAATTATTTTTACCCAATCCGAAATTTAGGTCTAATGACAGTGAATAGTAGGTGGGTAAGGGAACATTTGCCACACAAAAGGGACTACTTTCCTCGCAATCTCTCTATGTCGCTTTAAATTTTTTTTCCCACTTTTTATTTGGAGGAAGTTGGTGAGGAGATGGTGCTGGCTTCATCTATTTGAAGCCTTCCTGTATTGGTTTGGTTTGGTTTGGAAGTTGTTAGTGGAGTGTGGTAGAATAAATATAAACAATCTTTGCAAGATGTTGCATCCTAGCATTAGATAAAAGTACAGCAAAAGAACTTGAAAGTAATTTGTATTAACAATTAATCATATTATTAGTTTAATTTGGCATCTAGTTCGACCATTTGATCCTTGACCCTATTCCTTTTTTGAGTTGATGTCCGGTTCGATTTTTAGAACATTGAAAAAAAAAATTAAGCAGAAGTTCCCAATACTACCCTATGGACTTTTTCTAGCACCTTTGGACGGTTGACCGGTTGCAAAGACTCGAAATTTCTTGGTTTTTTCAGTAAAAGATTGAGGAATGCATCGGCTACGTTCACATATTTAGACAAATAACGCAATCCTTTGAGGAGGATTTTCAAAAGAAGGTGAACAGCTGCCATTGCGAGACACCAGGTGAGAACACGACATAAGATTTGAGGGCAAATCTTCATCGACTGAGGAGAATGATGAAGACAGCAAGAAGTGATTGGAGCACGAATTCTTTTCATTACTTATTTCATGCTCCATGTTTCCCTTCATTCTCTACATTACTGATTTCATGCTGCATGTTTTCATGTCATATTTTGCCTTATTTATATTTGCATCAACTAAATGATTAGGGGCATATTAGTACTTAACATGGTTAGCAGCACATTCTTATTCAATTAAATACAGTTTTTGAGTTGCGAATTCTTTCCAACTCTGTAACCTGTATATAAATAAACACACGTGCACACGCACACACAAATACAAGTAGAATACGGGTTTACCACAGGGTATACGGCCACAGATGACAGACTTCTACGTATAAAACATATGGTTATAATCATATATGGCAATCCACAGCAATCTAGATTGCACCGAAGGAGGCACTTAGCACTCTCGTGTAAGTATCTAGCATATAAGTGAAGCATGGGACTTGAGAATAAATGGCTAGCAACTTATAAATTTCTGTTTTTGCAGATGACGATTATGTAATTTGACAAAGCTAGAAAACATAGTATAAGATATCTGGGAGAAGAAATTGCTTACAAAAGCAATACTGATACGCATAGGATACCAAGATAACAACTTAGATTTTTCTTCTCTCATGCTTCTCAACTAGAAACAGGATGAAAGAAGGCAAGAAATTTTACTTTTTCCAGTTATTAATTTCAGGGGCAAACTTCCAGTAGACTATTCATAGTGATGTCATTAATGAAATGAAACGAAATTCTAAAAGTAAAGCATTAACTAAACCTGCATTTAATTGTTTTCATGTATGCGACTTCATTATAAACTCATACCTCTGTTTTCAAGGAGCAGCAGCTTCATGTGCAACTTATCAACCACCATCATTGGTGAAAAAGATACATCCACAGCCAACGAATTCCTACACATCTCTCTCTCGAGAACATCGATACACAGCCTGTCTTTATTAGATTCCTGCCCTCGGTCTGTTGTCTTGTTATAATCCTTTGGCCTTGTCAACCTCCGGCATATGGTGACAGCTGTCTGTCCATCCCTCGTAGTATCCAAAACAGAAGCACCCTGGTCCAGCAGCCTGATTAATACTGACGGATCCTTGCGTCTTGCGGCAATATGAAGCACGGTATATCCTTGAGAATTCCTAAGGTTCACATTGGCATTCTGCAGGCTCAGCAGCTCATTTACAACCTTAGGGTTGCAATAAGCAGCAGCATAGTGAAGAACAGAAGCAGCATCTAAAGATATATTAGATTCATGGAGAAGTAACTTCACCAATTCAACATCATCCAAGTCCAATGCCTTGTGAATGCATCTAATCCTCTTTGTTTTCACATGATCCACTTCCACTGAATCAAGTTCATTGTCTTGCTTAGATTTACTGCGAAGTGAATTGATGTCACTCAAAACCTCACGAGGAAGCTGCTTCTCAAGAATAACATCATCTATAGCTGACTGTATTATCTGGACACAGTGTGAAAGAAGTGTTTTCAACTTGCAATGAAATGCTACCATAAGGATTGGAATGACATCATCCATGGAGACTTTACCAACAAAGTTAAGGAGTCGACGCTGCATGGCCAAAATAGATGTCATGGATAAATACAAGCTATTGTCATCTACGTTTAGTTATGAAAAGAATTCATACCAAACATTGCCATATAGACGGGCAGATATAATAATGAGTAGTATAACATTGCCGTATAGATGCATCACTAACAAAGGACGTGATTTCATTTAGGGTCCAAGTTATTTTAGTTACTTCGTGTAACCTGAATAGAAAGACGTGGGCTAGTTTGTCAAGAGACACGTTTGTATTCGACATGAGTCGAAAAGATCAAGTAGTCTTTCATTTAGAGATATCACATCACAACAACTATTTGTTGAGGATCCCAAACTCAACGATGGCAACTACCTTCCTTAAAAACGGGGTTACAACCTCTAGTAGTTCCTAAAAAGGTAGCATAGTTTCATTTCTTTTTACAAAGATTCAAAAGTTAATCATTACTCCTAGGTAAACAAGAAAGATAGCCGTATTTGTTAAAGATCAAAGCCTAAAATCAACATTAGAACTGACCTGAACAAGCATAACGAGCTCTTTAATCTGAAACGTGGCAGAAGCATACATCATTTCAACAGCATAATTAACAGCAGGGCCACAAGCATCATGCACACAAGATTCATCAACACACATTGAAACCTCGGGCTGAGCTGGCATAACTTTTCCAGTATACAGATAGTTTAGGACAACCATAAATGCTTCATATCCTATTCTCCAATGAGGCACCAATTCTGACATGAGATATTTTGGCTTACCTTCTTTAACAGAACTACCATGTCCTTTCTTAAATAGTTCGTGAAAGAATTCACTACGTGCAGCCAAGATACAGCGATTGATACCCACGGGAATTCCCTCGACTTCTATCTCTGCATCGCTGTAGTCATATTCGGCATCAAGCAAGAGTATTTCGAGGCTGGCACTAAGTCTGCTAAAACTCAATAAATCGAGACTTATAGATGGTTCAAGGCCAGCATTTGAAAAATTAGAAGACGATGCAAAACTCAAGGACGAAGAGAACTCATTGCCATTGTCCATAGTTAACAGCTTATTAGTTCCTCACATACCACTCAAGGTACATCTATTTGCCGTGATACAAGGTAGGATTTTTTAATTAGAATTTTTGCACAAAATAAATAATTAATCCACAACATCCAAGCACGAATCTTCCATTCTAAAGCAAATTACGCCATGAACATATATCTGCTAAAAGTTGAAACGCTATATTGATCACTTCCTCACAAGAGAATGAATACTTCAAGAAAATTCAATACCTGAAATGTTCAAATCATAGTTAATTTCAACTTTTTACGACTAACCCAGATCTTAAAATCCTGAGAGAAACACCAATAATGTCTGTATTCAGCAGTTTGCACACCCCAGAATAGTCTGATTCTGTAGCTCTAGAAGATAGATCTCGCTGCTGCTTTGATAGCATAGGATAACTCAGCTCTTATTCATGATCTCAGCCAGTAAGCAATCAGCAATGAACAATTTGCTAAATTATGCTTATTCAGCCTGTATAAATTAACCAAAAACTTAAGGCGGTGGAAAAGGAGAATAAATTCATTTTCCATGCGTAATTTTGATCTTTAATTACATAAAAAATTATGAAATTCATTTTTATTGATTTTATAGGCAGAATCATTTAAAACATATTTTTCTAATTTCATTTTTTCATGATTTTGATGAAAAATATTTTTTATTTTTTGACAATAGAAATATATTATAAATTCAATAATAAAAAAATTTATCCATATAATTGATAATTTGTATGAAAAATAAAGTCAAATGAATACAAAAAAATTTCAAAAATTATTATTATTTTTATTTTTTTAACTTTTTTGCAATCCAAATAAATTTTAATACAGATTATAAAAAAAATTTATCCCAAAAAATAATAATTGGAATGAAAAACAAAGTCAAACAGATTAGGTGGAAAATTATACCAATAAAACACCATTAATTACAATTTCCTCTAAAACAAATTTTAGGTAATTCAATTCTTTGCAATTCGTTTTCTTTCTACTCAAATTTCACCATTGAAATCGAACGCACCCTTAAGTAATTAGATAAACTATTCGAGAAAATTTAAGAAAGTAAAATTGTTATAGATACCTGTAGTTTATTCAGGGTTGAAGAATTTGATTGATTATTGGTTGACTTGACTTGGGTTGTGACTGTAATTGACTGTTCAACAACGCAGGGAGGTATTTGAATTATGGGTTTTATTTTACAATCTTGTTAGGATTACTAGTGAACGCACGTGCTATGTACGTACAAATGTATTTTTCCTTGTACATATTAGCGTTGGATTGTATATGTATATTACAATAAAATATTAGCGTTGTACTGCATTTGTATACTATAATAAATATATGGAAATGAAGTTGAGTGAAGAAGAAATTTATGTTATAAAAAGAAAAAGAATACTATAACTACTTAAAACTGAAATGTTTGTAAATAGATGACTGGCGAAATAGGAAACTGCTGGTAAAAATAAAAATAAAAATTATTTAATAAAACATACAAAATATACTTGTGACACATGAGTATTTTTCTGTCAATTATTTACTTACTTGAGGAGTTAACATACGTATAAAGCATAGGGTTTGAACTCCAAAAGGAAATACAACTCTGCAATTTTAAATTCTCGGTGTAACATAGTAAATACTTCATCAGTTCATCAAGATCATCTTCATTAACACCAGATCATGTGTCATCAATTTCTAGACTAAATGGACTGTATCCTGCATAGTTAGGTGAAAAGCTATGGAGAGGAGATGGAAAATGTATGGCTATAGTCTGTCTGGGTGGAAATGCATCTTTCACAGTGTAACTATCCACCAGCAATAGCATTTCCATTCGTAGGTAGAATTGGTAAATGGATACCAGAATCCCCTTGTGTGTGCTCAATGTCATTATATGCTGCCTTGGATTGTTGTCCTTCATGACTCAAACCAACTGATTTTGATTGACTAAAAATTTAATTGAAGCCACCATATAAAATTAATAGAATATTAAAAAAATAGAAATCGTAAATACATTATCTAAAATAAGTAAATTAAAACAACTAATGTACAAATAAACTAAAATAAAATATCAAAGTTTTTAACAAACGTAGAAAAAATGTGCTACAAATTCAATGTCCATGTAAATATGTGAAGAAAAGCATAGAAAGAGCAAAATAGAATAGAACATAAATAGTAAGATTCAAGACATGTAGGGAGACAAAAAGAGGAATAACAAACTTAAACTCCTTATCAAAAAATTATAACCATTCACGATGTTAATAACAAAATTACTTGAAAAGGACAATCTATTGAGCCAAAAAAATAGTTATCAAAAAACCAGTTTGTGATAAGCCCCATGAAATTAGAAGCTTCTCCTAATTCTCCTAGAATGATGGCCTCCAGGTGATTTGCTAGAAAACGATTGGAATCATACAAACATAGGAAGGAATGGCTACAAAAGAAATTTGGTAGAGTTCAATTTGCTAAATCTCTTTCCTATGAGTTTTGAATGTTCCAGCAGGTTGATATCTTTGTATTATTCACTTTAAACCAGAGCTATCTTAATACAATGAATAGTTACTCATCTAATTCAAAAGATTCATTTACCACAATCGACGGTAAACACAATTAGCATGTACGTGTGCTTGTGTGTGCGGCATCGCTTGCTTTGGGTGATTTTTGCCAAATAACTAAACATGGTCTGTTGTTTACAGGGCTATGCGCTAATAGAATATGAAGCATATGAAGAGCACATAGGGCTATAAATGAGATGGATAAAACTGAATTGCTCACACAAATGATAAATGTGGATTGGGCATTTAGCAGAGGTCCATTCAGAAGGAGGAATATGAGGAGGTATAGTCTTCTATGTGTTCTGTAATGGTATTTTCAATATTGCTTTTCCTGAGAATAATCTAGCCTGAATTCATTATCATTCCCAAAATTTCTAGCTATCATCAGGAAATGTGTGAATTCTTGTGGCAATGCCAGATATCAATACAACATGACAATTGCAGCAGACATGTACATCCATCTATTATTAGATAATCTACAGTATGAACAACATCTTCCCTTACAAACATCTTTGAGAAAGTACTGGGAAGCTTTTTCATTAAGATTTCTGCTATTTGGAGAGTGGATACAAGCATTTGAGGATCTTTCCAAGCTAGCACGCCAGCTAAAATACAAGAGTCTGTATTTAACAAAGTAACACACACATGATTAAACATTTAACCCGTAGTGCTCGTATGTTAACACCAGCTTTTTTACAGAGTTATCCAATGCGTGGTCTGACTAAACATTCCATTCTTTAAAATAGCATCAGTTACGTGATTGATTTCAAGGACCTGAATATAAGAGGCAAGTAATTGAAAATGTCAACATGATGAATAAAATGAAATGGATGGACAACTAAAAGAGCAAAATTTAAAATTTACGTTAGCTTGGCCACAGATTTAGGTGATAGGTAAAGGGCAGTTATGATCAATGGCCTTGTAATAATGCCCAGTAGAGTCGAGGACAAATGCAGCTATCTCCTGAACTTCTAACTGACCAAAAAATACCTTCTCATTGTTCGACTGTTAACAAAATCGTTAACAATTCTATTCTTGGCAATTAGACAATGACCAAGAAAATAGGTTCATGTTTGTTATAACATAATAAAAGATGGAAGGTATACAAATTTTGACATAGAAATAATATATGGTAAAAGAAATTTCAGATTTAACATGTAATCTAACCTTCATAACGTCTCCAAATTCCTTGTTATATTCCAGCCTATCCTCGACTAGCCAGTTTTCCAAGAGATTCTTCATGTTTTACTTCACGATCAGGCGAGATAATTTCAAATACTTGAATGCATTGAGCTTCCCTTTTCTTAGAAGGGTTCCAAACAAGTTCAGTAATGGTGATGTTTGCCAGCCTGAACACGACACTCTGCAAACATCACATCATGTTAATTAAGCTTATTATTCTTTACGCTATTATAGGAAAAAAACTTACTACAAGGAGATCAAGATGAGGTGCATCAAGATTTGGAATCACAGTTTGTAAGTCCTGCAAATTAGAGCATTCACTAATTAAGATTTTTTTAATTTCTGTCCAATTTATTGCACACGAGGAATAAAAATTTAAAAGAATAATCATACAACTCTAATTACCTTGGGAGTTATTTCGGAAATGCAAATTTACAGTTCGGCAAAGATGTCACTCCAGGCATGTATCTTCAGAGTCCCGCGATACTTCATTAGAAGAGAACACATTTATTCTCTGTATTTCAACAGAAATGTATTACCAGAATACCAACAGCAAGTTAATGTAATAATTACCTAGCAAATGGATGAAGCAAATGGATGAAGAGGAAGTTAAAACGACAAATAATCATAACAAAAGATTGTAGAGTAAATTGATCATGCTAATAAAATCTGGGGTGTAACTTCAGATTAACATTTTTATAGAACTTAATTTTTAGTTTAAAAACATGAAAAGTTAACATAGAATAAATATAAAAGATTTGAATGAATAATATATACAAACCTGGATGGATGGAGAAAATATTCATTCTGAGAAATATCCACATCAATTTTCCTTCTATATATAGTCATTCTATCTGATTGAACTGTTTGTAGTGGATAATTTAGAATGAAGCATTCTATGTATTTTAGGATAAAAACTGCACAATTTGGCCTGAAACAGTCAACGTTAGACTAAATTAGTATACACAATTAAAATTACAAAATTATTTATTGGTGGAGGAAATTAAATTTTATGGAAGAAATTAATTAAGTACTATAATAACATGGAAGTAAATTCTTACGCATTATTTGCAGAAAGTTGGTATGGTACAATGTCTATTTCGATTTCCTTCTTTTTATGTTTGTTGAAATCTTCTCTAACTAAGAAATCTGGTTGCTTCAATAGTTTATGGAGTGCTATCCACGTTGGTCTTGCATAGGCGATGACTTCTTCCATTGTTTGAAGGCTGTTGCTACAATTATATATTTGTAATTTCCATTCACGCAAATCAACTAAGAAGAGATACCAAACAGCTCTTGGATAGGCCCATGGAATTAGTAGATAGTTGCAGTTTGTCCATTGAAGACCAAAACGTGGCAAACGACCAAATATATAATCTTGTAAGAAAATTGGGTAGTGAAGTGTTTCGAGGTCTTTGGCTTTTGGTTTTTCCTGTAGATCTACTCCAGTGTTCACATATCTAAGACATTCATCTTCAAATCGAAAGTCCATAATAGCATATTCTTTAGAACAACGGGTGCAACCTTTAAGAATTCGCCGTCTCAAAAGATTTAACTCTAAATTAATAGCCTAACAAAATGATAGACAAGAATTAGATATGTTACTATTGTATGAAACTGATTATGATGATTCAATAAAATGACTAAATATGACTTACTGTTATAGTCATCTCTTCATTTACATCCATTGTATCTTGTAACTGTGTGCTTTTATAGAGACTGCCATTATTATCATCCCAATATCTACATAGAATATGGATTAGATTTAACATTAGATAAATTAAATGACAATTATAATATTCAAGGATGAAACATTACCCAGATGGATTCATGACGATCCAATCTCTAATAATTTCGTACTTCTCCATACTATAGTCTTCTAAAGGATATCGATCAGATTGTTTCTTTTTTTCTTCATCTGTCTTCTGTGTTTTTGGCCCTTCAATTTGTTCTAATGCTTCAACATGTTGTTGAGATGTCTGGTGAGATGTTGAGGGTTCTGCTTGGTGAGATGTTGGCTGGTTACTTTGGACTGGATAAACATTACCAAGATCTTGGTGCCTCTTTTCATTTTCTTTAGATAGCTGTCTTTGCTGGTATTGCATTTCCTGATAGTAATCATGAATTCTTTTTTGATGTTCTTCAAATAACTGTCTTTGGTAAGACATCTCCTCCCGTCTTCTTTTTTCATCTTCTTGAAAGAGTTGTCTTTGCTTCTCTAGATAGTCAGCTTGTTGTTTTTTTGATTCTTCAAACATGTTATTATACAAAGTAGAGATATCTGATACTATATGTTGCCTATTTCATCCATCTGCTGTCTAGTTCATAGTTGGAGCTTCCAGAAGAAGAAGTCGATTGAACTCCAATATCACTTGGAATATCTGCTTGAGGTATTTCCCTTGGTGTATGCTCATTTGGAATATCCGCTTCAGTTATTTCCTCTGGTACGTGTGGTAGGTTATGTAATTGGCGATTAACTATGGCATCCAACAGGGTATGTTGGTTGTCAACTGGCAGTGACAGACTTGTGTACCATTGTGTTTGTAATTCTTCTTCTGTTGGTTGTAACACTGCAAGTATTTCTATCTGAAAAAAAAATTTCAAATTTTTTTGTTAAAAAGGATAAACAAACATCATACAATTGTTAAATATTTGATAAAAGAAGACATACCTCTTTGGTGGCTAAGAAGTGTCTAATATTATTCTCGGATAATTTTTTATTTGGTTTCCACTTATGCATTCTTGGAGTTTGTAAAGTTTCATATCTACGTCGTCCAAAATTTTCTCCAACTTCAGGAAATGCTTCGTAAATCCAAAACTTCAATATTAAGAAATACAAATATTAGATATTATATAAATACTTTAAGAAATTATAAAAAATAAAAAAAATACCTGAAATGCAAGTGGATATCCATGCAATGTATATTTACAATCAGTTTGTTGATTGTGTCGCAGCTTTTCAACCCGTTGTTGCAATGATTGTAACAACACAAAATAAGCTTTTCGGCCCCAAGGATATGCAAGAAAATCATCAATATTCTCAACCATACTAAGACATTTGTAATCAATAATTCTTCTTGTTGGTTTCAACACACACTCCACTAACATAACTAATCCTAGTTTAAATTTATCACGTGGATGTTCGCAGAGGTGGAATACTTCAAAAAACCTTCTCATATTAATCACTTTTGAACCTTCAAAATATTCATTTCTAAGCCTATCATTATGTAATTGAAGATTGACGTTGGATTCATGACAAGGCAATCCAGTAATCAAACAAAATTCTTGCATACAAAATCTGGCAAACTGATTATTTAACTTTACCACACTTCATTTTTCTTACCACAGTTTACAAACCTCATTATAAATTCATGTAGTAATTTTTCATTAAACTGTTGTTCATCTCCTCTGTAAATAAATCCATAAAGAAATCCATAGAAATTACTACTCAGTAAAGAGGCTTGGTATTCTGTAGTTATTACTTCCAGCAAATCTTTAATGAATTGATGATGTGGATACTGCGTGATGGTAGCAGAACACCACTGGTTTGGAGAGAGTATATATTCCAAAGACATCTGCATAAATAATTACAACTATTATCTGCCAGTAACAAAACAATTACAGTAAGAAATACCAAGAAAATGCAATGCAATAATTCAAAATCACTTCACCCATTCTCATGAAAATGAGAAAAGTATAATCATCACCTCTAAAGCTAGAGATGTAGAATTCTTGAAAGACAAATTAAGAAATGAAACATATGTAATTTTTAGTTCACCAGTATCCATGTGAAGATATTATGTACTGGAACATTTTATGTGTAGTTTAAAAAACATCTCATTTTACTCCAACACAAATCAATAAATAAAAGTCACATTTGATGTATCTGTTATAATACATATCTGCAGATGATGAAGCAATTTAAACGATAATGCAATTAATAGGAAATAATTTGATCATAGGATTCCAAGAATTTAGGTCTAAATTTGAATATTGAATGAATGTACAATAAGAACTTCATATAATGTTATAAAAGATAATGGGTATAAACTTCATTAATAACATACCTATATTAGCCAACATTGACTATTGTTGCTAATTGCTATTCTAAATCCACAAGTCTTCATCATCAAATTTTCAAATACAATCATGTTTGAAGCACAATTCTGGTTTATTGTTATAAAAGATATAAGATGACAAACATCTGAACTATAGACTCCAGAAGGGAAACATCAATTTTAAAAGGTTTGGGAAGCTTCTAATACCTTGGATTCTAAGGAATTATAGTAAAGGTTATATGTTTTAAGCATCTCTACATCCATATAAACCTCCTCTATTGCTGGATTTCCATCTCAATGTTGTTGTAGTTTTTCCTAAATTATACTTCCTACCTAATCATTCAAAAAAATGCAGTGATTCTGCATTTTTGAACTTGAATATACATGGGGGACAAAATTTGAACAAATGATAGTAATTTTTTGAAGATCTCGCACGGTGCGAGATTTGCCCGTGCAGATCTCGCACCGTGCGAGATCTGTCCGTGCAGATCTCGCACCGTGCGAGATTTGCACGCACGGTGCCTCTCGAGAGGCACCGTGGATCTCACATGGTGCTTCTCGAGAGGCACCGTGCGTGCAAATTTCCTCTCATCTCGCACCACAGTACCTTGAATTTGTCTGGTTTGCACTGGTTTGCACAGTAGCTGCAAATTTGTTTGGAGGAGATAACTTTGTTTTAGAGAGAATGAAGAATAATGGTGTAACTAATAATATTTTTGTAATAAATAGTTTTTTTGTTATCTATATTTTTAAATAGATAGAATTTATTTTTTAATAGAATTTTTAATTTAATATAAAAGAAGATAATGTTTAGAAAAGTTTTATTGTGCAAAAAATTCATTAGTTAAAATAAACTTATAAAAACTCATAAAAATCATTTATAAGTGATTTATAAGTGAATTTAGAAAAGTTTTATTGTGCAAAAAATTTATTAGTTAAAATAAGCTTATAAAAACTCATAAAATTCATTTATAAGTGAATAGTGAAGATAGCGTGAAAAACAAATGGAAAAATAGAAAATTCAACAAACTGCCTATTTTATATAAGCTTTAATTTTTCATATTAATTAATTTATGTTGGAGATATATGTAGGCATGAACATATTTGGCCTCAAATAAGTTCATTGGTAAATAATAAACAGACATATCAATGAGACTGAATTGTGAATTCATTTGTTGCAGAGTAATATATATGTAACTAACAATGGATAAAAACCAAAAGAGAACGACATTGTAATATTTAAGTCCATAAGCTGGTGATGGATAAACATATGAAATTTACAAACATTACAGCTTGTTCGTACATGTTTGTGCAAGACCCACAAAAAGACTACAAATTATCATCTACTCCAACATTCAAAAAACTACTACCATCACTTGCACAACAAAAAGGCTACAAATTGACATCTACTGTAGCCTTCAAAAAATTACTATTATCACCAGTGGTTCTTTGATCCAAAATTATCCCATGTAATTAACCATTTCATTGGAGAGAAGATAATTTCAAACAAAAGAACAACGACATGCCTACTGCATTTTTTTGATGGATGTCTGGTTATCTTCATTGTTGGTGCATTTGTCGAATTTTTTGTTGGCAGGAGTTGGGTCAACAGACTTATGAAAAAGTGACCTCTTCACACGAGGAGAGACACGAGGAGATGAGGTTGGAAGAAGCGATGTTGAATCTGCATTCTTCATTTCAATTACTAGACTTGAATTTTTTCTGTTGTCTGAGTCTTCAACAACGGTTTCACAAAAGTCTTCAATAGCTGGTTCTTTTCCAGTTGAGTTGAGCATGAAGACGATTTCATACTTATGGTCTGTTGAGTTTGACTGTTTCTGTACGGTAGCACTGAATTCAGTAGGATTTGGTACCAACAACATTGCCTTGACATAGAATGCATGGTTTGTATCAATTTTTGCACGAATAATCTCGCTAAGATTTGGTGCACTTTCCTGGAGATGTTAGAGATGTGTGAGTAGTGATTAAAGTAATTTTTTCAGTGATTTAAAAAAAACGATCATTGATGCTTACAGATGTTGTTTTGTCCATTAAAACTTCAGCACGACATTGCAGAATATTTTCAGCTGTTTCGCCCATGGCTGATGCACTAAGATATCCTGTTGAATCATGTAGTCGAACATCTACTCGAGCCCTAAAAGAATTATGGGATAACACCATTAGTATAATAAAGGAGTTGTAAATATTCTATTACTATGAAACTAATGTGAAAGGTGCACAAATTTTACAGTAACTTTTTTTTTGCCTTGGCACTACTGTCGAAGTTTGACAAACCTGCAGTAGTATGTCTCATTGACCTTAGTAGCATTTGAAACTCTATTGCAGTTATTACAGGATAGGTACCAGAAGGAGGTTTTTTTCATTTCGATATCTGCTGTTGCTTTTATCCAGAAATATTTTTGCTGTAAATGAAGCAAATGAAGCAGATTAAATAATTAAATAATTCAAAAGTGTTTGCAAATATATAATATAAACTAAATAAATGGATTGTAATAAATTTATAGAAAAACTAATTCAAATGGAGCCTAAAATGATTTACCAGATTTAACAGAGTTTGGATATCTCTAATATCAGTGTACTTATCCTCAGACGGAAGTGATAACTTTGATGGTGTAAGTGCCAGATATGGTTTCATCAACGCGATGTCATTCAATTCCTCCAAGTTGTCAGCAATCCTTGTAGATTAGTTTTTTTTATTGGTTTAAATACAAAGTTAGTTTATTGAAAATAAAAATTATGGAAGAATATTACAATGGAAGGCTAATTGTAAATAGTTGAAAACATCTATTGAAACCAGTTTAATTCCGAAAGAAATGAGTAAAAAAATTCAACATGTCAGGAATTATGGAGTGAAAGTAGGCTAATTATGGAATGCTTAATTTGGAAATTTAAATACTTATAATCAGCAGTCTATATGTATTGAAAGATACAATCATAATCAGATGACCATATGTTATTCAGTAAATGATAGTAAAAAAATTAAAAGTTTAGTATAAGGTTGCTTTTTTTAATAGATCATAGTAAACTGGAATGCTACAAGAGGTTTCAGAAAAGCGTACTAACATTCAATTAAATGTTAAAGTGCAATGCTCGATCAAGAAATGGACATTTCAGGAGAGTTTTGTTCATATACCGAAGTGATTTCAAGTGAAAACTATAATAGAAGATATAAATTGTAATAGAAGATAGGTATTACCATGACTTGAACTCTGTAACTTCATCAAATGGATAGTCAATGAAGAAGCAACTATTGATCTTTGTAGATAGAGACAGGCCTACATAGATCAAGGAAAGTATGAATGATTTTTTAGGTTTTTTACTGTAAGAACTAAGTTGTAAGAAAGAAGAAAAAATTTCAGTAAACAAACCATTAAAAGATGAAACTTTCAAATGATTTCCCACAAGGACTGGTTTTTTAATTATATTGTTTGCAATAAGAATACATTCTCGCTCCACGAAAGCATCCCACATCGTTAGAACTATTGTTTCAAACCTGGCATACACTTAAAAACATGAATGATATCATCATAGCATGAATAGGCTACGTTTAAAGTATAACAAAATAAACATTAACCTTTTGTCCATAAGAACAATGTCTTGAACATATACTTGTCCGCCAGCTCGTGCATGTATGAGCCTCTTGGGTCGTATGTCAATAGCAATTGCAAGTACAGCTAAAGTAGAATTATATGTTTTAGTATGAAACAATGATGAAAAGAATAAGAAAATGGAAGTAAAAAAATGTCAAACAAACAATGACAGAGATGACTATACCTATGTCAGTATCCTTGTCCATATATTTTTCAAAGTCTTCAAATGGAGTGATGTGGAACGTTGAAAATAATAGTGCATCATTGTTTTCCCGTATTTCCTCAATCCTAGTTGTTCCAGAAATAGTCCATTGTACATCTCCAGTATACGGTTTATAATCACTTTTTGGATGTCTTACATATGCATTTGAGATCAAGTATGTTTTTCCAAGAGTGAGTTCATTTTCAAAAGCTGAAATATTACTGTCCCAAATTGTGGCATGAACTTTATTTCCCTGTTGAAATTTGAAGTTTATTTGTGGTAAGTCAATCGACTATTTAAAGAGTATTAATTATTACATGACAAAAAACATCTCTGTAAATTAAATTGGCATAACAGGAAAGCAAATAAAGTTTATGTTAACTAAGTTATACCTTTTCATCCATAAGTATGAAGTTTTGGTATTTTGAAGGGCTATGTTGAGCTGTCCTTGCTGGTCCTTTTTCAGCAACGAATATTTTTGCTGTCCAATTTCTTTGACCAGGAGAGATATCTGTTATCAAACTGTATTCTTTTGCCATTGGTCGTGTGTGATAGCAACTGCAAAAAAAGAAGACAGAGATAATAAATGTAAATACAATTGTGTTTTGATATTGAAAAAACTTAGAGAAGTCTGAAATAAATGACAATAAATGGCTAGAGAAAGATAACTTGAAATAAATACAACTGGGAAGATGTTGAAGAAACTGGCAGAAGATGAAGTTTCTGATGTCTTAGTATTTTTTTTTTATTCGAAGAGATGTAGTGCTCGATATATATAAGCAGGAAGATGATGAGAAGATAAGGAGTATGTGTTACCGTGTTCTTTTTTTTTTCCAGTAAATTAGCACCATACTCTGATTGAAATAAACAGTGACAACCACATCAGATAAGAATGGGCAATGGCTGAACCACAGACTTACTTTATGTTTTTTAAATCTAGCACCATACTCCAATTGAAATAAACAGTGGTAAATGATGACAACCAGATAAGAAATGTCTTTTAAATCTAGCACCATACTCCAATTGAAATAAACAGTGGTAAATGATGACAACCACATCAGATAAGAAATGGCAATGGTAATGGTAATGGTAAGGGTAAGGTGAATCACAGAGTTACTTTATGTTTTTCAAATCTGACATGAGTGGTAAAGGTGAGGTCTACTGACAAAAAGTAATGCTGCAAGTAAAATGTGACTAATAAACGTTTGTTTTTATTTTATTTATATTTATATTTATTTTATTATAATAAGTAACAAAAAATATCTAAAGAGCATACAATAACATATATATAATAATATATATATTTTTTTATTGGCACATGTTATTTTAAAATAAAAACAAAAAATAAAGCGAGGGAGCCAAGAAAATTCAAATGCTTTTTTGCCTTCAGAAATGTCGCACTGTGCGAGATTTGCACGGTGCCTCTCGAGAGTCACCGTGCAAGCACGGTGCGAGAGTGCACGGTGCCTCTCGAGAGGCACCGTGTAAGATTACACGGTGCCTCTCGAGAGGCACGGTGCGAGATTGAACGATGCCTCAGTGCACGTTGCTTGTATGGTGCCTCTTGACCACAAATTCCTAGTGAAGAAGTCTAGTTGAATTTTTTAAAATGCAACTCGCAACTGAAAAAAAAATTCAATTATCAATCTTATTTAAATAAAAATAAAGGCAACTACACAAATTTGCAAATCTACAAAAATATCATATATAACCACGCACAAAGCAATTAAATGTAAAAAATAACAAAATAGAGAAGTATTCATCTTTTACCAGTTATCCACTTATCCTACACCCCCTCGTAATATTTAATAAAAGAATGGCGTGTTTTAGTAATTCTTTTAATACCCTCGTGCCATCCAGGTTCACCATAAGGAAACAATAAAGGGTATTGAAGAGGATCATAACAACCAAAGTAATAATGTACTCTATGAGATGATCCAGAATGACCAAAAATTGTTATGTCGCGAACTCTAATTTCTGCAGTAGGGTCCTCATCAACCCAAACTGCAGCTATTTGTGATGTTGTTGGAAGATTGTACACCCTTTGATCGAGTTCAGAATTACATCTTATTTGTATTTTATACGTGTCTAAAGCTCCAATACTATCTAGAGAGAGCGAAAAATTTTGAGTAAGGATTGATCTTCAAAATATCTATCAATTTTTGTAACATTAATTCTGAAAAACGATTAGAATTATTCATACGATTTTGAATTTCATTTTCAGTATCATAAAAATATAATTGTAAATAACTTGGTTTGCCATCATGTGGTAACAACAGGTTTATGTAGTGATACACTTGACCTTGAACTCTAAAAGTATAAATTCCTTTATTCATCCTACATAAATCAGTGTCATATTTTACACCGAAGGATGTGAAAGCAAAATGGTTATTGTAACTTCGACAAATAGTCCTAAATTGTAAAGCTTCAGGCGATGATGATGTGAACAAATCATACAAATCAGATGGTACTGTATCTAGGCATAATTTAATTTTCCCATCAGAACAACAAAAAGTTTTAGATTCCTTGCAGAATTTCTTTACATTACAGTAACCACAAATCGTAGGCGATGGTAAAATGTAAGGTTCAATTGGAATTGCAGGTAACCTTAACGTTGAAATACATTTACTCTGTTCTTCAAGTTGAATTTCGTTGTTAAATATACATGTAGTGTCAGTACAATATTCAGGACCTACAACCATTGAGGAAGAAACAAGTGTTTCACTACCGACATTGTCACCAAAGTGTGAATCTACAATACATAGATTTTAATTAGCTTCATTTACAAGCACACATAAAAAACACACTATAAAGATCAATGTGTATTTTAAAAAAACGTAGCTTCCAAGAAGACACAATTTGGGAATAATAAAGTTCATTTAAAAGGTAGAAATGAGATGAATAATTGAAGCTAATATTTTCATGATGGATACCTTAATTTTTTTTAAAAAAAAAAAAATGGAAACGCATGGAGTGCTAAAAATTATTCATTATTACATATTTTTAAGTGACCACATTCATAAAAATGAAAACTAAAAATTGAAATAACACATTTTTTATGAAAATATCTAATACATCATACTATATAGTGAAAAAATAAATTCTACATTGAATTTAAATAATATGTACAATAACTCTAATTCTATAAACTAATAAAAATAACTTTTTCCAGAACAAATTTTAGAAAACTAAGAATTTGAATACAATATAAATACTTTAAGCCATAGAAATAATGAAAACAAATTAGATATATGAGATTTTTTTGTTTTAATAACAGAGATTTTTTTTTTGGGAAAACAAAAAATATTACAAATTTGTAGACCATGAAGATATTAGAAAACATCAATAGAATCTATCTGCAAAAAATAAACAGTTATTAACCTTGTAATTGTGATGCACGTGAAGGACGACCAATACGTCTTTTCTTGTTTCCTTTGAATTCCTTTCTCTTTGCATATAATTCTCGTCTTCTCTTATTTTGTATTTCTTTTTTGTTTGGCAAAAAAACTTTCTCAATTCCACCACCATCGCAGTCATTACTAGAATTAGACATTATCTACAAACATAATAATAAGAAAAATGACAAATGTTTTGAAACGTGCAAAGTAAAAATTCACTATTTTAATGAAAGAGAATGAAAAAAGAGCATAAAAGCTCTCCTATATTGACTAATGTAAAATAAAATCATTACAAGCAAAACCCAAACTTTGCCCACTATGTATGAGTATGTAATTAATCATTATCTTGATGCAAAATTAATAGGCAATATGAACTCTTCCATTAAGAATTCAAACCCTTGGATAACTCTAAGGAACAAATCAGAGTTCACCAAAGCAATAACACATAGTGCGAGAGTGCACGGTGCTTGCACGGTGCCTCTCGAGAGGCACCGTGCACTCTCGCACGGTGCTGGCACGGTGCCTCATGAGATTGCACCTTGCAATCTCGCACGGTGCTCGCACACCAGCAACGTCTCTAAGTAAGTTTATTTATGTAAATAAATACCCAAAATTCTTTATTTATACACTAATACATTAAAACAATTTACCTAAGCTAGAGCACGATTCCAAACAGCATTGACATAGCCTTTCCCTTTATTCCCATCCAACAACCCAATTTCCTCCATTTCTATTAGATGCAAAACGTAGCCACAAATGCAAACTCCTGTCTCTCTCTACACGCACATGTCTCAGATATGGTAGAAACAATTTTTTTTTGGGAAATTAAAGCAGCATGATTACAGTAGAAAACCAAATAGAAAAAAGGGAAGAAGAAAGGATGGGTGGTTGTGTGGTGTACAAGAACAAAATAGAAAAAAGGGAAGAAGAAAGGATGGGTGGAACGAAATAGAAAAGAGGGAAGAAGGATGGGTGGTTGTGTAGTGGAAATGGAGGAGAAAGAGGCATGGCTAGTAGAGTTGAAGAACGGTAAAAAGAGGACACATGGAGTGGTTTGTACAGTGACTGCCTCTTTTATTGGTTTGGTTGACTGCCGCTTTTATTATTCATTTGGTTTGGTAGGTTTGGTCGTTTCTACAGTAGAATCCATACTCACTCTTTTTATATGTGAGGGAAATATAGTGGGATACAGGTTAAATATTCATTAGACAGTTTCAAAAAAAGAAACACAAGTGCTGTTAACACAACACCTTTCAAAAACACCGTCAAATGCCCCCGTTTAAACGACATCATTCTTAATTTTATACTAAGACTTAAAACGTTTACTTTACTAATTTAAAAATACTCAATTTCTCTAGATTTTTCGTGTTGGGAATTTACTTATCATGCACAGCGGAAAATTAATTAAATTTAAATTTCCATCCAAGGATCTGCTTTGTGTTTAGATAAAAACTATACCTTTATTCAGATCTGCAAATTCCTTTGCTATTCCTGTAGTTCTAGCAATTCCGATATGCATCCTACAGCTGTCCAATTGTCCAGTCTCCAATGGAATCCACACAGGGAACAAGATTGAGAGAGAACTAGGGTTTACTTTTCTTGTGCTAGTAAGAATAATGAAAATCCATCTCCTAATTTCAAACCCTAGCAGCTTATTTATATAAGCCCAAAAGGGTTTGGCCCGTCCTATAACTTAACCTGGCCCAATATTTAATTAATCTAATTAATTAAATTCGGTCCATGAATTAATCAATCTAATTAATTAATTCGAGCCCATTAATAAGCAATCCAATTAATTAATCATCCAACGTTTGTTAATTAATTAATTGGTAGATCTCAATCTTCTAATTCTCCTTTTGTGTGTGACCCATTAGGTTCCCAATCACGATATCTGACAATATGAATTATTATTTTGATCTAATCAAAATCGATAAATCAAAACACCCTTTTGATTTATTACTAATTCACATCCGTTGTCCCAAATTGACATCTAGCAATGTGTCAGGGCAATACATGTGACGGGAAATGTCACGTGGTATGACAAAACCAAACTCGTTCGTTTATCGTGAAACTATAATCCCTTCGTCAATATGATCCGATCAATTACGAGATATGGATTGTGTCAATCTCGATTATCGATCATATCTTTCATTTCACTTATTAAGTTAATATAAGTCGAAAACTCCTTTTCGACTTATAGGTACACCTTGGCCAAGGATTTCGTTATCAACTTAATTGGATGAAATGTAGATCATAAACTCTTACTATCTAAGAGCGACGAATCCTCTATTGATCATTCACAACGTTCATATGATTCTTGACATACCCGAATGATGCCGTATTAGCGGCCCTTGACAGAGCAACTTCCAGCATCACCAAAGCATGATTGTCCCTACATAAGGTACTATGATGATCTCAAGTCGAAGGATGAATTCCACTATCGAACGTTAGAGATTAACCACTGACACTCAGATAGTTATCCATGTGAAATCTCTCAACGGGTCTCCAATGTTTTGTTCTATAGCAAAACATTCACGTGTTCATTTAAGTGTCACTACACTTTAGTTTGTGAGATCAGCTACTTACTTCACAAATAAGGAATGCCACACGTGGTGGTCTATCCGAAATAACGATATCCGTATCTCGTTATTACTTACGACCACGGATGATTTAAGATTTAATCATATGTAATTTGTATCTCACAATCACAACTCCTTGTAATTAACAAATTACCAAGATTTGAATCTACACACTCTATTATTTAATATAATAGATCTTGCCATAATAAATGCATTAAACATATTTAAAAAATACTTATGCCCAAAGTTGATTGGACCTAGGGCATAATACTTGCACTTCGTACATTCTCACACTGGCATTTGGCACCTGGTGAGAATTATAGTGGACTAAAATCTAGAGTTGGATTAGACAAAAGTGTTCTTTAGGGTGGGTAGAATTTTTATTTTTTTTAAGTAAATTTTATGAAAAAAATTGAGCTAATTTCGTACAGTAAAAGAAGAAAAAAAAATTGATTTAAAGTTGGAGAACTCCAGCTCAATTTTCCTACATGATGAACTGTCCATGAAGAAGTTTTGATGATATACGTTGTCCATACACATATGCACACACATCCGGGTTGTTTTGAGGAATTAGATGATAGTCGAATTATGAGGATTTTTTTAGAAATCATGACTCTTGTGTATATTGAAAAGTATGACTGTGTTATGTGATAAGATCTTTTGATAACAAGAATGAAGAAATGTAAACGTTGATTATTACATTTAGAAGAAAATGATGTTAGAAGTCTTGGGGTATTTGAGGAAATTAACATTCATGGTATTCAATAATATATGAGATATTTGATAATAAAAATGAAAATGAGATTTAATGTAAATCTGATGTTATATTGATTTTATAAAGAGAGAAAAGAAAGATTGAAATGGTTGTGAAGCAAACCTTCATGCTCTCCTTGGTGGCGTAAGGTGGCGTGAGGTGGTTCTATTATTCCGATGAGCAAAAACTACCTGCAAAGTGAGGGGCGGGCCTTTCTCCCCGTTGTACCTCCGGCGTGAGAATTAGTACCGGAGTTAGAAATATATACTTAGGATGAAAATGCTTAAATGAGTGTTCAGATAGCAAAAATTCATTAGATTATACCTGACCCGCCTTAGGGGTATTTATAGACGACTGGAGCGGCATAATCGCTGGGCGGTTGCAATGTCACGTGTCCCATGTCGTGCTCCCACGTTTCCCACATTCTAAGAAGGTGCCCACTATCTATCCAGTGGTTGGTTGTCTTTGTGATAACCGCTAGATGACATCTATCTAATTCGATGATCTCTCGTGACTAAGTGTTCTAGAGCGTCTCGTAGTGGTAGGCGGCATTGCATAAACGTAGAGCTCCCGCGTGGGGTCGATGTCCTCATGTGGTAGGCATGTGGGTCGACGTAGCGCTGCGTTGTGGTAGGCGTCCTAGCATGAATGTAGAGCTCTCGCGTGGGATCGATGTCCTCATGTCGTAGGCATGTGGATCGACGTAGCGCCACGCTGTGGTAGGCGCCCTAGCATGAATGTAGAGCTCCCGCGTAGGATTGATGTCCTCATGTGGCAGGCATGGGGGTCGACGTAGCGCCGCACTGTGGTAGGCGTCCTAGCATGAATGTAGAGCTCCCGCGTGGGGTCGATATCCTCATGTGGTAGGCATGGGGTCGACGTAGTGCCACACTGTGGTAAGCGTCCTAGCATGAATGTAGAGCTCCCGCGTGGGGTCGATATCCTCATGTGGTAGGCATAGTGGTCGACATAGTGCCGCGCTGTGGTAGGGTAGCATAGTGGTCTATGTCCTCATGTGGTAGGCATGGGGTCGATGTAGCGCCGCGCAATGGTAGGCGCCCTAGCATGAATGAAGAGCTCTCGCGTGGGGTCAATGTCCTCATGTGGTAGGCATGGGGGTCGACGTAGCGTCACACTGTGGTAGGCGTCCTAGCATAAATGTAAAGCTCACGCGTGGCGTCAACATCCTCATGTGGTAGGCATGGGGTCGACGTAGCGCCGCGCTGTGGTAGGCGTCCTAGCATGAATGTAGAGCTCCCGCGTGGGATCGACGTCCTCATGTGGTAGGCATGTGGGTCGACGTAGCGTCGCTCTATGGTAGGCGCCCTAGCATGAATGTAGAGCTCCCGCATAGGGTTGATGTTCTCATGTGGTAGGCATAGGGGTCAACGTAGCGTCACGCTGTGGTAGGCATCCTAGCATGAATGTAGAGCTCCCGCGTGGGGTCGATATCCTAATGTGGTAGGCATGGGGTCGAAGTAGTGTCGCACTGTGGTAGGCATCCTAGCATGAATGTAGAGCTCCCGCGTGGGGTCGATATCCTCATGTGGTAGGCATGGGGGTCGACATAGTGCCGCGCTGTGGTAGGGTAGCATAGTGGTGGACAGTCCGACCACGTAGTGATAGACAATCACTAGTGTCGTCCATACCATTAGCCTTTCTACCTCTTGTCGATTCTTAATGATGAGAGGTAGCATCTTTATCCTTTCACAAATTTTTTTTTCTGGGTCGACCGTCGACCAATACACTGGTTGATTTTTTTTTTTGCAGTAGACCGTCGATCAGCGATGGTCGACTAGCACTGAATTTTGCCTTAACCAATTTTTTGGTTTTGAAGGCGTTTCGCCTAGCTCCTAGGGCCATGTCGGCGATAGAGTGTAAGGTCTAGTGGTTTGGGGCTTTCACCAATTTTTTGGTTTTGAAGGCATTTCGCCTGGCCCCTTGGGCCATGTCGGCCATAGAGCGCAAGGTACAGCGGTTTAGTGTCTTAACAATTATTTGGTTTTGAAGGCGTTTCGCCTAGCCCCTATGACCATTTCGACGGTAGAGTGTAAGATCTAGCGGTTTAGGGCCTTCACCAATTTTTTGGTTTTGAAGGTAACGCTTGGCCCCTAGGGCTATGTCAGCCGTAGAGCGCAGGGTGCAGCGGTTTAGTACCTTAACCAATCTTTTGGTTTTTTTAATCTCCACCCAGCCCCTTGGGTTGCGTCGAACGTAGATTTTGTGCTTTAGCCAATTTTTCGGTTTTGAAGGCTTTCTGCCTAGCTTCTGGGGCCATGCTGACCAGAAAGGCAAGGTCTGACGATTTAGGGCCTTGACCACATTTTTTATTATGAAGGCTCTCTGTCTAGTCCCTAGGGTCATGTTGACCATAGAGATGGGGTCCGACGATTTAGGGCCTTCACCAAGTTTTTGGTTATGAAGGCTCTCCGCCTAGCCCCTCGAGCTATGTCGACGGTAGAGCTCAGATTGCAGCAATTTAGTGCCTTAACCAATTTTTTGGTTTTCGCGGCTCTCTGCTAGGACCTTAGAGTGTTGTCGAGTTTGTATAACCAAATTATTGGTTTTGTCGATTCTCGCATAGCCCCTTGGGTTGCATCGAGCGTAGAGCGCGGGTTTAGTGATTTAGGGTCTTAGCCAATTTTTGGCTTAGGAGGCTCTCCACTAGACCACAGAGTCTCGTAAGTTTGTATAACCAAATTATTGGTTTTGTCGATCCTCGCCTAGCTCCTTGGGCTTCGTTGAGCATAGAGCGCAGGTATAGTGATTTAGGGTCGTAGCCAATTTTTAGCTTTGGGGGCTCTCTACTAGACCGCAGGGTGCTGTGAGTTTGTCACAACCAAATTATTGGTTTTGTCGATCTTTGCTTAGCCCATTGGGCTTCGTCAAGCACAGAGCGCGGGTCAAGTAATTTAAGGCCATAGCCAATATTTGGCTTTGGGGACCCTCCACTAGATAGTAGGCACCATGAGTTTTTATAACCAAATTATTGGTCTTGTCGTTTGCCCGCTATGTGTCGAGCAATCTTCAGTTGTTGAATGGAGGGTCCGGTGATTTTGAGCCTTAACCATATTTGGTTTTGAAAACTCACTACCAGCCTTTATGGCGAGTTCGGGCTAGCTAATTCTTTGACTTTGTTGTTCACCGCCATACGTCGAGCTATGTTGGGCTGTCGAAAGCAGGGTCTGGTGATTTTGAGCCTTAACCATTTTTGGTTTTTAGAACTCACCACCAGCTCTTAGGGCGATTTTGAGCCAGCCAATTTTTTGACTTTGTTGCTCACCATCGGGCGTCGAGCTACGTTGGGTTGTCGAAAGCAGGGTCTAGTGATTTTGAGCTTTAACCATTTTTTATTTTTAGAACTCACCACCAGCCCTTGGGGCGATTTTGAGGCCGCCAATTTTTTGACTTTGTTGTTTACTGCCGAACGTCGAGCAATTCTGGGTGATTTCAATCAATCATAAAACATAACCTCATAGTAGAATTATTGTTAAGATTTGGGGACTTAGTAGGAGCACTAGGACGTCCCAATTAGGCCAACCCTTCCTTAGTGCCCTCATCATCTACTGCTTTACAGACTTTTCATTAAATAATTTTCAATCAAGTTTGCATGCAAGCATCATCATGCTACTCGAAATCCTTGCTCGTTGGTCTAATGATAATACTTCTTGAGGTGCTAAGTGTTCCACGACCTGCTTGGTGGGTTCCTTTTCAAGTCCTTTGGGCTATAAGCCCCCCTTTCCAAGATTTGGATCAATCCTTCATATATCTCTTGGGCACCACGCAAAAATATCCAAATTGCTAGACAGACACTTCGTCGATTCTTCTTTTTCCTTTGGCCCTAAGTTTGCCTCAGGTTGGGAAACTTGCGAAACCGTTGACCCTGAAGCCCCCTGTCTCTCGTTGTTGGCTAAGTGACGGGTGGGGCTTTTGTTTGCACTATCGGTGGTGACTGCTCCTGCGCGGGTACTGGGGTATTTCATGTCTGACTCTGCAAAAAGGTCATCATGGCCACCAATTGTGTTTCCAAGGTATTAAATTGGCCTTGCGTTACACACTGCGGTGGCGGTGGCGGGTCATGTCCTTTTGCGACTGATTCCGACTTCGTCTTCGCCATCTTCCCAACTAAGTGCGTATCACTCATTGTTCGTCTTCTTGACATATCTTTTCTATTCAGTGGATTTCCCACAGACGACGCCAATGAAATGGTTGTGAAACAAACCTCCGTGCTCTCCTTGGTGGCGTAAGGTGGCGTGAGGTGGTTCTACTATTTCGATGAGCAAAAATTACCTGCAAAGTAAGGGGCAGGGCTTTCTCCCCTGTTCTACCTCCGGAGTTAGAAATATGGACTTAGGAAGGAAACGCTAAAATGAGTTTTCAGATAGCAAAAATTCACCAAATTATACTTGACCCGCCTTAGGGGTATTTATAGGTGACTGGAGCCACGTAACCGCTGGACGGTTGCAATACTACGTGTCACACGTCGTACTCCCACTTTCTCCACGTTTTGAGAAGGTGGCTACTATCCATCCAGTGGTTGATTGTGTAGAACCCCGATTTATTTTAGACACCTTAGTGGCACTAAGACATGAATATTGGGTGGATAAAGTATACTTCAGATTTTTTAGTCTCATTTGAGACCCATTTTTGAAATAGAAAACATTCAAATTGGAAACTAATATCTGAAGAAAAGTTGTAGCTCTTTGAGTTAGCTTTCCTACTTACTTTGAATAACCTCAATCGGATATCGGGAGAAAACGTTATGATCAAAATACTGAAGGCTGTGAAGCATCAACCAAAGTACGCAGAATGTGAAAAGCCATGGAATTTAACACACGATTTTCTAGCATGTTAATATCTTAAAACTCCCACATAATGGCACCCCATGTTCTCTCATCTTAAATGAGAGTTTGTCCCTTCATATTCCTTAAGCTATGAGAAATGCAGCTATAAATATACCCCATTTCACACTCATTTTCCTCACACCAAAAACAAAAGCTTCTAAGCATAAAAGAGAGAGTTTTCAAGAGAGAAAAGAGAGGGAGAAAAGCTAGTTTTTCCTAGGAGTTTTGGTGTTGTCAAGAAGTGTTTTTCAAGCTTGAATTCTCAAAGGTTTTCAAACATCAAAGGAGTGCATTTTTCAACAAGTTTCAAAGTATCAATCAAGATAGGTGGAGGTGCAAAGTTGTTGATTCGTGTTAGGTGGTATATTTCTTACAAATGATGTTTTCATGTCAAATGGTGCCTTCGGGTACGACATGATCTATGTTAATGTTTGTATGTCAAATGGTACCTTCGGTACGACATACCCTTCCATGTCAAATGGTGCATTCGGGTACGGCATGAATGTCCGGTCGAGGCGTCGTGTTAAGTCATAACTCTACGTGATTAGGATTTTATCGAAAATCCTCTATGGAAAGGTTCTAAAGTTACAAGTTTTGAAATGTATAGCTTAATCACGAATGCACCAATGACATCTATTGAGTTTTCAACTCACGGGTTTAATCCCTACCATTAGCTCCTAATGCTCTTCCAACCCATGCTTAAGTGGTCGAGCAATTTCGAAGGCACAAGCCTCCTACTTTCAATGGAGCAACTGATCCACTTGCAATCGAAGAATGGCTTCGCAAGTTGGAGAGAATATTTCGATTAATAGGGTGTGCGGACGCCCAAAAGGTCTAGTGCGCTGAGTTCATGTTCTCCGGTGATGCAAGTCACTGGTGGGACTCGATGTCAAGGACGAAGACCCCAGAGCAAAAAGCGGCATTGACTTGGGAGCCGTTTAAAGATGAAGTAATGGATAAGTACTTCCCACAATCTTTGAGGGATCACAAAGAAGGTGAATTCCTCCAACTCAAGCAAATGACTATATCCCTGACTGAGTATGAAAGGAAGTTCGATCAACTTTCAAGGTATGCTCCACATCTGGTGGATACGGAGGACAAGAAAGTCAAGAGGTTTGAACAAGGGTTTTACCTAGATATAAGCATGATACTTATGTCCCATCATTTAGCCTCCTACCGTGAAATGTTGGAAAGAGCTCATGCCATCTGGTATCAGAAGACTAACGCCGAGCAATATAGTCAACTGGTCAAGCAACCGGACAGTAGTTATATGCGTAAAAGGAAGTGGAATGGCCAGGACAAGGGAAAGGGAAAGTGGCGACACAAGAAAGCTAATGGCGGACCCAATGCCAACAGGAGCATTGTGCCAGTTATAGGGCCATGTCCTACGTGTGGAAAGACTCATCGTGGTTTGTGTTTGCAAGGGAAGAATGCCTGTTTCCGATGTGGTAAGCCAGGGCATATTTCGAGGGATTGTACCACATTTGTCCCAAAGAAGGATGATAACAATGTCCAGAGCCAGAAGGGAAAAGCATGAGTTTTTACATTGACTCAGAAATATGCAGAAGAAAACTCGAACGTCATAGAGGTATACTATTGATAGCCAATATGCCTACTTATGTATTATTTGATTCAGGAGCTACACACTCATTTGTATCAACAACTTTTATGGCTAAATCTAGTATTACCTATGACAAGTCGGAAGGAACATTAGAAGTTAGCATTCCTACAGGCAACCCTTTGAGTACTGATAGAATAGCCAAATCAGTAAGTATCAAAGTTGAGGGAAAACCATTGGAAGCTAACCTATTCATGATAGAGATGAATGATTTTGATGTAATACTAGGCATGGATTGGTTGGGTTGTAATTACGTCACCATCCAATGTAAGGAAAAAGAGGTAGTAATTCTGAAACTAGGAGAGGAACCATTTTCTTTCTTTGGAATTACAATGAAACCTCTTATTCGACTAGTATCGGCTTTGCAAGCTAGGAAGATGTTGAACAAAGGAACTTGTCAAGGATACCTAGTAAGTATCTTAAGAGAGAAACAAAAGACGATGAGGGTTGAAGACGTACCAATAGTATGGGAGTTTGTAGATGTGTTTCCAGAAGATCTATCGGGCATTTCGCCAGATAGACAAGTGGAATTCACCATAGAGCTAATTCTCGGAGCGGCACCAGTATCTAAGGCCCCATACCGAATGGCCCCGAAGGAACTACAAGAGTTAAAGAAGCAGTTGCAAGAACTCTTAGATATGGGCTTTATACGGCCAAGCGTATCTCCATGGGGTGCATCGGTGTTGTTTGTGAAGAAAAAAGATGGAAAATGAGGATGTGCATCGATTATAGAGAGTTAAATCGACTAACCATCAAGAATAAGTACCCACTCCTGAGAATCGATGATCTGTTAGATCAGTTGAAAGGAGCTAAGGTGTTTTCCAAGATCAACTTACGATCAGGATACCACCAATTGAAAGTAGAGTCAAAGAATATACCCAGGACAGCTTTCAGAACTCGTTATGGACACTACGAGTTTACGGTGTGCCGTTTGGTTAAACCAACACACCTGCAGTGTTCATGGACCTGATGAATCGTGTATTTCATCAGTACTTGGATAAGTTTGTCATCGTCTTCATTGATGACATTTTGATATATTCCAAGAGTAAGGAACAACATGAAGAGCACCTAAGAATAACCATAGAGGTATTACGCAAAGAGCACATATACGCCAAATTCAAGAAGTGCAAGTTTTGGCTTGAACGAGTTGGATTTCTTGGACATGTAGTCACGACCCAAGGAATTGAAGTAGATCCAGCAAAGGTAGAAGCAGTAACCAACTGGAAAGAACCAACTAATGCTGGTGAAATCCGAAGTTTTCTAGGTTTGGCTGGGTATTATCAAAGGTTATAGATGGATTTTCTAAGTTAGCTGGACCAATGATGCAATTGACAAGGAAATGAGTAAAGTTTCAATGGATGGATAAATGCGAACAAAGTTTTCACGAACTTAAACAGAGGTTGATATAAACACTTGTGTTAACAATACCTGTAGGAACAGAATGGTTTGTTATATACAGTGACGTATCCAAGCAAAGATTGGGATGTGTGCTGATGCAGAATGGAAAAGTGATAGCCTATGCTTCAAGACAATCAATTACGCTAGGGAGCCAGGTTTAATGCCAAGCCCCCTAGCCAGGGGGCGCATTTGGCGCCCCTATTGGAGGGGGGCTATTTTGAATAGGGAGCGCATTGGCACTTGGCCTGGCATTGAGCCGGGCCAAGTGCCATTTTCCCAAGACAATTGAGGAAACATGAGCAGAACTACCCGACGCATGATTTGGAACTTGAGTGGTGGTACACGCCTTGAAGATATGGCGACACTACTTGTATGGAGGGAAGTGTGACATTTACACCGATCATAAGAGTCTCAAATATTTTTTCACACAGAAGGAATTGAACATGAGACAGAGACGGTGGTTGGATTTGGTAAAAGATTATGATTGTACTATTCATTACCATCCGGGTAAGGCCAATGTGGTTACCGATGCCCTAAGTAGAAAGTCGATAGGATAGTTGGCATCAATATTCACTACTCAGATGGAGTTGATCAAAGACTTGAGAAGTCTACGAATCTAAGCAGTTACCATACCGGAGCAAGCTACTGCTCAGTCGACAACTTTGGTAGTTCGACGTACTCGTAGAGAGCGGATCATTGAAGCACAAAATGAAGACCCATTCCTACAAAAGATCAAGAACGAGGTTGGTACTGATAAAAGAAGAGATTTTGGAATATCTTAGGATCAGGTACTAATGTTTAAAGGAAGGATTTGTGTGCCTAAGAATGAAGCTCTAAGGAATGTTATACTGGAAGAAGCTCATTCCACCCCGTACACTGCACATCCCGGTGGTATGAAAATGTATCGAGATCTTCGAGATACGTTTTGGTGGAGGAATATGAAAAGGAGCATAGGACTATTTGTGGAAAAGTGCATAGTTTTCCAACAAGTTAAGGCGGAACATCAAAGACCGGCTGGATTGTTAAATCCACTGGACATACCCGAATGGAAGTGGGAGAACATAGCAATGGATTTCGTAGTAGGTTTTCAGAAGTCAGCAAGAGGACACAATGTCTTATGGGTAATAGTAGATCGACTAACAAAGTCAGCTTATTTTCTGCCAATGAAAATGACATTCAGTCTAGACCAATTGGCACAGTTGTACATTAAGGAGGTTGTGAGATTACATGGCATACCTATGTCCATTGTATCTGATAGAGATCCAAGATTTACATAAAAATTTTGGAAAAGTTTACAAGGAGCTATGGGAACGAAGTTAAACTTTAGTACGGCATATCATCCTCAGTCCGATGGTCAGTCAGAAAGGACCATCCAAATTTTGGAAGATATGTTAAGAGCATGTGTTTTGGATCTAGGTAGAAGCTGGAAATCATATCTACCATTGGTAGAATTTGTATTTAACAATAGCTTCCAAGTAACCATTGGAATGGCACCATATGAAGCTCTCTACGGTAGGAGATGTAGATCACCTGTACATTGGGATGAAGTTGGAAAAAAGAGAGTTTTGGGACCAGAAATCGTTGAAAGGACAGTCGAGGCAGTTGACAAGATCCGTGCTAGTATAAAGGCAGCACAGGATAGACAGAAAAGCTATGCCGATACAAGAAGAAGGGACTTGGAATTCCAAGTTGGAGAAAACGTTTTCTAAAGGTGGCACCAATGAAGGGAGTGCCTAGATTCGACAAGAAAGGCAAACTACGACCTTGCTATATCGGACCTTTCGAAGTACTTGACAAGGTTGGAAATGTGGCTTATCGATTGGCGTTGCCGTCGGAACTATCGACGGTGCATAACGTGTTCCACATATCGATGATCAAGAAGTACATACATGATCCTAAGCATAGTAAACTATCAATCCTTGGAAGTGCAAAAGGACTTTTCTTATGAGGAGTTACCGATTCAGATACTGGATCGAAAGGTACATAAATTACGGAACAAAGAAGTTCATCTGGTCAAGGTAAAATGGAATAATCACGGAGTAAAAGAAGCCACCTAGGAAAGAGAAGAAGAAGCTAAAGTCAAGTATCCAACAATATTTGCCCAATCACAAGATAAATTTCGAGGACGAAATTTTATTTAAGGTGTGGAGGATGCAGAACCCCGATTTATTTTAGACACTTTAGTGGCACTAAGACATGAATATTGGGTGGATAAAGTATACATGAAATTTTTTAGTCTCATTTGAGACCCATTTTTGACATCGAAACCATTCGAATTCGAAAATGATATATGAAGAAAAGTTGTAGCTCTTTGAGTTAGCTTTCCAACGTACTTTGAATCACCTCAATCGGATATCCAGAGAAAACGTTATGATCGATATACTGAAAGCTATGCAACATCAATCAAAGTACGCGGAATGTGAAAAGCCATGGAATTTAACACACGATTTTCTAGCATGTTAATGTCTTAAAACTCCCACATAATGGCACCCCATGTTCTCTCATCTTAAATGAGAGTTTGACCCTTCATATTCCTTAAGCTATGAGAAATGCACCTATAAATAGACCCCATTTCACACTCATTTTCCTCACACCAAAAACAAAAGCTTCTAAGCATAAAAGAGAGAGTTTTCAAGAGAGGAAAGAGAGGGAGAAAAGCTAGTTTTTCCTAGGAGTTTTGCTGTTGTCAAGAAGTGTTTTCCAAGCTTGAATTCTCAAAGGTTTTCACAAAAGAGTGCACTTTTCAACAAGTTGCAAAGTATCAATCAAGGTAGGTGGAGGTGCAAAGTTGTTGATTTGTGTTAGGTGGTATATTTCTTACAAATGATGTTTCCATGTCAAATGGTGCCTTCGGGTAGGCATGATCTATGTTAATGTTTGTATGTCAAATGGTACCTTCGGTACGGCATACCCTTCCATGTCAAATGGTGCCTTCGGGTACGGCATGAATGTCCTGTCGAGGCGTCGTGTTAAGTCATGACTCTACGTGATTAGGATTCTACCGGAAATCCTCTATGAAAATGTTTTAAAGTTACAAGTTTTGAAATGTATAGCTTAATCACGAATGCACCAATGACATCTATTGAGTTTTCAACTCACAGGTTTAATCCCTTCTTCAAAGATTGAAAGATTGCTACCTTGAGCATGGAT
Source organism: Osmanthus fragrans (assembly GCA_019395295.1). Classification (NCBI taxonomy): domain Eukaryota; kingdom Viridiplantae; phylum Streptophyta; class Magnoliopsida; order Lamiales; family Oleaceae; genus Osmanthus; species Osmanthus fragrans. The sequence goes on along the minus strand of CM033362.1, from coordinate 20,806,744 downwards.
GAAGGAGAAGATGGAGAGTGATGCAACGAGACCATGGAAATCGGTGAACAAGTTATTTAGGTTTATGAAATGTTTTCAATGTTTTGTTTTTAAAATGTTTTGAATAACACTGAATGCGAGAACACGATATATCTTTTCCAAATAAATTACATTTCGAAGGTTTAGAAAATTATTCAGTGTTTTGTTTAAAGTATTTGAGATATTGTTTTTATATTATCATTGTGAGATTTAAGCTTCCGCTAAGAGAACGTGTATACCTGTTACTGAACTACCGGTTAATGAAGTAAAGTAGCGTTTCAGTCTACTAGGGGTCGGGGCGTTGCAGGTTGTCTTTGTGATAACCAGTAGACGACATCTATCTAATTCGGTAATCTGTCGTGACTAAGTGTTATAGAGCGTCTCGTAGTGGTAGGCGGCCTAACATGAACATAGAGCTCCCGCGTGGGGTCGATTTCCTCATGTGGTAGGCATGTGGGTCAACGTAGAGCCATGCTATGGTAGGCGTCCTAGCATGAATGTAGAGTTCCCACGTGGGATCGACGTCCTCATGTAGTAGGCATGTAGGTCAACGTAGCGCCGCGCTGTGGTAGGCACCCTAGCATGAATGTAGAGCTCCCGCGTGGGGTCGATATCCTCATGTTGTAGGTATGGAGGTCGATGTAGCGCCGCGCTGTGGTAGGCATCCTAGCATGAATGTAGAGCTCCCGCGTGGGGTCAACGTCCTCATGTGGTTGGCATGGGGGTCGACATAGCGCCGCGCTGTGGTAGGCGTCCTAGCATGAATGTAGAGCTCCCGTGTGGGGTCGATGTCCTCTTGTGGTAGGCATGGGGGTCAACGGAGCACCGCGCTGTGGTAGGGTAGCATAGTGGTAGAGTGCTCATAGGGGTGGACAGTCCGACCTCGTAGTGGTAGACAATCACTAGTGCCATCCAATATCAAAGATGTTTACTAAGATTGAGAAAGCACACAACGAATGACTTCAGCACGTGTCCAAGCTGTTAAATTATAGTAACTGTTTGCTTTGGGAGAACATGTGTTCTTCTTATCCTTCACTGATTCTTTCGAGTTCTCATGATTCTAAATTAAGACATCTTCTTTAATAAATATCAGGATTCAACTTAAATATATCATAATGTGTATACTGAAAAATATGACTGTGTTTTATGTGATAAAGATCTATTGATGACAAGAATGAAGAAATTGTATATGTTGATTATTACATTTAGAAGAAAATGATGTTTGAAGTCTTAGCGCATTTGAGGAAATTAACATTCATGGTATTTGAGAATTTATGAGATATATGATAATAAAAAAATGGAAATGCAATTTATGAGATATATGATAATGTGAATACGACGTTATATAGATTTCACAAAGACGGAAGAGAAACACAATTTCTAAGATTGGGAATTAAGCACACATAGTGTAACGACTTGGGCACGTGTCCCAGTCATTTAAATCATGGTAACTATTCGCTTTGGAAGAAAATGTGTTCTTCTTATCCTTCCTGGATTTCTTTCAAGTTCCTCATGATTCGAAATTAAAACTTCTACTTTAATTGGTACTAGGAGTCAACTTAGACTTTCACAAGACACATATTTTGAGTTGAATCTTGAGGACGCAAAAGAAATTCTTGAAGAATATGCAAACAGGTTATACCATATTGTGGTTAACGATTAACAAGTTATATGATTTGTTGTCGAAAGTAATAATGTGATGACATATTTGTATTGTGAATTGATTCAATATTCTTATTACCATTGTTGAGATTATTGTTGTAAATTTTATTTCGCAAGTTGATGGATTGTGAACAAATAATATAATGACAAATAGAGTGTCATACTCACAAAAAGTGTCAGTAGACATGCCTTCATGCCAAATAAACAAACAAGAGAAATTAGTTGTGAATTTCATAGCCAAAAATAAAATAAACAATAATTCAAATCCTACATAAAGTAATAAACTCAACTTATATACTTTATTCCCCGACAACGACGTCAAAAAAAGATCGATTGATTTTCACAAACCTACGAGATTGTTGACAAGTAATAGTTGTGATGAGATAGAGTATCATCCCAGAAAAAATAAATTTCAGTTTAAGTTTACTTGCTTTATATTTAATGCAAAGTATGTAACACAAAGGAGATGATTTAGAATTATGTAAAACTTGGATTTGTATGAATGAATGTATGATTATATTGGATTTCAAATCCGCCTATCGTTATCTACTTTAATTCTTGACTATGCAATATAATCCCTTTCATGCATTCTAAACAATTGATAAAATTATGATATATAATTTTCTTTTTAAGATTAATTAAATCTATACTAATCACGACTCGATCATATTCCTAGTTCAAATTCAAGTGATTATACACATTAAATTATATGATTATCAATATAATTGCACTCGCGATATTGTTATTCCTGACATTTATTGTCAACATGTTAACATTATCGCGTTCTAAATTTATTGTGAACTTTACAACACTACAACAATCAGCCAATTATATATTTGTTAGCTATGCAATTAAATAACGCAATGATAATGCAAAATTAATCAAGAAACGCAAGAATTATTTAAACTATCGGTATTGAATTAAAATAAATAAGCAATATGGTTCATCTCATCCAATACAAAAAGGATATAGCCCTGCATGATTTTATGTAAATTCCAAGAATAATTAGTATTGAATTAAAATAAATAAGCAATATGGTTCATCTCATTCAATACAAAAATGATATAGCCCGACATGATTTTATGTAAAATATTACAAGAATAATAATGGAAAATCATCACCCGAATCATGAAATAATGCAAAATATATTAAATTTCAATTCCAAGATTGCAATTTTCAAATTTTTGATGTAATTGGCTTTTTAATTCTTACTAGGGTTTGATCTTCTTTCCCAAAAGTAGTGAATTTACCTCTTATTCTTGGTGAGTTTGATAATATGAATGTGTATGAAGTCACTCACAACGGAGAAATGGACCCGTCCCAATTCAAGGAAAAAGTTGATAGTCTATATGGCAAAACAATTCACTCACCCTGGGAGCATCAAGTATTAAGAAGCTAGATAGAATTCCCAATGTTTAATATTTATAGGAGCCAAAAATGGGGTAAAAATTGCATCCAAATCTCAACTATAGAAGAGTTTCAATTAAATCGAGTTTTATGGCCATAGGTCTATGAAATTATATCTCGCATGTGCCGGCATTTGAGCTGCACGCACGTCGCGTCTACCTTTTGTTCACAATTAGTTTTTTAACAAGTTGGTGCAGGCGCACCAACTATCTGCTTGCACACGCTAGCTTTCAAGTTTCTGTTTTTGTTCAATTTAGTCCCCACTTTTTCTTCTAATATGCATTTTGAATCCTTTCTTAGTATGATTTTGATCCTTCATCTTTCAATTTCATTCAATTGGATCCAAGCATCCTCCAATTGTCAATTCAACAATATAAAGTTTGCAATTTAGTCCTCAAACTTTGGATTACGTTTATTTTCGTCCTTTTTTGTTCTTTTGTCCAATTCAACCAATTTGCCTCGAGTTTTACTTAACAAATAAAATTAATACATTATTATACTATAATTCATCTAAATCAACAGTACATACCCCAGTTTCATAGTCCACATATATGTACAAAGACACTTATCATAAAGAACTAGTCTTATCCTGATAAAAGTATTTGTTAAAGAAAGCTTGTGTCATCTGATTTCGTTATCCTATTAATCATGGTCTTAGTGAGTACAGCTAGCTCTTTTTCCATCCTATAAAGAGAAAGGAAAGAACTTAAGTCTTACATTATCTCTAATAGGATGACTATGAAAAGTCATAACTACTTCCTCAAATTACCTAATGTGCATATAAGAGTTTTCATTTTATGAACCGTGAAAGATGAGAAGTAATTGTATATCGTCCCTGGTTTAAAATCAAGTCTAGGAGTGTATGCTAGAAACATAATGCATGATGGTGTGACTGTGCATGCAGGGTGGAGGTAATCTTGAAGAGTTCTATTGGGCTAATCTTCGTGCTCACTCCTTCTTCTTCTTCTTCTTCTTCTTTTGTTTTTTTTTGTTTTTGTTTTTGTTTTTGGTTTTTGACTCGGTGGAATGCCAAATAAGGATTAAAAGAAAATAATTCTTACTTTAACACAGACTTAGAATTAAGGTCCTGTTTGATTCTCATTTTAATTCTCATTCTCATTCTTCTACTCATTTTCAACCACACATTCTTCAATAAAATAATATTTTCTGTCCCATCAATAACTTTTTCTTCTTTTTCAACCACACATTTCCCATCATATCACTCTTTCAAAATTCATTTTTCCCAAATACTGCCTATCAAACACACTCTAAATCTATCTTAAAGCGTCTCTATATATGTGAAAGCACAAACAATTAAGCTGAAGATACAATAAAATGAAGCTAAAATGATTAAAACCTGAAAAAAACAAAATTCAATAGTTCATAATGATTAAAAGAGAGAGCGAAGTTACCGCCTTTACGAGTTGTTGAAGTATATTACGCCTTGAAGAGCTACTTGTACTGTATCCCTAGTAACGGTACCAAAATTTGATTATGCTTAAACTACTACGTGGTGTTATAGTATAGTTCAGAGTATGATTCCACAGGGAGTTGGTAGAAACAAAAGAAAAGATCAAATCTGTATAAACTGTAATTAAAGTGATATTAGCAAAATGATCAAAATGTAGTAAAGCTTCGGGTTTCAATCAACTGGATTCAACACTAAAACTTTTTCAATCCAACTATAAACACATTTAAGGATAATAACACCAAATTTTCCAACTGGAAGATATGACAATTTTTCAAAAGTAATTCTAGGATCTGTTCCATCTTACAATCCACAATTTTCATCTACAAAAATTAGTTCAAAAGCAATAATGTAACAAAGAAGACATCTATTGCATGAAAAATAGGGAACCATATATTCATCATTCTATAGTGTTGAAGTCATGACCATATATTCATCATTCTACAGCTCAACAAAATCAAACCAGCAAGATTTAACAAATTATCTCAAACTATTATATCCAAATCAGATATGGAATATCATCCTAAAATCATAAACAAATACACTTCATATGTAAATTAAAATATAGTCAAAACATTTTCACCAATCAAGTAATATAATGGATCTATGAGTCCGAGCTATCTTTCTCACGAGGACTATAATTTAATTATTATTTTACTGTTTCTAACTCCTAATTGACTAAAAACTATAGTTTGGTGATTGATTATCTAAATTCTCCTAGTTAAACTAAATTTATGAAAATCACATAGTCAAATTAAATTTGGGTTTTAATGTATAAATGTCGATGTTAGGACATAAAATTTCATCTATGGCTCCCCTTTAATTCGCTAATGAAGATTCTTTACTTGATGTCACGTTTGGTCAAAATTTTCAAAAATATTCAATTTACCTCTCTCAAGTTCAAATTGATTAAATTTAACTAAGTCTATATTTGGTGGGGATTAAAATAAGATTTTGATAAAGATTAATAAATGTGTGGTTGAAAATTTGTGGGACTCATGAAATATGTTGTTAAAAATCATTGTTGATTTTGACTTAGATTACAAAATCTGGATTTTAATCTAAGTCAAAGACAACAATGAATTAAAATTTGGATTTTAATCCATGCCAAATATGAGCTCAAGTCAATTATATATCTTTATGTGAATTCAAATATACCTTAATTAAATACCTTACAGCTTTAAGAATCCATGAAACGACAGTACTATTTAGGAAAGGTATAAATACACTTTTATTCTAATTATTGGATTTTTATTATGTAGTATAAATCTATAATTTGCCTCTCAATTCATTATAGACTCATAAGATCATCAAATTATTGGCTAAATAATTCAAAACATTAACTACCATAGATAAAATCAACACATAAATTTAACTATCAGAATATTGAAAATTAAATAAAATGATCATACATAGATTACATTGTTTATCCTAAATAATGATCTAGCTACTTCTACTAATGAAAGAAAAACAATAAAAAAAAGGTATAGAGTTCATAATCGATTTTGAAATATTAATGGTAGAAAGAAATGGATCTTACACTAAAAATCTTCTTCAATCTTAATAATCTATAGAACCTAACTTTTTACCTTTGATCTGGATGTCCTATAGATTTTTCCTCTCTAAAATTGTGTGCCTCGTATAAAAGAATAATGAAAAATATGTATAGAAATCAAGAAAAACTGTAAAAAATAAAAATAAAAATAAAAATCCTAAAAATATGTATAATGTAGGATTTGAGTCTAAATAGGAAATCAACAAAAGCTGGATTTTCTGTTAATGTAGAGTACTTTGGTCCTCCAAATTAAGTTCTTGTGCACTCCAGGTCCTCTTTATTTGTATGGAACGTACCCATCTTGAAGGCTTGATTATTTTGGTCCCGAATTCCTCAATTTTGTATAGCTTCAATTCAATTTCATCCAAACTTGTCCAATTCGGAGTTTAATTATAATTAACATAATTTAATCTAAATTAAGTAGATATTCGTTCAATATAATAATAAATCAATGAGAACATATGACCAAATAATCCCATAAAATGCACTTATCACTAGAAATCCAATCAAGCATCATTAAGTTACAAAAAGTACATGATTGAATGTTGAGGGACATCACCCAAATTTTAATTGTGGAAAGAAAAAACGGAAACAATCTTAAACTCTTGAACTTTTTCAATGATTCTTGAACAATCTCCTTGTGCCTTCTTCTTCTTCACTCAAAATCCAATCAATAATCTTCAATTTGTGTATATGATTGTGTATTCTCGCATCTTTTTATTTTCTTTCTCCAAAATAAGTTAAAAACTAGCTTGAATTATATTCTAGGTAGATGTTGAATCAAATTAGGAAATAGAAATATTCAAGTCGGATTTCATCATGCGATCACAATGGTATCCTCTACTAAGATTTTCATGGTATCATGTTTTCATTTGCTGGAATTCATCTGGGCCACCTTATGATCACGAGACATTCCTTTTTATTCCTTCTTCATCTTGGTTCCCGAATTCCTTCTTAGGTTCAGTTTGAGTCCTCTTCTATCCATTCCTTGAGTAATTTACTAAGAGTCCGTTGGCTAAAGTTTACGAGAGCATCTGCAAGATTGACACATATACTCTAGGGTAAGTAATAGATTTGCTGGGTTATCTTCCCATATAGTATATTTTACTATGATAAAATAATATTTTATAATAAATAAATTGTGGTTTTCTTTAATTTTTTTTTTTTTACATGTGAATTAAAGTGACTATGATCACTTGCGATATTATAAATTGAGTACTTCCATTGAGAAGTACATTGTGATACAATTTATATTTTGATCATAAATAATTTGCTAACAACCAATGTATAAGGGTTGTCAACTTGTATTGGAAGGTTGTAGTGTTGACCGATTCATTATTCGAATTTACGATTTGTCCTTATTATAGAAATATTTAAATGTTACACTAGTACACTTGGAATATATTGAACGAACCACATGTTGAGTTTAATTCTATAGCATAATTGTGCGTAGAATTAAATTTCACTTGATCATCGAGTATTTCATATAACTCTCTTGACAGTGTTATGTATATTATTTCGTTAATTTAACGATTCTTTGATTTACCAATGGATAAGATCAATTCAATCGATCAAATATCTCGGTGAGTTGAGAATTTGAGAACGAGCAAATAGATAACATGAATTCGTGTCGGGAACCGTTATCTTGAAAAACGGATAAAGTGACTACTTAAATATTTTATGTTGAATGGTTAAAATCTAAGCTTAGTATTTAGCTATTTCTAAACTTTAGCATCTATGATTAGTTCACATGATTATTGAAGAAAATTGTACTTAAGTTAAAGAGAATATTTAGAGGCAAAATGGTTGTTTATGATCGTACCTAATTATGGGATCTTGGACAGGACTAAAATAAATATACAACAGGTTAGAGAAATATATTGCAGATTTATTGATCTTATATATTTCGAAAGTTTATTTTTTTTCCTTTAGTGAAAAAATCAAAGACTAATATTTAGATTGGATGGTCTAAGATAGACTAGACAGTGTATAATTATTGGAGTTTGGATCTTATCATTTCCCTATGGTAGCTCTATAAAGTATTAGGACTTAAATATAATTATTATGAATGGTTTTGGCTTGATTGTAACTGTAATTGAAGTTTTAGGACTACACATGTAATTAAATATAAAATAATTGGATTTGTACTTCAATTAAAAATCCTATTTGGATTTTAATTAAGATTCATATTTGAATGTGGAACTCTTATTGTATATGATTTGGAACTTATATATATATATATATATATATATATATATATATATATATATATAGACTAGATGGAACTTAGGTCATCTCTAATGGAAACACTAAAACACAAAACTACTCCAATATAACATCAAACTTTGCACCATTTTGGTGCAATGTGGTGCACAGTGATTAGTGTTGGTGCAACATTATTCACTTTGCACCATTTTGGTGCAAACCAGCAAAATGATTAGTATTGATGCAACACTATTCACTTTGCACCATTTTGCACCAAGTGGTCCAAAGTCAATTTTACCGTTTATTTTCATTTCTCAAATAAATTAATTAAGGGTATTTGTGTCATTTGTGTTATATATTTTTTAATACAATAAATTATTATTTAAAAATAAATTTTAAATCTAAAAAATAATATTTAATGAATTAATTAAAATAAGAGTACAATTTTTTTAAAAAAAAATAACAAACACAATTATTTAAAGTTAACACGAAATATATTACAACAACTACATACAAATTTCGAGAATAAAATTGCAAAAATATTTCGATTTTGTAATATCATAATATCCAAATTCGAAATGCATTGCACTATTTTTTAATGGCATGATTTAATATTTTCATTTTTTAGTGTTTCTACTAATTGTAATATATTTTTTTATATTTATTAATGAATTTAATCTTTTCCTTAATTTAATGTAATTTATTTATTTGTAAAATAAATAAATAAATAAATTATTAAGAATAAAAAAAGAGAAGAAAATGACTAAACACTGTTCATTTGGTGTAGGTTTTTGTGTAACGATCGGAGATGAATTTTTATTTGGTACAATATTGTGCAAATTTTGGTGTAGGGCTGGAGATGACCTTAGACATCCAACAAAACACAGCAATCATTTCATAGTATTCAAATTTGAAGAGAGAAAAAGAGATAAATTTATTATTTTCTTACTTGATTAATTTGTCCAATCCATTAATTTTATTGATTTAATTAAATGAAGATATCTACCCACCTGCTCTTGACTTTGGAGGATATAAAGATTTGTAGGTTTGGATCAACAAGTTCTTGAAATTACTAGAAGCTCGTGATTCAAAAAACTGGAAGTTCTTGATTTCGAATTAATTCAAGAATTAATCATCGAATCTAGATGATCTTGTTTCTTGAATTATTTTTATTTTATTTTTGGGTAATTTTACCTCCGAATTCCAACAATTGGTTTAGATCGTTCATGTAATTGTTATTTTTGAATCTTTATTGCATGTTCTAGTTGAGCGATGTCTAGGAATAATTTATGATATGTTGATGGAATGATTAAATTGTTTTAAACTATGATCTATAATTATTTTTTTGGTAGTTCTTGATGCAATTCTTTTTTCGAGTCTATAATAAGTTATGTGAATTACGACTCCATTATCTTGATTTATAATTATTTTGAAATTTGAGGCTCTTAACTTCAAGATCAAGTTGTAAAAATTTTGTAACTTGGAAAATCTTGTTCATTACTTGAAAATAAAAGATCGATCCACGAAGATCACAAGTTGGTAGTTCGCAAAAGCAGTAGAGTCAATGACTTTAGTTATGTAAACATGGGCCACCATCAATAATGAATATTGAGAAAATTACCTGAAACCCTTCTTATCAAGATTAGATTTAAAAAACAAATGGGTGAAAGATTAAATTTCAATAATCAGTTGCTAATTAAGAATTATTAATTTAATAATTACAGAACCCCAATCCCACCCCATCCCAAATTGAATCCCACTCCCACTCCCACTCCCGCACCCAGATTTCTTCTTTATTTTTCCCTCTCTAGCTCTAATTACAGAAAACCACTCCACCCCAATTCCTTTTCTCCATTTTCTCTCTCTACGTGATTTCTGCCTTCTCTCACCTCTCTTCTCTTCCTCTCCTTTCCTTTCTCACATCTTCCTCTCTGTCCGCCATCGCCGTCGTCACCGGTGAAGACCAACGAAGTGCAGCTATGGCGATTTGTACATCTCACATCTGTCCTTTCTCTCCTCTCCTCTTTTCCTCTGTCCGCGATCTTCTCGGATTTGGTGTTTCTCTAACAATTTGCTATGATAGATGGTTCGCGCGGTGGCGGCGGTTGTACGGTTCGATGATGGTGTGGTGGTGGTGCTGAGGTTGGGGACGCCTTTTCAGATCGTTCCTATGAGATATATATGTGGTTGAATGTGGTGGATTTGGTGGTATTGCAGGTGTTGGTGGTGGGTCAGCGGCGATGGACCTGTAGCAGTTCTTGTGTGTTGGTGGTGGTGTCGATTACTGTAGTGGCAGCACGCCGATCGGTGGTGGCTTTTTTTCTTTTTTTTTGGCAAATGGTTGTTTGACGGTGGCTCTAGCGGTGGGTATATGATTGACGATGAGGCGCGGGGTCTGGTTTTTTGGTGGTTCGATGGTGATAGTAACCCCATGGTGGGTTCTATGTTAGTAGTGGTGCATTGGAGGTGATGGTGGTGGTGGATTACGATACTTGTATGTGGTGTGTGTAGATTTATTTGTGGTGATCCTATGCGACCGAATATGTGCTTGTTGTGACTATTTGTGACCAATTTTGTGTTGATTGTGATCGATTGTGACTTGAGATTGACCTAGTTACAGATGGTCACACTGAATATACATTTTGTCACAATTAGTCACAATTGGTCATAGTTAGTCACACCGAAGACAAAATTGGTCGTTGAAACAAAGTCAGTGAATTTGTCACATATAATACAGGTATGGTCACGGATAACACAGTTATAAATCTGATCTACTATGCATCACTACAACCATCACATTTTTAGGGAGATTTTTCTATTGGTGTCGCCGGAGTAGTGGTCGGAGTCGGAGTCGGAGTAATCGTCGGAGCAGTTTGTTGTAGTCGTCGGGGTTGTCAGAATTTTCGCCGAAGTAGTCGCCAAAGGTTGGTTGGTGTTGCCGGAGCAATCGCCGGAGGTGGATGGGGGTGGAGAGAGAAACATATGGGTTTGAATTTAAATTTTGGTGTGATAGGTGACTGGAGTGGGTTGGAAGTGGGGTGGGGTAAATAATTAATGTATATAATATTATAATTTAATATTTAATAAATTTATTTACTATCTGATTTTTGAAATAATTAGACAAGTTTGATAATTTTGAAAAGTAATTCTTAAATATAGGTTTTGTGTATTGTTCCCATGAATATTCTGGACAGCAACATATAAATGGGATTGTTAATAGACCATTATAGCAAACTGGATAAAACAATTGGGCTATTTGTTGATAGTGGATACAATGATGACCCACATTTTAAATTGAAGAAGAAGCATAACACTAGTGCCAGTATATGCAGATCAAATTTTCACGGATCGATTGGATTCGAAAATTTTCACCACATCTTGCCAATATATGTCCACACTACCCCAATTTCGCAAAACGCAATTGGAATATAATAAATTACAGTTGTTAAAAACAAGACAAACATTTAAGCTTATATTTTTAACAAAGTTATTTATAGACGAAAACAGGCTTCTAAGCTTAGGGAAGGAAAACAGACACAAAATACACTTAAATTTTGCGACGTTATTTCATCTCTAACATCCTTTAGAATTTTTTTTTTTTTTTTTACAACAGTATTAAACATTTCAAAAATGCATATGAAATTAAATTTACCAAGTCCAAATTATATACACAAATATTTTATTCAAAATGGTATTCTCTTCATCTATTATTTCACATTATCAATAGTGCCTAAAATTGGTTGAATTCATTTGCACAAAATGATACTATCCTAAGACTACTTATGAACATGGCAAATTTAAATTGTTAATTGACTTAGAATTAACTGAATTAGTTACATGGAATTAATGATATTCTAAGAATGGTTATGAATACAGGAAAAAATTAAAAATTATTAGTATTGACAAGTATGCAATAAATCAAATCAATCACAAATGTATTGACAAGCATTCATGATGGTTAAGAAAAGCATATAATAAATACAGTTAGCTGAAAAAAAGATTTTTTTAGACAAAGAAAATAGATAGTAATAAATTTAAATATAAATATATGCTATAAAAGATGGAAAGAATATCTAGGTTGGTCAGAGAAGGAAATAACTGGCATCAAGACAACAGTAATAACAATGATAGAAATTTGCATGTAATTAAAATAATCAACGTGACCTACTATTGATTAAATAATAAAGAAAAATAACATAAGTTTCATTCACAAAATAAAAACATTACGATTAATTGACTAATTGAAGGATTTCACTGTAAACAACATTCTTTGTACATTTGTTATGTAATAACGAATGTATATTTGTTGGTTTAACCAGGATTTTGATACTATCACTTGTTTTCGCTCTTGATAATGCAACGTATAACTGACCATGTGCAAATACTGGTTCAGGAAGATAAAGTCCAACAAAATCTAAAGTTTGACATTGAGCTTTGTTAATAGTCATTGCAAAACATTGACGTATTGGAAATTGAGTTCGTTTGAATGGGACTGAACCTCTTTCACTTTCTAATGAAATGAATGGAATTCTAGGTAAAAAAACATGTTTTCCACGATATTCTCCAACAGCAATTTCAGCATCGATAACATTTTTTTCAAATTTTCTACAAATTAATCTTGTACCATTGGATAGACCTTCTGAAGGATTTATATTTCGAAGTAATATAACAGGACAATTTTCTTTCAATATAAGTTCATGTGGTGGTATACTATTTGGAGCTAATGTGTTTAAAAAATCTTCTTGAATACCCTGTTCAGTTTTATCAATTGTTTCATCAAAACTGTAATATGTAAAGTTTGTACCAGGAATTTGTTTTAGTAACATATTTTTAATTTCATCAACCGATTCATTTTTTGGAGTTAAGATAACTCTATTAATCATGGTATCTAAGGTGCACTATATATGTTTGTAAATTTGGGAATACAACGTCAATTAATGATTTCAAGGAAAGTAATTCATCATTGTAAGTTAATGTTAAATTAGATGGAAGCTCAATCATACCACAAAAATGCGCATCTTGAAGTCCATTACCTATGGAAAGTAAATATTTACAATACATTGGATCTAACTGGGCTCTCATATTTTGAATCAAATGTAAATGAATAAATGAAGGCCATAGATAAGAGAAAACTAAACTTGCTTGCATTATATCTGTCTTATTTCCATTGGGGATAACTGGTAATATTTGACGGAAATCTCCACCTAGAACTATTACCTTCCCACCAAAAGGTGTATCACATTCATGAATATCTTTAAGCATTCTATCCAAAGCTTCTATAGCGTAACGATGTGTCATAGGAGCTTCATCCCATATAATCAATTTTGTCATTTGTAAAAAATTCCCTAAGGCTGATTGTTTACTAACAGAACAACTTATACTTGTATTTAATTCTAATGAGATTTTAAAACGTGAATGTGCAGTGCGACCACTTGGTAATAATGATGCTGCTACACCTGAAGAAGCTGTAGCCAATGCAATTAAATTTCTTGTTCTAACAACTCTTAATAATGCTTTGTACAAGAATGTTTTTCCTGTTCCTCCTGGGCCATCTAAAAAAAACAACCCTATTCCATTAGTGAAAACTCTATGTAAAATTGCATCATATGCAGCTTGTTGTTCTTTATTTAATACAACTGACGAAGAAGTTTCAATGTCAATGAAACTATCCCTCATTTCTTCAGCAATCATATTTACTAACCTTTCATTTTCATCTATGTTTATTTCAAATGGAACTAATTTATATTCATTTATGTTTTTTCCAATTGGTTCAAGAACACTATTGATATATTGTAATGCTTTTAATTCAGCATTTTCGCAAGAAATGCCTTCTTGAACATAATCTTCAAACATGTATGTTTTAAATTTAGACCAAAGAGTTGATGGATTTTTTGGGGCACATAAAGTTAATATAGTGGAAAACAATCTCCGTAAAGTACTTGGCATTTGATAAACTATTGCTTCAGCTAAACAAAGCTCACAATTATTATCTGCATTCAACAAGCCATGTAATAGAGCTGACTCTCGAAAAGATGATACGTTAACATCATTAACTGTTTTCAAGCTTTCAAAAGACGTTGAACCTCTAATATGATTTAGTAAAAGTCGTAAGTAATATCTTTCACCTTCACATGGATTCGCAGTAATGATTCGACCAATTACATCTCTGCTTTTCCTTGGACTCCAAATTTTAGATTGAGCATCCCAAATAAAATGAATAGAAAAATCTCTATACAATAATGTTTTAGCTTTTTCATTTGTAGAATTCATATGAAAATATTCTGTTAACATTGTACGTTGTATATAATCTCTAGAAACAATTTTAGTTACATCATCAAAATTGTTAAACGTAACGAATTGACTATTTTCGAGGTGTAATTGTAGAGGAATAACAGATGGAGAATTCTCGGATAAAATAAATCCATAAATTCTCCAAGTTGCTTCTGGTGGAGATATCCACCTAGCTGTTTGATATTGTGAGATTTCATCAATATCATTATCAACTTCATTACGTTGCAAAGAAAAACTTATTCGATCATGATCTTTGTAAACATATTTGTATAAATATTTAACAACTTTTATGGTGGAACAAATTTCTACATTAATATGACAATCATACTTAGCTATCAAATAAGGATTATAAGGCACTATCCATCTATTATCTAAATATTGTCCTCTAACTTTAACTTGTTCACCGTTATCACGCCGTCTATATAAAGGGTAAGAATTATTGCCTAAAGTGGTAATTCTTGAATATTCTTTAGGGTATTTATTTTTACACAAGTGGTTCTTTTCCATACAAACATTTTTCGGATTTAGAATTCCACAGGACCATGCATCATATGTTTGACAACACGAGAACGTAAATAAGGGTAATTATTTTGATTAGGAATTTCACATGAAACAATACTATCAATGACATTGGTAGAAGTAATTTTTGATTCGTGTTTTAAAATTAACAAAAAATGAGCATGTGGAAGACCTCTTTTTTGAAATTCAATCACATATATGTAAGCTGCAATAGGACCAAATATTTTTTCTTTAAATAAGTCATGCTTCAAAGTTTCCAATTTAGATCTAAATACACGGGATATTAAATCAGGTCTATTTTGTACTTCATCATTGTGTTGTAATTCTTGCTTTATTTCAGGCCAATTAGGATTACAAGTTATTGTCAAA
Source organism: Osmanthus fragrans (assembly GCA_019395295.1). NCBI lineage: Eukaryota > Viridiplantae > Streptophyta > Magnoliopsida > Lamiales > Oleaceae > Osmanthus > Osmanthus fragrans. The sequence goes on along the minus strand of CM033362.1, from coordinate 20,791,250 downwards.
AAAATATCAGGTTTTCCAAATCTTTGAACTAAAGCCATTGCATCCATATATCTTTTTTTCTTATCTCTAGGACCACCAGTGAAGGATGATGGTAAAACAATTTTCTTACCAATTTTATGCCCTCTAGTTTCCCCTGTTCCAATAGTATCAACAATCCCTTGGTATAATTCAGCACGTATATGTTTTTGGTTACTTCTAAAGTAATCTAATCTAGACGTTTCAATTTTCACATACATGTCAACTACGTATTGTTGTAAAAGTCTACCAGTATGAAGCAAGATTGAGTTACCCAAAGTCCTAATTTGTAATTTATAACAATAGTACTCCCGGCAAGAAACTTTCTATCTTTTCTTCGATTTTCTATGTCCTAAAAGAAAGAAAGCAAACAATATTTTAAATGGCATAGCAAATTAACTGTAAATTACATTATTACAAATGGATAAAAGAGAAGAAAAAGTTTGTATTGACATGCCTGCATTCTCTTTCTCAATTAGTTCCTCTGCACAGTTGATATTTCTAATATCAATTACATCTTCAGCTGCAAGAGAACAAGAATGGTGTGTTTTAGTAATTCTTTTAATACCCTCGTGCCATCTAGGTTCACCATAAGGAAACAATAAAGGGTATTGAAGAGGATCATAACAACCAAAGTAATAATGTACTCTATGAGATGATCCAGAATGACCAAAAATTGTTATGTCGCGAACTCTAATTTCTGCAGTAGGGTCCTCATCAACCCAAACTGCAGCTATTTGTGATGTTGTTGGAAGATTGTACACCCTTTGATCGAGTTCAGAATTACATCTTATTTGTATTTTATACGTGTCTAAAGCTCCAATACTATCTAGAGAGCGGAAAAATTTTGAGTAAGGATTGATCTTCAAAATATCTATCAATTTTCGTAACATTAATTCTGAAAAACGATTAGAATTATTCATACGATTTTGAATTTCATTTTCAGTATCATAAAAATATAATTGTAAATAACTTGGTTTGCCATCATGTGGTAACAACGGGTTTATGTAGTGATACACTTGACCTTGAACTCTAAAAGTATAAATTCCTTTATTCATCCTACATAAATCAGTGTCATATTTTACACCGAAGGATGTGAAAGCAAAATGGTTATTGTAACTTCGACAAATAGTCCTAAATTGTAAAGCTTCAGGCGATGATGATGTGAACAAATCATACAAATCAGATGGTACTGTATCTAGGCATAATTTAATTTTCCCATCAGAACAACAAAAAGTTTTAGATTCCTTGCAGAATTTCTTTACATTACAATAACCACAAATCGTAGGCGATGGTAAAATGTAAGGTTCAATTGGAATTGCAGATAACCTTAACGTTGAAATACATTTACTCTGTTCTTCAAGTTGAATTTCGTTGTTAAATATACATGTAGTGTCAGTACAATATTCAGGACCTACAACCATTGAGGAAGAAACAAGTGTTTCACTACCGACATTGTCACCAAAGTGTGAATCTACAATACATAGATTTTAATTAGCTTCATTTACAAGCACACATAAAAAACACACTATAAAGATCAATGTGTATTTTAAAAAAACGTAGCTTCCAAGAAGACACAATTTGGGAATAATAAAGTTCATTTAAAAGGTAGAAATGATGAGATGAATAATTGAAGCTAATATTTTCATGATGGATACCTTAATTTTTAAAAAAAAAAAAATGGAAACGCATGGAGTGCTAAAAATTATTCATTATTACATATTTTTAAGTGACCACATTCATAAAAATGAAAACTAAAAATTGAAATAACACATTTTTTATGAAAATATCTAATACATCATACTATATAGTGAAAAAATAAATTCTACATTGAATTTAAATAATATGTACAATAACTCTAATTCTATAAACTAAATAAAAAAAACTTTTTCCAGAACAAATTTTAGAAAACTAAGAATTTGAATACAATATAAATACTTTAAGCCATAGAAATAATGAAAACAAATTAGATATATGAGATTTTTTTGTTTTAATAACAGAGATTTTTTTTTTTGAGAAAAAAAAAAAATATTACAAATTTGTAGACCATGAAGATATTAGAAAACATCAATAGAATCTATCTGCAAAAAATAAACAGTTATTAACCTTGTAATTGTGATGCACGTGAAGGACGACCAATACGTCTTTTCTTGTTTCCTTTGAATTCCTTTCTCTTTGCATATAATTCTCGTCTTCTCTTATTTTGTATTTCTTTTTTGTTTGGCAAAAAAACTTTCTCAATTCCACCACCATCGCAGTCATTACCAGAATTAGACATTATCTACAAACATAATAATAAGAAAAATGACAAATGTTTTGAAACGTGCAAAGTAAAAATTCACTATTTTAATGAAAGAGAATGAAAAAAGAGCATAAAAGCTCTCCTATATTGACTAATGTAAAATAAAATCATTACAAGCAAAACCTAAACTTTGCCCACTATGTATGAGTATGTAATTAATCATTATCTTGATGCAAAATTAATAGGCAATATGAACTCTTCCATTAAGAATTCAAACCCTTGGATAACTCTAAGGAACAAATCAGAGTTCACCAAAGCAATAACACATAGTGCGAGAGTGCACGGTGCTTGCACGGTGCCTCTCGAGGCACCGTGCAATCTCACACGGTGCCTCTCGAGAGGCACCGTGCACTCTCGCACGGTGCTGGCACGGTGCCTCATGAGATTGCACCTTGCAATCTTGCACGGTGCTCGCACACCAGCAACGTCTCTAAGTAAGTTTATTTATGTAAATAAATACCCAAAATTCTTTATTTATACACTAATACATTAAAACAATTTACCTAAGCCAGAGCACGATTCCAAACAGCATTGACATAGCCTTTCCCTTTATTCCCATCCAACAACCCAATTTCCTCCATTTCTATTAGATGCAAAACGTAGCCACAAATGCAAACTCCTGTCTCTCTCTACACGCACATGTCTCAGATATGGTAGAAACAATTTTTTTTTGGAAAATTAAAGCAGCATGATTACAGTAGAAAACCAAATAGAAAAAAGGGAAGAAGAAAGGATGGGTGGTTGTGTGGTGTACAAGAACAAAATAGAAAAAAGGGAAGAAGAAAGGATGGGTGGAACGAAATAGAAAAGAGGGAAGAAGGATGGGTGGTTGTGTAGTGGAAATGGAGGAGAAAGAGGCATGGCTAGTAGAGTTGAAGAACGGTAAAAAGAGGACACATGGAGTGGTTTGTACAGTGACTGCCTCTTTTATTGGTTTGGTTGACTGCCGCTTTTATTATTCATTTGGTTTGGTAGGTTTGGTCGTTTCTACAGTAGAATCCATACTCACTCTTTTTATATGTGAGGGAAATATAGTGGGATACAGGTTAAATATTCATTAGACAGTTTCAAAAAAAGAAACACAAGTGCTGTTAACACAACACCTTTCAAAAACACCGTCAAATGCCCCCGTTTAAACGACATCATTCTTAATTTTATACTAAGACTTAAAATGTTTACTTTACTAATTTAAAAATACTCAATTTCTCTAGATTTTTCGTGTTGGGAATTTACTTATCATGCACAGCGGAAAATTAATTAAATTTAAATTTCCATCCAAGGATCTGCTTTGTGTTTAGATAAAAACTATACCTTTATTCAGATATGCAAATTCCTTTGCTATTCCTGTAGTTCTAGCAATTCCGATATGCATCCTACAGCTGTCCAATTGTCCAGTCTCCAATGGAATCCACACAGGGAACAAGATTGAGAGAGAACTAGGGTTTACTTTTCTTGTACTAGTAAGAATAATGAAAATCCATCTCCTAATTTCAAACCCTAGCAGCTTATTTATATAAGCCCAAAAGGGTTTGGCCCGTCCTATAACTTAACCTGGCCCAATATTTAATTAATCTAATTAATTAAATTCGGTCCATGAATTAATCAATCTAATTAATTAATTCGAGCCCATTAATAAGCAATCCAATTAATTAATCATCCAACATTTGTTAATTAATTAATTGGTAGATCTCAATCTTCTAATTCTCCTTTTGTGTGTGACCCATTAGGTTCCCAATCACGATATCTGACAATATGAATTATTATTTTGATCTAATCAAAATCGATAAATCAAAACACCCTTTTGATTTATTACTAATTCACATCCGTTGTCCCAAATTGACATCTAGCAATGTGTCAGGGCAATACATGTGACGGGAAATGTCACGTGGTATGACAAAACCAAACTCGTTCGTTTATCGTGAAACTATAATCCCTTCGTCAATATGATCCGATCAATTACGAGATATGGATTGTGTCAATCTCGATTATCGATCATATCTTTCATTCCACTTATTAAGTTAATATAAGTCGAAAACTCCTTTTCGACTTATAGGTATACCTTGGCCAAGGATTTCGTTATCAACTTAATTGGATGAAATGTAGATCATAAACTCTTACTATCTAAGAGCGACGAATCCTCTATTGATCATTCACAACCTTCATATGATTCTTGACATACCCGAATGATGCCGTATTAGCGGCCCTTGACAGAGCAACTTCCAGCATCACCAAATCATGATTGTCCCTACATAAGGTACTATGATGATCTCAAGTCGAAGGATGAATTCCACTATCGAACGTTAGAGATTAACCACTGACACTCAGATAGTTATCCATGTGAAATCTCTCAACGGGTCTCCAATGTTTTGTTCTATAGCAAAACATTCACGTGTTCATTTAAGTGTCACTACACTTTAGTTTGTGAGATCAGCTACTTACTTCACAAATAAGGAATGCCACACGTGGTGGTCTATCCGAAATAACGATATCCGTATCTCGTTATTACTTACGACCACGGATGATTTAAGATTTAATCATATGTAATTTGTATCTCACAATCACAACTCCTTGTAATTAACAAATTACCGAGATTTGAATCTACACACTCTATTATTTAATATAATAGATCTTGCCATAATAAATGCATTAAACATATATAAAAAATACTTATGCCCAAAGTTGATTGGACCTAGGGCATAATACTTGCACTTCGTACATTCTCGCACTGGCATTTGGCACCTGGTGAGAATTATAGTGGACTAAAATCTAGAGTTGGATTAGACAAAAGTGTTCTTTAGGGTGGGTAGAATTTTTATTTTTTTTTAAGTTAATTTTATGAAAAAAATTGAGCTAATTTCGTACAGTAAAAGAAGAAAAAAAAATTGATTTAAAGTTGGTAGAACTCCAGCTCAATTTTCCTATATGATGAACTGTCCATGAAGAAGTTTTGATGATATACATTGTCCATACACATATGCACACACATCCGGGTTGTTTTGAGGAATTAGATGATAGTCGAATTATGAGGATTTTTTTAGAAATCATGACTCTTGTGTATATTGAAAAGTATGACTGTGTTATGTGATAAGATCTTTTGATAACAAGAATGAAGAAATGTAAACGTTGATTATTACATGTAGAAGAAAATGATGTTAGAAGTCTTGGGGTATTTGAGGAAATTAACATTCATGGTATTCAATAATATATGAGATATTTGATAATAAAAATGAAAATGAGATTTAATGTAAATCTGATGTTATATTGATTTTATAAAGAGAGAAAAGAAAGATTGAAATGGTTGTGAAGCAAACCTTCATGCTCTCCTTGGTGGCGTAAGGTGGCGTGAGGTGGTTCTATTATTCCGATGAGCAAAAACTACCTGCAAAGTGAGGGGCGGGCCTTTCTCCTCGTTGTACCTCCGGCGTGAGAATTAGTACCGGAGTTAGAAATATATACTTAGGATGAAAATGCTTAAATGAGTGTTCAGATAGCAAAAATTCATCAGATTATACCTGACCCACCTTAGGGGTATTTATAGACGACTGGAGCGGCATAATCGCTGGGCGGTTGCAATGTCACGTGTCCCATGTCGTGCTCCCACGTTTCCCACATTCTAAGAAGGTGCCCACTATCTATCCAGTAGTTGGTTGTCTTTGTGATAACCGCTAGATGACATCTATCTAATTCGATGATCTCTCGTGACTAAGTGTTCTAGAGCGTCTCGTAGTGGTAGGCGGCATTGCATAAACGTAGAGCTCCCGCGTGGGGTCGATGTCCTCATGTGGTAGGCATGTGGGTCGACGTAGCGCTGCGTTGTGGTAGGCGTCCTAGCATGAATGTAGAGCTCTCGCGTGGGATCGATGTCCTCATGTGGTAGGCATGTGGATCGACGTAGCGCCACGCTGTGTTAGGCGCCCTAGCATGAATGTAGAGCTCCCGCGTAGGATTGATGTCCTCATGTAGCAGGCATGGGGGTCGACGTAGCGCCGCACTGTGGTAGGCGTCCTAGCATGAATGTAGAGCTCCCGCGTGGGGTCGATATCCTCATGTGGTAGGCATGGGGTCGACGTAGTGCCATACTGTGGTAAGCGTCCTAGCATGAATGTAGAGCTCCCGCGTGGGGTCGATATCCTCATGTGGTAGGCATAGTGGTCGACATAGTGCCGCGCTGTGGTAGGGTAGCATAGTGGTCTATGTCCTCATGTGGTAGGCATGGGGTCGATGTAGCGCCGCGCAATGGTAGGCGCCCTAGCATGAATGAAGAGCTCTCGCGTAGGGTCAATGTCCTCATGTGGTAGGCATGGGGGTCGACGTAGCGTCACACTGTGGTAGGCGTCCTAGCATAAATGTAAAGCTCACGCATGGCGTCAACATCCTCATGTGGTAGGCATGGGGTCGACGTAGCGCCGCGCTGTGGTAGGCGTCCTAGCATGAATGTAGAGCTCCCGCGTGGGATCGACGTCCTCATGTGGTAGGCATGTGGGTCGACGTAGCGTCGCTCTATGGTAGGCGCCATAGCATGAATGTAGAGCTCCCGCATAGGGTTGATGTTCTCATGTGGTAGGCATAGGGGTCAGCGTAGCGTCACGCTGTGGTAGGCATCCTAGCATGAATGTAGAGCTCCTGCGTGGGGTCGATATCCTAATGTGGTAGGCATGGGGTCGAAGTAGTGTCGCACTGTGGTAGGCATCCTAGCATGAATGTAGAGCTCCCGCGTGGGGTCGATATCCTCATGTGGTAGGCATGGGGGTCGACATAGTGCCGCGCTGTGGTAGGGTAGCATAGTGGTGGACAGTCCGACCACGTAGTGATAGACAATCACTAGTGTCGTCCATACCATTAGCCTTTCTACCTCTTGTCGATTCTTAATGATGAGAGGTAGCATCTTTATCCTTTCACGAATTTTTTTTTCTGGGTCGACCGTCGACCAATACACTGGTTGATTTTTTTTTTTTTTGCAGTAGACCGTCGATCAGCGATGGTCGACTAGCACTGAATTTTGCCTTAACCAATTTTTTGGTTTTGAAGGCGTTTCGCCTAGCTCCTAGGGCCATGTCGGCGATAGAGTGTAAGGTCTAGTGGTTTGGGGCTTTCACCAATTTTTTGGTTTTGAAGGCATTTCGCCTGGCCCCTTGGGCCATGTCGGCCATAGAGCGCAAGGTACAGCGGTTTAGTGTCTTAACAATTATTTGGTTTTGAAGGCGTTTCGCCTAGCCCCTATGACCATTTCGACGGTAGAGTGTAAGATCTAGCGGTTTAGGGCCTTCACCAATTTTTTGGTTTTGAAGGTAACGCTTGGCCCCTAGGGGCTATGTCAGCCGTAGAGCGCAGGGTGCAGCGGTTTAGTACCTTAACCAATCTTTTGGTTTTTTTAATCTCCACCCAGCCCCTTGGGTTTGCGTCGAACGTAGATTTTGTGCTTTAGCCAATTTTTCGGTTTTGAAGGCTTTCTGCCTAGCTTCTGGGGCCATGCTGACCAGAAAGGCAAGGTCTGACGATTTAGGGCCTTGACCACATTTTTTATTATGAAGGCTCTCTGTCTAGTCCCTAGGGTCATGTTGACCATAGAGATGGGGTTCGACGATTTAGGGCCTTCACCAAGTTTTTGGTTATGAAGGCTCTCCGCCTAGCCCCTCGAGCTATGTCGACGGTAGAGCTCAGATTGCAGCAATTTAGTGCCTTAACCAATTTTTTGGTTTTCGCGGCTCTCTGCTAGGACCTTAGAGTGTTGTCGAGTTTGTATAACCAAATTATTGGTTTTGTCGATTCTCGCATAGCCCCTTGGGTTGCATTGAGCGTAGAGCGCGGGTTTAGTGATTTAGGGTCTTAGCCAATTTTTGGCTTAGGAGGCTCTCCACTAGACCGCAGAGTCTCGTAAGTTTGTATAACCAAATTATTGGTTTTGTCGATCCTCGCCTAGCTCCTTGGGCTTCGTTGAGCATAGAGCGCAGGTATAGTGATTTAGGGTCGTAGCCAATTTTTAGCTTTGGGGGCTCTCTACTAGACCGCAGGGTGCTGTGAGTTTGTCACAACCAAATTAGTGGTTTTGTCGATCTTTGCTTAGCCCATTGGGCTTCGTCAAGCACAGAGCGCGGGTCAAGTAATTAAAGGCCATAGCCAATTTTTGGCTTTGGGGACCCTCCACTAGATAGTAGGCACCATGAGTTTTTATAACCAAATTATTGGTCTTGTCGCTTGCCCGCTATGTGTCGAGCAATCTTCAGTTGTTGAATGGAGGGTCCGGTGATTTTGAGCCTTAACCATATTTGGTTTTGAAAACTCACTACCAGCCTTTATGGCGAGTTCGGGCTAGCTAATTCTTTGACTTTGTTGTTCACCGCCATACGTCGAGCTATGTTGGGCTGTCGAAAGCAGGGTCTGGTGATTTTGAGCCTTAACCATTTTTGGTTTTTAGAACTCACCACCAGCTCTTAAGGCGATTTTGAGCCAGCCAATTTTTTGACTTTGTTGCTCACCATCGGGCGTCGAGCTACGTTGGGTTGTCGAAAGCAGGGTCTAGTGATTTTGAGCTTTAACCATTTTTTATTTTTAGAACTCACCACCAGCCCTTGGGGCGATTTTGAGGCCGCCAATTTTTTGACTTTGTTGTTTACTGCCGAACGTCGAGCAATTCTGGGTGATTTCAATCAATCATAAAACATAACCTCATAGTAGAATTATTGTTAAGATTTGGGGACTTAGTAGGAGCACTAGGACGTCCCAATTAGGCCAACCCTTCCTTAGTGCCCTCATCATCTACTGCTTTACAGACTTTTCATTAAATAATTTTCAATCAAGTTTGCATGCAAGCATCATCATGCTACTCGAAATCCTTGCTCGTTGGTCTAATGATAATACTTCTTGAGGTGCTAAGTGTTCCACGACCTGCTTGGTGGGTTCTTTTTCAAGTCCTTTGGGCTATAAGCCCCCCTTTCCAAGATTTGGATCAATCCTTCATATATCTCTTGGGCACCACACAAAAATATCCAAATTGCTAGACAGACACTTCGTCGATTCTTCTTTTTCCTTTGGCCCTAAGTTTGCCTCAGGTTGGGAAACTTGCGAAATCGTTGACCCTGAAGCCCCCTGTCTCTCGTTGTTGGCTAAGTGACGGGTGGGGCTTTTGTTTGCACTATCGGTGGTGACTGCTCCTGCGCGGGTACTGGGGTATTTCATGTCTGACTCTGCAAAAAGGTCATCATGGCCACCAATTGTGTTTCCAAGGTATTAAATTGGCCTTGCGTTACACACTGCGGTGGCGGTGGCGGGTCATGTCCTTTTGCGACTGATTCCGACTTCGTCTTCGCCATCTTCCCAACTAAGTGCGTATCACTCATTGTTCGTCTTCTTGACATATCTTTTCTGTTCAGTGGATTTCCCACAGACGACACCAATGAAATGGTTGTGAAACAAACCTCCGTGCTCTCCTTGGTGGCGTAAGGTGGCGTGAGGTGGTTCTACTATTTCGATGAGCAAAAATTACCTGCAAAGTAAGGGGCAGGGCTTTCTCCCCTGTTCTACCTCCGGAGTTAGAAATATGGACTTAGGAAGGAAACGCTTAAATGAGTTTTCAGATAGCAAAAATTCACCAAATTATACTTGACCCGCCTTAGGGGTATTTATAGGTGACTGGAGCCACGTAACCGCTGGACGGTTGCAATACTACGTGTCACACGTCGTGCTCCCACTTTCTCCACGTTTTGAGAAGGTGGCTACTATCCATCCAGTGGTTGATTGTGTAGAACCCCGATTTATTTTAGACACCTTAGTGGCACTAAGACATGAATATTGGGTGGATAAAGTATACTTCAGATTTTTTAGTCTCATTTGAGACCCATTTTTGAAATAGAAAACATTCAAATTGGAAACTAATATCTGAAGAAAAGTTGTAGCTCTTTGAGTTAGCTTTCCTACTTACTTTGAATAACCTCAATCGGATATCGGGAGAAAACGTTATGATCGAAATACTGAAGGCTGTGAAGCATCAACCAAAGTACGCAGAATGTGAAAAGCCATGGAATTTAACACACGATTTTCTAGCATGTTAATATCTTAAAACTCCCACATAATGGCACCCCATGTTCTCTCATCTTAAATGAGAGTTTGTCCCTTCATATTCCTTAAGCTATGAGAAATGCAGCTATAAATATACCCCATTTCACACTCATTCCTCACACCAAAAACAAATGCTTCTAAGCATAAAAGAGAGAGTTTTCAAGAGAGAAAAGAGAGGGAGAAAAGCTAGTTTTTCCTAGGAGTTTTGGTGTTGTCAAGAAGTGATTTTCAAGCTTGAATTCTCAAAGGTTTTCAAACATCAAAGGAGTGCATTTTTCAACAAGTTTCAAAGTATCAATCAAGATAGGTGGAGGTGCAAAGTTGTTGATTCGTGTTAGGTGGTATATTTCTTACAAATGATGTTTTCATGTCAAATGGTGCCTTCGGGTACGACATGATCTATGTTAATGTTTGTATGTCAAATGGTACCTTCGGTACGACATACCCTTCCATGTCAAATGGTGCATTCGGGTACGGCATGAATGTCCGGTCGAGGCGTCGTGTTAAGTCATAACTCTACGTGATTAGGATTTTATCGAAAATCCTCTATGGAAAGGTTCTAAAGTTACAAGTTTTGAAATGTATAGCTTAATCACGAATGCACCAATGACATCTATTGAGTTTTCAACTCACGGGTTTAATCCCTTCTTTACAGATTAAAAGATTGCTACATTGGACATAGATGAAGGAGAAGATGGAGAATGATGCAACGAGCCCATGGAAACCGGTGAACAAGTTATTTAGGTTTATGAAATGTTTCCAATGTTATGTTTTTAAAATGTTTTGAATAATGCTGAATGCGAGAACATGATATATCTTTTCCAAATAAATTATATTTCGAAGGTTTAGAAAATTATTCAGTGTTTTGTTTAAAGTATTTGAGGTATTGTTTTTATATTATCATTGTGAGATTTAAGCTTCCGCTAAGAGAACGTGTATACTTGTTACTGAACTACCGGTTAATGAAGTAAAGTAAATAACGTTCCGGTCCACTAGGGGTCGGGGCGTTACAGCGTGGTATTAGAGCAAAAGTTTAGCCGGTTCTGTAGACCAAGTATTTTTTTTAAAAAAAAATGAAAATAAAAAGTCTAAGGTACTTCATGACATCGTGCATCAATCCATCAATCTCATCCTACGGCCCAGGTATATTTAAAAGTTTATGTTTATGGAACGTTTATGCTTATGTGATGCTTTGTTATGTTATGGCGTATTTTGAAATTATTTTTCAAGTATGTGTTAAAAATCAAGGATGTACTATATAAAAAATATGTTATGGACTTGGGCTAGTAATTAAGGGCAAAATAATTGTACGATATGACATGAAAATGCGTAATTGGGCTTTATATAGCAGATATGATTAGGACTTATCAAACTGCTAGAAAGACCACAGCTTGTGAAACTGCTAGGGCTTATAAAGCAACATTGAAACTAAGAACTGCTATTCAATCTTACCAAAACTATATGACTGATCCACTCCGTCTACTCGACGAACACATATATGACATCTATGAGAGATGCATGGTAGCGGTGAACGCTGGAATGGAGATCACGCATGCTGAGGCTATAGATAACCTGATACACTCTCTCCCACCTCAATGGGGAGATATGTGAGTCATAGTTAGGGATACAATGCTAGAGGAGCACTCAAATTTATTCGAGTTTGAAGTATATTGTCATTCACTCCTAGACCTATGGAGGGAAAACTTAGAACCTCAACCGGAGGTAGTAATTGAACTCGATGAAGAGGAAGAGCCTGAAGAAGTGAATGATTCTGAGCCCGAGCCATAGGTTGAGATGGACATAGAGTCCGGACCTGAGGCGGAAGACTCCTCTGGAGATGAGGCTCCACCAAAGAAGATCTGTAGAACTTATAAGGATTAGATTTAAATCCTTGTAATAGTTTCCTTATGTCAAGAAATAAAAATTTATCTTCTTTGTTGGTATTTGAAATGTGAAACTAATAAAAAAACCATATGTTTTGTCTAAAGGAAAATGGCCCACGCAAACCAAGCCAACTTGATAAGAGATCTCCTCCGAGCGGTTCAAGATCTTGGTAGGCAGAACCCAAACCAAGCTCAACCCCTACCATTAGCTCCTAATGCTCTTCCAACCCATGCTTAAGTGGTCGACCAATTTCGAAGGCACAAGTCTCCTACTTTCAATGGAGCAACTGATCCACTTGCAACCGAAGAATGGCTTCGCAAGTTGGAGAGAATATTTCGATTAATAGGGTGTGCGGACGCCCAAAAGGTCTAGTGCGCTGAGTTCATGTTCTCCGGTGATGCAAGTCACTGGTGGGACTCGATGTCAAGGACGAGGACCCCAGAGCAAAAAGCGGCATTGACTTGGGAGCCGTTTAAAGATGAAGTAATGGATAAGTACTTCCCACAATCTTTGAGGGATCACAAAGAAGGTGAATTGGTGAATTCCTCCAACTCAAGCAAATGACTATATCCCTGACTGAGTATGAAAGGAAGTTCGATCAACTTTCAAGGTATGCTCCACATCTGGTGGATACGGAGGACAAGAAAGTCAAGAGGTTTGAACAAGGGTTGAACCTAGATATAAGCATGATACTTATGTCCCATCATTTAGCCTCCTACCGTGAAATGTTGGAAAGAGCTCATGCCATCTGGTATCAGAAGACTAACGCCGAGCAATATAGTCAACTGGTCAAGCAACCGGACAGTAGTTATATGCGTAAAAGGAAGTGGAATGGCCAGGACAAGGGAAAGGGAAAGTGGCGACACAAGAAAGCTAATGGCGGACCCAATGCCAACAGGAGCATTGTGCCAGTTATAGGGCCATGTCCTACGTGTGGAAAGACTCATCGTGGTTTGTGTTTGCAAGGGAAGAATGCCTGTTTCCGATGTGGTAAGCCAGGGCATATTTCGAGGGATTGTACCACATTTGTCCCAAAGAAGGATGATAACAATGTCCAGAGCCAGAAGGGAAAAGCATGAGTTTTTACATTGACTCAGAAATATGCAGAAGAAAACTCGAACGTCATAGAGGTATACTATTGATAGCCAATATGCCTACTTATGTATTATTTGATTCAGGAGCTACACACTCATTTGTATCAACAACTTTTATGGCTAAATCTAGTATTACCTATGACAAGTCGGAAGGAACATTAGAAGTTAGCATTCCTACAGGCAACCCTTTGAGTACTGATAGAATAGCCAAATCAGTAAGTATCAAAGTTGAGGGAAAACCATTGGAAGCTAACCTATTCATGATAGAGATGAATGATTTTGATGTAATACTAGGCATGGATTGGTTGGGTTGTAATTACGTCACCATCCAATGTAAGGAAAAAGAGGTAGTAATTCTGAAACTAGGAGAGAAACCATTTTCTTTCTTTGAAATGACAATGAAACCTCTTATTCGACTAGTATCGGCTTTGCAAGCTAGGAAGATGTTGAACAAAGGAACTTGTCAAGGATACCTAGTAAGTATCTTAAGAGAGAAACAAAAGACGATGAGGGTTGAAGACGTACCAATAGTATGGGAGTTTGTAGATGTGTTTCCAGAAGATCTATCGGGCATTTCGCCAGATAGACAAGTGGAATTCACCATAGAGCTAATTCTCGGAGCGGCACCAGTATCTAAGGCCCCATACCGAATGGCTCCGAAGGAACTACAAGAGTTAAAGAAGCAGTTGCAAGAACTCTTAGATATGGGCTTTATACGGCCAAGCGTATCTCCATGGGGTGCATCGGTGTTGTTTGTGTAGAAAAAAGATGGAAATATGAGAATGTGCATCGATTATAGAGAGTTAAATCGACTAACCATCAAGAATAAGTACCCACTCCTGAGAATCGATGATCTGTTAGATCAGTTGAAAGGAGCTAAGGTGTTTTCCAAGATCAACTTACGATCAGGATACCACCAATTGAAAGTAGAGTCAAAGAATATACCCAGGACAGCTTTCAGAACTCGTTATGGACACTACGAGTTTACGGTGTGCCGTTTGGTTTAACCAACGCACCTGCAGTGTTCATGGACCTGATGAATCGTGTATTTCATCAGTACTTGGATAAGTTTGTCATCGTCTTCATTGATGACATTTTGATATATTCCAAGAGTAAGGAACAACATGAAGAGCACCTAAGAATAACCCTAGAGGTATTACGCAAAGAGCACATATACGCCAAATTCAAGAAGTGCAAGTTTTGGCTTGAACGAGTTGGATTTCTTGGACATGTAGTCACGACCCAAGGAATTGAAATAGATCCAGCAAAGGTAGAAGCAGTAACCAACTGGAAAGAACCAACTAATGCTGGTGAAATCCGAAGTTTTCTAGGTTTGGCTGGGTATTATCAAAGGTTATAGATGGATTTTCTAAGTTAGCTGGACCAATGATGCAATTGACAAGGAAAGGAGTAAAGTTTCAATGGATGGATAAATGCGAACAAAGTTTTCACGAACTTAAACAGAGGTTGATATAAACACTTGTGTTAACAATACTTGTAGGAACAGAATGGTTTGTTATATACAGTGACGTATCCAAGCAAAGATTGGGATGTGTGCTGATGCAGAATGGAAAAGTGATAGCCTATGCTTCAAGACAATCAATTACGCTAGGGAGCCAGGTTTAATGCCAAGCCCCCTAGCCAGGGGGCGCATTTGGCGCCCCTATTGGAGGGGGGCTGTTTTGAATAGGGAGCGCATTGGCACTTGGCCTGGCATTGAGCCGGGCCAAGTGCCATTTTCCCAAGACAATTGAGGAAACATGAGCAGAACTACCCGACGTATGATTTGGAACTTGAGTGGTGGTACACGCCTTGAAGATATGGCGACACTACTTGTATGGAGGGAAGTGTGACATTTACACCGATCATAAGAGTCTCAAATATTTTTTCACACAGAAGGAATTGAACATGAGACAGAGACGGTGGTTGGATTTGGTAAAAGATTATGATTGTACTATTCATTACCATCCGGGTAAGGCCAATGTGGTTACCGATGCCCTAAGTAGAAAGTCAATAGGATAGTTGGCATCAATATTCACTACTCAGATGGAGTTGATCAAAGACTTGAGAAGTCTACGAATCTAAGTAGTTACCATACCGGAGCAAGCTACTGCTCAGTCGACAACTTTGGTAGTTCGACGTACTCGTAGAGAGCGGATCATTGAAGCACAAAGTGAAGACCCATTCCTACAAAAGATCAAGAACGAGGTTGGTACTGATAAAAGAAGAGATTTTGGAATATCTTAGGATCAGGTACTAATGTTTAAAGGAAGGATTTATGTGCCTAAGAATGAAGCTCTAAGGAATGTTATACTGGAAGAAGCTCATTCCACCCCGTACACTGCACATCCCGGTGGTATGAAAATGTATCGAGATCTTCGAGATACGTTTTGGTGGAGGAATATGAAAAGGAGCATAGGACTATTTGTGGAAAAGTGCATAGTTTTCCAACAAGTTAAGGCGGAACATCAAAGACCGGCTGGATTGTTAAATCCACTGGACATACCCGAATGGAAGTGGGAGAACATAGCAATGGATTTCGTAGTAGGTTTTCAGAAGTCAGCAAGAGGACACAATGTCATATGGGTAATAGTAGATCGACTAACAAAGTCAGCTTATTTTCTGCCAATGAAAATGACATTCAGTCTAGACCAATTGGCACAGTTGTACATTAAGGAGGTTGTGAGATTACATGGCATACCTATGTCCATTGTATCTGATAGAGATCCAAGATTTACATAAAAATTTTGGAAAAGTTTACAAGGAGCTATGGGAACGAAGTTAAACTTTAGTACGGCATATCATCCTCAGTCCGATGGTCAGTCAGAAAGGACCATCCAAATTTTGGAAGATATGTTAAGAGCATGTGTTTTGGATCTAGGTGGAAGCTGGAAATCATATCTACCGTTGGTAGAATTTGTATTTAACAATAGCTTCCAAGTAACCATTGGAATGGCACCATATGAAGCTCTCTACGGTAGGACATGTAGATTACCTGTACATTAGGATGAAGTTGGAAAAAAGAGAGTTTTGGGACCAGAAATCGTTGAAAGGACAGTCGAGGCAGTTGACAAGATCCGTGCTAGTATAAAGGCAGCACAGGATAGACAGAAAAGCTATGCCGATACAAGAAGAAGGGACTTGGAATTCCAAGTTGGAGAAAACGTTTTCTAAAGGTGGCACCAATGAAGGGAGTGCTTAGATTCGGCAAGAAAGGAAAACTACGACCTTGCTATATCGGACCTTTCGAAGTACTTGACAAGGTTGGAAATGTGGCTTATCGATTGGCGTTTCCGTCGGAACTATCGACGGTGCATAACGTGTTCCACATATCGATGATCAAGAAGTACATACATGATCCTAAGCATAGTAAACTATCAATCCTTGGAAGTGCAAAAGGACTTTTCTTATGAGGAGTTACCGATTCAGATACTGGATCGAAAGGTACATAAATTACGGAACAAAGAAGTTCATCTGGTCAAGGTAAAATGGAATAATCACGGAGTAAAAGAAGCCACCTAGGAAAGAGAAGAAGAAGCTAAAGTCAAGTATCCAACAATATTTGCCCAATCACAAGATAAATTTCGAGGACGAAATTTTATTTAAGGTGTGGAGGATGCAGAACCCCGATTTATTTTAGACACTTTAGTGGCACTAAGACATGAATATTGGGTGGATAAAGTATACATGAAATTTTTTAGTCTCATTTGAGACCCATTTTTGACATCGAAACCATTCGAATTCGAAAATGATATATGAAGAAAAGTTGTAGCTCTTTGAGTTAGCTTTCCAACGTACTTTGAATCACCTCAATCGGATATCGAGAGAAAACGTTATGATCGATATACTGAAAGCTATGCAACATCAATCAAAGTACGCGGAATGTGAAAAGCCATGGAATTTAACACACGATTTTCTAGCATGTTAATGTCTTAAAACTCCCACATAATGGCACCCCATGTTCTCTCATCTTAAATGAGAGTTTGACCCTTCATATTCCTTAAGCTATGAGAAATGCACCTATAAATAGACCCCATTTCACACTCATTTTCCTCACACCAAAAACAAAAGCTTCTAAGCATAAAAGAGAGAGTTTTCAAGAGAGGAAAGAGAGGGAGAAAAGCTAGTTTTTCCTAGGAGTTTTGCTGTTGTCAAGAAGTGTTTTCCAAGCTTGAATTCTCAAAGGTTTTCAAACATCAAAAGAGTGCACTTTTCAACAAGTTGCAAAGTATCAATCAAGGTAGGTGGAGGTGCAAAGTTGTTGATTTGTGTTAGGTGGTATATTTCTTACAAATGATGTTTCCATGTCAAATGGTGCCTTCGGGTAGGCATGATCTATGTTAATGTTTGTATGTCAAATGGTACCTTCGGTACGGCATACCCTTCCATGTCAAATGGTGCCTTCGGGTACGGCATGAATGTCCTGTCGAGGCGTCGTGTTAAGTCATGACTCTACGTGATTAGGATTCTACCGGAAATCCTCTATGAAAATGTTTTAAAGTTACAAGTTTTGAAATGTATAGCTTAATCACGAATGCACCAATGACATCTATTGAGTTTTCAACTCACAGGTTTAATCCCTTCTTCACAGATTGAAAGATTGCTACCTTGAGCATGGATGAAGGAGAAGATGGAGAGTGATGCAACGAGACCATGGAAATCGGTGAACAAGTTATTTAGGTTTATGAAATGTTTTCAATGTTTTGTTTTTCAAATGTTTTGAATAACACTGAATGCGAGAACACGATATATCTTTTCCAAATAAATTACATTTCGAAGGTTTAGAAAATTATTCAGTGTTTTGTTTAAAGTATTTGAGATATTGTTTTTATATTATCATTGTGAGATTTAAGCTTCCACTAAGAGAACGTGTATACCTGTTACTGAACTACCGGTTAATGAAGTAAAGTAGCGTTTCAGTCTACTAGGGGTCGGGGCGTTGCAGGTTGTCTTTGTGATAACCAGTAGACGACATCTATCTAATTCGGTAATCTGTCGTGACTAAGTGTTATAGAGCGTCTCGTAGTGGTAGGCGGCCTACATGAACATAGAGCTCCCGCGTGGGGTCGATTTCCTCATGTGGTAGGCATGTGGGTCAACGTAGAGCCATGCTATGGTAGGCGTCCTAGCATGAATGTAGAGTTCCCACGTGGGATCGACGTCCTCATGTAGTAGGCATGTAGGTCAACGTAGCGCCGCGCTGTGGTAGGCACCCTAGCATGAATGTAGAGCTCCCGCGTGGGGTCGATATCCTCATGTTGTAGGTATGGAGGTCGATGTAGCGCCGCGCTGTGGTAGGCATCCTAGCATGAATGTAGAGCTCCCGCGTGGGGTCAACGTCCTCATGTGGTTGGCATGGGGGTCGACATAGCGCCGCGCTGTGGTAGGCGTCCTAGCATGAATGTAGAGCTCCCGTGTGGGGTCGATGTCCTCTTGTGGTAGGCATGGGGGTCAACGGAGCACCGCGCTGTGGTAGGGTAGCATAGTGGTAGAGTGCTCATAGGGGTGGACAGTCCGACCACGTAGTGGTAGACAATCACTAGTGCCATCCAATATCAAAGATGTTTACTAAGATTGAGAAAGCACACAACGAATGACTTCAGCACGTGTCCAAGCTGTTAAATTATAGTAACTGTTTGCTTTGGGAGAACATGTGTTCTTCTTATCCTTCACTGATTCTTTCGAGTTCTCATGATTCTAAATTAAGACATCTTCTTTAATAAATATCAGGATTCAACTTAAATATATCATAATGTGTATACTGAAAAATATGACTGTGTTTTATGTGATAAAGATCTATTGATGACAAGAATGAAGAAATTGTATATGTTGATTATTACATTTAGAAGAAAATGATGTTTGAAGTCTTAGCGCATTTGAGGAAATTAACATTTATGGTATTTGAGAATTTATGAGATATATGATAATAAAAAAATGGAAATGCAATTTATGAGATATATGATAATGTGAATACGACGTTATATAGATTTCACAAAGACGGAAGAGAAACACAATTTCTAAGATTGGGAATTAAGCACACATAGTGTAACGACTTGGGCACGTGTCCCAGTCATTTAAATCATGGTAACTATTCGCTTTGGAAGAAAATGTGTTCTTCTTATCCTTCCTGGATTTCTTTCAAGTTCCTCATGATTCGAAATTAAAACTTCTACTTTAATTGGTACTAGGAGTCAACTTAGACTTTCACAAGACACATATTTTGAGTTGAATCTTGAGGACGCAAAAGAAATTCTTGAAGAATATGCAAACAGGTTATACCATATTGTGGTTAACGATTAACAAGTTATATGATTTGTTGTCGAAAGTAATAATGTGATGACATATTTGTATTGTGAATTGATTCAATATTCTTATTACCATTGTTGAGATTATTGTTGTAAATTTTATTTCGCAAGTTGACGGATTGTGAACAAATAATATAATGACAAATAGAGTGTCATACTCACAAAAAGTGTCAGTAGACATGCCTTCATGCCAAATAAACAAACAAGAGAAATTAGTTGTGAATTTCATAGCCAAAAATAAAATAAACAATAATTCAAATCCTACGTAAAGTAATAAACTCAACTTATATACTTTATTCCCCGACAACGACGTCAAAAAAAGATCGATTGATTTTCACAAACCTACGAGATTGTTGACAAGTAATAGTTGTGATGAGATAGAGTATCATCCCAGAAAAAATAAATTTCAGTTTAAGTTTACTTGCTTTATATTTAATGCAAAGTATGTAACACAAAGGAGATGATTTAGAATTATGTAAAACTTGGATTTGTATGAATGAATGTATGATTATATTGGATTTCAAATCCGCCTATCGTTATCTACTTTAATTCTTGACTATGCAATATAATCCCTTTCATGCATTCTAAACAATTGATAAAATTATGATATATAATTTTCTTTTTAAGATTAATTAAATCTATACTAATCACGACTCGATCATATTCCTAGTTCAAATTCAAGTGATTATACACATTAAATTATATGATTATCAATATAATTGCACTCGCGATATTGTTATTCCTGACATTTATTGTCAACATGTTAACATTATCGCGTTCTAAATTTATTGTGAACTTTACAACACTACAACAATCAGCCAATTATATATTTGTTAGCTATGCAATTAAATAACGCAATGATAATGCAAAATTAATCAAGAAACGCAAGAATTATTTAAACTATCGGTATTGAATTAAAATAAATAAGCAATATGGTTCATCTCATCCAATACAAAAAGGATATAGCCCTGCATGATTTTATGTAAATTCCAAGAATAATTAGTATTGAATTAAAATAAATAAGCAATATGGTTCATCTCATTCAATACAAAAATGATATAGCCCGACATGATTTTATGTAAATTACAAGAATAATAATGGAAAATCATCACCCGAATCATGAAATAATGCAAAATATATTAAATTTCAATTCCAAGATTGCAATTTTCAAATTTTTGATGTAATTGGCTTTTAATTCTTACTAGGGTTTGATCTTCTTTCCCAAAAGTAGTGAATTTACCTCTTATTCTTGGTGAGTTTGATAATATGAATGTGTATGAAGTCACTCACAACGGAGAAATGGACCCGTCCCAATTCAAGGAAAAAGTTGATAGTCTATATGGCAAAACAATTCACTCACCCTGGGAGCATCAAGTATTAAGAAGCTAGATAGAATTCCCAATGTTTAATATTTATAGGAGCCAAAAATGGGGTAAAAATTGCATCCAAATCTCAACTATAGAAGAGTTTCAATTAAATCGAGTTTTATGGCCATAGGTCTATGAAATTATATCTCGCATGTGCCGGCATTTGAGCTGCACGCACGTCGCGTCTACCTTTTGTTCACAATTAGTTTTTTAACAAGTTGGTGCAGGCGCACCAACTATCTGCTTGCACACGCTAGCTTTCAAGTTTCTGTTTTTGTTCAATTTAGTCCCCACTTTTTCTTCTAATATGCATTTTGAATCCTTTCTTAGTATGATTTTGATCCTTCATCTTTCAATTTCATTCAATTGGATCCAAGCATCCTCCAATTGTCAATTCAACAATATAAAGTTTGCAATTTAGTCCTCAAACTTTGGATTACGTTTATTTTCGTCCTTTTTTGTTCTTTTGTCCAATTCAACCAATTTGCCTCGAGTTTTACTTAACAAATAAAATTAATACATTATTATACTATAATTCATCTAAATCAACAGTACATACCCCAGTTTCATAGTCCACATATATGTACAAAGACACTTATCATAAAGAACTAGTCTTATCCTGATAAAAGTATTTGTTAAAGAAAGCTTGTGTCATCTGATTTCGTTATCCTATTAATCATGGTCTTAGTGAGTACAGCTAGCTCTTTTTCCATCCTATAAAGAGAAAGGAAAGAACTTAAGTCTTACATTATCTCTAATAGGATGACTATGAAAAGTCATAACTACTTCCTCAAATTACCTAATGTGCATATAAGAGTTTTCATTTTATGAACCGTGAAAGATGAGAAGTAATTGTATATCGTCCCTGGTTTAAAATCAAGTCTAGGAGTGTATGCTAGAAACATAATGCATGATGGTGTGACTGTGCATGCAGGGTGGAGGTAATCTTGAAGAGTTCTATTGGGCTAATCTTCGTGCTCACTCCTTCTTCTTCTTCTTCTTCTTTTGTTTGTTTTTGTTTTTGTTTTTGTTTTTTGTTTTTGACTCCGTGGAATGCCAAATAAGGATTAAAAGAAAATAATTCTTACTTTAACACAGACTTAGAATTAAGGTCCTGTTTGATTCTCATTTTAATTCTCATTCTCATTCTTCTACTCATTTTCAACCACACATTCTTCAATAAAATAATATTTTCTGTCCCATCAATAACTTTTTCTTCTTTTTCAACCACACATTTCCCATCATATCACTCTTTCAAAATTCATTTTTCCCAAATACTGCCTATCAAACACACTCTAAATCTATCTTAAAGCGTCTCTATATATGTGAAAGCACAAACAATTAAGCTGAAGATACAATAAAATGAAGCTAAAATGATTAAAACCTGAAAAAAACAAAATTCAAGAGTTCATAATGATTAAAAGAGAGAGCGAAGTTACCGCCTTTACGAGTTGTTGAAGTATATTACGCCTTGAAGAGCTACTTGTACTGTATCCCTAGTAACGGTACCAAAATTTGATTATGCTTAAACTACTACGTGGTGTTATAGTATAGTTCAGAGTATGATTCCACAGGGAGTTGGTAGAAACAAAAGAAAAGATCAAATCTGTATAAACTGTAATTAAAGTGATATTAGCAAAATGATCAAAATGTAGTAAAGCTTCGGGTTTCAATCAACTGGATTCAACACTAAAACTTTTTCAATCCAACTATAAACACATTTAAGGATAATAACACCAAATTTTCCAACTGGAAGATATGACAATTTTTCAAAAGTAATTCTAGGATCTGTTCCATCTTACAATCCACAATTTTCATCTACAAAAATTAGTTCAAAAGCAATAATGTAACAAAGAAGACATCTATTGCATGAAAAATAGGGAACCATATATTCATCATTCTATAGTGTTTAAGTCATGACCATATATTCATCATTCTACAGCTCAACAAAATCAAACCAGCAAGATTTAACAAATTATCTCAAACTATTATATCCAAATCAGATATGGAATATCATCCTAAAATCATAAACAAATACACTTCATATGTAAATTAAAATATAGTCAAAACATTTTCACCAATCAAGTAATATAATGGATCTATGAGTCCGAGCTATCTTTCTCACGAGGACTATAATTTAATTATTATTTTACTGTTTCTAACTCCTAATTGACTAAAAACTATAGTTTGGTGATTGATTATCTAAATTCTCCTAGTTAAACTAAATTTATGAAAATCACATAGTCAAATTAAATTTGGGTTTTTAATGTATAAATGTCGATGTTAGGACATAAAATTTCATCTATGGCTCCCCTTTAATTCGCTAATGAAGATTCTTTACTTGATGTCACGTTTGGTCAAAATTTTCAAAAATATTCAATTTACCTCTCTCAAGTTCAAATTGATTAAATTTAACTAAGTCTATATTTGGTGGGGATTAAAATAAGATTTTGATAAAGATTAATAAATGTGTGGTTGAAAATTTGTGGGACTCATGAAATATGTTGTTAAAAATCATTGTTGATTTTGACTTAGATTACAAAATCTGGATTTTAATCTAAGTCAAAGACAACAATGAATTAAAATTTGGATTTTAATCCATGCCAAATATGAGCTCAAGTCAATTATATATCTTTATGTGAATTCAAATATACCTTAATTAAATACCTTACAGCTTTAAGAATCCATGAAACGACAGTACTATTTAGGAAAGGTATAAATACACTTTTATTCTAATTATTGGATTTTTATTATGTAGTATAAATCTATAATTTGCCTCTCAATTCATTATAGACTCATAAGATCATCAAATTATTGGCTAAATAATTCAAAACATTAACTACCATAGATAAAATCAACACATAAATTTAACTATCAGAATATTGAAAATTAAATAAAATGATCATACATAGATTACATTGTTTATCCTAAATAATGATCTAGCTACTTCTACTAATGAAAGAAAAACAATAAAAAAAAGGTATAGAGTTCATAATCGATTTTGAAATATTAATGGTAGAAAGAAATGGATCTTACACTAAAAATCTTCTTCAATCTTAATAATCTATAGAACCTAACTTTTTACCTTTGATCTGGATGTCCTATAGATTTTTCCTCTCTAAAATTGTGTGCCTCGTATAAAAGAATAATGAAAAATATGTATAGAAATCAAGAAAAACTGTAAAAAATAAAAATAAAAATAAAAATCCTAAAAATATGTATAATGTAGGATTTGAGTCTAAATAGGAAATCAACAAAAGCTGGATTTTCTGTTAATGTAGAGTACTTTGGTCCTCCAAATTAAGTTCTTGTGCACTCCAGGTCCTCTTTATTTGTATGGAACGTACCCATCTTGAAGGCTTGATTATTTTGGTCCCGAATTCCTCAATTTTGTATAGCTTCAATTCAATTTCATCCAAACTTGTCCAATTCGGAGTTTAATTATAATTAACATAATTTAATCTAAATTAAGTAGATATTCGTTCAATATAATAATAAATCAATGAGAACATATGACCAAATAATCCCATAAAATGCACTTATCACTAGAAATCCAATCAAGCATCATTAAGTTACAAAAGTACATGATTGAATGTTGAGGGACATCACCCAAATTTTAATTGTGGAAAGAAAAAACGGAAACAATCTTAAACTCTTGAACTTTTTCAATGATTCTTGAACAATCTCCTTGTGCCTTCTTCTTCTTCACTCAAAATCCAATCAATAATCTTCAATTTGTGTATATGATTGTGTATTCTCGCATCTTTTTATTTTCTTTCTCCAAAATAAGTTAAAAACTAGCTTGAATTATATTCTAGGTAGATGTTGAATCAAATTAGGAAATAGAAATATTCAAGTCGGATTTCATCATGCGATCACAATGGTATCCTCTACTAAGATTTTCATGGTATCATGTTTTCATTTGCTGGAATTCATCTGGGCCACCTTATGATCACGAGACATTCCTTTTTATTCCTTCTTCATCTTGGTTCCCGAATTCCTTCTTAGGTTCAGTTTGAGTCCTCTTCTATCCATTCCTTGAGTAATTTACTAAGAGTCCGTTGGCTAAAGTTTACGAGAGCATCTGCAAGATTGATACATATACTCTAGGGTAAGTAATAGATTTGCTGGGTTATCTTCCCATATAGTATATTTTACTATGATAAAATAATATTTTATAATAAATAAATTGTGGTTTTCTTTAATTTTTTTTTTTTTTACATGTGAATTAAAGTGACTATGATCACTTGCGATATTATAAATTGAGTACTTCCATTGAGAAGTACATTGTGATACAATTTATATTTTGATCATAAATAATTTGCTAACAACCAATGTATAAGGGTTGTCAACTTGTATTGGAAGGTTGTAGTGTTGACCGATTCATTATTCGAATTTACGATTTGTCCTTATTATAGAAATATTTAAATGTTACACTAGTACACTTGGAATATATTGAACGAACCACATGTTGAGTTTAATTCTATAGCATAATTGTGCGTAGAATTAAATTTCACTTGATCATCGAGTATTTCATATAACTCTCTTGACAGTGTTATGTATATTATTTCGTTAATTTAACGATTCTTTGATTTACCAATGGATAAGATCAATTCAATCGATCAAATATCTCGGTGAGTTGAGAATTTGAGAACGAGCAAATAGATAACATGAATTCGTGTCGGGAACCGTTATCTTGAAAAACGGATAAAGTGACTACTTAAATATTTTATGTTGAATGGTTAAAATCTAAGCTTAGTATTTAGCTATTTCTAAACTTTAGCATCTATGATTAGTTCACATGATTATTGAAGAAAATTGTACTTAAGTTAAAGAGAATATTTAGAGGCAAAATGGTTGTTTATGATCGTACCTAATTATGGGATCTTGGACAGGACTAAAATAAATATACAACAGGTTAGAGAAATATATTGCAGATTTATTGATCTTATATATTTCGAAAGTTTATTTTTTTTCCTTCAGTGAAAAAATCAAAGACTAATATTTAGATTGGATGGTCTAAGATAGACTAGACAGTGTATAATTATTGGAGTTTGGATCTTATCATTTCCCTATGGTAGCTCTATATAAAGTATTAGGACTTAAATATAATTATTATGAATGGTTTTGGCTTGATTGTAACTGTAATTGAAGTTTTAGGACTACACATGTAATTAAATATAAAATAATTGGATTTGTACTTCAATTAAAAATCCTATTTGGATTTTAATTAAGATTCATATTTGAATGTGGAACTCTTATTGTATATGATTTGGAACTTATATATATATATATATATATATATATATATATATATATATATATATATATAGACTAGATGGAACTTAGGTCATCTCTAATGGAAACACTAAAAGACAAAACTACTCCAATATAACATCAAACTTTGCACCATTTTGGTGCAATGTGGTGCACAGTGATTAGTGTTGGTGCAACATTATTCACTTTGCACCATTTTGGTGCAAACCAGCAAAATGATTAGTATTGATGCAACACTATTCACTTTGCACCATTTTGCACCAAGTGGTCCAAAGTCAATTTTACCGTTTATTTTCATTTCTCAAATAAATTAATTAAGGGTATTTGTGTCATTTGTGTTATATATTTTTTAATACAATAAATTATTATTTAAAAATAAATTTTAAATCTAAAAAATAATATTTAATGAATTAATTAAAATAAGAGTACAATTTTTTTTTAAAAAAATAACAAACACAATTATTTAAAGTTAACACGAAATATATTACAACAACTACATACAAATTTCGAGAATAAAATTGCAAAAATATTTCGATTTTGTAATATCATAATATCCAAATTCGAAATGCATTGCACTATTTTTTAATGGCATGATTTAATATTTTCATTTTTTAGTGTTTCTACTAATTGTAATATATTTTTTTATATTTATTAATGAATTTAATCTTTTCCTTAATTTAATGTAATTTATTTATTTGTAAAATAAATAAATAAATAAATTATTAAGAATAAAAAAAGAGAAGAAAATGACTAAACACTGTTCATTTGGTGTAGGTTTTTGTGTAACGATCGGAGATGAATTTTTATTGTACAATATTGTGCAAATTTTGGTGCAGGGCTGGAGATGACCTTAGACATCCAACAAAACACAGCAATCATTTCATAGTATTCAAATTTGAAGAGAGAAAAAGAGATAAATTTATTATTTTCTTACTTGATTAATTTGTCCAATCCATTAATTTTATTGATTTAATTAAATGAAGATATCTACCCACCTGTGCAGTCTTGACTTTGGAGGATATAAAGATTTGTAGGTTTGGATCAACAAGTTCTTGAAATTACTAGAAGCTCGTGATTCAAAAAACTGGAAGTTCTTGATTTCGAATTAATTCAAGAATTAATCATCGAATCTAGATGATCTTGTTTCTTGAATTATTTTTATTTTATTTTTGGGTAATTTTACCTCCGAATTCCAACAATTGGTTTAGATCGTTCATGTAATTGTTATTTTTGAATCTTTATTGCATGTTCTAGTTGAGCGATGTCTAGGAATAATTTATGATATGTTGATGGAATGATTAAATTGTTTTAAACTATGATCTATAATTATTTTTTTGGTAGTTCTTGATGCAATTCTTTTTTCGAGTCTATAATAAGTTATGTGAATTACGACTCCATTATCTTGATTTATAATTATTTTGAAATTTGAGGCTCTTAACTTCAAGATCAAGTTGTAAAAATTTTGTAACTTGGAAAATCTTGTTCATTACTTGAAAATAAAAGATCGATCCACGAAGATCACAAGTTGGTAGTTCGCAAAAGCAGTAGAGTCAATGGCTTTAGTTATGTAAACATGGGCCACCATCAATAATGAATATTGAGAAAATTACCTGAAACCCTTCTTATCAAGATTAGATTTAAAAAACAAATGGGTGAAAGATTAAATTTCAATAATCAGGTGCTAATTAAGAATTATTAATTTAATAATTACAGAACCCCAATCCCACCCCATCCCAAATTGAATCCCACTCCCACTCCCACTCCCGCACCTAGATTTCTTCTTTATTTTTCCCTCTCTAGCTCTAATTACAGAAAACCACTCCACCCCAATTCCTTTTCTCCATTTTCTCTCTCTACGTGATTTCTGCCTTCTCTCACCTCTCTTCTCTTCCTCTCCTTTCCTTTCTCACATCTTCCTCTCTGTCCGCCATCGCTGTCGTCACCGGTGAAGACCAACGAAGTGCAGCTATGGCGATTTGTAGGTCTCACGTCTGTCCTTTCTCTCCTCTCCTCTTTTCCTCTGTCCGCGATCTTCTCGGATTTGGTGTTTCTCTAACAATTTGCTATGATAGATGGTTCGCGCGGTGGCGGCGGTTGTACGGTTCGATGATGGTGTGGTGGTGGTGCTGAGGTTGGGGACGCCTTTTCAGATCGTTCCTATGAGATATATATGTGGTTGGATGTGGTGGATTTGGTGGTATTGCAGGTGTTGGTGGTGGGTCAGCGGCGATGGACCTGTAGCAGTTCTTGTGTGTTGGTGGTGGTGCCGATTACTGTAGTGGCAGCACGCCGATCGGTGGTGGCTTTCTTTTTTTTTTGGCAAATGGTTGTTTGACAGTGGCTCTAGCGGTGGGTATATGATTGACGATGAGGCGCGGGGTCTGGTTTTTTGGTGGTTCGATGGTGATAGTAACCCCATGGTGGGTTTTATGTTAGTAGTGGTGCATTGGAGGTGATGGTGGTGGTGGATTACGATACTTGTATGTGGTGTGTGTAGATTTATTTGTGGTGATCCTATGCGACCGAATATGTGCTTGTTGTGACTATTTGTGACCAATTTTGTGTTGATTGTGATCGATTGTGACTTGAGATTGACCTAGTTACAGATGGTCACACTGAATATACATTTTGTCACAATTAGTCACAATTGGTCACAGTTAGTCACACCGAAGACAAAATTGGTTGTTGAAACAAAGTCAGTGAATTTGTCACATATAATACAGGTATGGTCACGGATAACACAGTTATAAATCTGATCTACTATGCATCACTACAACCATCACATTTTTAGGGAGATTTTTCTATTGGTGTCGCCAGAGTAGTGGTCGGAGTCGGAGTCGGAGTAATCGTCGGAGCAGTTTGTTGTAGTCGTCGGGGTTGTCAGAATTTTCGCCGAAGTAGTCGCCAAAGGTTGGTTGGTGTTGCCGGAGCAATCGCCGGAGGTGGATGGGGGTGGAGAGAGAAACATATGGGTTTGAATTTAAATTTTGGTGTGATAGGTGACTGGAGTGGGTTGGAAGTGGGGTGGGGTAAATAATTAATGTATATAATATTATAATTTAATATTTAATAAATTTATTTACTATCTGATTTTTGAAATAATTAGACAAGTTTGATAATTTTGAAAAGTAATTCTTAAATATAGGTTTTGTGTATTGTTCCCATGAATATTCTGGACAGCAACATATAAATGGGATTGTTAATAGACCATTATAGCAAACTGGATAAAACAATTGGGCTATTTGTTGATAGTGGATACAATGATGACCCACATTTTAAATTGAAGAAGAAGCATAACACTAGTGCCAGTATATGCAGATCAAATTTTCATGGATCGATTGGATTCGAAAGTTTTTCAATTACATCGACGTAATAAAATTGTTGTTTGGATTGCTGTTATTCGATCCCTGGAGATTTTTTGGGATGAATATTTAGATTAAATTTTGGGCTTGTGTCCAATTAGTTTTTAATTTATTTTTGAGTCGGCTTTGAATCACAAGTAATTGTTATTTATAGCTTCATTAAATGCTTTAAATTGTTGTTTGAAATACTATCGTTCTAGATATCATGACATATAGATTTATTTATTTATAATATCGTCTGTGATGCTATGAATATGATGCATATCATTAAATACCGATTTTCTTTGATTAATTTAATTTAGATTAATTTTTTGGGTGGAAGAACCGTAATAAGTGTATGTTAATTTAATTAATGTGGATGATTGATAATTATTTAAAATTAAATCTCATACCTTCAAATATTAAGTAGGAGAGGGCGTTTATTTAAAAAAAAAAAAACCGTGGTCTCCTTTGGTCAATTCATAAGCAAAACAACATGTTTGCCTTGTGCCGATAATGTAACGGGGTCCCTATAGGGGTGCTGCGTAGTTCGAGTTGCTTGATTGTATTCCTACATGGTAAGATCATCTAGATTGAATATAATTTGTGATAATTCTATAGATAATTTATTTTCAGGTATCTAAAGATCTAGACAAAAATTATACATTAAAATCGAGATCATTTACGAATCTCCTATATAGACTTTTGTTTATGATTTTGATGAGCAAATAAAATAATAATAGACTTATGTAGACTTTTTTGTCAAATATGATTTGTTTAGTAGCACTGACCTTTCATGCAGAAGGGACTATCGGCTGACAAGGGTGAAGTAGTCATTGTATTATTGTACTTAGATAATCTACATGTGCATTCATGCATCATATGTTAAATTCTTATTCGTTGCTCAATATTAATATGCACTGTATGATTATTTTTATGCGAAATATCAATTTACCAAATTTTTCTTTATTCTAAAATAAAACCAATCAATTGGAAAAAATATATGGATTAAAAATGTAAATTGATGTGCGTACTCAATGTGGAATAGCTTAATTTTTTACTTGAAGGATGTCCTGATAGACCTATTAACACCATGTGACAATTCCAAAAGTGTTGTGTATGCTAAGTGGGTGACTGTAGATAAGATGACTTGCTATTACATTTTAACTCGGTGACATTCTTATTAGGTTTTGATACCCAGTAAATTCGGACGATAATGTTAAAATATTGATTGATTAATTATATCGACACCACACTTGATTGGCTTGACTTGAGAACAAATTGGGAACACTAGAAGAAACCATTAATTTGTGTTGATCGTGGCCTATTCATTAGTTGGACATCCCTTTAGTTTATTAGCCACTATTGTGTGTTAAGCATTGGCTTAATTTGTTAAGTGTTAGCCCATTATGCTTTGGTCCATTTACCAGGAGTTTTAGCAAATCATTGGATTATACCTAATCTATATAATCCAGCCACTTTCTCGTATAGCCGTGTTTGTGCAATAGAGAGAAAAAAAGAAACAATTGTTCTTTTTTGTGGTTAAACCCCAATCTTGAGGGTCCCCCATCGTCCCGCCCCTAGAGCATTGTGGATGAGGTAAATCGCGGGATGTGTTTCAGCAGACTAGGGTACAAGAGTTACCATATTGGTGCTCACAAAGAATCAAATTTCATACTTTATAAGAGGCAGGAATCGAACCCTCACACTGCGCCTGTCAGCTCAGTTGAGACTACCTCACTCTTGTCATTTGTACCATTGAACTATACCCCGTGGGCAACAATTGTTCTTTTTTGCAATTGAGAGCTTTGCATCATGTTTTGGTGTCTTCCTTCTTTTTCTCTTCGTTTGTGATATTGCAGCCACCATATTATCCTTTGTGTGTAATATTTACAAGAGGACAACCATAGTGAGGATTTGGTTTTGGGTTGAACCTATGAGAGGCAGTGTTTGATTTGGTATTTGGTGTTGAAACTGATCTCGATTTTCGTAAAGTTCGTAGTGTATTTTGCTTACCAATGGTATTAGAGCATATGGTTGCGGGAAATCTGTGAAAAATTGGCACAAAAACTACTGGATTGAAGCTGAAAAATAAGGGAGGAAATCGGATATGGAATTTGTCCGAAAACATCAAATCTATTGGACTTATTTTTTGTGTTTTTTGACCAAACTAGTGGTTCGTTGGAGAAATCAACACCACAGTTGTGATTAGTAGGCAGAGGCACATCTTGCAGTATAGTGTGTGGCGACGGATGGCAGCACGTGGAGACCATGCGTAGACTCCAGCAAAGCATGTTACGATGCGTAGAGTAGAATCTGGCAAAGTGCTTTGAAGGCAGTTTCCTGCTGGTGGTGTTCGGACCTTGTGGTGCTATTCAATTTTGTTTTGGGTAAAATTGTGGTTCTGGATTTGTTTTATTCATCAATGAGTGAGATCAATTTAATTGGACAAATATATTGATGTGCTGGGAGCTTCAGAATGAGCGAAGTAGAGAACATGAATTTGTGTCGGGAACCATCGCGTTGAAAAATCGGTAGACTGACTACTTAAGTATTTTCTATTGAACGGTTAAAATTCGAGCATGACCGTACAAAGAATTAAATTCTATTTGATCGTTGTGTATTTCATCTAAATCTCTTGACAAGGTTATGTATATCTTTTAATTATTTTAATGGTTTTCATTCATCAATGAGTAAGATCAATTTAATTGGTTAAGTATATCGATAAGTTGAGAGTTTGAGAATGAGTGAAGTAGGGAACATGAATACGTGTCGGGAACTATCATCCTGAAAAATGGGTAGAGTGACTACTTAAGTAGTGGAAAAAGGCAAAAACAAATAATTAAAATGATATTATTGAACAAGATAAATGGATATGCTTCGATAAATAATTATATTGGGTGGTCTAGGGTCGACTAGACATGATCTAATTATTGGACATTGGATAATATATATCCGATAAAGTCCCTGTGGTAGTTCTATTAAGTATTGGAACTTAATTATGCTAACTATAATAGTTTTGGATTTAATTGTAATTACAATAAAGTTTTGTACTTAGTTGTAAATACTATGAGAGTTGTAAACTTAATTATAATTGCAATTGAAGTTCTAGGACTACGCAATATAATTAAGTGTAAACTAATTGGATTTGAAATTTAATTAAAACTCTTAATTGTATTTTAATTAAAACTCCTATTTGAATGTGAACTTATTATTGTACAATGATTGAAGCTATTCTATCTCTATAAATAGAGACTAGATAGAACATAGAATTCCTACCATAATCATAATATATAATTTCATAGTGTTTAAACTTGGAGAGTGAAAAGAAAGAAAATAATTATTTTCTTGCTTTATTCAATTGTCTAGTTCAGGAATTATTTTCTTGATTTAATTAAAATAAGGTGCCCACCCACCGGTGCAGTTTTAACTTTGGAAAATACCATAAAAGACTTGGAGGTTTGAAGCATCAAGTTCATAGAATTAAAAACTGATAGCTTGTGATCCAAAAGATTAGAAGTTCTTGATTCAAAATTTATTGAAGAATTAACAATCAAATTTAGGTAAAGATTCGAATAATTTATTCTCCATATAACATACACGTGAACATCTAGACGATTTTATTTATTGAATTTAAGAAAAAAATTAATTATTGGATAATTTTGCTTTCTCATTCCAACAACTAGTATCAGAGCAATCTAGATCGTTCGCGTGCTTGTTATTTCTGAATCTTGATTGCATGTTCTAATCGAACGATGTCCAGGAATAATTTATTGTATGTTGATTGAATGATTGATCTATTTAAAAATGTGATCCAATTATTTGTAGCTAGTTTTGGATATAATTTGTCATTTTCGGTCTATAACAAGATAGGTGGATTATGATTCCATCATCTTGATTTAATTTTTGTTTCAATTACATTCAAAATTGTGAACTTACGGGACATAGGAAATTTAGGTTTTTATTTGTATTGGCAATTATTTAGATAAAATGAATAATATAAAAAGTTGTAAAAGTCAAGGATTGGAATATTGTATAGATGAACTAGGTATCTTTGGGTTTGAATTTGGAACGAGAAAGAAAGAATCGTCGAATTTACGCTAGTCAATCCCCCATCTGATGCTTGAGCGGAAAAAACAAAAACATTGTCGCCCGCCTGTCGCCCAACTCTTGCTCAAGCTACACACCCGTCGCTCGCCTACGCTTAAGCGACGGTGTTATGCGTAAAATCCTAGGTCGCGCTTTTCAAGAGTTTTAATAGGTCTATGCTACCTAAATACCTTCTACTATATATACCCAAGTCCTAACACATTTTGTTTAGTGGCTGTTCATTATATTACTTTGACATATCATATTTCTGAGATCCAAGAACATATTTCAACTTTGATATTGATCCGTTGCTGAAGATTGAATGAGGTTGGATTAGAAGCACATGAAGAGTACTAGAACAAGGTTTTTTTGTGATCCACATGAGATAGACAATTCTAGAAGATCGGGAACATGTGTAAGTGAAGCATGTTCCAGCGGGTCTTGGAGATTGTAGGAACTAGATTAGCGATTTTAATGGGTTTTCTAGGTTGGATCATACTGTTTGTTCATATTGTCTATAGTGGAAGTTACGGACTTGATCCCATAATTTTTACTAGTTGGATTTTCTCCATCAACATATTTTGTGCTATTTACTGCCTTATAGATTATTGCGGCAATTCAATGTAGGATAAATTGACTTGATTGATTAAATATCTAGAATAATTAAAAAGTGACTTGTTGCTTTTAATTGACAATTTTAATTCAACGTGATTAACCTATTTACCGTCTAGGTGATTTTATGGTCGAACTAGTAACATTCAAGTGGTATTAGAGCTTTTCAAGTGGTATCAGAGCTCAAATTCAATTCCTGACCATAGTTTTCTAGATGAGTAGTTCATTATCTGTCCCACCATATTTTGATGGCAGTAACTACGCGTATTGAAAAGTTAGAATGAGAACCTTCCTAAAATCGATAAATGAGCGTATTTGATTAAGTATAGTGAATGGTTGGACTGTCCCTTCTAGCACTATTGATGGTGTTGTCACCCCAGTCCTATTGCTAATTGGTCGAAATCTAATTTAGATGACTGCAATTGGAATAGTAAAGCCCTACATGCTTTGTTTATGGCAATGTCTCCTGAACAATTTAGGCGAGTATCTATGTATGAGGTTACTAAAGAGGTTTGAGATATTTTACAGACCACAAATGAGGGAACTCAGGCAGTTAAAAATGCCAAGTTACAGATGTTGACCACTAAATTTGAATAGATTATGATGAAAAAGGATGAGACATTCGATGACTTTTATGGAAGCTTGAATAATATAGTTAACTCTAGTTTCAACCTAGGTGAGAGAATTCCTTAGCCTAAGATTGTTAGAAAAATCCTAAGATTTTTACCTAAGAGATTTATGCCTAAAATTACGACTATAAGGAGAGTAAAGACATAGATGCTATTAAGGTAGAAGAGTTGGTTGGATCTCTCCAGACTTGTAAACTAACATTAGCTAAATCTATAAAAAATAAGTTTTTGGCCTTGAACATTGTTAGGGATAACTTTAATGAGTCCTTTGATTCGGAATCATCTAATGATGAAGACATAGTTTATTTTTCTAATAAATTTAGGAAAATGATTGGAAATAAGAAGAAGCCTCGAGAGAGAAATGGAGGTGCTCCTAGCAAGTCTATAAAGAGATCTCAATATGTAAAATATTATAAGTGTCAAGGTTTTGGCCACTATCGGAGTGAGTGCCCTAATAGTAAAAGAAATACGGATAAAGATATGAATGCTACTATCACCGATGATGAGTCTAACTCAGATAATCAAAGTGAGAAGTCCACTCATGATGAGAACATGAAATATATGGCATTCACTGCTAGGATTATGAGTGAATCTGATAAGGAGAGTGGGAAGGTTGAGGATGTAGAGAGTGATAAAAAATCTAAGGAGGATTTTGAAGAGGAGAAAGACATACAAGAGAATTATGATAAATGGTATAAGGACAGTCTTATGATATTGGCTGCCAATAAAGCCTTATGTACGAAGGTCAAAGACATTGAGCTAGAAAAATAAAAACTAATAGCTAACCTTAAGGAATCTAATACTCGGGTTAAAAACCTTGTAAATGATCTTGAGGAGTCCTCTAGGAGACTTAGTTAGTTGATCGTTGTGAATGAGTCTTCAGAAAATAAGGTTAAGACCTTTATGAGTGATCTTGAGGATTCCAGCACCCAATTTTTCGCATTCTGTAGTTATTCATTAAAGCTTGTTAGTATCTTAGGAATGAGCAAGCCTATTAGTAATAAGGAAAGTCTAGGATATAAGGAGAATGATCACAATGCTGCTAGTGCTTCTAAGATTATTTTTGTCCCTGCCACTGACCAGCCTAAGTATGTCCCTAACCCTGAATCCAAGAATAAGGGAATCGTAGGACAGAGCCTACTAGACAACATAGGACCTACTAACCTAGGAATAGAAATCAACAACCACATAATATTGGTCCTAAATTTATCCGTACTTGTTTCAATTGTGGTGAGTTATGACATATAAGGCCTATGTGTCATAAATTACTGAACAAAAATAGAAATAAAAATCAGGATTTTGATAACCGGATTGACTTCCTTACTAATCAGGTGAGTCAATTGACCGAATTAGTGACACAGTTGACTAGTATTAATTCATCCATTAGGCAAATCTAGGTGAAGAAGAGTGATCTGAAAAATCTTGAAATACATCACGGTGCTCTTAAAGGTAAGAGCGTTTGTATACCTAACTGATAAGGTATTTTAAACCGTGATCCAATTATTTGTGGCTAGTTCTTGATGTAATTTGTTATTCCGAGACTGTAACAAGATAGGTAGATTACGACTCCATCATCTTGATTTAATTTTTGTTCCAATTAGCTTTAAAATTGTGAGCGTACGAGACATAGGAATTTTGTTAAGTTTTTATTTGTATTGGAAATTCTTTAGACAAAATGAGTAATATAAAAAGTTGTAAAAGTCAAGGAGTTAATTGGAATATTGTATAGATGAACTAGATATCTTAGGGTTCGAGTTTGGAACAAGAGGGAAAGAGTAGCCGGATTTACGCAAGCCAATCGCCCATCTGATGCTTGAGTAAAAAAATAGAAACATTGTCACCCAAATGTCGCTCGCCCGTCATTAGTCTGGCGCTCGAGCAATGGTGTTACACATAAAACCTTGGTTCGCATTTTTCAAGAGTTTTATCCGACACATGCTACCTAAATACCTTCTATTGTATATACCAAAGTCCTAACACATTTTGTTTGGTGGTTGTTCATTATATTACTTTGTTGATAGCTTCCAAAAGACGTACCAAAATAATTCTTTACTTAGTTAAAACATATATATCGTTGCAAGTAGTACATTGGTAAGTAAGGGTCATTTCCCGCAGAGAATTGTTTCAATTATATCAATTGCGAACTAGAAAATAAAATATGAAAGCAAGTAAATGGGGGGGGGATTTCGAGTCATTAAACTAAAGAAGCGACAAATTAATGAAAGAAAATAGAAAATGTTCGAAACTTGAAATGAACTTAAAATAAACAATGGAGGTTTTGATCAATAAAAGAGAGTGTGATCGTGGGATATTTCTTCACCGTGAGAATGATTTTTCAATCCAATATCACAATAGATTTTCGTTCAAATGATTAACAACAATTCGAGAATAATCACAAGTTCGATTACCTCAAACTCTTCTTACATTTTAGTCGAATAAGACACATGCTTTACCCAACACTATTCATTAAACAACCTAGGATAATATCGCTAGGTTTAATTTAACAAAAGTATTACGACGAGAGAGTTGAATTGAATTGAGCGCAAACTCGCAAGCTCGATTTACTCACTTAAGTGTTAATCTACAAACATTCAATTGAAAATTCTTCATAACCAATTGAAATGTAGTTGCTACTAGGTTTTGGTAAAAATAGCGATTACATACTAAAATTCCCAAAACAGAAAATATTGAAATAACTCAATCATTTAGTTCCGCACCCAAATAATCAAGAAAAACAATATAAACATTAAACACATTAATTAAAAGAACTATCAAGCACAAATTGATTGGAAACTCATTACTCTGGTTAAAAATCACCCCCAATCACATCTAGGTTTAGTTATCCATAAAGTATTTACAAATAGCCAACAAAATAATACTATACACGGATGAAAATAAGATTAAAGAGAGGAAAAAGCTTATTGATAGGAAGATAGAATGATGAAGTCTTCAATCTAAAAAAACCTCATTCTTCTTCTTCTCCAAAAATGCCCAATGTGTGAAGAGTTTTGCTCCCAGAAATTTTGCTCTCTCTTGGTTGGTTTTTCCCTCCTCTTCGTGCCTTAGAATGAGCTCTTAAACTTGTATTTATGTTGTATTGAAGGTTGGAGATGGGCTTGAGTCGAAATGGGCCGAAAAAGAGTAAATAAATTCGATTTTCCCGCTACCGGGTGGCGCGGCGCCATGGCACCAACATTGTTGCCCAAATTCTGTTTTCTGGGCGCCATGGCACCGGTCTCGCTGAAAGTTTCCTGAAATTCATCATTTTCACCCCCTTGAAGCCACAATTTTTTCTCCAAAAGGTGTTAGTCTTGAATGCCAAACTTTGGAACATTGCATCTTCATTTCTTTTGGCCTTTTCTCGCATAAATTCCTTCCAATCATCAATCAACTCGGATATTCGCCTACAAAATATAAATGACCAAATAAAGAGATGTATTACAATTTAAACCTAACAACTATCGAAATTTAAAGGCCTAAATAAGTGCAAAATCCGCACTTATCACACCCCCAAACTTAAATCTTTGTTAGTCCTCGAACAAAGTTAAACAAACACGCAAGCACACAAATTAAAACCAAACAATAATATAATAGTAACAAACACTCCATTAGCTCGATAGTTAGCCACCTTGCTTCAATCCTTACATCACACATAACTTATGAAATGTTTACAAAAATGCTACCACAAAACACTTTTTTAAACTCATACCATTCTCGACTTGTGTGTGTGTAGTCATTCCAATTCATCGCAATGCACAAGTTGGTGGTAATCCCGACCCTCAATGGTCATATTTTCCCTTTCTCGCTCATGGGATGCACACTCCCCCAAACTTGATATTTTCTCTCTAGACCAATAGTGTCAAGCTTAAGGTTGTTCTCAAATCACTCAATCTTTCCCGCTTAAGCTTGGTTGGATCGAACTGGTAAAATTGACCACCTAGTCATGTATTAATTCCCAAGAAAACTTTGAGTACTAAAACCACGAACTTCCATTAGGTAAATCACGCTCAATCATCAATCTCTCGACAACAACAACGGATTTTTATTCCTTATCTCTTTGCTTCATTTTTCCAATGTGGATAGTTCACGCACTTGTTCCTAAGGGTAGTCTTCTTCATTGGTAGATCGTCTCCCACACATTGTAATGCATAGGGCCGGATTACTCAATACTGACTCACACTCCTTAAGGTAGATAACTTTTTCCAACATATATATTTTTTAATCAAAAGAACTAGCACAACAACCAACACACCAATGAAGTTCGAAAGCGCTCCACAAAATCCATCATTTGAGTAGGGAATAAATACACTTCTAAATAATCTCCTTCACCGGCTCAACCACCCCCAAACTTATACTTTCCTTGGATGAGTGATTGCAGAATTTTTCATCAACATGGTCATTTAAGTTCTTATCAACCTCAAGTGACACCAAAAAGTGCGTGCAATGAATTTCATGACACAAGTGCTTAATAAGGAGTCCAACATGGCATAAGTGGATGATAAATATAAATCCGTGTAATGCAATAAGTCGAAATCAAACTAGCAATGCTATCAAACTCCACACACAAGCATAGAACAAAACTATTCAACCCGAAATTGAGTTTTCATGAAAAGATTTAGCGAAACAATTAGCACTAGAGTAGCATATCGCACACAATTTTAGCACAAAGTACACACC
Source organism: Osmanthus fragrans (assembly GCA_019395295.1). NCBI lineage: Eukaryota > Viridiplantae > Streptophyta > Magnoliopsida > Lamiales > Oleaceae > Osmanthus > Osmanthus fragrans. The sequence continues at coordinate 20,751,603 of CM033362.1, read as the reverse complement.
ACACCCCCAAACTTAAATTTTACATTGTCCTCAATATAAATGCAAGAAATAAAAAGATCAAGAGGTTCAAGTACTCCCCTAGAGTTGGTTTTGACGGCGATGGTTGTGCGAATGATTGTGACCCATTGGTGGCTACTAATGCTCAAAGTTTTGATACGACGCTTGAGAGTTTGTCACAAGGGGGAAAATAAAAATAATCAATATAAAAAAGATGTGATCACAAAAAATATCAAAATGAATAATAATGGGTTACCTCCCATCCAGCGCTTCTTTATAGTCTTTAGCTAGACTTTTTGCTTCCTTGTTCAACCGACATCAATTTGATCCTCAAGGTGTTTACTAACGATGACTTCCAATGTTATCACGTTCTTTACTGGGAAACCTGCATAGAAAAGCTGTTTGTTAATAACTGATAATACACTATAAGAAATGTTACATGACCGTTGTAACTTTGGCGTTGTATTCAATGCAGCAACAATCTCCTACAAGTTAGTTTTCAATGATAACTCTTAATCCTCCGTCACAAGATGCTTATTAGTGGCAACATTCAATCCATTCTTACCTTCTGGTTCGAAAACATCATGTGCTAAATAATCAGTGACATCAACAAAATAAATAGGATTATTATCATCAGGGCATTTCATGGAATAATCGATATTGAATTTAGCAATTTCACCATCAAATTCCATGGTCAGTGTGCCACTATGAGCGTCTATCTTAGTTTTGGATGTCCTTAAGAATGGTCTTCCTAACAAAATGGGGGTAGTTTGATCACTTTTCCCCATATCAAGCACATAGAAGTCAGCAAAAAAAGCTAAATCATTAATTTTCACTAGAACATCCTCAACGATACCCTTGGAGTAGGCATTAGATTTATCAACAAGTTGGATTACAACACCAGTTTCATTCAAAGGTCCAAGTTTCAAAGAAGCGTTTATAGAGTATGGCATGACATTAATAGAAGCTCCTGAGTCTAACATGGCCTTTTCAAACCTAATATTACCTATTGTGCAAGGGATAGTAAACATACCTGGATCCTTGCATTTTGTAGGGAGTTTCCTTTGAATTATTGCAGAGACATTTCACAACCCTTGAGTTTTTGTTGCTTCTTGGAAGTACACAATTTCTTGAAAAATTTTGCATAACGGGGCATTTGATAAATGGCATCCAGAAGTGGTATGTTCACTTGAACTTTTCGAAACATCTCCAAAATTTCCTTCTGATGTTCATCTCTTTTGGACTTTGTAAATCTGCCTAGAAATGGGGGGAAGGGAACATTAGTAGGAAAAGAACTTTTAGAATTTACCTTCGATCCTGAGGCTGGAGTCGTGGATTCATCTTTCTCACGTGCTAAGTTCTTCTCTTGTGTTGGTTTCTCAACAAGAACTTTTATCTTCCTTGGTGCCTCTTCTAAACTCTTCCCACTTCTTAGTGTTATAGCACTAATATTTTCTCTTGGGTTGATAGTTTGAAAAGGAAGTTTTCCCGATCCTTGAGCCTCCATTTTACCCACCGTGTTAGCCAATTGACTCAATTGTGTCTCCAAATTCTTGATTAATGTCTTTGTCTCTTGTTGAAATTGCATCGTGCTAGATGCCAAGGATTTGACCATATCTTCAAGAGACATACTTGAAGTTTGAGGCAAAGTTCGTTGACTCGGTTGAAAGTGTTGTGGTTGCCTTTGTTGATTGAAACCCGGTGGAGGATTGACTTGTCCTTGCGGAGCCAAGAAGTGATTTTCCCCATAACTGAGATTTGGATGATCTCTCAATCCGGGATTGTATGTGTTGGAATAGGGATCACATCTCTGTCTTTGTTCATTGGGAATCCCCCAATCACATTTGCTTGCTCTATGGCTCCTTCTTGTAATGTCGGGCATGCATCAGTAGGATGTCCCGCAATAGAACAAATCCCGCATACTTTTACTTGTTGAATTTTCCCAAGTGTCATTTGTTGTACAAGAGATGTAAGACCGGCCAGTTGTCGTTCAATTTGGGAGGTTGCACCCACCTCACTTATTTGTTTAACTGGCACCTCATTTATACTCTCAAATTGTTGGGAGTAGGCGGCCATGTTGACAATCAAATCCCTAGCAACTGTCAGTGTTTTATCCATTACAGCTCTTCCACTCGCCGCGTCAATCATACTCCTCTCCATCGGGAGTAACCCTTTATAGAAATATTGCAAAAGAAGTTGCTCACTAATTTGGTGGTTCGGGCAACTCGTATATAGTCTTTTGAACCTCTCCCAAAACTCATAGAGATTCTCCCCTTGCAATTTTCGTATGCTCCAAATTTCCTTCCTAATGTTTGTAGCCTTTGAAGCAGGGAAATACCTTTCCAAGAAAAGTTTTTGCATCTCATTTCATGTGATGATGGGAAGGTAGGTAATAGAGTCATTCTTTAGCAGTGTCTGCAAGAGTGAAAGGGAATGCTCGCAACTTAACTTGATCTTCCGGTACATTCGTTGGCTTCATACTTGAGCAAACGACATGAAATTATTTCAAGTGCTTGTTGGGGTCCTCTTCGGCATATCCATGGAAGGTGGGAAGAAGATGAATCATCCCGGATTTTAGATCAAATCCTCCTTCCAATGGAGGATATTGAATGCAAAGAGGTTGTTGAACAAAAGTTGGAGTAGCAAGTTCCTCTAATGTTCGGCTTGCATCCGCCATTTCGGGCTCTATTTGTTCGGACTCACTTGAGGAATCAATACTCAATTGCCTTAAGAGTTCGGTTGGAGAATCCTCTTTTCCACTTTCCGATGTGTCGACCTCTTTTCTTGATCTTAGATTGTAGTGTGATATTTACTTTTTGCTCATTTACAACCTAAGTGACCAAGAAAGTAGCAACAATAAGAGAAAAGTAACGAAAAGAAAATAATGCAATCAACAAATTGAATAACAATTCCCGGCAACACGGCGCCAAAATTTGATGACTTCCAAAAGACGTACCAAAATAATTCCTTACTTATTTAAAACATATATATCATTGCAAGTAGTACATTGGTAAGTAAGGGTTAGTTAAACATATATATCGTTGCCAGTAGTACATTGGTAAGTAAGGGTCATTTCATGCAGAGGATTGTTTCAATTATACCAATTGCAAACTAGAAAATAAAATGCAAAAAAAAGTAAATGGGGGGGGGGGGGGTTCGAGTAATTAAACTAAAGAAACGACAAATTAATGAAAATAGAAAATTTTCGAAACTTGAAATGAACTTAAAATAAACAACGGAGGTTTTGATCAATAAAAGAGAGTGTGATCGGGGGATATTTCGTCACCGCGAGAATGATTTTTCAATCCAATATCACAAAAGATTTTCGTTCAAATGATTAACAACAATTCGAGAATAATCACAAGCTCGATTACCTCAAACACTCCTTACATTTTAGTCGAATAAGACAAGCGCTTTATCCAACCCTATTCATTAAACAACCTAGGATAATATCGCTAGGTTTAATTTAACAAAAGTATTACAACGAGAGAGTTGAATTGAATTAAGCGCAAACTTGCAAGCTCGGTTTACACATTTAAGTGTTAATCCACAAACATTCAATCGAAAATTCTTCATAACCAATTGAAATGTAGTTGCTACTAGGTTTTGGTAAAAATAGCGATTACGTACTAAAATTCCCAAAATAGCAAATATTGAAATAACTCAATCATTTAGTTGCGCACCCAAATAATCAAGAAAAACAATAAAAACATTAAGCACAATGGATTAAACACATTAATCAGAAGAACTATCAAGCACAAATCGATTGGAAACTCATTACTCGGGTTAAAAATCACCCACAATCACATCTAGGTTTAGTTATCCATAAAGTATTTACAAATAGCCAACAAAACAATACTACACATGGATAAAAACAAGATTAAAGAGAGAAAAAATCTTATTGATAGGAAGATAGAATGATGAAGTCTTCAATCTAAAAAAGCCTCATTCTTCTTCTTTTCCAAAAATCCCCAATGTGTGAAGAGTTTTGCTCCCAAAAATTTTGCTCTCTTTTGGTTGGTTTCTCCCTCCTCTTCGTGCCCTAGGTTGGAGATGGGCTTGAGTCGTAATGGGCCAAAAAAGAGTAAAATAATTCGATTTTCCTGTTACCGGGTGGCACAGCGCCATGGTGCCGGTCTTGCTGAAATTATCCTGAAATTCATCATTTTCACCCCGTTCAAGCCACAATTCTTCTTCCCAAAGGTGTTAGCCTTGAATGCCAAACTTTGGAACATTGCATCTTCATTTCGTTTGGCCTTTTCTCGCATAAATTCCTTCCAATCATCAATCAACTCGGATATTCGCCTACAAAATATAAATGACCAAATAAAGCGATGAATTACAATTTAAACCTAACAACTATCGAAGTTGAAAGGCCTAAATAAGTGCAAACCCTGCACCTATCATTTGTCATATCATATTTCTGAGATCCCAGAACATATTCAAAACTTGATATTGAACCTTTGATTCTTAAGATCATTCAACCACAACTTTGGGAAAACATCAATTCTCATAATCCAAAATACCCACTTCCTATGCATATACATGAAGATACTTTCTTAATAGCTTTCAAAAGTTGTTGAAGATCGAGGGAGGTTGGACCAGAAGCACAAAAAGAGTGCAATAATAAGATGTTCTTGGTAATCCACACGAGATAGACAATTCTAGAAGATCGGGAACATGTGTGAGTGAAGCATGTTCCAACTGGTCTTAGAGATTGCAGGAATTGGATCAGTGAGTCTAATGGGTTTTCTAGGTTGAATCATATTGTAAGTTCATATTGTCTATGGTGGAGGTTACTGACTTGGTCTATGAGTTTTTACCTAGTTAGTTTTTTCTTCGTCAGCATATTTTGTGTATTTACTACATTGTTGATTATTTTGGCAATTCAACATAGGATAAATTGACTTGATTGATTAAACATCTAGAACAATTAAAAAATGACTTGTTGATTTTAATTGATAATTTTAATTCCACGTGATTTACCTATTCACCCCCTCTAGGTGATCTTAGGGTCGAACTAGTAACATTCAAGTAGTATCAGAGCTTTTCAATGTAATTCTTGTAATTGTTGAATCTTGTAAATTGATTGAAGATTTCAAGACATGAGAAAGAAGATCAAGATATTGTAGCAAATTTTAAAAAATAAAATTTTTGTACTGTGCAAAAAATCTATCTGTATAGTAGACAAAATTTGATCAGTTGGAATGTTCAGATAGTTTTCTATTTGCACCAAGACAGATTTTTGATTTGCGTGCTCAGTCTACTTTTATTTCGGGTTTTTTTTTATCAGTTTGAATCTGGATAACTAGATTTCAAAATTAATATTTTACAGGTACAATGGAGGAATCCTATTATTGTTTGACCTATTCTTGAAATCATGACAGATTTACTTATAACATCGCTCGTGATACTTTGAATATGATGCATATTATTGTACACCGATTTTCCTCGATTAATTTAATTTAGATTAAATTTTTATGATGGAAAAATCGTAATAATTAAATTGTATTTAATCTGTTTAATGTAAACAATTTGTAATTATTTAAAATTAAAATTCATCACATCAAAATATCAAGTGGGAGAGGGTGTTTATTTAAATAAAAATTCATGGCTTCCTTTGGTCAATCCATAAGTAAAGTAACACGCTTGCTTAGTGCCGGTAATGCAATGAACTCCTTATAGGAAGGCCATGTTATTTGAGTTGCTTGATTTAATTTTTTATGATAATATCGTTTAGATAGAATATAATTTGTGATCATCCTATAGATGACGAAATTATTTTCAACTATTTAGAGATTAAGACAAAGGTTATACACTCAAATCGAAATTATCTACGAATATCCTATAGAGGCTCCCATTTATAATTTTGGTGTCTAAATAAAACGATGCTAGGCTTAATATAGACAGTTGTTGTTAGATATAATTTGTCTAGTGGGAGGGTCTCAGCTTGATCACTGGACATAATGACCTTTCCTATAGAGATGCATATTGGATCATAACGATCAAGTTGTCATTGCATTATCATAGTTAGATGGATCTATATATGCATTCATGAATCAGATGCTAAATCATTATTCGCTGCTCAATTTTAATATGCAATAAATGGGTATTATTTTTAGCAAAATGTCTCTTCGCGCATTTTCCATTATTCTAAAACAAAACTAACTTGTCGGGGATAATTATGTGGATTGAAAATGTAATTTGATGTTTGTGTCCATTGCCGAAAAACTTGATTTTATGCTTGTGGAAAAATGTCCCAAAGGAATCTACTAGGACAACAAACAAGTCCAAGAGAGCTACGTATGATGAGTGGATCACAGCTGACAAGATGACTCATTGTTACATTTTAGCATCTATGTCAAATGAGTTATAGCAAAAGCTTGAGAGTCAAGTGACCTCTGATGAGTTCTCGTAGAAAGCCTGAATGTTATGTTTGGACATCAAAGTAGGAGGGCTTGTTTTGAGACCATTTGTACCTAAAAAACATCTGCATGAAACTCGAAATGCCTATGAAGGATCATATGTTGACTATTGATAAGTGTGAATTTTTCACACTTATTTGGGCCGTTAAATTTAGATATTTGTGAGTTTTCATTAACATTTTGCTACCTAATATAGTTTATTCTATTTTGTAGATATTTCAATGCTAAATCCTAATTTGGAGAAGAAAACGGAAGAAGAAATGAAGAAAAGTTCAAAAGTGCAAAAAAGAGGAATTGGGTTTCAATTCTAAAAAAAAAAAAAAAAAAAAAAAAAAAAAAAAAAAAAAAAAAAAAAAATTACCGTAGTGCCGTGGCGCCACTGTAGCAGCGCTGCGACGCCAAGCGTTCAGGCGCTACAGTGCGCCTGGGACTGAACAGGTGGCACCGCAGCGCCATTTTGGCAGCGCCGAGGTGCCGCGCATGTGATTAGGGCCTGTTTGGCTCACTTAAATTGTTTGGGACCCTTTTTGCAATTAAAAATCACGATTTTGGGTGATTTATGAGGGTTTTGGGAGCCACTTTTCATTCATTATTCACTCTCCCTTCTTCACTCTCAAGAACCCTAAGTTGGGAGAAAATCCCCTTTCTTCTTTCTTCTTTCTTCCTTTTTCTTTTGATTTCTTTGGAAATTTTGGGAAAGCTTGGAGCTCAACAATGGTGGAATAGCTTGGAGAAGAAGACCTATTGATTTTTAAGATTTCTCAACCATTCTCATTATCAATAAGCTTTTCTTTCTTTAATCTATTTTTCATTTATGGTTTGTAAGTTTTTATTGGCTATTTGTAATTACTTTATGGATAGCTAAACCTAAATGTGATTGGGGGTAATTTTTGACCCGAGAAATGAGATTCCAATGGTTTTGTGCTATATAGTTCTTTTGATTAATGTGATGAATCCATTGAGTTTATTGTTTATATTGTTCTTCTCGATTGTTTAGGAGCGCTACTAGATGATTGGGTTGTTTCGATATTTGCTAATTTGGGATTTTTAGTCCGTAATTGCTAATTTGACCAAACCCTAGTAGCAACTATATTTTGATGGATTATGTGGAATTTTCTATTAAATGTAGGTGGATTATCGCTTAAGTTAACAAACCGAGCTTGTGTGTTTGTACTTAATTCAATTCAACTCTCTTGTTTAAACGCTTTCGTTAAATTTAATCTAGTGATCTTATCTTAGGTTGTTTGATGATTAGGGTTGGGTAAAGAGCTTATTTTATTCAACTATAATCTAAGGAGAGTTTGAGGTAATCGAGCTTGTGATTATTCTCGAATTGTTGTTAATCATTTGAACGAAAATCTTTTGTAAAATTGGATTGGAAAATCATTCTCGCGGTAAAGAATTATCCCCCGATCACGCTCTCTCTTCCGTTGACCTTTCACCTTCGTTATTTAATTTTTATTGCATTTCAAGCATTTCGCCATTTCTATTTGTAGTTTGTTGTGTTCTTTGTTTAACAAATCCCCCCCCCCCCCCCCCCATTTACTTTTATTTTGTGCAATTAACGTAGTTGAACCAATCCTCTGCGGGTAATGACCCTTACTTGCATTGTACTACTTGAACGACATTTATTTTTAGCCGAGTAAGGAACTTATTTTTGACGCTCCTTTTGCGGCGATCAAATTTTGGCGCCGTGTCGCCGGGGATTGTTTATCAACTGGTTAATTACTTTTATTTTTCTTTTTGTTGCTTCTTTCTTATTTTTGCTTTCCTTGTTCTTTAGGTTGTGAATGAGCAAAAAGTAAGCACCACATTACAACCTAAGATCAAGAAAAGAGGTCGACACTTCGGGAAGTGAAGAAGAAGACTCTCCAACCGAACTTCTAAGGAATTTGGGTATTGATTCGTCTAGTGAATCCGAACATATTGAGCCCGAAATGGCGGATGCAAACCGGACATTAAAGGAACTTGCCGCTCCAATGGTAGTTCAACAACCTTTATGCATCTAATATCCTCCAATTGAAGGGAGATTTGAGCTTAAATCCGGGATGATCCATCTTCTTCCCACATTCCATGGGTTTGTCGGAGAGGACTCCAACAAGCATTTAAAAGAATTTCATGTTGTTTGCTCAAGCATGAAGCCGACGGGAGTATCGGAAGAGCAAGTGAAATTGCGAGCATTCCCTTTTTCTCTTGCGGACACCGCTAAGGAATGGCTCTATTATCTACCTTTCGGAGTCATCACCACATGGATTGAGATCCAAAAGCTCTTCTTAGAGAGGTATTTTCCGGCCTCAAAGGCTAAAAACATTAGAAAGGAGATATGTAGCATTCGACAATCACAAGGGGAAAATCTTTATGAATTTTGGGAGAGGTTTAAAAGACTTTGTGCAAGTTGGCCAAACCACCAAATAAGTGAGCAACTTCTCTTGCAATATTTCTACGAAGGGTTCCTCCCAATGGAAAGAAGTATGATAGATGCGGCGAGTGGTGGGGCTTTAATGGATAAAACGCCGACGGTTGCTAGAGAGTTGATAGCAAACCTGGCCACTAACTCTCAAAAATTTGGGAGTAGAATGGATGTGCCGGTTAAACAAGTAAATGAAGTGGGTGCTACTTCTCAAATTGAAAGGCAATTATCCTATCTTACTTCCCTTGTACAACAAATGGAACGTGGGTCAATACAACAAGTTAATGCGTGCGGGATTTGTTCTAGTTCGGGTCACCATACCGATACATGCCCGACACTACAAGAAGGGACCGCGGAACAAGCGAATGCCATTGGGGGATTCCCAATGCAACAAAGGCAAAGGTATGACCCTTATTCAAACACATATAATCCCGGGTTGAGAGATAATCCAAATCTTAGTTATGGAGGAAATCATTTCATAGCTCCTCAAGCCCAATTTATCCGCCCCCGAGATTCAATCAACAATGGCCACCACAACAATTTCAACCTCGCCAACAAGCACCACCTCCAAGTTCAAGTATGTCTCTCGAAAACATGGTTAAATCTCTTGCATCAAGCTCTATACAATTCCAACAAGAGACTAAAACCTCAATAAAAAGCTTGGAGACACAAATGAGTCAATTGGCTAGTTCTATGAGTAAGTTATAGGCTCAAGGATCGGGAAAAATCCCCTCTCAAGCTATCAACCCGAGAGAAAATGCCAACGCCGTGACACTTAGAAGTGGAAAAATTTTAGAGGAGGCACCAAGGGAAATGAATGTTCATGTTGAGGAGCTAAAGCGAAAGGATGACTCATCAAGCGAGAAAGTGGAAAATGTCTCTCCAACCTCGGGATCCAAGGTAACTCCTAAAGACCCCATTTCTACTTGTGTTCCCGTTCCCCCATTTCCTAGTAGATTTGCTAAATCTAAAAAAGATGAACATGAGAAGGAAATTCTAGAGAATTTTCGTAAGGTGCAAGTAAGCATACCACTTTTAGATGCCATTTATCAAGTGCCACGTTATGCTAAATTTCTCAAAGAATTATGCACTAATAAACGCAAGTTAAAAGGCAATGAAGTGGTCAGTGTAGGAGAAAATGTCTCGACGGTCTTATAAAGAAAACTCCTACCAAAATGCAGAGATCCGGGAAGTTTTACCATCCCATGCATAATTGGTAACACTAGGGTTGAAAAATCCATGCTAGATTTAGGAGCATCCATAAATGTCATGCCATACTCTATTTATGCTTCACTAAATCTAGGCACACTCAAGGAAACCGGTGTTATAATTCAACTTGCGGATAGATCTAATGCATTTCCAAAGGGTGTTTTGGAAGATGTTTTAGTGCAGGTAAATCAATTGATTTTTCCAGCGGATTTTTATGTGCTTGACATGCAAGATGAGTCGACATCTTTGTCACCACCTTTACTCTTGGGAAGGCCATTTATGAGGACGGCGAGGACGAAGATTGATGTACATGACGGTACTTTAACAATGGAGTTCGATGGTGAGATTATCCGCTTCAATATCTTTGAAGCGATGAGGTATCCTAGTGACGTTCGTTCTTGCTTTTCAATTGATATTGTGGATTCCTTAGTGCAAATTTTTTTTGACTTATCAAGTGAAGATGCATTGAATACCACTTTAAGTAAAAGCATTGATGTTGATGATCTCACTAAATTGAGTAAGAATGTACAAATATGTGAGAACATTGTTGAGATGGTGGCATCACTTGAAACACTTCCAAGTGTCCCACCGAGGTATAATCTTTCTTATATTACTCTTCCGATTTCTGAAGAAAAAATTCTACCTTCGGTGATGCAGGCCCCCGCTTTGGAACTCAAGCCTCTTCCCGAGCATTTAAAGTATGTATACTTGGGAGAAAGGGAAACCTTTCCGGTAATCATTGTGAAAAACCTTACAATGCTCCAAGAAGAAAAACTCATCCGAATACTCAAAGAGCATAAGTTGGCCATTGGTTGGACAATAGCCGACATCAAAGGGATAAGCCCATCAATGTGCATGCACCGGATATTGCTAGAGAATGGAGCAAAGACATCAAGGGAACCTCAACGCCGCTTGAATCTCCCTATGATGGAAGTGGTAAAGAAAGAAATCTTGAAATTGCTAGATGTTGGTATAATTTTTCCTATCTCCGATAGCAAGTGGGTAAGCCCGGTTCAAGTAGTTCCAAAGAAATCCGGAATCATGGTAGTAGCTAATGAGGAGAATGAGCTTGTACCAACCGGGTCCAAACGGGTTGGAGGGTTTGTATTGATTATAGAAAACTCAATTGTGCAACCCGAAAAGACCACTTCCCTTTACCCTTTATTGATCAAATGTTGGAAAGGTTGGCAGGCCATTCTCACTATTGTTTTCTTGATGGTTATTCAGGTTATAATCAAATTGTAATTGCTCCGGAGGATCAAGAGAAAACAACATTCACTTGCCCATTTGGTACATTCGCCTATCGACGCATGCCTTTCGGTCTTTGCAATGCTCTGATGACATTTCAACGATGCATGATAAGTATATTTTCTGATTATATTGAAAGCATTATTGAAGTGTTTATGGATGATTTTAGTGTGTATGGTAATACCTTTGATAATTGCTTGCAAAATCTCACACTTGTACTCAAGAGATGCATGGACACTAACCTTGTACTTATTTGGGAAAAATGTCATTTCATGGTCGATCAAGGGATAGTACTAGGTCATGTCATTTCATCTAAGGGGATAGAAGTAGATAAATCGAAAATTGATTTAATCCGTTCTCTAACCCCTCCAACTAGTGTGAGTGAGATTCGATCATTTCTTGGTCATGCAGGATTCTATCGGAGATTTATCAAGGACTTCTCAAAGTGTGCTAGACCACTGTGTAGGTTATTGCAAAAAGAGGTACCATTTCACTTTGATGAAGATTGCAAGAAGGCATTTGAAAGTTTGAAGGAACTCTTGACGTCGGCACCTATCATCCAACCACCAAATTGGAGTAAACCATTCAAGTTGATGTGCGACGCAAGTGATTTTGCATTGGGGGCAGTTTTAGGACAACAAGATGGGAGGACACCACATGTTATCTATTATGCATCGAGAACTTAGAATGACGCCCAACTCAATTACTCTACCACTGAAAAAAGAGCTTTTAGCAGTTATTTTTGCCTTAGAAAAATTTCGCTCATATCTTATTGGCACTAAAGTAACTATCTTTTCTGATCATGCAGCTCTTAGGTATTTACTCACCAAGAAGGATGCAAAGCCGAGGCTCATTCGATGGATACTCCTCTTGCAAGAGTTCGACCTTGAGATCAAAGACAAAAAGGGGAGTGAAAATTCTGTAGCCGACCATCTCAATCGCCTTATTCATGAAAAAGAGACACTACCATTGCAAGAAAGCTTCCCTGATGAACAATTGCTCTAAGTCTCAGACACACATCCTTGGTTTGCAGACATCGTCAATTACTTAGTCACAAAGAAGATTTCAAGTGACTTGACCGATGCTCAAAGGCAAAAGCTCAAGAAAAATGCCAAGTACTTTGTGTGGGACGAGCCATATTTGTGGAAGCATTGCCCGGATCAATTGATAAGAAGGTGCGTACCTGAAAATGAATTTCACTCTATTCTTTCATTTTGTCATTCCTATGCATGTGGTGGACATTTTGGTGCCAAGAGGACGGCTCTCAAGGTGCTTGAGAGCGGGTTCTATTGGCCCACCCTTTTTAATGATGCTTTCATTTTTTGTAAAACATGCGATAGATGTCAAAGGGTTGGTACGTTGGATGCCCGAAATCAAATGCCACAAACTCCTATACTTATTGTTGAAATTTTTTATGTTTGGGGCATTGATTTTATGGGACCCTTCCCTTCATCATATGGTAATCTTTTCATCATTCTTGCCGTTGATTATGTGTCAAAATGGGTGGAAGCAAGGGCCACTCGGACTAATGATTCTAAAGTGGTTGTAGATTTTGTCAAGTCTAACATTTTTGCAAGGTTTGGAACACCTCGAGCTATTATTAGTGATGAGGGACTTCATTTTTGCAACTGCTCTTTTTGGGCCTTGCTTAAGAAATACAACATCACGCATAAGGTATCCACACCCTACCATCCGCAAACAAGTGGGCAAGTGGAAGTGTCAAATAGGGAGATCAAATCCATTCTACATTTTTGCAAGGTTTGGAACACCTCGAGCTATTATTAGTGATGAGGGACTTCATTTTTGCAACCGCTCTTTTTGGGCCTTGCTTAAGAAATACAACATCACGCATAAGGTATCCACACCCTACCATCCGCAAACAAGTGGGCAAGTGGAAGTGTCAAATAGGGAGATCAAATCCATTCTAGAGAAAACTGTGAATCCAAATAGAAAAGATTGGAGTCTTCGCCTCAACGATGCATTGTGGGCTTATAGAATGGCATACAAAACTCCGATCGGCATGTCTCCTTTTCGGTTGGTTTATGGAAAGCCTTGTCATCTACCGGTTGAACTTGAGCACAAGGCATTTTGGGCAATCAAGCAAGTTAACATGGATCGTGGAGGCGCGGGGGATTAACGAAAACTTCAACTCAATGAACTCGAGGAAATCCGGAACGATGCTTATAAGAGCTCGAGGATTTACAAGGAAAAGACTAAGGCATACCATGATAAAATGATTTCAAGGAAGAACTTTGTCGTTGGCAAAAAGTTCTTCTCTTCCATTCACGCCTTAAGCTTTTTCCAGGTAAACTTCATTCTAGATGGGTTGGCCCTTTTGTTGTTACTAATATATTTCCTCATGGCGCAGTTGAAATCAAAAGCCTCCAAACTGAGAAAGAGTTTAAGGTGAATGGGCATCGGTTGAAGCCATATTTTGAACCATTCATACCGCAAGACATAGAGGAAATGCAACTAGAAGATCCAATTGAAAAACCTTGAAGAGGAAAAGTCTAGCTAAAGACTATAAAGAAGCGCTGGATGGGAGGCAACCCATTGTTATTCTTTTTTACATTCTTTTGTGATCGCATCTTTTTGTTTTTGATTATTTTTGTTTCCCATGTGATAGTTCCTCATGGCGCCGGATCAAAGCTCTGAACTCCATTGAATGACAATGAGCCACAATCATTCGCACAACCATCGCCGTCAAAACCAAATTTAGGGGAGTACTTGTTCATTTTGCTCTTTTTATTTCATGCTTTTACATCGAGGACAATGTACAGTTTAAGTTTGGGGGTGAAGTGGTGTGTGCTCGTGCTAGTGATATGTGCTAAAATTGTGTGTTTTGTGCTTGTTTGTGGAGTTGGATAGCTTTGCTAGTTTGGTTTCGAGTATCGCATTACACGGATTTATGAAGTGTGAACATGAATGTTATTTGTTATTTATCATCCACTTATGCCATGTTGGACTCCTAATTAAGGACTTATGTCATGAAATTTATTGCACGCACTTGTTGGTTACACTTAAGGTTGATAGGAGCTTAAATGACCATGTTGATGAAAAATTCTTCAATCACTACCTATGAAAGTATAAGTTTGGGGGTGATTGAACCGGTGAAGGAGATTGTTTAGAAGTGTATTTATTCCCTACTCAAATGATGGATTTTGTGGGGGTGTTTTCGAACTTCATTGGTGTGTTGGTTGTTGTACTAGTTCTTTTGAAAAAAAAAAAAAAAATCTGTAGGAAAAAGTTGCCTACCTTAAGGAGTGTGAGTCAACATTGAGTAATCCGATCCTATGCATTACAATGTGTGGGAGACGATCTACCAATGAAGAAGGCTACCCTTAGGGACCAGTGCGTGAACTACCTACATGGGAAAAATGAAGCAAAAAGAGCAGGAATAAAAAAAAAATCCGTTGTTGTTGTTGTTGTTGAGAAATTGATGATTGGGCGTTATTTACCTAATGGAAGTTCGTGATTTTTGGCACTCAAAATTTTTGGGAATAAATACATAACTAGGTGGTAAATTTTACCGGTTCGATCCAACTAAGCTTGAGCGAGAAAGATTGAGTGATTTGAGAACAACCTTAAGCTTGACGATATTGGGTTAGAGAGAAAACATCAAGTTTGGGGGAGTGCATCCCACGAGTGAGAAAGGGAAAATATGACCATTGGGGGTCGGGATTACCACCAACTTGTGCATTGCGATGAATTGGAATGACTACACACACACGAGTCGAGCATGATATGAGTTTAAAAAGCATTTTGTGGTAGCATTTTTGTAAACATTTCATAAGTTATGTGTGATGTGAGGATTGAAGCAAGATGGCGAACTATCGAGCTAATGGAGTGTTGGTCATCATATTATTGTCTTTTGGTTTTTATTGGTGTGTTTGCATGTTTGTATTGCTTTGTTCGAGGACTAACAAAGGTTTAAGTTTGGGGGTGTGATAAGTGTGGATTTTTCACACTTATTTGGGCCGTTAAATTTAGATATTTGTGAGTTTTCATTAACATTTTGCTATCTAATATAGCTTATTCTATTTTGTAGGTATTTCAATGTTAAATCCCAATTTGGAGAGGAAAACGGAAGAAGAAATGAAGAAAAGTTCAAAAGTGCAAAAAAAGAGGAATTGGGTTTCGATTCTTAAAAAAAAAAAAATTACTGTAGCGCCGCGGCGCCACTGTAGCAGCGCCGCGGGGCCAAACGTTCAGGCGCTACAGTGCGCCTGGGACTGAACAGGTGGCGCAACAGCGCCGCGGCGCCGCGCACGTGATTAGGGCCTGTTTGGCTCACTTAAATTGTTTAGGACCCTTTTTGCAATTAAAAATCACGATTTTGGGTGATTTATGAGGGTTTTGGGAGCCACTTTTCATTCATTATTCACTCTCCCTTCTTCACTCTCAAGAACCCTAAGTTGGGAGAAAATCCCCTTTCTTCTTTCTTCCTTTTTCTTTTGATTTCTTTGGAAGTTTTGGGAAAGCTTGGAGCTCAACAATGGTGGAATAACTTGGAGAAGAAGACCCATTGATTTTGAAGATTTCTCAACCATTCTCATTATCAATAAGCTTTTCTTTCTTTAATCTATTTTTCATTTATGGGTTGTAAGTTTTTATTGGCTATTTGTAATTACTTTATGGATAACTAAACCTAAATGTGATTGGGGGTAATTTTTGACCCGAGAAATGAGATTCCAATGGTTTTGTGCTATATAGTTCTTTTGATTAATGTGATGAATCCATTGTGTTTATTGTTTATATTGTTCTTCTCGATTGTTTAGGAGCGCTACCAGATAATTGTGTTGTTTCGATATTTGCTAATTTGGGATTTTTAGTCCATAATTGCTAATTTGACCAAACCCTAGTAGCAACTATATTTTGATGGATTATGTGGAATTTTCTATTAAATGTAGGTGGATTATCGCTTAAGTTAACAAACCGAGCTTGTGTGTTTGTACTTAATTCAATTCAACTCTCTTGTTTAAACGCTTTCGTTAAATTTAATCTAGTGATCTTATCCTAGGTTGTTTGATGATTAGGGTTGGGTAAAGAGCTTATTTTATTCAACTATAATCTAAGGAGAGTTTGAGATAATCGAGCTTGTGATTATTCTCGAATTGTTGTTAATCATTTGAACGAAAATCTTTTGTAAAATTGGATTGGAAAATCATTCTCACGGTAAAGAATTATCCCCCGATCACGCTCTCTCTTCCGTTGACCTTTCACCTTCGTTATTTAATTTTTATTGCATTTCAAGCATTTCGCCATTTCTATTTGTAGTTTGTTGTGTTCTTTGTTTAACAAATCAAACCCCCCCCCCCATTTACATGCTTTCGCCGTTCATTTTATTTTGTGCAATTAACGTAGTTGAACCAATCATCTGCAGGTAATGACCCTTACTTGCATTGTACTGCTTGAACGATATTTATTTTTAGCCGAGTAAGGAACTTATTTTTGACGCTCCTTTGTGGCGATCAACTATGATTGCGCACTTCAATGTAGTGGAGAATCTGGGTACAACCATTGATGAGGAAACTCAAATTGATATGGTATTTAATTCTTTATTTGATATGTTTTCACAGTTTATTGTGGACTACTACTTGCATAAGATGGAATATGCCATTGATTGAGCTGATGAATGAGTTGCAAAATATGGAAAGTGATCTTAAAGGTAAGGGTGACCATGCTCATGCGTCAATTGCTAGCTCCTCTAGTTCCAAGCTAAAAGACGGAGTTGGAAATAAGAGAAAGAGATCTAACAATAAGTCAAACAACAATAAGAAGTCCAAATTAGATGGGATGATGGAAGGCAAATGTTTCCACTGTGTTCGCAAAGGACATTAGAAGAAAGATTTCTCTGATGCACTAGCTAAAAAACAGGGTACTCGTGAATTTTTTATTGCAGAGTCATGGTTGGTGGTTAATTCTACAAATTTCTGGGTTGTAGACTCTGGAGCCACTAATCATATGTGCATGTCTATGCATGTACTTCAGGAAAGCAGAGTACTCATGAGGGCAAGTTTAAAATTACCATCTTCATAGGAGCTATAGCTCCAACAAGAGCAATAGGAGTAGTTTACTTTTATTTCAGTAGTGCTACTAATTCTTAGAGACTGTTATTATGTCTCGCGAATGAAACGAAATTTGATTTCTATTTCCTATTTAATAGGACAAGGTTATTCAGTAAATTATGTGCATGATGCGCTTTATATTTTAAAGAATAAAACTCCTATTTGTACTGGATATTTGATGAATGGTCTTTACATTTTAAATTGTACCACAATGAAATAAATGTTACTTCTACAAACCATAAACAAAAGTCATACCATACTAGGGATACATATCTATGACATCTTAGACTTGGACATATTAACCTTAACAGGATACAAAGGTTGACTAGAGATGATCCACTTAACACAAATAAGGTCGAACTATTGCTAGTTAATGATTTTTGTTTGGTAGGTAAAATGACAAAGAGATCCTTTCTAACAAAAGGACATAGAGCCAAAAAAGTATTAGAACTACTTCATTCTGATGTATGTGGACCCGTGAATACACTTGCAAGAGAGGGCTATGAGTATTTTATTAATTTTATAGATGATTACTCTAAATTCAGATATATCTACCTAATGGGCCAAAAGTCAGATGCTTTTGAAAAATTCAAAGAGTATTGGACTGAGGTCGAGAAACATTTGTGTAAGAGTATTAAGACACTTCGATTAGATCGAGATGGCGAATATCTCTCAAGAGAATTCATGGACTACTTGATAGAAAATGGTATTGTTTCTTAATTGAGTGCGCCTGGTACATCCCAACAAAATGGCGTTTCAGAAAGAAGAAATTTGACACTGTTAGACATGGTTAGGTTAATGATGAGTTTTGCAACTCTACCTATCTCATTTTGGGGATATGCATTGGAAACAGTAGCATATGTTCTTAACTTAGTTCGTTCTAAGTTCGCTCCCAAAACTCGTCTGGAATTGTGGAATGTGCGCAAGTCCTGCTGACATCACATTCAAATTTGGAGATGTTCGCCTCATATATCTATATGATACAACAAGATGGATTCACACGGTCTTGAAAGCAAAGTGTACAAGTTTCGGCTGTCCTTTTATAGGTTGAAACAGGTATCAAGATCTTGGAACAAAATATTCGACGAAGTGATTAAGACATATAGTTTTGATTAGAACTTTGACAAATCCCGTGTCTATAAGAAGATACAAGACAAAATTGTAATTTTTCTGGTGCTTTAAGTAGATGATATTTTACTCATTAGAAATGATGTGAGAGCATTATCGTCTACAAAAGCATGGTTGACCCAACAGTTTCATATGAAGCACTTAGGTAAAGCTAGCTATATTTTTGGTAGTCAAATCTTAATAGACCAGAACAAGCATATAGGTTTATCTTAAGCTTTATATATTGACAAAATACTTGTCAGATTTTTCATGCAAGATTCCAAGAAGTGTTATCTATCCTTTAGACATGGAATCCAACTCTCTATGAATCAGTCTTCTAAGACTCCTGAAGAGATGGAGCACATGAGTAGGATTTCTTATGCATCCACAGTTGGTAGTCTCATGTATGCTATGCTGTACATTAGACCTAACATTTGTTATTCTGTTGGTATGGTGAGTCGATATCAATATAATTTTTGGACCGAAACATTGGGTGGATGTAAAACATATCCTTGAGTACCTTCGAAGGACAATGAATCATATGCTAGTTTACTCATCACCAGATGAAAAATAGTTTTGTTGATGAGTAAACTAGCATATGATAAACATATAGTTTTGTTGATGAAAAATAACAATATTCATATATTAAATGAAATTATGCTTATTTTATTTATTGTATTTAATTATCATTGACCATGCGAATTAAAGTGCATATCGTCACTTGTAATAATATAAGTTGGGTACTTGCGTTGAGAAATATATTGTGACTCAACTTATATTTTGATCATAAATAATTTGTTTATACCCAACACCTTTGGCATGTGCATATAACTATTTATATGTACGGAGCTATGGGTGGTTAACTTTTGAACCCAAAAGTTTACTCCCTCCTCCCACCAACCCATATAAATATATGGGTTGGGTGAACCCACATAAGCAACTCGCAACCCATCGACTTCCAACATGTACTTTAGATAAGGCCAGATAGAATTGAAGAACAAGATGCACATGACAAAACTTTACATATATTCAGTGATGACATTAATATAAAATTTGAAGTTACTTACATATACAAACTGCTATTACAAATCATAAGGCAGAAGTTAGTTTGAGAAACCTGATGAGATAGTCAATTCAAGGTTAATTTGATAATTGGGTAGAAAGTTTTTTTCATGTAAAATAGCTTTTTGTCTCAAGCTAAAATTTTCGATTTGAACGTCACCATCTTCCTTGCTCATTTCATCACTTGTTTTGCTTTTTCCCGAGTCCTGCAGATTAAACTCATACATTGTCATTCCTTATGCTTATGTAATTATTTATAAAACTTATATATTACAAGAAATTTCAGATTTCGGAATGAAATTTTTGTCTAAAAAACTATCTAAACGGTCATTTTTTGAGGAAACAACCTTTTACAAAAAAAATTACTTTGTTAAAATGAAATTTCTTGCAGTACTACAGAAGATATATGGACTAACCTGGTTCTTGAGGTTAAGCATATTTTTTCTGCTTTGGAAACTTCTACTTTTTCCTTCACAGTCTTTAACTTGTTTCCTCTTACTTGGTTGTTCTCTCAATCCTTCGGAAACTTGTCTGCGTGGTGCATAAAATCGCACTCAATAAAACATGATGTAAACGTGACTTTGAGATCATATAAAGCGTAGGATTAAGGTTAAAATAGTAATACAAGTTCGGCAAAAAACAAAATTGTAGATTATAAGTTGTGGATCCTACGGAATGTTTGGATAAAAATTGAATACAAGTTGTGAATGTATATCGATAAAAATGATATTTGACAAGCTTATAAATTTGAATTTTTTTTACCAAGCATTTCTATCTTATTGCTCGAACGTCAAAACATATGACACATTTCTTTTATACGTGCCACTCTACAAGAAATTCGAATAAATTTAAATCAAGAATTAATGTGAAACTTAGATTTTCTTACTGAAAAATGTCATCCTTCACAAAACAAAAGGTTCAAGGGACGCACTTTAATTTTTTAATGTCACTTTCTCTATACTTTACACAAAACTCCCATCTCTCTCTCTTTCATTTGCTCCAGCCATAATTCTCCTCTTTGTCCACAAAATTGTGTACAATTCACTTACTTAGAAATTAAGGATGTTGAACTAATTTAATAATATTTCCTTAATTCTCTATTATTTTTTACAAGTTATATATGAAGCACAATCACTTTCCTTTCAGAACGTGCAGTTACTTTGATATTTATGAATGGTTCTGTGGTGTTTAAAACATTCTTTTAATTGATATGATCGAATATTTACCACTCATGCAATGATTTTTCAAGAAATTCTAAGGGATTTCAAATATATTCATTTGAAATTTGAATATTGATAAGTGCATTTTACACACTTATTTAGACCACAAAACATGACTAATTGTGAACGTATATATTGAATTATGGCTTAATTCAGTACAATTTGTGTTTGCATGACAACATTGATGGATATACCGAGAACTATGTGAAAATGAGCGAAAAATGACCAAAACGGAAGAAAATGAAAATTCAAGGACTAACTGCAAATATTCAAAAGTTGTGTCGAACCAAACCATGGAGATTTGAGAGTACTATGAGTCAATTGATTGAAAGAAGATGTCAAAGGGAGGAAATATCGTTAAAGTATGATCACACATTCATTTCTAATCGAAAAGTTATGCATCGATTTTTAGCCTCATATTGAGATTCATTTTTGACATGGTAAAAAATCGAATTGGAAGATGATATCTGAATAAAAGTTGTATCTCTTTGAGTTATCTTTCTAACGCACTTTGAATCACTTCAATCGGATATCAGTAGAGAAAGTTATGACAAAAATACTGAAATCTATCTAGCAGAAAAAAAATTGAACAAAGCTTTCGCTTGGAAGAAATCTCAAGCGGCCACCCAAGCACCTCCAGGGAATCCAGGAGGAAAAATTCTAAAGCAACGTGGTCGCTTGGCTTATAACCAAGCAGTCACTTGGTATGTTTCCAAAACGAATTTTCTAGTTTCCTTTTTTTAAGTTAAACACCTATGGAAACTCGATCTTGGACTCCTTTATAACCCTAAACTCGACCAGAAACGAGGACTACGCAATTTTGGAGCAGAAAAGAGGATTTTGGGAGCAAAATACGAGACAACGACGCGAAGATTCAATCCAAGATTCAAGAATTCATTCCAAAAATCAATTGGGTGATGTCTTCTTCAATTGAATTTCTTTATTTTCTTAGTTTTATCATGCTAGGCTAGATTTTATTGTGTTGGGTGAACGATGAACTATGTAATGTGATATTTCAAATCCTAGTAGTTTATAATTTTGTTATTAAAATGCGTTTTTGAATTATTGAATGATTTATATGCATTGCTTTTATCCATAATTATATGCGCAATGATTATGTGATTGTGGTGGTTTATTTCATCCATTCGAAAGAGGAGAAATAGATTAGACAGGATATAAATCATCGTAGGGTCCGAGAAGATGAATATATGTACTTACCTTAGAGGGCACCAGTTGGAGCCAAAAATATTGTATTCTGGTTCTCCTTCTCGATAGTTCTTGATAGGTACAAAGACGTTTACTCTGCTGTGTTTTTTGATGCTTCTGTACATCTGATTATAGGATACAACTAATCAAACTTTGGAATAGGGAAAAAAAAAATATTCATTCTTAGTTAGATCAAAGATTAAATCATTAATAATCATTAAAAAATTAAACGAACTACATTAGGAAATCCAACTGGCAAATAAAAGATGTGAATTTGAAGTTAACGTGTGATTTTTGAGGCTATAGTAAGTTTTAAGGGCTGATCTGTTCGTCCACTAAAGTGATATGTGAGCTCGTCTAACGTTGTGATATAGTTCGGTTCGTATTCATATATTAATTTTCATTTCTCTCTCCCTTTTAAAAATATTTTACTAAGCCAACATTTTCATTAACTAGCGAATAAGTGACAAAAAATAAGCATTAACACGGAATTACTTACATTAATTGATAATAAAATGATTGTGGTGAAGTAAGAACGCATAACGATTGAAAAAAATCCGATCGTTTTCTAAGATAATTAAAGACAACCAACCAACGACTTGTCTTAGATTTTAATCAAAACCCAGGAAAAAAATTGTTAAAAGACTAAAACATTAGCATTAATGAAATTGATCCTCTGTTGTATTTTTGAGTGGCGTGCAACCGAGGCCCACGTGTCTGCCTTGGGGTTATTAGTTTTAGCATGAAAAATCAAAGACATTGTGGCTAGATCAAATTGTCGTGCCTATCTATCTAAAGTAATTTTGCAAATAATTTTTAAATCATAACCTACCTACAGATCTAGATTAACAATTTATAAAGTCTCCATAGTTACAATTTGAATCTAGACATCTACAAAACCTAATGCCTAAAATTAAGTGTTCTTTAACTTAGAATTCAAGCAAGGGTGATCAGTCTTTTTCTTCCTATAAATTATGAATTTTCTCAGTGGTCCAGTCATCTTTTATTGTGTCGTCTAGAACACAAATAAAATCATATTCTTTATTCTTTTTCATATACATGATCTAGTACTCTGTGCTATATATATATATATATATATATATATATATATATATATATATATATATATATAATCAGAGAGAAAAATGTGAATGATTTGAAGAAAGTATATGCCTAGTTCAAACTCTTACATGATGATTTATATTCTTATTTATTCGATGTAAAATTTATCCATTATCATTTGGATTTCCAAATTCTGAATTAAAATTTTGGTCTATTCTTTTTAAGTGCAAGGTCAATTAGAGTATCTGCGTGTACTTCACAAAATTTTGGGATTGGACACAATATTAAAAGTATTTTAGATGCACGTTTTCCTCGGGGGACGATTGGGGTGAAGGCGTAAAAGTTTACAAAACAATTTAAGGGTTACCTGTAGATGGCTCTTGATGTGGGCAATATTTAGCTCTTTGACATCCATCCTTTGCAGAATCCGCTTTGGAGTTGCCTCTGTCACGTCAAATATTCATTTTTAACTATTACATATAATCCAAAGACAAGAAGTGCATGAACAATTGGTTCAATCTATCGGAGAAATTACAGCTTATATTAAAATTTAATTTTACATAACTATCCTCGACTACCTATACAAAACCACATATGTTGATAGAGATCTGTGCATAAAAATCATCCAAAATTGAAAGGATTTGAAATCATATATATGTTTTCGTAGAATTATCAACAAAATAGTTCTTCAAATAAGTGATCTAGGCAAGGGAAAAAAAAAAAAAAAGAAGAAGAGAAAAACTTGTTTTCAGCTAATTAACACAAAATGAAACTTACTGTATTTCCCACCAAGATACTCAACTGCTCCAACAAAGTTTTGATGAAGATCAGACGTCCATCGGAAACGTGGAACAGAAGATTTCCGGTATTTCCTTACCCTTATTCCATCAGAATTTCCCATGTCTACTGTATAAGATATTTCCATCAAAGAATGATTCAATGAATATAAATGCAGCTATAAATTAATGGCTGTTGTGTAGTCTGAGAACATGGACTTCGTCGAAGGTGTGCGGGCTGGACTTTGGTTAAAATATTCTTATCCCCTAACTTTTCTGGTAAAACATTTTGAAAAATTGAAACCCTAATTTTGGATTTGCCTTTTTTTTTTTTTTTTTTTTTTTTTTCCCTGCTGTATTATTATATTTTGTCGATTGCCAATTTAAATCTATGACCAGTCAGAAAGGAAAATGCCTCTGAAGCATTCAATTTGTGATGCAGGACTCTTGTTCCATAAATAGAGTGTTGAATATGAGATTAAAATAAATAAATCTGTGTGTCGATAAATAGTTTAATTTTTTAAATGAAATCGAAATAAGAAAATGAAATGTGACAGTGACATGAGACTTGGAAATGTCATTTTTGAAAAGATTATGACACGAAAAGTTAGGGAAATAATATTGTATAGAAAATTATAAATATCATATTTAATTTTGAAAAGATATTTAATAGTAATTCAAACTTTAATAACTTGTTAATTTTGTTGTAGTACAATTAAGAATTAAGGCCTGAACTTGTATAAATTTTTTTAGTTAAACACAGCATTAAAGTTAAATTTTACTTTAAGCCCACATGAAGTCAATAATAAAGTGCAGTTCTCATTCCAAAGCTTTCCAAAGAGTTTCCGCGAAGATTACGAATTAGGAAATTAGGAAATATTAAGAAAATTCCGAATCGTTTCCTAGGATTTTCGAAGAATTTCAATTTTTAAAAAATGTCCAAAATGGAAATGCTAGAGTCTTGGACGACATAGGGTATCAAACTTATCCCTCAAATGAAGCCTAAAATTTTAGTTGAGATTGTTAGTTTAAATTGTGTCACCACCTATTTATAACAATTGTGTATGTGCCGAACTAATCAAATCATCTATTCAGCATGAGAATTAATACCAGTGTTCTAAAAAGTGGACATAGATATCGTCTAGGCGCGAAGCGTGACGAAAACGCTTCGCATTGAGCCTAAGCGAAAATTAAGCAGTCAATGAGAATGTTGACCGCTTAATGCGCGTCTTAGGCAACCTAGGCACGCCTAAGTGCACATTAAGTGGTCAACATTCTCGTTGACTGCTTAATTCCCGCTTAGACTTAAGTCGAATAGTTATTAGTTATTTATTTTTTTTCCTAATAAAAACTTTTCATTTTCATTAAATGTACATTTCTTTTTGTTTCTTTTCTTTTTCCTTTTTTTTTTTTTGTTTGTAGAAGAAGAAGATATTGAATTGGAGTCCGATAAAGAGTTAGATAAGATTTAAGCTACAAGCTATTTAAGTTATGTACTTATGATTTTGAAACTTATCTTTTTTGTAGGAATTATTAAGTATAGACAATATTTTATAATTTTAGATGTTTGGTATATATTATATGAATTATTGAATTTTTTTAACAATGATTAAAAATTAAAATAAAAATAAAAATTATGCCTAAACTTCGTCTGGGTTCGCCTTTGTAAGCTGCCTAAATGTTTAGATGAGATTAGTTTAGGCATTCAGATTTGTATTTTTTTAGAATTTAATATTTAAATGAGACAAATGATTTTTAATTATACTTCTGAAAATTTCTATGTTTTTAATTCAAGTTTGAATATATGTAACATTTCAAAAGGGGCATCTCAATACCACAAGCAATTAATATAAAAATATTTATTCTATTCCGTGTTATTTTTTGTTAGTATGGTCCAAATCTCATCTATATAGAAAGGGACATGCTTTGCACATGCCACATATTGATAGAAAGTATTAGGAAATCTCATCAGTGGTCATTAAATTTTCAGGAAATTCTCAATTGAGTCATTAAACTCCAATTTATTTCAATTGGGCCCGTTGACATTAATTTTATTTCATTTTGATCACTCTATCACCAATCGTCTTCCAAACTGGCGGAAATTGATCTTCTACAAAATCTTTGCGTGACACCTATAAACAAAAAATGTAAAATGAGGGTTATGATAATATTTTTACATTGGAAGGTTAAAAGAAGTGTATTACATTTTAACATTTTTATGATGTGGTTATTGACCACAAAATTATAATCAACAAACATTTCTTACATAGTCCAAATTTTCTCCTCCTAAACTCACAGTGTTTAATGTTCAGCAAGGAGTAAGAGGGGAAATGACTTTCTGAAAAGAGATATTTTAATTTTCATGGCCCTCTTCTTTTAGGCAAGACAATTAGTAGATTTCCTTGAAGGCCTTGGGGGCAATTGGGTCTTTTTAATGAATGACAGGTAGCAGTCATTTAATGGTGGATTTCTAACTGATTCTGCTATATATTCATGTTTTATTCATTGGCTTATGTGTCCTCTACTTATTGATTTCAAAGTCATGCTTTAAATACTTAATCATGTGTACTTTAACGATTTTCGCCACGTGGAATTCAAAGGGGATGGTTCGTCCCTTCTTGCTTCTAGCCTTTTATGCTCAACGTTTTTAATGGCCTCAAGGGTATTCAGACCTCGTATAGAAGGGTTATGAGTTCTCCTTCATTCCTTTACATTTTCTTATTCAATAGTAGTGTAGTTATAAGTTTGCTTGTCATGCAACGATTATGTAGAAGATCTGTTACGGTAGGATTGCTGATTAAGTTAATATAATCGTTATTCTGGAAGATAATGTGATGGAGTTGTTAAACTTGAAACTAAATTGAAGTTAGTAACCAAATTGAAACAAAATTCACTTGCAATCACCTCCAATGAGACTAAATTGAAGTTCAGTGATCAAATTGACACACATTAAATTTTAACGATTAAATTTAGGTTTGGCCTAAAGTTCCCAAGAAATTTACTTTACAAGACCTCATCACATTATTTTTTCTCTATTTTTTGAAGTGAGCAATAATTTCATATGCATAGGAGTCTTGAATTTAGTTCACTGACATAAAAAGATTTCGTTCTTATCACTTCAACTAGATCTCGACCTTACATTGCAATTACTTTTTGTTGTGGTTTCATGTGGAAAAATTAAGCCATGACTATAATTACATGCACACTGAAATAGACAATTTTTTATTATTTTTATTTTTTTGTCAATTCCCCTTGTGCATTACAAAATCATCAACGAAAATATAATAAGGATGAAATGATAATTCTAATGATTGAATAACATCAAAATGGAATAAAAATATTTAAATATAGACCAAAGAACGCATGTGCAAATAGTAGCCTTTAATTATATATTATAACATAAAAAGAGACTGGCCACCAAGTAGCAAAATAAAGCATGTGCAAGTAAGTCAAAAAATGCATTTAAATAGAAAAGCAAAAGTCATATCCTTTTTCTATCACTTTCATGTCAATCAAAGACGGTGCCTACTTCTGGACCCATTTATCACATATGCCGTGCCGTGTTCAACGCTAGGCTTTCTTAAATTCAATATGAGATGTCAAAAATGAGAATTTAAAGTACCAATTAATTCCCGTAGCTATTATATGTTTACGTAATGAAGAAAAACAATACCTATGATACCTATAAAGGTCATGGTGTAAAATCTCGGCACCGTACAACTCATTTAAAAAAAAAAATGACAAGTGTATTAAGCATTCTTATTTAAACTATTTAACTTGGGTTTTTAGAATAGGATGAGTGTTTTGAATTAATTTAATATTGAGATTATTTGTTTTCATTGTTGTAAGCTAAAGAGATTAGATAAATATTGTAGTATTTTAATAAACTAGTATTTATGAATGATCATTGTACTCATGAAATCCTCATTATCATGATTGTTACTCCCTGTATATAGAGTTCTCAGATAAAAGCCACGTGGAAGCACTATATGCGTACATCTAGCAGTCGAACAAGGTCACAGCAAGGGAAGACATGCCTTTAAAACCGAAGTGCTCCCCTTCAAAGTTGAAGTGCTTCCTCCTTGATGAAGCCCTTCGTATCCGAAGCTCCCACGCTCTTCACATCCGAGGCCCTATGCTACCGAAGTGTTCGTTGTTTAGATTCAGGTTCAATATATCTTTTAGAATGATCGATGTAACGATTGTATTAACTAGTGTCACGTCTGTTAGCCTAAAGCGGTAGGTCGTCTGATCCCTTGTCAATGATAGCAGTCAAATGTAATTAATGCATAAGTGGCGTAGGACTTCTGCCGTTCAGATTAGGGCACGAGGATTCGATCCACCAATCACCACGTCGGCTAGAATAATATAAATACCCCTTCAAGGGCACATTGTATAGGATGGTCATTTTTTCCTATCAAACAAGAAATACAGAAAAGCTCAACGTTATTGTTCCATACTTTTGCTCGTGATTAAGTTTCTTTAATACTTGCACTTATCGAATTCTTCATTTTTTTTTACATTGTCGCTCCGATTAAGAACGTGTCATTCTCCGTCCATGTGTACATTCAAGGGAACGACATCTGTTGAAGTAATTTTTGGGGTCAACCATGACTATTGTATCTCTTGTAGTCCTAATTATTCTCTATAAATAAGGTACTTTGATTCTCAATGAAATACACACAAATCTATTGACTTTTCTACTTTCTTTTCTTTTTATCTCTATTTTGTAATACTTTAGCGGCACGATTCTCTCAAAATCAAAGTGAATTAGTTAGAATGTAATAATTTACAAGTATAATCACTTGTTAATGTATACCGAAATCTATTTGGTGACATGTGATTTTTTATATATATACATGTGCATTATAACGAGCTACTTGGTTGTTTGATAATATTTGTTTCTACCCAACCTTTTATTTCCACCCACATAGAAACAATCAATCTATGTGCAATTTGTGTGTATCAACAGATGAAGATGTTGGGTTATATGCCCATATAGTATATTTTGCTATGATAAATAATAATTTATAAGTTGGTTTTATTTATTATCGAGCATACGAATTAAAGTGTCTATGATCACTTGTGATAATATAAGTTGGATATTTGCATTGAGAAGTACAGTGTGACACAACTTATATTGTGATCATAAATAAGTTGTTCACAACCAATGTATAGAGGTTGGTACCTTATACTGGGAGGGCGTAGAATTGACTAAATCACTATTCAAGTTTGTGATTCGTCTTTATCACGAAAATAGTTAAAGGTGACACTAGTACACTTGAAGTATATTGAATGGACCACATGCCGAGTTTAATTCTATAGTATTACCATGCGGAGAATTAAATTTCACTTGACCATTGTGTATTTCATTTAAATCATTTGATGGGATTGTGTATATCTTTCATGATTTTAATTGTTCGTTGATTCATTAATTGGTGAGATCAATTTGATTGGTCAAATATCTCGATGAGTTGGGAATTTGAGAATGAGTAAAGTAGAGAACATAAATTCGTGTCGAAAAATCGTCACCCTGATAAATGAGTAGAGTAACTACTTAAATATTTTCTATTGAATAATTAAAATCTGAGTCCAATGTTTAGCGATAGCTAAATTTCGACATGTGTGATTAGTTCACATGACCATTAACTATTTTCGTGATTTATCTTTATCACGGAGATAGTGACACGTGACACTAATACACTTGAAGTGTATTGAATGTACCACGTATCGAGTTTAATTCTACAGTATGACCATGCGGAGATTTAAATTCCACTTGACCACCGTGTATTTCATTTAAATCCCTTGACGGGATTGTGTATATCTTTCATGATTTTAATGGTTCTTTGATTCATCAATTGTTGAGATCAATTTGATTAGTCAAATACCTCGATGAGTTGGAAATTTGATAATGAGTGAAGTAGAGATCATAAATTCGTGTCGAAAAATCATCACCTTGAAAAGGGACAGAGTGACTGCTTAAATATTTTCTATTGAATGGTTAAATTTTGAGCTCAGTGTTTAGTGACAGTTAAATTTCGACATCTGTGATTAGTTCATAGGACCGTTAAAGAAAATGATATTTAGGTTAGTGAGAATAATTAGAAGGACAAAACGATCATTTATACTCGTATCTAATTACGAATCTTAGTGGGGATAAAATACATATATGACTGGTCAGATAAAAGTATTAAAAATTTATTGACTTCTATGATCTTATATATTGCAAGAGTTCAGTCTTTTTGCCTTTAGTGAAAAAAAAAACTAATAATTAGATTGGGTGGTCTAGAGTTGACTTGACATGATATAAT
The DNA here is from genome assembly GCA_019395295.1 of Osmanthus fragrans. NCBI lineage: Eukaryota > Viridiplantae > Streptophyta > Magnoliopsida > Lamiales > Oleaceae > Osmanthus > Osmanthus fragrans. The sequence goes on along the minus strand of CM033362.1, from coordinate 20,721,502 downwards.
TATTGGAGCTTGGATAATATATGTCTGATTAGGTCATGTGATAGTTTTATAAAGTATTGAAACTTAATTACAGTAATTATAATAGTTTGGGTTTAACTGTAATTACAATAAAGTTTTGTATTTAATTGTAATTACTATGAAAGTTGTAAACTTAATGATAATTGTAATTGAAGTTCTAGGACTACATATGTAATTAAATGTAAACTTTATTTAAAACTCATACTTGGATTTTAATTAAAACTCCGATTTGAATGTGGAGTTATTGTTATACAAGGATTGTAATATTCTATCTCTATAAATAGAGATTAGATGGAATCTAGACATTCTACAAGATTGAACAGTAATTATAATACATAATTCCATAGTATTCAAATTGGAGAGAGAAAAAGAGGGAGAAAAAAAATAATTTTCTTGCTTTATTTAATTGACTAGTTCAAAAATTAGTTTCGTAATTTAGCATTTGTTTGGCCCCCATATCTCTATCATATTTTCTCTCTCTCCTACTATCAACTACACAATCTTCCATAAAATAATACTACACGTAAACCGAAAATATTTCATTCTTTTTCAACCACACATTCTCCCAAAAAAATACTATTTCAAATACTAAATTTGAAAAAAAGGGGCCAAACAAAGGCTTAATTAAAAAAAATGTCCACCCACTAGTGTAGTCTTGACTTTAGAGAATACCATAGAAGATTTGGAGGTTTGAAGCATCAAATTCTTAGAATTAAAAAGCTGAAAGCTGGATGTTCGTGGTTCAAAATTAATTCAAGAATTGATCATTGAATTTAGGTAAAAATTTAAATATTTTTATTCTTGATATAATATATACGTGAACATTTAAACAATCTTGTTTATTGAATTAAAGAATTTGTTTTTTAAAATTTCTGAGTAATTCTGCTTCCACGTTCCAACAAAAAAGACTTGCAATTTGTGTGCATCATTAGATGATGAGACTTGGAATTCGTGTACACATTATGTTTTACGTTTGTGTACGTCCTGTTTATATGCCCAGTTATAATGAATGATAATATTACGTTTTATTTTATGTGTGTATAATTGCGATCATAAATTCAAGTCAATATTTTACTTGTGTTTATAGATTAATTAATATAATCATTATGGAGTGCAATTTAAAGTTTCATCATCATTTGTTTTTTTATATTTAGTAATAAAACATCAATTATTGATAAATGATTTAAAACTAATTCTTGTTAAATGCTTCCAATCAATTTCTTAGTCATTACTATTGAGAACAAAGAACTTTCTATTTCTATTTAAGGAATGTTATTATGCATCGTGCCAACATCAAGTTCCCTCCGTAATAATTGGCTTATGGTCAGAGTCTACTATTTTCCATCTAATGATTTTTAAAGTACTATATATGTATCATTGCTCAACCATGAAGCACTGAAATGGATATTAAAGAATGCTGAGAATGCAATTTTAGTTTGAACTCTTATAAAATATCTTAAGCTCTAACATGTGATATTTTATAATGCAATTTGTTGACTGTTAATTTGATTGAAGTGTTTTACCAGCATTAGAGGGAAAAATTAGTAGCTGAAAATAATACATAATGCATCATATTTTGCTATCTATACCTACTCACTTGACAACATGAAAGATAACTCAATTATAAAATGCACTTACTTACCTATAACATATTCATAAAATCTCATATACCAGCTATAAATGCTCCATCTCATATTAAGGTCTAAGAATGACAAATTATTAAAATTATATAAATGACATGTCTGGAACATTGCAATATTCGATTCTAATGAGGAAAACTCTCTCAAAAAAAAAAAGAAAAAAAAAAGGGAGCAAATAAGAAAAATGGCCCCAATTAGGAGGCATATATTCTTGGAGAGTACATAGACAAAACAAAATTTAAAACTCTAGAAGAAGTTTAATTGCTCGAAATGTTGAAAATTAAGATATCTAAATAAGTTATGATAAAGAAATAGAATCGAAAATCAAAAGTTGTCTACAATATTTTTGTACATAATGTATCATTTCATATTATGAATAACAAAAATGTTGAAATAAATTTATTAAGTATATCGATTGAAGAAATAATTAGCGAAATAAAAGGACATAATCCTAGTAAATTGAATTTACTAGATAAACTTGAAGTTTTTAGACTTGCAATTCAAAAATCTAAAGGTGTATACTTGTACGAATTGTAAATGAGAAAAAATGAAGTCGTAGCAAGTAATGTATGACTCTTAACATAATAAATTTTGCAAAAATAGCGGTGGATGCAATCACAAGTTCATATCTCATCATCCTTTCGACACATGAAATTTGATAAGTGTACAATAAATGTGGAAAGTTAACTCATCTAGCATGACTATTAAAACTATCTCTGAAGGATTTATAATATACCCGAATCATATAATTCAAGTGATGTTATCATGAGGGCAAGTAAATAAGCTTTATACTTTTTTTCCTTGACTAAGGTTTTGTCCCATTGAATTTTCTTGGTAAGATTTTTAATGAGACAATTTTTGTGATATGTTTCAAAGGAATAATGTGCTCTTTTTTCTTTATAAAGTTTTTTTTTTCAAATTTGTTTCCTAATAAATTTTAATGAGACATATTCTAATGAGACATATTCTTTCTATAATGATAGGTAATGTAGCAACTCTTACTCTATTTTCAATGTGTATGTCAACTTCTCCCTTCTGAGTATTCTATTTCTTTTTAGTATTTGCATATTTATACAAATATGAGATACATATCAAGTATCTAATACCCAAAAAGTTAATGAAGTAGACATAAGTCTTGTAGTTTTTCTTCCAATGATCTTTCATTCCACAATGATATCAAGGGTCATTAGATTTGATAACATCCTTATTTTCTTTGACTACTTTAGAAATTTTATATGATTTCCCAAAGCCTCTGTTAAACTTCATCTTAGTTCTCTTAAAGGAATCAATTGGCTAAGACTTGCCCACTACTAGCTTTGATATTGGCCTCGATAGTCTTAAACATGTTCAGCAACACAGAGAGTGTGCATTCGAGCTTGTTCATGATAATATGCATAATAAACTTTGAATAACTCTCTGACAGAGATTGCAGAACCAAGTCAATACTTAGTTCATGGTCCATGACTGAACCCAATTGAGACAATTTCTCAATATATCTAATCATCTTCAACATATGAGTATTGACTGAAGATCTTTCTTCCATTTTGCTTGTATAGTTGCTTGAAATTCTTTGATCTTTCCACACGTGATTGTTCATCATACAACTCATTGAGATAAAAAAAATCATAGTGTTAACATCTACACCCTCATGTTGTTTTTGTAACTCAGGTAACATAATTGCAATTATTGCACTTGTTGCAATATTATAGCCACCAATGTGTTTATTATCGCCACCAATGTGTTTATCGGGTGTTTTTAGAAAGGGCTGCTCAAAGACATAACTGATTTTTTCATGCCTAAGAACGATTCTCAGATTGTAGTGCCACTCTAGAAAATTTGCCCCGATCAATTTGTTTGCATCTAGTATGCTTCTCAAATTCATATGATTACTCATACTTCAAAAACATAAATGATGAATAATAAAATAATTAATATACATATCGAAAAATACGTCAATTAATTCAACATGAAATTCATACTTGATTTCCTATGGACTGGGATCTCATTTATTATATTAAAACCTTGAGTGTAATCAACAAGCCTTAATAAAATAGTTAAAAAAAATATACTATTATCAATTGTATCTCTATACTACTTTCAGATCATGTGCTATCAGTTTTGAATTTGCCTAAGGGAATCTATAATGAATTAAATCGCATTTTTTCGTCCTTCCTATGGAATGCACTTGAGGGCTCTAGGAGACGAAAATGGGTTGCGTGGCGGAAAATATGTTATCTTGTGGAGGAAGGTGGTCTGGGCATTCGGGACTTCAGCGAAGTGCAACAAGCTCTATTTATGAGATTTGCATGGAAACTGATGGCAAACGATTCCTTTTGGGCTGATTTCTTTGGAGCGAAATATTTGAAAAACACACATGTTGCGTTGGCGAAAGTGTCTCCCACACACTCTCGATTTTGGAAGGGGGTCGTTTCGATTTTGCCTATTGTTAGAAAAAACTCAAACTACCGAGTCCGAGATGGATCATCAAACTTTTGGTATGATAATTGGCGAGGTACCCAAAGCCTGGCCGAGGCTGGGCTAAACGTTGTGGAACCACATTTAAAAATCAAAGCCCTCTTGATGGCTAATGGAAGGTGGAATGGAGCTCGGCTAAGGGGTTTAGTGGGTGACATCCAGGCTTGCTCCATTGAAGGGGTGCGGATGAAACTACTAGAGGAACGTGACACTTTTATTTGGACGCCCAGCAAGGAAGAGGTTTTTCGACTAAATCTGCAAGGGAGCTGATCTGTAAACGTGCATTGGCATGCACATGGAAAAGATGGATGTGGCAAAAGCAAGTGTCGAAAAGAATAGCTTTTGTGTCCTGGAGAGCTAAGCTTAATTGCCTACCTGTTGACGGAGTGGTTCAAGCGATTGGAGTCCCCCTGGCCTCTAAATGTGAATGTTGTATGAACCCCTCAGTTGAAACGATTGATCATGTGCTTAATGGCGGGGAGGTGTCAAGAAAGGTCTGGCATTATTTCGAAGTGCATTCTAACTTATCTTACCAGAGGTCTCGACGTGGAAGGGAAGAATGAACCTTGGTGGCGGCACACGTCTACCTCCTCACAGCTTGGAATTCTTAGAGGCATCATACCACTTACTATCACATGGATGCTATAGAAAGCAAGGTGCGAGTCCTGCTGGAAGGGCACCCAATTATATGGCAGAAATTAATATGGACGATAAAGTCGCTTTTATCACAGCTTACAAACCTGATTACAAAGGTCAGGAAAATTTCAGATAGTGATGTTTAGGTTTTATGTGCTTTAAATTGCCCGATTCAGGCTGTCAAACATCTAAAAATGCAATGGGTGAGTTGGAAGAAACCACTGGGAAACACTTTCAAACGAAATGTCGATGGCGCATCGAAAGGAAACCTAGGGAAAATCGGTGGCGGGGGAGTTATTCGCAATGCCAATGGAATTTGTTGGGTTGGATTTTCTCGCCACTATGGTTTTGGTACAAATATGATAGCGGAAACCCGTGCACTTCTTGACGGATTACGATCATACAGGGCGATGGGAATAAGGGATTTCATTGTTGAATCAGACTTAAAGGTCTCGGTACATTAGGTGTACAGTGGTGCTTGCTCCTTATGGTGGCTCTGGGATTTTTGGGATGATATCATTGACTTAATCCGCTTGCTTAATGCCCAGGTCCATCATGTGTATCGAGAAGGCAATATGGCGGCTGATTTTCTAGCAAAAAAGTCCAGCTAAAGCTCGCCTATTAACCTATTTTTTGGCGACGACGTCCCGACGTTCCTTAAAGGAATATTACACATGGATAGTTGGGAATTACCTTATCTTAGACGTTGAACTCATTGTGTGTTTAAATTGCCCCAGTTTCATTGTTAGGAGATTTTGGTAGTATTTTTTTGTTATTGCAATTAAAAATTTCATTGTAAAGGAAGAAATCTTCCTCATTTATGGCTTTGAGTATTTCTTAATGTAACCACCGTATTCTTCCGCCACAAGTGAGGGCTATCAATAAACTATCGGAGGTCCCGCTCTCCTTCCACTAAAAAAAAAGATCATTAAGCTAACAACTCTTTATCTTCACAAATCTCATGTGTTAGCTTTATATGCCTCTAGAATTTATCTCTTTGAGTGTACTCAACAAAAGATAAATTTTAGCCTAGTCAAACCCCGTCATTTAGAAATATTTAATATTTTATAGGATCAAATATATCCCTAATGGACCAATATTGAGTGTACTCAACAAACGAAGATCAATTTAGGACTCTCATTTTATCATACATTTAGCATGCAAATAAACATGCATATAATAGTGTGGACGGTTATGTACTTATACTATCTGGTATTCCCAAGCCAAAGGAAAGATTAGTTTGTCAATTCCTAGAGGTATAGCATTGACTCATATAATGTTCCATCTTCATGATCTCCTCGTCTTCTTGTTTTTTCAATTATTCCAATTGTAACTTATATCTTACACTAGTTGGCACACATGCCCCTAATAATTACAATGAACTCGCAAGTCTAAAATAGATAAGAGCTCGTAAGTCCAAATTAATAAGAATAAAAACTAAAGATTTAACACATCTACATGGTCAAGACCATAATCATCCACTAAATATATATTCATCACATAAATACATTACTATATAATATCTAATATTATATTCGAATATATTTCAATTTTTTAGCAATTGAAGTTGCTAGACTAATCTAAACAGATGGATCGAAAAAATTAAATAATTAATTAATCTAATATTTAATTAAAATTAAATACGAAATTTGAGTCCAACTCCAATTCCGAAATTTTAGGGTGGATTTATTAATTTAATTCAAAATTTAAGCAAATACAAAATCAAAGTCCAACTCAAATTCCAAGATTTTAGGGCTGACTTATTTAACTAAAGTCAATTTTTAACTAAATACCACATTAGAGTCTAACTCTAATTCCAATATTTTAGGGCAAACATAATTTATATTTTAAGTTAGGATAAAACTCGTAAAGAAAATAAAATCGAATTTAGGGTCAAAGTTTCAAATATGAGTTGAAATCTAATTTAAACATTAATTTAAAAAGTTATCAATTTTAAATAAAATTTTAATTTGGGTCAAAATTGAATTTAAGCTTAAAGCCTTTGGAAATTTAATTTAAAACAGTTTTTAAAATTTATATTCAATACTCATTTGGAAAATTACATTCTGGCCCCTAATTTTAAATTATAAACAGCCCCTTCAATTTCATAAATTGTATGACAGACCTTTCCTTTGAAAGTTGCAAATTAACCTTTAAAATCAAAATTGTAGGAAAAGGCCTACAATTTCATAAATTGCAACTCAGGCCCCGTCCCCAATTCCCCCAATCTCCAAGATGAAAATTTCATTCTTCAAAGCGACACCGACGATCATCGGTATCGCTTCTAGCAAAATAGAGTAGTGTGTGGTGCATGACATGCGAAAATGTGTTCGACTTCTAGTACCGCAAGTATACGGTCCGTTTCAAGTAATAAAGTGGATTTTTAAGTCCAAGTATCGTTCCCACAGAGATTTAATTGTTTGACTGTATTTAATTCGACCTTAACCGAAAGTAAAGACTTTTTTGAGTTTTTATAACTAAATTGCAACTAAACTAGAAGCTACTTATGCAAAAGTGAATGAATTAACTAAATGAATGCGAAGTTCACAATGTGTAATAATATAATTAAATGCAAGATGTTTTAATAATCAAATAAAAGGCGTACTAGGTTCGTGAATCCCCATGCAACGATCTATTTCAACCCTAGTTCTACAATTTGACAACACGTTTGAATTATGATGAATCAATGTTCCTATTTTATTCAAAACTCTCTTTCGATTAAGCTTGAACCTATTTTCATATACGACACCGACTATATTTCTATGACGAGAGCAAATATAAAAAAATGCATGGAGTTTTATGAACACTTATAGATTCACTTAAAGCATAGCGGTATATCTCTATCCCCTATCGGACCCTACGATGATTTATATCCTATCTAATCTATTTCTCCTCTTTCGAATGGATGAAATAAACCACAACACTCACATAATCATTGCGCATATAATTATGGATAAAAATAATGCATATAAATCATTCATCAATCCAAAAAATACGTTTTAACGTCAAATATATAAAACTAGAAATCAAAATATCACATTACAAGGTTCATCGTTCACCTAGCACTATAAAATCTAGCCTAACATGATAAAACTAAGAAAACTAAGAAAAGAAAGAAAACTAATTGAAGAAGACATCGCCCTTTTAATTCTAGAGGTAAATTTTGAATCTTGAAATAATCTCCTTGTTCTTCGCCTTCTTCTTGCTCTCCAATATGTCAAAAATATGCGTCAACCCTGTTTCTAGTCGTCCTTAGGGTTATAAAAGAGTCCTAGATGTGTTTCCATAGGTAGTTGATTCAAATAAGGAAACTAGAAAATTCGCGTCAGATTTGTGCCAAGCTACCACTTGGTTATAAGCCAAGCGACCGCTTGGTTTGTAAAATTCACCTCCTGGATTCCCTGAATGGTTCTGAGCGACCACTTGGAATTTGTTCTAAGCGACCGCTTAGAACAACTTTTTTCTCTGCTGGATAGCTTTCAGTATTTGGATCATAACTTTCTCTACCAATATTGGATTTAAGTGATTCAAAGTGTACTAGAAAGATAACTCAAATATCTACAACTTTAAATCAGACGTCATCGTCGAATTAGATCGTTTAGCATGTAAAAAAGTGGGTCTCAATATGAGACTAAAAACCGGTGCATAACTTTTCGATTAGAAATTGATGCGTGATCATACTTTGACGATATTTCATCTCTTTGACATCTTCTTTCAACCAATTGACTCCTAGTACTCTCAAATCTTCATCGTTTGGTTCGACACAACTTTTGAATATTTGCACGTTAGTCCTTGAACTTTCATTTTTTCCGTTTTGGTCTTTTTTCTCGTTTTCACATACTTCTCGTTCCATCCATCAATATAGTCCTACAAACACAAATTGTATCGAATTAAGCCATATTTCAACATATACATCCACAATTGTCCATGTTTTGTGGCCTAAATAAGTGTGTAAAACACACTTATCAGTGCACTGCCATCAAACAACAGTGGTGCACCACCACGGGAATACAACAGTGCCCAGCATTGCTGCAACAATCAATAGCAAAGTCGAGCACTTTTGAATAAAAACAAGTAGCGACTCTCGCCACTATCGTTTAACTGCGGCGACAAGCACCACTGATATAGAGGTAATGGGAACTGCTGCAGTATAGAAGCCACCGACCACCTTCTCATATCCGCTTTTCAACCCAAATTTAATTTTCTTTTTCAAAAAAAAATTTAGAATATGAAATTTTTTTTCTTAAAAACTAGAAATAAGAAATATCCATAATCAACCATTGTTTGTAATAATTTTTAACAAACACAAAGTAAGCTCTGATACCAATGTTGAGAATTTACTTATACATGCACAACAAAATTTAAATTAATTTCAATTTCTACTGAGGATCTTCGTTCTGTTTAGATAGAAACTACAATTAAAATTATATCTTTGGTAAATTCTACAACCTTATTGGCAATCTTAGAATACAGACAATTACGATCTTTTTATACCACATCTATCCAACTGTATAACCTCCAATAGTAATCCACATAAGAGAACAAGAATGAGAAACTAATATTTCTCTTTTCTTGTGCTAGTATGATTATGAATGTATATTTTTCATTTTTCAAAGCCTAACATCTTATTAGTAAAACTTTAAGTGGGCTTGACCTACCCATTAACATCCCGACTCAATATTTAATTAATCTAATTAATTAATCTTGGCCTACAAGTTAATTAATTTAGATTAATTAACTTAGGCCCATTAATAAGTAATCCAATTAATGAATTCTACAAATGTTCAACACTTGTCGATTAATTCATTAGTAATATTATTATTTTAGTTCTCATTTTTGTGTGTCAATAAGTGTGTTTTATACACTTGTTTGGGCCGTTAAACTTGATTATTTGTTGATTAATTATATGTAACATGGTTTAAGTCCATGTGAATATTTTTTGTTAGTTATCAATCGATGAAAGAGGTAGAAGTGAGGAAAATAAGCGAAAAGGGCTTAATTGCATAAAATTCAAAGTTTGGGGACTAAAGTGCAGTAATTTGAAAATTGGGTTGAACCGGAAGATGGTGATTCAAGAATGCCAAGGGTCAAATGGAGGTGAAGAGAGGTCAAAAAGGATGAAAAATTATCAAAGAGGGCCAAAATACACATAAAAAAGTTTTGGGACTAATTCGTAAATTGGTCCCCAAAATTGTAATACTATGCGTACGCATGGATTGCATGCCTTGCGTATGTACAAACCCTATATGGGGATACCGGGGTCAATCAAGTCTACTGTGCATGGGCATAGTTTATACCATGAGTGGGCATGGTTCCAAAAAGGGAAAAAAAATAACAATAGAATGCAATCTTTTTACACTCTATTTATTGGGAGGTACATCCAGAACAAGTCTAACCTACTTTTTTATCATACTTTGAGCATAAAAGAGAGAATTTACATTGAAGAAAAGGGATTTCAAAGCTTGGGTCAAAAATTAAAGTGAAGAATTGGAGTTTCCAAGTTCTTCATCGTATTTCTTGTCTCGGGTGATTTTTTTCTTATTCTTTCTTGTAACTTTCATTGAAACTATTAGGCTAAATCTTATATGTATTGGATGGATGACAAAACCTATTAATTTACAGTTTTCAATTCAAGACTTATTGTTTTTTAAGTTAATTCTCGTGCTTGTGATTTAATTGCCGTTAATTTTGTTTGTTTGAATGTTTGCACACCATTTAGATAATTAAGTAGCTTATTGTAGTATTGAAAAATTCACAATACGTAGAATGCTGCATATTTAACATGGGCTATAGATATTAGGAATAATATTTATGTCCTGTGCGATCTCGTATGATAATCTTATGATTGAACGCGTACTTTGCATATGAATTCGACCTAGGAATAAGATCAGGTTGTGTTAAGCATAAGTTTGATATATCTTGAAAAAGAATATTAAATATTAATTGATTATCAATTGTCACAAACATGCTAATCACACTAATTAACATAAGTTGAGAATTAGAACTAAACATCAATAGGTGAAGTCAATACATTCGTCTTGTCATTTGATAAAAACCAAATCTTTTATTGCTTTCTTGGTTTAATCAAAATAAAAACAACAAATGAATCACTTTTTCGTTACAATAGATCAAATTTGATAGTTACTATTACATTAAAATTAAACGTTATTTCTCGTGAAACGATATGCTCTACTCACTACTTATTACTTGTTAGCGATCACGTACGCTTGCAAGAATTTCTCAAATACGTTTTTGGCAACCGTTGTCATGAAATAATTGATCTAATTTAGTTTATTAGTTTATATTAGATTCAATTGTTCATTTGTTCTTAGGATATAATCACATAATTTTTATTGTGTTTTGTTTTTTTAGACGATCATCGGTTTACGAAAAATTCTGACGAGATCAAGCTCACACCATTAGATCATGAGATCGAAACCACTTTCAGATGGCATAGAAGAGAACAACGAAAAGCAAGAAAAATGCCCGAGAATCAGAATATGAATCCAAATCAGGTCCAGGATGCACTTTAGCTACAAGAGCCAATTCAGTCGAAGGCTGTCGTCAATGTAGTCCCTATTTTAGTTGGTGATTATGTTAATCTAGTGTCTGCACCAATGTAACCTACAATAATCTATTCCTTGTTTGGACAAGCTAATTTCACATTCGACCAGATGTCATCAACCTCTTCCAGAATGACCAGGACATTAGGTTCTTCTAGAAAGCTATGGAAAATCCACATGAGCACATATAGTCACTTTTTGATGTTATGTGAGGTAATTAGTCACAAAGGGTTATCAGACGCATTCCAAATGCTATTATTTCCTCACACTTTGAAAGATGTTACAAGGGAATGGATCTGTTCTTTACTTGCCGGTGGTGTCTTATCTTGGATCGACATGGTGCAAAAATTCACCATAAAATTCTTCTAACCCTTTTGATTGCATTAAATCCAGAATGAAGTATATATATTCAAGCAGAAGGATCTCAAGAGCTACCTGAATTCCAAAATATGGCAGATGCTTGAGTAGATGGTTTAGTAATGAAGATGGGAATAGATGAGGCTCACGAATTGTACGAGAGGGTAGCAAAAAATAATCCATGTGGCCTGATAAGTGCGTTTTACGCACTTATTTAGATCACAAAATATGAATAATTGATTGTAATTATGTTGAAATATGGCTTAATTCTATATCAATTGTATTGCAGGACTATATCGATGGAAATAACGAAAAGTGAGTGAAAGCGAGCAAAAAAGGACCAAAAGGAAAGAAATGCAAAAGTTCAGGGACTAAGATGCACTTATTCGAAAGTTGACTTGAGACCCAAATCAAGAACGAGAACGAACTAAGTATGAGATTGGTGATATCGAAGAGTGTTAGAGGAAAGAGAATGAAGAAAAGAAGTCAAAATGAGGAAGAACGAAGTCGGGGACCAAAACGACACAACTTGGAAGTTGATTGTACCATGCGGCCGCATGGTGCAATCAGCCTTGCGGTCGCATGGTATATTTTCGCAAGAAAAATTCTAGTTTCCATGTTTAACTTAAACTCTTATGGAAACCAATTTTGGACGACTTTTTAACCCTAGACTCGACAGAAAAAGGGGGTGACGTATTCTTGGAGAGATTTTGACATATTGGAGAGCAAGAAGAAGGCGAAGAACGAGGAGATTACTTCAAGATTCAAGACTTACCTCTAGAATTAAAAGGGTGATGTCTTCTTCAATTAGTTTTCTTTCTTTTCTTAGTTTTCTTAGTTTTATCATGTTAGGCTAGATTTTATAGTGCTAGGTGAACGATGAACCATGTGATTTGATATTTTAATTCCTAGTTTTATATATTTGACGTTAAAACGCGTTTTTGGATTGATGAATGATTTATATACATTAATTTGAGTCTACAATTATTATGCATGTGATTGTGTGATTTGTGGTTATTTATTTTTATCTATTCGAAAGAGAAAAAATAGATTAGACAATGTATAAATCTTCGTAGGGTCTGATAGGGGATAGAGATATACCGTATGCTTTACGTGAATCTCTAAGTGTTCATAAATATTCATGCATTTTTGTATATTTGCTCCCGTCATAGAGATATAGTCGGTGTCGTATATGAAAATTGGTTCAAGTTTAATCGAAAGAGAGTTTTGAATAAAATAGGAACATTGATTCGTCATAATTCAAACGTGTTGTCAAATTGTAGAACTAGGGTTGAAATAGATCGTTACATGGGGATTCGCGAACCTAGTCCGCCTTTTATTTGATTATTATCTCAACTTTGCATTTAGGACTACAATTGCACGTAGAGAACTTTGCATTCATTTAGTTAATTCATTCACTTTTGGATAAGTAGATTACTAGTTTTACCACAATTTAGTTACAAAAACTCAAAAGGTAGAAAGCATATCTCATTCAGCAAACGCAACACAAGCAAGAAAATCGAATTGTGAAGAGTGTGGGGCAGAACACAGCACGAAGGAATGTCCAATTCTTTCACAAGGGGTAGAACAAGCAGATTATGCATAGTGGGGTCAACACCAACAGAACAATCCTAACTCTGACACCTACAATCCTGGGTGGAGAAATCATCAAAATTTCTCTTGGAAAGGAGATCAAAACAAGTTTCAAAATCAGAATAAACCTCATGGGCAGTTTCAACAGGAGAAGAAGATCCAGCTGGGTGAAATATTTGCAAAATTTATGGAGAAGACTGATAAGTATATGGAGAAGACAAAAACAGCTCTCCAAAATCAAGGTGTAGCAATCAAGAACCTTGAAACTCAGGTGGGACAGATAGCACTTGCAATAAATGGACGAGCACCGGGTACCTTACCTAGCAATACCAAAGTGAATCCTAGAGAACAATGTCAAGACATTACTACAAGAAGTGGGGTTTAACTACCAGAGATCACTGTGAAGAGATCGGGTGCAAACAAAGATACACTATTGTCTTCAGAGAAGGAAAAAGCTGAACAGGCAAAAGAGATATCTTCAAGGGAAGGTTCAGATACATCACTGAATAAAGCACCTGCCCCGATCAATCCTTACGAGCCACCAATTCCATTCACTCAGAGGTTGAAAAAGCATAAATGGGAACAATAGTATAAGAAATTCCTCGAAGTTTTCACAAAGCTCCATATCAACATCCCATTCGCGGAAGCACTGTTCAAAATGCCTAACTATGCCAAATTCTTGAAGGACGTTATCTCCAAGAAACGAAAGCTAGAGGAACATGAGACAGTGATGCTAACAGAGGAGTGCAGTGCTCTTATTCAGAAAAAGCTCCAACCAAAACTGAAAGATCCAAGGAGTTTTACTATACCTTGCACTATTGGTGAATGCTACTTTGATAAGGCTCTATGTGATCTTGGTGCCAGTATTAATCTAATGCCTTTTTCCATTTTCAGAAAACGTGGATTAGGCGAGGCCAAAGCAACCACGGTGACGCTGCAATTAGTTGATCGATCATTGGCATATTCGAGGGGGATAATTGAAAGCGTACTGATCAAGGTAGACAAATTCATTTTCTCAGCTAATTTCCTCATTCTGGATATGGAAGAAGACAAGAATGTTCCACTTATTTTGGGTAGACCATTCCTAGCTACCAGCAGAGCTCTAATTGTGTTCAAAAGGGAAATTAAATCTGAGACTTGGCGAAGAACATATCACCTTTCACGTGTTCAAAGCTATGGACTTCCATACCGAGTCAGATAAGTGCTATCAAATTGATGTGGTAGAGGATGTGGTGCAGGATAAAACTGTTTCTCAAGACTCTTTAAACACTGCTAATGATCATAATGTACATGCTTAACCCACTCAAAATTATGAGAAGCAAGAAGCCTACATTGTGGAGTTTGAGGTAGGAGATGAGGAGAAATCAAATGACATGGATAAGGATAAGGTTAAAGTTGGGAGGAAAGTTGCAGGAAGAAAAAGTTTGTTATTGAAGAAGCGGATCAGGACCTCCAAGGCTGGATTCAACCTACCCTAACAGACCAACACGGTAAAGTCGAGCTATCGACTATAAACTAGCGCTTGTTGGGAGGCAACCTAATATTTCTTCCCTTTTATTTATTATGCTTTATGCATTAACTTAGGATTTTTCATATTTTGTGCATTTTCGTAGCTTTTAGGTCATCGATCACCTAGGTAGTTCACAAAATGTCTTTGCATGGTTCACACAAGTTCTAAATGTGTTTTGCACGCTTCCCGAGGTATAAAATCATGTTTGGGAGATTTGTGATCAAAATCAAGTATTTCAAGGCAAAAACGAGTTTTTAGTATATCTCCCGAACCAACAAGTGATTTCATGTTTTAAAAGTGGTTTTGAAAATGATTTTATGGAGTACACACACCTCATGTCGTTTAAAATGAGTTTTGACAAATTTTAGGGACGTTGGACGATCGAGGGGTATTATTGGTAAAATGTTGGAATTTTGAGGAAAATTGACTAAATACAAGTTTTTGAGGGGTTGAGTGCGTTTTAAAATTGTTTCATGTTGTATACACTCATCATATCCCATTAAACTTGTTCGGCACGAAAAACGAGGTTTTAGAGTGTCGTGGTCGATCGAGGGCTGAAAAATGGAAAAAAGGCAGAAAAATTGGCTTCTGGTAGTCCATGCAATCGTATGGTCTGACCAGAGCCTACATTGGCTTGAGCATTTTGTTCCATGCGATCGCATAGATTTGCACCATGCGGCCGCATGGTGTAAATTTTTTTTAAAAAAATATGCCCGGTGCTTTAAATACACCGAGACAGCCCACTCCACACTCACGCTATTTCTCGACCCTCATTCGGTATCCCTCTCCATTTCGCACATCTCTTTCGCCATTTCACAATCCCACCTCCAACACGAGGTCATCTTCACATTCCCTCACCACATCATCTCCATTCATCCACATTTGATCTAAAAGGTATGCTATTTTTCTCTCAACCCTAGCTCCTTCAACTCTTGTGGTATGTTGCTCAATTTATATGTGTATTGTTTGAGCATTTTGGCGAGTAGGTAGTTCGTGGATTTATTATGTGTTTGTTAGGTAAAAACTTGGCTTTGCTTCAATACCCAATTTCATACTATTTATAAAGAAATCACCTTGCATCCTAAGTGTTCGATGAAATGCATATATGAAATTTTCGGTATTTTCTTGTGAAGTTCGATTTCCTACATGATGATAATTGCCTTCCACTGCATATTGTGATGATTATCTTTGCTCACCATGGAAGAACACCACCTTTGCAACACTTAAGCACAACTATGTCTAGGTTTCAAACTCACGTTTTGATATGTTTTAGTACGCATTTCACTACTCAAACGAAGTCCAAATGCTCTAAATTTTTGATATGTTTTAGTACGCATTGCATACTTTCATATGCCCAGATGGTGCTTAGGAAAATATCTACTTTTCTCGATGGTGTCCGGGGTCGAACATGTACTATTTTAGGAAATTTAACAACTTAGGTTCAAAATGGGTTATACATTACTTGTTACACCTTATGTGTTCATACATATGCGTTGTTACACATTTTAGTGCCCGTGGCTTGGTCATGTCACTCCATGTCACCTCATGTCACACCATGCCTAGGTTCGCGTCATTCACGTCACCTACTTTGCCCATATGTTTCTATACCCATATGACATCCAAATGAACTGCATTTTGGATATGTGTTAGAATAGATTATTTACTTTCATATGTCCGGATGGCGCTCGGAAAAATTTGATTTTTCGTGACGGTGCCAGTAGGTGAAAGTCCTTGATCGAGCATGGGTGAAATGTTGAGAAATGCATACATTACACTTTTTGTTGGGTTCTAAGCTTTATGTTGACATATTTTAATAATGCCACCCACATTTTTCATGCATTCTCACAGATTATGGCATTATAACCTCACTTTTGACACCATGTGCATTCTTCGCCTACATACGCGCTTTGAAGCAAGTTTGGGGGGTCTATGTGTTTATCATTCCATAACTACTATATTTGCATCACTTTTTGTCTAATTCTTACCTTTGATTTTTGCAGGATGCCGCCAAAAAAACTTCAAAAAGAAAAGACAAGGTTGGTTTCACTTCCGGTACATGGGAGTTTGAGACAAGTTTCAGGAGACTTCTCAATTTTGAGACCGCTACTCGATACTCCGACATCATAAGCCATTGGGCTATCATTCCCGAGAGACCAATACGGCTCTCAGATTTCCCTGCTATTGAGCTAGCGACCTTGATTCGGAACTGTGGATGGGAAAAATTGATAGAAAGGCCACACCCAATTTATGAAGGCCTCGCCCGGGAGTTCTATGCAAACTTCAAGAGTAATATCGATACACCGGGTTTTGCACATCTACATCAGACATAGGTGCGGGGACAATGGTTATATTTTTCCAAGAGGTGATTCACAAGTACTATCAGCTCACCTGGGATAATATGATCCCATCCCATTGAATTTCTATTGGCCCAAGGTAGCAGAGGTATTACGATGGCGCGCGAATGCCTGGCCATTACAGAATCCTATTTGGCATTAGATCGAGCTCACACCATCCATAGCCCTTCTATGGCTATTCATGTGCTACAACATCGAGCCGACTTCCCACCGCACCACCTTTATAGATCCCACAGCCGATTTTCTATATCATTTGGTTAGGAGAAACAAAATCGATTTTGCCATATACATTTATAATTAGATACACACGTTAGGTAATTAGGCAAATCGTCGTTGTTCCTTGATATTTCCCAGTCTGATCAGTGGCATTTGCAGAGATGCCGGCGTTACCATCCCATCCGGGGAGCTTCCGGAGAAGTCGAGCCCATTCATCAAGCTCACTACATGGGAGGCTCAGAAGTGAGCTCGGGTGGCTGAGGCACAGAGACGACAGCAGCAGGCTGTCGATGATGAGGAGGCACCTACGGATGCTGATATACCTCAAGCAGCATCACCACATCCACTACCACCCGACGAGGTTGACACACAGCTTTTGAGATAGATGTTTGCCACGATGACGGGGTCAAGTCGGAATATACAGAGCCTCCAGCAGGCATTTGGTGCTATGAGTACAGACATGCAGAGAGTAAGCGAGCACATAGACACCGCCCATGCTTTTACGGTGAGCTCATATAGAGTCTAGGAGGGCTTTCGAGGGGCTGAGTGACCGACTCAGCTTGTACTCAGGTCGGATGGACACTCTCCAGTTGCGCACTGACACGATAGCTACAGATGATCGAGGTAGTCAGCTCTACTTCGGGAGATTTAAGCCTGTCTGTAACGACCCGGACCTTGCGCCCAAGCCGTTAGAACGTACGAACTGTCCACTTTGGGGCGGAAAGAGCCCACTTATCTCCTCATGACTTTCTATCGCGTTCCCCAGGATTCAAACTCAAGACCTCCATCATATGGGAGACTTAAGGAGAACCTTGGTACCAATTGGTCAACGTATCAGGATTTTCCTTAAGTCTCTCATATGATGGAGGTCTTGAGTCCGAATCCTGGGGAACGCGATAGAAATTCGTGAGGGGCCAAGTGGGTACAGGCTCACCCAAAGCGGACAGTACGTATGTTCTTGCGGCTTGGGCGCAAGGTCCGGGTCGTTACAAAAAAATGTGCATTTTTTGTAACGACCCAGACCTTGCGCCCAAGCCGTTAGAACATACGTACTGTCCCCTTTAGGGTGGGCAGAGCCCACTTATCCCCTCATGGCTTTCTATCGCGTTCTCCAGGATTCAAACTCAAGACCTCCATTAGGGGATAAGTTGACCAATTGGTACCAGAATTCCCCTTATGTCTCCCATATGATGGAAGTCTTGGTTCAAATCCTGGGGAACGCGATAGAAATTCATGAGGGGCCAAGTGGGTACAGGCTCACCCAAAGCGGACAGTACGTATGTTCCTGCGGCTTGGGCGCAAGGTCCGGGTCGTTACAAAAAAATGTGCATTTTTTGTAACGACCCAGACCTTGCGCCCAAGCCGTTAGAACATACGTACTGTCCCCTTTAGGGTGGGCAGAGCCCACTTATCCCCTCATGGCTTTCTATCGCGTTCTCCAGGATTCAAACTCAAGACCTCCATCAGGGGATAAGTTGACCAATTGGTACCAGAATTCCCCTTATGTCTCCCATATGATGGAAGTCTTGGTTCAAATCCTAGGGAACGCTATAGAAAGCCACGAGGGGATAAGTGGGCTCTGTCCACCCCCAAAGTGGACAGTACGTATGTCCTAACGGCTTGGGCACAAAGTCTGGGTCGTTACACCGTCTACCGCCTCCACCACTGGCAAATGATATAGCGGGACCGAGCTTCTTCCCACCGTCTTCACCACCACCATACTGATCAGCGGAGTCTTTATTAACCTCCCATATTTTATTTTGTATAAGCTTTGCCCTTCAAATTCTGTATTCAATCTTACACTTTACACATTGAGGACAATGTTTTGTATAAGTTTAGGGGGTGGTCGAATTTGTAGAACAAACTTAAGGATTCAGTACTTGTATTGAATTATGCATTGCTTATTCGTTATTCATCGATATTAGCCTGGTTTGTTTGTTTACTGCTTTTATACGTATTTATTCGAAAAAAATTCATTTTTGAAATTTTTTGTTTCAGTATTTGTTTAGTTAGTTCAATTTGTGTGCTTGTGTAGGTTTAATAGCCTTGCCGGCAATGATGTGAATAGTGGAATAGGTATGAACTATGGATTGTGGAAATGGTGCATGACTAGATTAGCCAATACTTATTTATGTGATACTTGACATTTCTTTCTTGTGCACGAGAATCATGTTTGGCATGTTAAGTTGATGATTGGGTTCAATTTTTATAGGAGATTCGAACATAATAGGTTACACCTGAAATACTTCTACTGTGCTTAAAGATATTCCATTGTTTTAGTGATTTGGAAACGAATTAGTTATTGCAAGGGAACATTGAGATGAGTAGGGATTCCATGCATGAAAGCTAAGTTGTGTGGATTGTGTAGACTGATGAGACAAAAATGAGGTTAAAGTCTGAAATCAGGGGTTGGTTCTTGAAATTAAGTGTCCAGAAAAAAATAGGGGCTTGCATAAATTTTTGTGAGGAAAACACTCTTTTCAAGCCTTTATGACTCGAACAAGTAAGCCTGTAAGGGTGAATAAAAATTCGGTGCTTTAAACTCAATTGATTTGGGACTCATCGTCCTAAAGCTCGATACAGGGGTCATATAGAAAGTAAGAGAGAAAGAGTCAAAAGAAAAGAGAGAAAACACATTTCTCGAGCCTTTATAACTTGAGCAAGTAAGCCTGTAAGGGTGAATACAAACCTGGTGCCCTAAAACTAACTGATTTGGGAGTCATCGGCCTAAAGCTTGATACATGGGTTATATAGAAAGCAAATGAGAATGTGTTG
Organism: Osmanthus fragrans; assembly: GCA_019395295.1. Taxonomy (NCBI): domain Eukaryota; kingdom Viridiplantae; phylum Streptophyta; class Magnoliopsida; order Lamiales; family Oleaceae; genus Osmanthus; species Osmanthus fragrans. Next base: position 20,701,365 of record CM033362.1, on the reverse strand, counting down.
AAGCAAAGAAAAAGAATAGAGTGAGAATAGTGCCCATGACATTTAGTTGATAGAATTGTACCTTTGATGTAAGGTAAGTAACTTAGTCTAGTCTTAGAGGTTGAAACAATCAAAGAAATAGGAGAATCTCTACTTGTTGAAGTGTAAACTTGTGATTGCGAATCCTATCCAAACTAGGAGAGGGTGAGAATTTAAGTTAATCAAATATCAAGTATAGAATACAACCCGGGATAAGTGAGTAAAAGAATAAGTTTGGGGGGTGTGTATCTCTCGAGCGAAGAAAGGAAAAATTTGACTACTGTAGGTCGGGTTTTGAATCCATCAAAAACTGAACATGTTTGCATGAGTATACACACATACACGTCAGTTTGCATATCATAAGTTGAGGTTGATTTGATTTTGCACTGTTGATACTATTCACTATGTTATTACTGAAGTCCAATTCTGAGACACGGTAGGTTGTTAAGCCATGTTTTTTTTAGAGTTAAGTCATCATCTTGTTTGAGGACAAACAATAGTTCAAGTTTGGGGGTTTGATCAGTGAGTTTTACGCACTTATTTAGATCACAAAACATGAACAATTGATTGTAATTATGTTGAAATATGGCTTAATTCTATGTAAATTGTGTTTGCAGGACTATATTGACGGAAATAACTAAAAGTGAGTGAAAACGAGCAAGAAAGGACCAAAATGGAAGAAAGGCAAAGTTCAAGGACTAAGATGCACTTATTCAAAAGTTGATTCGAGACCCAAATCAAGAATGAGAACGAACTAAGTATGAGATTGGTGATATCAAAGAGTGTTAGAGGAAAGAGAATGAAGAAAAGAAGTCAAAATGAGGAAGAACGAAGTCGGGGACCAAAACGACACAACTTGGAAGTTGATTGTACCATTCAGCCGCACGGTGCAATCAGCCATGCGGTCGTATGGTTTCCCCCAAGAGCTGGTTGAGCCAAATTGAATGAACCATGCGGTCGCATGGTATATTTTCGCGAGAAAAATTATAGTTTCCGTTTTTAACTTAAACTCTTATGGAAACCAATTTTGGACGGCTTTTTAACCCTAGACTCGATAGAAAAAGGGGGTGACGCATTCTTGGAGAGATTTGGACATATTGGAGAGCAAGAAGAAGGCGAAGAACGAGGAGATTACTTCAAGATTCAAGACTTGAATTAAAAGGGTGATGTCTTCTTCAATTAGTTTTCTTTCTTTTCTTAGTTTTCTTAGTTTTATCATGTTAGGCTAGATTTTATAGTGCTAGGTGAACGATGAACCATGTGATTTGATATTTTAATTCCTAGTTTTATATATTTGACGTTAAAACGCGTTTTTGGATTGATGAATGATTTATATACATTAATTTGAGTCTACAATTATTATGCATGTGATTATGTGATTTGTGGTTATTTATTTTTATCCATTCGAAAGAGAAAAAATAGATTAGACAATGTATAAATCGTCGTAGGATCCGATAGGGGATAGAGATATACCGCTATACTTTACGTGAATCTCTAAGTGTTCATAAATATTCATGCATTTTTGTATATTTGCTCCCGTCATAGAGATATAGTCGGTGTCGTATATGAAAATAGGTTTAAGCTTAATCGAAAGAGAGTTTTGAATAAAATAGGAACATTGATTCGTCATAATTCAAACGTGTTGTCAAATTGTAGAACTAGGGTTGAAATAAATCGTTACATGGGGATTCGCGAATCTAGTACGCCTTTTTTGATTATTATCTCAACTTTGCATTTAGGACCATAATTGCACGTAGAGAACTTTCCATTCATTTAGTTAATTCATTCACTTTTGTATAAGTAGATTACTAGTTTTACCACAATTTAGTTACAAAAACTCAAACAAAATCTTTAGTTTCGGTTAAGGTCAAATTAAATACAGTCAAACTATTAAATCTCTATGGAAACGATACTTGGACTTAAAAATCCACTTTATTACTTGAAACGAATCGTATACTTGCAGTACTATAAGTCGAACACATTTTAGCGTGTCATGGCTGTTCGGGAGGAAAATGCTAAAGAAAAAAAATAGGTATGCATAATATTGATGTAGTGACTGCATTAACAACACAAATGGAGGTGATTACAAAGAAATTAGATAACTCATCCTTGCATGTTAACATGGTACCCCAACCACCTCCGATTTGTGTAAGTTTCGGGGTAGATCACTCAACAGTAAGTTACCCTTTAGCCTTTGGGCAAGTTATTCAGCCTAATGAAGTTAGCTATGTAGAGAACTTTCAGATGCAGTAGAACAATTCCTAGTCCAACACTTATAATTCGTGGTGGAGAAATCATCCAAGTTTCTCATGGTTTAACAATCAAGGACAAGAACAATGAGGAAATATGATATGATCTAGGAGTCGAGCCCGAAAATACGAGCCCAGGACGAGATCCATTGATTATCGAAGGTGGACCGATGCGCGATCGAGGGAAAAATGAGTAAATCAAGTGATGAGGTTATTTGTGCAATCAACGATGGATGATACCATGGTCTACACAAGAAAAGAAGCAAGTTTCATGTTGGGGGTCAAAGTCTGAATTCTATGTGGCCACATTGAACAAAAGGTGGGAGAGATGTTGCCTTTTTCGCGTTTTTCCTTATTTGGTTAGAGTTATAGTCTTACCATAACTTTGTGATCTTTTAATTATTTTGTGCACGTTTTTTACTAGTTTTAGGTTTGGTATAAATACTTTCATATTTTATTGTATTACAACTTTTTGACAATTTGATAATTAAATTAGAGAGAGAATTATGCTTTCAATCTTCGTTCTTCATTGAACATCGTGAACTTATCAAGATTTTCTTGTGGCGTTCAACATCGGGTGTAGATCATGAGTTGTGTAATCAAGAGGTCATTCTAACTTCATTTTTGTTTGGTTGCTTGGTTCATTGTTCTTGGTTCAAACTCTAAACCGGATTATCTTTTGGGCTTTCTTGGGATCATCAATCTTTTGCCGGGTTGCGTAGTGATCATTGCTACGTGGTTCTCATAAGTTGGTATCAGAGCACGACTCCAAAATAATTAAGGTTATATCTTTTATTTGTTTTAAGTCTTGTTTCTTTTTTTCTATTGTTCTTCGCGTTCTTCGAATCCGTTTTTAATTTTTGAGTTTTGATCCAAAAAAATTATAAAAAAGAGTCAAAAGTTGTTTTTTGGGCTATTTAAAAGTCCAAATTAATTCTCGTTTGTTTCGCTAGACTTGTAGTCAAATTCCGGAGTAAGAAAAAGAAAAATTTATCATATATTCTGGAAATTTTCAGCAGTTTTCTATTTTCAGTTTTTTGGTAAAAAAAAAAAGAAAATTTAATTTATTTTGTTTAGCAAGAACCCATTGTTTTTACTTCATATAGTTTTTCAATTTTTGTCTTCTTTGAGTAATTTTCTTCTCTTACTTCAAATTCACAATTCTTGACACACATCCGGTTTGGATCCACGGGAATATATATTTGGTTGAGTTTACTTTGTTCTTTGAAGTACTTGGACGGGTGCACTGAGTGGAAAAAGGAAGAGTGGTGAGATTAATAGAGGGAAAAAGCCATTAACTGAGTGATACACGAGTGACCATTTTGTGAGGTAGAAATTTTATAGAATTAGGATGTCAGACAGAGAGGGTTTCAATTCAATCAGGTAGCCAAATAAAATCAACATGGCAGATGATGTAATAAGGTGATTTGAGAGGGTGCTTGGGGATGTGTCTAAAAGGCTTGATAGGTTAGATACATCGATGACAAATCTTCATAGGGGACAACAGAATGCAAGAAGACTGGGTAGGAGAGAGCCTAGGATGGGAATACATGATGACTATGAATATGGTAGTGACTTGGATGAGGGTGCATCGATGGAGGGTGAAATGGGTAGGATGAGAAATAGAGGAGGTAGGTTTGGAGATGAAGTAGATGAGAGTATGAGTAATATTAAAATGTCAATTCCACCATTTAAGGGAATGAGTGATCCGGAGGCTTATTTAGAGTGGGAGAAGAAGGTACTATTCAGAGGAAAAGGAGGTGAAAATAGCAGTTCTTGAGTTTGTTGACTATGCCATAACTGTAGGATCAATTGGTTACATCAAGGATGGGGAATCGGGAACGAGCGGTTAGTACTTGGGATGAGTTGAAAACAATCATGCGGAAGTGGTTCGTGCCTAGTCACTATTACAGGGATCCGCATCAGAAATTACAAGGTTTGTATCAGGGTTCGAATAGTGTGGATGACTACCATAAAGAAATGGAAATCTTGATGATCAGGACGAATATGGAAGAGGATCGAGAAGCCACCATGGCTCGTTTCTTAAATGGTTGAACAAAGACATTGCTTATATTGTGAAGTTGTGATTACACCCAAAGAATAATGCAGTGTTGTAGTATATCTTTGGGGTGTCGTATCCACAGGGAGATGGGAAAATTATCAAGGGTTCCAAAAATGGGTAAATGTCCTCTTAAATTTGTAAGGAAATTTGATTGTTGAGTAATGAGATCAATATCAAGATTATGGGATAAAAATCAGTAAATTAAGGTAGTGAAGCTTTGGAATTCACTCTCTCTGGTTGGATCAAACAAGACTAGTCATTCATGCATCTTACCCAAAACTCTAGGTTCCTATAGTACATTCGTACGCTAATCTTGAGATTAATTGGAATTCAATATATATTCGATCAAACTATAGAAAGAGCATGATTAATTCTATGAAAAATCCAATAAGAATTAAACCACTTTCAAAACCAATTCATAAAGAAAAACCTAGATCAATTTAATTTCACTTATGATTTTAGAATTTAGGTCTCCTAAGAACATATTCCGTTATGATTTATTGAAATATGGTTCAAGAAACGATTATATACCTCAAGCTTAAAACAGTAATTAAATCACATCAATTGAAGTTTGAATCCAACAAATATTTTCGTCATTCTATGAAAAAAGGTATAACTGAATCCATGAACAATTTAATAAAAGCTAAACAAACTTCAAAAGTATAATAATGTAGAAACCTAAATCCCAAAATTATTTGACAATGAAGAGTACGTTACATGAATGAAAAGACGTTAAAATCCCCAATCCCGATCGAGATCCTTTGTGGCTTCACTAAGATATTTAGCCTTCCATGGAGTTCTTGAACCAAACTTGAAAGAAAATGTGTGTAAAATGCCAATGACTGCCTTTGGGTCGAATTAGGTCATAAAAACGTGTTGGTAGTTGTTTCCATAGGTGATTTAGCAATTTTCAAAAATAGGAAGATTCTGTTTTCAGAATGCACCATGCGTACTCATGGTTATATCAGTGCGTATGCACAATGGACGTAAAATGGCTTCAGTTTGGGAAAATTGATATCTTCCGTACGCAAGCCCAGTAGGACTATGCATACGCATGGTGTAATTTTCTTCCGTCGAACAAGCTTTAGTATTTTGTCCGTAACTTTCTATTCCCATATCTGATTGAGGTCATTCAAGATGTGTTGAAATGATAACTCAAAGAGCTACAACTTTTCTTCAGATTCTAACTTCTAATTCGATCGTTTACCATGTCAAAACAGGTCTCAATATAAGGCTGAAAACCGGTGCAAAACTTTTCAGCTTGAATGTTAATATGTGATAATGTTTGGCTTTATTTTAACCCTTTGACTCCTTTCCTCATCCAATTGACCTCTAAAATTCTTGAATCTTCAGTTCAATTATTAGCACTTTAGTCTCCGAACTTTCAATTTCCTCCACTTTAGTCATTTTTGGCTCCTTTATTCTACTTTCCTCCATTTTCATCCATTTACAACCTAAACCAAGATATAGAAGTACTTATGCATTTAGACATCAAATAATCATAGGAATGCGGATATTAATGGATGAAAAATGTAATAAATGTGCTATTATCAAGTTGCAACGTTATGTGGAGATTGAAGATATGTTGCATAGGGCAATGAAGTTGGAGAAACAGTTGAAGAGAAAAGGGACAACTAGGTATCCATTGGGTACTTCGGTATCTAATTCCACTTGGAAACCAAGGTGGGATAGCAAAGGAGATGAAGCTGTTTCAAAATGATGGACTGAAATGCCAAAGAGGAAAGATGAAAGTACTAGCAGAACAACACCTAAATTAGAGCCATAGCAAGCCAAAAATCGGGATATCAAGTGCTTCAAGGGCTTGGGGATAGGACACATCGCTTCTCAATGTCCAAATAAAAGGACGATGATCTTGTGCAATGAAAAGGTGGTGACTGACAGTGAAGAAGATTATGAAGGTACGCCAGCATTGGAAGAGGTTAGTGATGGGGATAAAGTGGAGTTTGATGTTGGAGACTTACTGGTCAAGAGACGAGTTCTCATTACTCAAATCAAGACAGATGACTTGGAGCAGTAGAGAGAAAACATATTCCATACATGATGCCAAGTTAACAATCAGGTATATAGTATGATCATTGATGGTGGGAGCTGTACTAATGTGGCTAGCACAAATCTCGTAGAAAAATTGGGATTAACTATATTAAGACATCTTAGACCCTATATGTTACAATGGTTAAATGAAAGTGGCAAAGTTAAGGTGAATAAAATGATGTTGATTAATTTTTCTATTGGTAGTTATCGGGATGAGATCATGTGTGACGTGGTACCTATGCATGCGGGACATATTTTATTGGGTAGACCATGACAATATGATAGAAAGGTTATTCATGATGGTACAAGAATCAATATAGTTTTGTTAAGGATGGGAAGTCCATTACCCTTGCGCCATTAACGCCAACACAAATGTATGAAGACCAAATCAAATTGAAAAATGAGAAAGAAAGTAGAGTGAAAGAGTTAGAGAAAATAGTGAGATGGAGAGTGTAAGAGAAAATGTTGAGGTGGCTAGTAGAGATCAAAAGAGAGTGGAGCCACATGAGAGAAAACAAAGAGGGTCTTCGAGAGGAGAGAAAAGTCGAAAGTAAATTTCTTTGCAAAATAGAGTGAGTTGAAAAGTGCGATAGTTGAGAGACAACAAGTGATATTGTTAGTCTATAAGCAGTCATTCCTCAATCTTAAGGAACCTAACCCATCCCGCCCTAGTTTTGCTATCTCTTTATTGCAGGAATATGATGCTATTTTTTTGGAGGACATGCCAAGTAGGTTGCACCCATTTGAGGTATTGAACACCAGATTGACTTCATTCCTGGAGCTGTCATTCCAAACTGACTAGGTATGTCCTCCGGGAAAATATCATCATATTACCATGGTCTATGTAATGACCCAGACCTTGCGTCCAAGCCATTAGAACATATGTACTGTTCGTTTTGGGTGGGCAGAGCCCACTTATCCCTCACAACTTTCTGTCGCGTTCCCCAGGATTTCAAACTCATAACCTCTCCCTTAAAAGTAACTTAAGGAGAATCCTGGTACCACTTATCCAATTGGTACCAGGATTTCCCTTAAGTTACTCTTAAGGGAGAGGTTATGAGTTCGAATCCTGAGAATGCAACAGAAAGCCGTGAGGGGGTAAGTGGGCTCTGCCCACCTAGAGCGGACAGTACGTATGTTCTAACGGTTTGGGAGCAAGGTCCGGGTCATTACAGTCTACACAATAAAATATGTATCGCATGCATAAGTACCGCATCACACATGATCTCATCCCGATAACTGCCAATAGAAAAATTAATCCACACCCTCTTATTCACCTTAACTTTGCCACTTTCATTTAACCATTGTAACCTATAGGGTCTAAGATGTCTTAATATAGTTAATCCTAATTTTTCTACAAGATTTGTGCTAGCCACATTAGTATAGCTCCCACCATCAATGATCGTGCTACATACCTGATTGTTAACGTGGCATCGTGTATGGAATATGCTTTCTCTCTACTGCTCCAAGTCATCTGTCTTGATTTGAGTATTGAGAACTCGCCTCGTAACCAGTAAGTCTCCAACATCAAACTCCACTTTATCCCCATCACTAACCTCTTCCAATGCTGGCGTGCCTTCATAATCTTCTTCACTGTCAGTCACCACATTTTCATTGCACAAGATCATCGTCCTTTTGTTTGGACATTGAGAAGCGATGTGTCATGTCCCCAAGCACTTGAAGCACTTGATATCTCGATTCCTGGCTGGTTGTACATCCACTTTAGGTGTTGTTCTACTAGCACTCTTATCTTTCCCCCTTGGCATTTCAGTCCTTCCTTTCGATACAACTCCATCTCCTTTGTTATCCCACCTCGATTTTCAAGTGGAATTAGAACCCGAAGTACCCAATGGTTATCTAGCTATCACCTTCCTCTTCAACTATTTCTCCACATTCATGGCTACATGCAACATATCTCCGATCTCCACATAATGCTGTAACTCCACGATATTAGCAATGTCTTTGTTCAACCCATTCAAGAAACAAGCCATGGTGGCTTCCCTATCCTCTTCCACATTCGCCATGATCATCAAGATTTCCATTTCTTTATGGTAGTCTTCCACACTCTTCGAACCTTGATACAAACCTTGCAATTTTTGATGCAGCTCCCTACAATAATGACTATGCACAAACCGCTTCCACATGATAGTGTTCAACTCATCTCAAGTACTAACCGCTCGCTCGCGGTTCCTCCTCCTTGATGTAACCACCTGATCCTACCAAGTTATGACGTAGTCAACAAACTCAAGAACTGCTATCTTCACCTTCTTTTTCTCCGAATAGTTATGGCACTCAAATATCAACTCTACCTTCTTCTCCCACTCTAAATAAGCTTCTGGATCACTCATTCCCTTAAACGGTGGAATTAACATTTTAATATTGCCCATATATCCATCTACTTCATCTCCATAATTGTTCTTACCCCTTCTTTCAAACCTACCTCCTCTATTTCTCATCCTACCTATTTCACCCGCCATCGATGTACCCTCATTCAATTCACTACCATATTCATAGTCATCATGCATTTCCTCCTTGCATTCTGTTATCTCCTATGAAGATTTTTCATCGATATATCTAACCTATCAAGCCTTTCAGTCACATCCCTAAGCACCCTCTCAAACTGCTTAATTACATCATCTTCCATCTTGTTTTGATTCGGCTGCCTGATTGAATTGGAACCCTCTCTGTCTGACATCCTAATTCTATAGAATTCCAGCCTCACAAAATGATCACTCGTGTATCACTCAGTTAATGGCTTTTTCCCTCTACTAATCTCTCCACTCTATATTTTTCCATCCAGTGCTCTCGTCCAAATGCTCCAAAGAACAAAGTAACTCAACCAAATATGTATTCTCGTAGATCCAAACTGGATGTGTGTCAAGAATTGTGAATTTGAAGTAAAAAAGAAAATGACTCAAAAAAGACAAGAATTGAAGAACTATATGAACTAAAAACAATGAATTCTCGCTAAACAAAACAAATGGAATTGAATTAAGTTTTTTACTCAAAAACTGGAAATAAAAAACTGCTGAAAATTCCTGGAATATATAATAAATATTTTTTTAAAATTTCAGATATTTATTTATTTTTACTGGGAATTCGACTACAAGTCCAGTGAAACCAACGGAAATTAATTTGGACTTTTTTAATAGCTCAAAAAACAACTTTGACTTTTTTTTTGTATTTTTTTGGATCAAACTTAAAAATTAAAAATGAGTCAAAGAAAAGAAAAAAAAAAGAAAAAAGAAACAATACTCAAAACAAATAAAAGATATAACCTTGATTATTTTGGAGCCGTGTTCTGATACCAACTGATGAGAATCATGTAGCAACGATCACTACGCAATCTCGAAAAAGATTGAAGATCCCAAGAAAGCCCAAAGAATAACCCAATTTAGAGTTTGAACCAAGAACAATGAACCAAGCAACCCAACAAAAATGAAGTTTGAATGACCTCTTGATTACACAACCCGTGATCTACACCCGATGTTGAACGTCATAAGAAAATCTTGATAAGTTCACGATGTTCAATGAAGAACGAAGATTGAAAGCACAATTGTCTCTTTAGTTTAATTATTAAGATGTCAAAATTTGTAATACAATGAAATATGAAAAGTATTTATACTAGACCTAAAACTAGTAAAAAATGTGCGTAATCTAACTAGAATATTACAAGTTATGGTAGGAATATAATTCTAGTCAAAATAGGAAAATCGCGAAAAAGGAAACAAATCTGGTCCAAGTTATAACCATAGTCAAAATAGGAAAATCGCGAAAAAGGAAACAAATCTGGTCGAAGTTATAACCATGCGACTGCATGGAACACGCACTTGCCCCCATTCAACTCTAGGGAATTACCCTGTGCAACCGCATGGGTTGCAATGCCATGTGACCGCATAGCTTTGCGGTTCGGCTACTTCTTCGGCTGTTTGTATCGTGTTGATCTAAATGGTTTCGGCTCTCGACTACAACATGAAACTTGCTTCTTTTATTGTGTAGATCATGGTGTTGTCCATTGTTGATTGCACAAGTAATCCCATCGCTTGATTTACCCGTTTTGCCCTCGATCGCGTCGTCGGTCCTCCTTCGATAATCAATGGGTCTCGTCCTCGGCTTGTCTTTGTCGGGCTCGACTCCTGGATCATATTACAAAGGAACTTTAGAGACAAGCGGAGGAATCGATGAGCAAAGGATATGTGAGGGAGAACATGAGTCAATGTGCCGTTTCTGTACTATTTGTGCCAAAGAAAGATGGGACTTGGAGGATGTGTGTAGATTGCAGAGCCATCAACAACATAACGATAAAGTATCGTCATCCTATTCCTAGGTTAGATGATAAGTTGGATGAATTGTATGGTGCTTGCATATTTAGTAAAATTAATCTTAAAAGTGGATAACACCAAATTCAAATGAGGGAGGGTGATGAGTGGAAAATTGCTTTTAAAACTAAATATGGCTTGTATGAATGGTTAGTAATGCCGTTTGGACTCACTAATGCACCGAGCACTTTTATGCGATTGATGAATAATGTTTTGCATGCTTTTATAGGTAAATTTGTTGTGGTTTATTTTGATGACATCTTAGTTTATAGCAAGGACCTTAATGAGCATGTAGAACATCTTAGGTGTGTGCATGTTGTATTGAGAATGAAACAATTGTATGCTAATTTTAAGAAATGTACGTTTTGTATGGAAGGTTGCTTTCCTATGATTTGTAGTGGGTGCAAATGGGATAGAAGTAGATGAAGAGAAGATAAAAGCTATTAAAGAATGGCCAACGCCTAAGAGCATAACTGATGTTAGGAGTTTTCATGGTTTGGCTAGTTTTTATAGGCGTTTTGTGAAAGATTTTAGCACAATCACTACACCACTCACAGAGATTGTTAAGAAGAGTGTGAGATTTCATTGGGCTGATGAACAAGAGCATCATTCAATACAATTAAGGATAGGTTGTGTAAGACACCGATTTTAGCACTTCCTAACTTTGATAAAAATTTCGAAATTGAGTGTGGTACATCAGGAATTGGGATTGTAGTAGTTTTAATGTAGGATAATAGATCGATAGCTTATTTTAGTGAGAAGTTGAATGGAGTAGCACTCAATTATCTCACTTATGACAAAGAGTTGTATTCACTTGTATGAACCTTGGAGAATGGCAACGCTACTTATGACCTAAAGAGTTCGTGATTCACATGGACCATGAATCGTTGAAGTATCTGCGAGGTCAAGGTAAGTTAAACAAAAGGCATGCGAGATGGATGTAATTTGTAGAGACATTTCCTTATGTCTTCCGGTACAAGCAAGGTAAGAAAAATGTGGTGGTAGATGTATTGTCTCGAAGGTATGTGCTGCAAACTTCTCTTAGTTCTAAATTTCTTGGCTTCGAACATATTAAGGGCTTGTATGTTGGTGATCTAGATTTCTCAGATATTTATTCATCATGTAACAAAGGGGCTATAGATAAATTCTTTAAGCATGATGGATATTTGTTTAGGGAAAATAGGTTGCGTGTTCCTAATTGTTCAATACAAGAGTTGTTAGTTAGGGAAGCACATAGTGGTGGATTGATGATACATTTTGGGGTTAAAAAGACTTTAGATATCTTGTGGAGCATTTTTATTGGCCTTGGATGATAAGTAATGTTGAGAGAGTATGTAGTCGATGCATAATTTGTAAAAGGGCTAATTTAATGTTTTACCTTGTAATACTCCGAAATTCTATGCTCATTTAATTTGTTTATTTATTTTTTGGATAGTAATTTAACTTTTCGAAATTTTTATATATCCAAATTATTAATGGTTGCCAACTTTGCATTTTCGGTTGATTAAAAGTTTACCAAGATTAGTTAATTAGGGGTATGGAATAATTGTCAAATTCCACATCTATTTTATTAATATTATAGATAAGCATTATTCTTTGTTTCATACTTGGCCGAGAGGAATGGGGGGAATGGCGCCACCTTTGCAGTGATTAAATGCATGAGGTGTTTGATAGTTAACCAAAGTTGAAGGTGTTAATTGTTGGACATGCAAGAGGTGGTTATTACTTTAAACAAAGCATGAGGTGGTCAATGTTAGTCCTGCAAGGGTGGTGATTATTTAAAACAAGCTAGAGGTGTTTAAGTGAGGAAATTGCAAGCACACGTGGAGGCACAAAGCTTTGAATAGTCATCATCTATTAAATCCATAGCCTCTATTAAATCCATAGGTTGCCTTGCTTCTATATAACTAAAGTGTTCCCTGCATTTACTCTTTACAATCAGCAAATCCCTTATAGAAATTGGAGGATAGGCAGAATACGTAAAGGAAGAAAAAGGAAGCAAAGCCTAGCACTCTCAATTCATCTTTCAACCGAAATTACTTCAAGTTTTACTGTAAGATATTTTCTATGCTTAAGTGGTAGGATTTAATGGTAATATTTATGCTTAAGCTATGCAAGAAAAACCATAATATGAACGTGGTGGATAAGTCCACTAAGTTAGATATCTATTTATGCCTTAAGACAAGTCCAAAGGGCACCGGCAAACCGAAATGTGCAAGTATGTGTTTGATTGCATTCTTTTGTGTAATATTAACATGTTAAATCCAAGCATGGTATCTTACTGAGTATTCTTTATACTCATAGTATTTTATACTAAATTTTTAGATCCATGATCGTTGGGTTGATGGAAGTCAATTGGCATAATCGATGATGGGTTAAGGACAAAGTTATTTTGCATCAAAGTTTCCTTTTGTATGTTTTGTTCAACGACGGCCTTTCATATGTTTTTCTTATGGTATTATATAAAAACATGTATAAGACATGATGTAATATGGTACTGGAAGTAAATTATGTAATCATATCTTTCATGTTGTGTTAAGAGACATTTTTATAGACTTTTTCTTGAAATGATAAAAGAGGCAGAAACGGGACAGTTTTTGGGTCAACTTCAAAATGCTATTTCCAACTCTATAAACATCCATTTGAGACTCTAAAAATATTGATACGTTCCTTCTTGAGTTTCCTTAGTATGAACATAGGAATCACTCAATTTGGATATCCGTGGCCTGAGATATAAATTTTTAAGTGTCGAAGGATCAATCTGAATTTGCTTTGCAATACCTCACTTGTTTTCAGTAAAACGCCCATACCATATGATCTTGGAAATTTTTCATATTTTAACCTAGAAAACTACTTGAAAATATCTTTCTGATGCCTCAAATTTCATAGAAAACGGAGTTGGGATGAATTCTATAAAAATAGTTGAATTGGCTGCCCCAATTAGCTGTGGCAGCGCCGAATCCGCATATGTAAAGTATAATTTCATGTCGACATGCACTCTTCGGGCCATTAAATTTTATCAGAAATATTTTACTAAATTGAAAATAAATTTCTAATGTGTAATACTTTTATTTAAGATTTTTTTTTACATGTAGCAAAGGCAGAAGCTATTATGTTTAGTACGTGACACTCGAAGCCTAAGTTTGGGGTGTCACAGCGTGGTATCAGAGCGGTTATATTTTTCTGTAGACTTTTTTTAAAAAAAAAGTTACTGTCCGTCATCATCGAGTAAACTAGCAGCTGACTTTCAACCGACGATCAAGGTAAAAAAAAAATTCAAAGTTTATGAGTTTTCGTATGTAATGAATTGTTATATCTATTGTTGGATATATGAATATTTTGAATCAAGTCATGGTTGAAATTATGAATCATTAACACGTATATGTAATTATTTATTAGAGCCTTGTAGAGTAACATAATCAATTTTTGTCCTAGTTATGACACGAATGGTAAGAACCCCCACAAGGACAAAAGTTTGTGGTTTTACGAAGAAGCGGGACATATTATTGGTATTTTACTATAATTATTGTATGCATCCGCTCCATAGCCTCGAACAACATCTTGATCTGCTAGACTGCATTATTGAGATGTTATGGGAGATACACCATAGCTTAAGGGATAAGGTGAAGATACGGAGGTTATATGAAACTGTTCCATAACCTTGGGCTTCAGTCATAAATGAGATTGTGCTATGGTCTGACGATGACCTTTCATATGAGGACCTTACATATTTACTTCGAGAAATTTATGAAACTAGCCGCGATTTACAGCGAAACTTTAAGAAGACTATAACCTTATCCACGAAAACTAGTTTACGAGCTACCAATTCCAGGCTAGATAATGGACCGTTGGCTAAGTGCTTTTCGAGAGTTCTAGATGAAAATTTTTCCGTACCATTACCAGATAGTCCAGAGCAAGGCATGTTAGAGGAAGGCCCAGAGGAAGACCCAGATGAAGATCCCGAGGAGGATCCAGAAGAAATAGAAGATTAGACACCATCTTATCTAGCTATCTTTGTTTTTGGAATAGAATAGGGTGTAATACGTACATCTACTTTTGAATATATATATATATATATATATATATATATATATATATATATATATATATATATATATATATATATATGAAGGAAAGTTTTCTTGGCCTTTGGCTTTTTCTAAGTTAGTGTTACATTTGAAAGTAATTCTAACAGGATGAATATTTTTCGTTCAAAGGAAATGCCTCCAAAGTGCAACCATAGCAGTGCATCGAATTCCAATATGAACTTAGGCAGCGGCAATTCTAATGCTAGTTCTAGTGGTGGCGAAGTTAATGTAGCAAACTTTGCACGAGAACTGGTTGCCGTAATGCAGGAGTTGGGACAACAACAGGCACCACCTTTAACTGGACAACGGACACTAAATCAACAAGTACCAACTGATCATCAGGAGCCCAACCAACCAGCTATTCAACCTCAAGTAGTACCTAACCCGAGGATCAAATTGTAATGATAGAGCAATTTCGTAAAATGAACCATCCATCATTCGACGTGAGCATGGATCCCTTAGCAGTTGAAGACTAGTTACGAGAACTAGAACCTATCTTTAAATTTATAAGATGCGAAGATGCTGAAAATGTAACATTTTCGGTATTTATGTTAAAGAAGGGGGCTAGCCATTGGTGGGACATGACTACCAGGTCATTAACACCTGCTAAAGAACATGCTATAACTTGGGTGAGGTTTAAGGAACTCGTAGAAGAAAAATTCTTCTTGGCAGCTGTGAAAGATCAAAAGGAGATGGAGTTCCTCAGACTATAGCAGGGAACCGTGACCCTCGTGGAATATGAACGCAAATTTGAGGAATTATCAAGGTTTGCTCCACAACTAGTGGATACGGAGGAAAAGTGGGCTAGAAGGTTTGAACGTGGGCTTCAACCTTATATTCCTCACATAGTGTCAGTTCTCGAGTTGAACACTTATCGAGAAGTCCTGAAGCGAGCCCAAACTATTTCTTATCAAAGAACTCAAAATGTTGGAAATTCTCACCAAGTTCAAAATTTCTCCGGTTAGAGAAAGTGGAACTTTGATAGACAGAATAACGGTAAAGGAAAAGGGAATAATGTACCAAAGAAAGGAAAGACAGAGACAATAGGAGTTGGTGGTGAAAAACGTTGTCCTAAGTGCGATAGACCTCACAAAGGATAATGTTTATTGGGAAAAAATGTTTGTTTCAAGTGTGAGAAATCAGGACATTTCGCTAAAGAATGCCTCCAGAATCAGTCACAGAAGGCTGGAGATGACAAGAAAGGAAAAGCAAGAGTTTTCGCCTTATCCAGGCAAGAAGTAGAGTGAGTGATATGAACCAGGATAGGCCCCAGGCGATCAAAAGTGCAATGTTCATGAGAAGAAATTGATGGCTCATTCGAAGGTGTTTAGGGCCGATAACGTGGTTAATGACATCTCACAAAGTCATACAAATGCATGCTTGGGAAAAGGGACACATTGGGTTGAAGACAACACGTCAATGAACAAGTTTCATGTTTTGGTCGAGGCTCTAAACCTATTGGATCAACACGATACAAGCAGCCGAAGAAAGAAGTTAGCCGGAACCTTAAGCGACCGCTTAGAGTAAATGGCAAGCGGTCGCTCAAGCCACTACCGCAAATACATAGAGGCGAGAAGGGTCTTCTAAGCGACCGCTTCAAATATACCCAAGCGATCGCTTGGTTATAATTTTGGTCCCATTTTCCTATTTTTGGCAAGATGGTTTAGTTTAACCATAATTATTATTTTTGGTAATTTCTATATTTTAGGACTCTAGAATTTCATACTTTCCATATTTCCTAGAATTTATTGTTTTAGTATAAATAGGATTTTTATTCTCATTGGATTAACAACTTTGATATTGAATTAAATTGAAAAGCTTTTGCTTTCTACTTTGTTCTTCCATGAACAATTTTATCGAACTTATCAAAGATGAATAATCTTTGTGGCGTTCGAATATCGGTACGAGAGTTCTTCAATTATGTAATCAAGGGGTCCAGCGCATCTTGCTGTCATTGGATTTTTTGGTTCACTTTTTTGGGTTTAAGTCCAACCTGAGTTTTATTGGAGTTCTTGGGTTTCGCATTAATCTCGTTGTGGGTTTCGTAGTCACCGTTGCTACGGGGTTTGCATTAGTTGGTCTCAGAGCTTTGACTCCAATCTAATCAGGTTCTATCTTTATTTTTTCTTGTCGAGTCTTTGTTTTCCTTTTTTTTTTGTGTTCTTCGTGTTCTTGTGTCCAGCAATTTATTTTGACTCTTTGATCCAGAAAAATCTCAAAAAAATTTCAAAAGTTGTTTTTGTGCTCAATTTGAGTCCAAATCAACTCCCGTTTTCTTTGTCATTCTCGTAGTCAAATTTTCGAGTTTTTGTAAAAAAAAAAATACTGTTCATGGGGGTACTGTTCACATCCCAGAATAATTTTTTTTTATTTCTTGGAAATTGTGCAATAGCCTATCATCTTTATTAATTCGAAAATTCATTTGTTTTCAATCCAAATTCAAGAACCACTTTCTTGAATTTATAAATTCCAGTCCGACGTTGTCCAGTTCAAATTCTTTTGAGTCCTAGAGTCAATATGAGTAATAGGATGGATCGATTGGAATTGATGTTGATGGATATGGGGAGAGTGTTGGATAGGTGGGATGAGGAATTGAATAGAACTCATAGGGATCAATGCGATGATGTGTTTAACGTAAATAGTCGGGAGAGACGGGAATGTAGGGATTTGGGTGAAGTTGGTGTTAATAGGAGGATGGGAGGTGTAAAAATAACAATTCCACAATTTAAGGGTAGGAATGATCCCGAGGCGTACGTGGCATGGGAATAAAAAGTAGAATTGAGGTTTGAGTGCCATGATTATTCCGGGGAGAGAAAATTGAGGTTGATTGTGAGCTCATTCGTAGATTATGCATTAATTTGGTGGGATGAGTTGACAGGATCTAGGCGGAGGAATGGCGAAAGGTGTATTGAAGTTTGGTATGAATTGAGAGCGATCATGAGGAGAAGATATGCACCTATTCATTTTTGTAGAAGGGATCGACGTGATTGTGGATCTAGAAAGGAGCCTAGAAGATATAGTGGAGTTGGATAATCAAGGGAGGAGAAAACACCAAGTGTGGAACATGTTGGCAATACATCAAGCAGAAAGACTGGGTTAGATTATAAGCTTGAGTTCTCAACAATTCGTGACTTGATCAACTCACAGAATAATCATAAGGAGCAAAAGAGTAAGAGAGAAAATTGTGAGGTGGTTAGTTGTGAAGAAAAGGAAAGAGAGCTACAAAAAAAGTGAAAGTGAAGTTGAGCTGCAAAAAGAGAATGAAGAAGAATCTTCAGAAACAAAATAGGAGTCGGAAGTGATCTTGAAGGAAGGGGAGCGTGAAGTTGAGGAGGAGTTGGCGGAAACTAATAATTCCCTCCCTATTTTGAATACTTCTGTTTTGCAGGTTACCGAAGAATTATTTCCAGCAAACTATCCCATTAGAATACCACTTGACCCGGGGATTGAACCTCAAATTGACTATCAAGGCATGGATTCGAGGACAAATCCTTTCGAAGAGAGAGAGAGAGAGTGATATTATCCGGGCTACGCTCGAAACCATCAAGAATTCGAAGAAATTTATATGCAGTGGATTAAGTAACAAGGTTGAACAGAAGGGAAACGAGGGATCATTTGCATTGACATTGTTACAATCACTGAGACAGCATAAGACAAGGAGAAAGCAAAGTAGCATGCTAATGGAGATTATTTTGGGATCATCACAAACTTGCAGAAGAAGGCTATTGGGACGAGCACACTTTGATCTATGTGCTGGTTATTGGGTGTTCATACGATAGAGACGGGAAAGAATTCAGAAGAGGTCCAAACTGCATCCTAGAGGAGATGGACCGTTCCATGTTCTTGACTTGATTGGGAGTAAAGGGTATAATCTGAGCTTTGAAAGTACGGATTCGAGGATAAATCCTTTTGAAGAGAGAGGAGATGATATGAGCCAAGATAGGCCCCAGGCGATTGAAAGTGCAATGTTCATTGAGAAGAAATTGAGGGCTCATTCGAAGGTGTTTAGGGCCGAGAACGTGGTTAATGACGTCTCACAAAGTCAGACAAATGCATGCTCGAGAAAAGGGACACATGGGGTTGAAAACAACATGTCAATGAACAAGTCAAGTTTCATGTTTGGGTCGAGACTGGAAACCAATTGGATCAACACGATACAAACAGCCGAAGAAAGAAGTTAGTCGGAACCCTAAGCGACCGCTTAGAGTAAATGGCAAGTGGTCGCCCAAGCCACTACCGTAAATACATGGAGGCGAGAAGGGTCTTCTAAGCAACCGCTTCAAATATACCCAAGCGACCGCTTGGTTGTAATTTTGGTCCGATTTTCCTATTTTTGGCAAGATGGTTTAGTTTGACCATAATTCTTATTTTTGGTAATTTCTATATTTTAGGACTCTAGAATTTCATACTTTCCATATTTCCTAGAATTTATTGTTTTAGTATAAATAGGATTTTTATTCTCATTGTATTAACAACTTTGATATTGAATTAAATTGAAAAGCTTTTGCTTCTACTTTGTTCTTCCATGAACAATTTTATCGAACTTATCAAAGATGAATAATCTTTGTGGCGTTCAAATATTGGTACGAGAGTTCTTCAATTATGTAATCAAGGGGTCCAACGCATCTTGCTATCGTTGGGTTTTTTGGTTCACTTTGTTGGGTTTAAATCCAACTAGGGTTTTATTGGCGTTCTTGGGTTCCGCATCAATCTCGTTGTGGGTTTCGTAGTCACCGTTGCTGCGGGGTTCGCATCAGTGAGACCCAAATGTCCTCGCAGGTAGAGGTATAGCGGTAGATCTAATTCTATTAACGATAAAAGACTTTGATGTTATCCTTGGTATAGACTGGTTATCAAAAAACTACGCAACTATTCATTGTACCAAGAGAATGGTGATTTTTCGAAGACCGGGCGAGAAAGAGTTTCGTTTTGTGGGAACTGAGGCAAATACTTTGTCTCGTATAGTGTCAACAACTCAGGTTGAAAGGACGCCGAGAAAGGAATTAGGTCAAAGATTTCTAGTATCGATGAGCAACACTAAACAAGATAGGCTGTCAGTTGAGGATGTTCAAATAGTTCGGCATTATAAAGATGTTTTTCTAGAAGATCGTCTAGGTGTACCACCAGATAGGCAAGTAGAGTTTACCATCGATTTGGTACCCAAAAAAACACCTATTTCAAAGGCTCTATATCGTATGGCACCGTTGGAACTACAAGAGTTGAATGTACAGTTGAAGAAGCTTCTGGATAAGGGTTTCATCAGACCAAGTGTATCACCTTGGGGTGCACCTGTGCTATTTATGAAAAAGAAGGATGGAACAATGAGGATGTACATTGACTATCGAGAATTGAATCGCCTCACTATCAAAAACAAATATCCACTTCCAAGAATAGAAGATTTGTTTGACCAACTCAAGGGGGCTACAGTATTTTCAAAGATCGATCTAAGATCAGGATATCACCAATTGAAAGTTAAGTCAAATGATATCCCTAAGACGACTTTTAGGACGCGTTATGGGTATTATAAATTTTTGGTGATGCCTTTTGGATTAACTAAGGCCCCGGTAGTATTTATGGATCTAATGAACAGAGTATTCCATGAATATTTAGACCAATTTGTCATAGTTTTTATTGATGACATCTTAATCTATTCAAAGAGTTATGAGGAACACGAGAAACATCTCATGATTGTTTTGGAAACTCTAAGAAAAGAGAAGCTTTATGCCAAATCCAAGAAATGTGAATTCTGGTTGGATAAAAATAGGTTTTTTGGGGCACGACAGCACAAGGAATTGAAGTAGACCCAACTAAAGTAGTAGTGAATAATTGGGTAAGACCAACTAATGTTAGAGAAATACGCAGCTTCTTGGGATTGGCTGGTTACTATAGAAGATTTATCGAGGGATTTTCTAAAATAGCAGGACCATTGACCTAGTTGACCCGTAAAGGGATAAAATTTCAATGCACAGAGAAATGTGAATAGAGCTTCCAAGAGCTGAAGTGAAAATTAGTCACAACTCCAGTGTTAACAATACCAGACGGACCAGAAGGATTCGTTATATACAGTGATACTTCGAAACAGGGCATAGGGTGTGTTCTGATGCAGAAAGGAAAGGTGAAAGCCTACGCTTCCAGACAATTGAAACAATACGAACAAAACTACCCAACTCATGATCTAGAATTGGCTGCGGTAGTTCATGCCCTTAAAATATGGCGTCATTACTTATATGGAAGTAAGTGTGACATTTATATTGATCATAAGAGTTTGAAGTACTTTTTCACCCAAAAGGAATTAAATATGAGGTAGAGGAGATGGCTAGAGCTAGTGAAGGATTATGATTGCACTATCCTTTACCATCCTGGTAAAGCTAATGTAGTAGCAGATGCTCTTAGCAGAAAGACGGTTGGATAATTTGCAGTACTAATTACTATGCAGGACCAGTTGTTAAAGGATTTCGAAAACTTACATCTAGAAGTAATTGCTTCACCAACCCAAATTATCACCAGGATAGCGGCTCTAATGATTCGACCAACACTTAGAGATCGGATAAGAGTAGCACAGGATGGTGACTCTTTCCTTCAAAAGATTAAATCCGAAGTTGGTACTAGCAAGCGAAAGGATTTTGAATTAAGCAGTAATAAAGCCTTACTCTTTAAGGGAAGGTTGTGTGTGCCGAAAGATGAGAGATTGAGGAAAGAAATTCTTGAAGCACACTTAACTCCATATACTGCTCATCCAGGAGGTACAAAAATGTATCAGGTCGTAAAGAGTATATTTTGGTGGAGAAATATGAAACGGTGCAAGGCCTTTTTGTCAGGAGGTGTTTGACTTGTCAACAAGTGAAAGCTGAACATCAAAGGCCATCTGGATTGTTGGAACCATTAACAATTCCACAATGGAAATAGGAGCATATAACTATGGATTTTGTTATGGGTTTTCCAAAATCAGCTAGGGGAAATGATGATCTGTGGGTTATAGTGGATCGGTTAACAAAGTAAACTCATTTTCTACCTGTAAGAACGAATTTTAGTATGGATCAATACGCACGATTGTACATCAAAGAGGTCATCCATTTGCATGGTATCCCAGCCTCAATTGTATTGGATAGAGATCCAAGATTTACCTCAAAATTTTGGAAAAGATTGCAAGGAGCTATGGGAACCAAGTTAAACTTCAGTACAGCTTTTCATCCGCAAACTGATGGGCAATCGGAGAGGACTATACAGACTTTGGAGGATATGTTGCGTGCCTGCGTCCTTGATTTAGGAGGTAGTTGGGAAAGTTATGTACCATTGGTAGAGTTTGCCTATAATAATAGCTATCAAGCTACGATAAAGATGGCACCTTATGAAGCTCTCTATGGCAGAAGATGTAGAGCTCCTCTTTATTGGGATGAAGTAGGTGAACGAAGAGTTTTAGGACCCGAAATAATTGACGAAACTAGTCGACCGATTGATAAAATAAGAGCTAGAATCAAGGCAGTCCAGGATCGACAAAAAAGTTATGCTGATAAAAGGAGAAAAGACTTGGCATTTAATGTTGGCGATAAAGTTTTCTTAAAGGTGGCACCGATGAAGGGAGTTTTTCCCTTTGGGAAGAAGGGAAAACTTCGACCAAGATTTAAGGGTCCTTTTAAAATTTTGCAGAAAGTTGGAAATCCAGCTTATCGAATTGCTCTACCACCAGATTTGTCAGCAATTCATGATGTATTCCACGTGTCAATGCTTCGACAATATGTGTCAGATCAAAGTCATGTAGTTAGTTATCAACCATTAGATATCAAACAAAACATGACTTAAGAGGAAAAACCAGTACTAATCTTGGATAGCTGAATCCAACAACTGAGGATAAAAGAAATTCCATTAGTGAGAGTTCAATGGAGAAATCATAATGTCGAAGAATCAACTTGGGAAAGAGAAGAGGAAATCATGACCAAGTATCCAGAACTTTTCAACTAAGTTCAAGGTAATTTTGAGGACGAAATTATTTTTAAGGAAGGAGGGATGTGATTGATAAGTGTGGGTTTTCGCACTTATTTGAGCCGTTAAATTTAGATATTTGTGAGTTTTCATTAACATTTTGCTACCTAATATAGTTTTATTCTATTTCATAGGTATTTCAATGCTAAATCCCAATTTGGAGAAGAAGATGATGTGATCCGGGATAGACAATCATTGGCCGAGCTTTGGAGTCCAAAAGGTCGAAATCAACAAGCCAAAGACCGAGTTTGGTGAAGGGGTCGAGGGTCGAAAGCAATTGGATCAACATGAAAGTTATGCAATTGTTTTCAGTCTTATATTGAAACCTATTTTTGACCTGGTAAATGATCGAATTAGAGGATTGTTTCTGAATCAAAGTTGTAGCTCTTTGAGTTATCTTTCCAATGCACTTGAATCACTTCAAATTAGATATCAGTAGAGAAAGTTATGACCAAAATACTAAAAACTGTCCAGCGGAGAAAAAGTTGTTCCAAGCGGTCGCTTGGAACAAATCCCAAGCGGTCACCCAGAACCATTCAGGGAATCCATGAGATGAATTTTACAAACCAAGCGGTCGCTTGGCTTATAACCAAGGGGTAGCTTGGTACAAAACTGAAGTCATTTTTCCTATTTTGGCGAGATTGTTTATTTTGATTATAATTCTTATTTTTGGGTAATTTCTATATTCTAGGACTCTTAAAATTCGTTATTTCCATATTTCCTAGGTTTAGTATAAATAGGAATTTTATTCTCATTGTATAGAGAAGCTTTTGATATGAATTAAAATAAAGCTTTTGCTTTTCTCCTTTGTTCTTCCATGGACAATCCTTATCGAACTTATCAAAGATGAGTAATCTTTGTGGCGTTCAAAACATCGGGTAGTGGGTTCTTCAATTTGTGAGCAAGGGGTTCATTGCATCATCGTTATCTTTGGGTTACTTGTTTCATCTTTGGTTTACTTGTTTCGAGGCTTTGTGATCAAGAGGTCGTTGGTTTAATATACCTTCGGTTGCTTGGTTCAACGTTTAGAGGTTAAATCCTAAACCTTGGTCGTATTTGGACGTTCTTGGGATCCGGTTCATTCTCTTGTGGGTTCGATAGCGTTCGTGCTAACCGGGTTCGCGTCAGTTGGTATTAGAGCTTAGGCCCCAAGATCAAGGTTATATCTTTTATTGCTTTTGAGTCATGTGTTTTTTTCTTTCCTTCTTTGTTCTTATGTCCAGTAATATTTCTTGTATCTTTAATCCAAAAATTCCAAAAAAAAGAGTCAAATGTTGTTTTCGTGCATAATTTGAGTCCAAATCAACTTTCGTTTGTTTCGTTATTCTCGTAGTCAAATTTTTGAGTTTTCTAAAAAAAAAAAATATTCGAAAATTTTACTGTTCATCCGTACGGAGGTATTGTTCACGTCGGGAATAGTAAAAAAAAAATCTTGAAAATTGTTTAATATCCCACTACCTATTCTAAATCCAAAATCAATTTGTGTTCAATCCAATCCAAACTCCAATTCAAGAACCACTTTCTTGAATTTAAGAAGTCCAATCAAAGTTTTCCAGTTCAAGTTCTTTGAGTCTCTGAGTCAAAATGAGTGATAGGATGGATCGATGGGAAATGATGTTGGTGGATATGGGGAATATGTTGGATAGGTTGGATGAGAAATCAAATAGAACTTATAAGGATCAATGTGATGATGTGTTTAATGTGAGTAGTCGGGAGAGACGGGAACATAGGAATTTTGGTGGAGATGGTGTTAATCGGAGGGAAAGAAGGAATACAAATTATTATGGATATGGTGTTGATAGGGGCAGGGAAACGACAACTCCAAAATTTAAGGGTAGAAGTGATCCAGATGCGTACATGGCGTGGGAAGAAAAGATTAAAGTATCGTTTGAGCGCTATAATTACTCCGAGAAGAAAGAGTTGGAGTTGGTTGTGAGCTCATTCGTAGACTATGCTGTGATTTGGTGGGATCAATTAACAACATCTATGCGAAGGTGTGGTGAGAGGAGTATTGAAACTTGGGATGAGTTGAGGAGTATTATGAGGTAGCGTTATGTGCCTAATCATTTTTGTAGGAGGGATCGGCGTGATCGGGAATGTCGGGATGAGCCTAGAAGATATAGTGGAGTTAGGTATTCGAGGGAAGAGAAAGTATCGTTTGTGGAGCATGTTGGTAGTACGTCAAGCAGAAGGACTAGGTGGGATTATGAGCGTGCCCTCTCAGAGCTTCGTGACTCAATTAGTCAAAGGGATAAACAAGAGAGTTCGAGAGAACATAGTAAGATGGTTTGTTGTGAGAAAAAAGAAGAGATGCCACAAGAGAGTAAAAATCAGGAAGGAAAGGTGGAGTTACAAAATGAGACTGAAGAAGAATCTTCGGAGGGAAAAAAGGAGTTGGAAGTGAGCTTAAATGGAATAGAGCCTGAAGTTGAGGAGGCCGTGGTGAATACTAACAATTTCCTCCATATTTTGAATTATTCTATTTTGCAGGTCACCGATGATTTAGTTCCAGAACATACTTCCATTGAAACACCAACCGACCCAGGGATGGAGCATCAGTTGCAACATGTGGAAGAAACTCACCAACAATACTACCACTTGGTCCCAGCAAACAATCATGTTGACTTACCACCTGTTTCAGGCAATGTTCATCAGTTGGTGTCACAATAGTTGGAAATATCTTCAATACCAAAAATTGACTTTGCGATTCCCGAGGAGACGATGGAGTTTCAAAGGCATTGGAAGGATTTCTTGTGCAATGGGTTGAATTTCTCGTATCTACCAAAGATTGACTTTGTGATTTTTGAGGAGACGATGGAGTTTCAAAGGCACTGGAGGAATCTTATATGCAAAAAGTTGAGTGAGGGAGATGATTAGAATGGTAATAATGGCACATTGGAAGTGATATTGAAACAAGTGCATGAGCTAAGTAATGCAAGGAATATGCATGGATATTCATCAAATGAAGTTGTTCTTGGAGCATTTCAAACTTACAGAATTAAGCAATTAAGGCGAGAGCACTTTGATCAGTGCGATGGAGATTGGGTTTACAATCGGAGACTGCGTATTCGAGGCCAAAGTAGGTCCAAATTGCATCCAAGGGGAGATGGACCATTCCATGTGCTTGAGTTGATTGGAGGCAAGGGCTACAATTTGAGCATTCAAGGTTTGGATTCGAGGACGAATCCTTTCGAAGAGAGAGGGGATGATGTGATCCGGGATAGACAATAATTGGCCGAGCTTTGGAGTCCAAAAGGTCGAAGTCAACAAGCCAAAGACCAAGTTTGGTGAAGGGGTCGAGGGTCGAAAGCAATTGGATCAACACAAAATTTATGCAATTGTTTTAGTCTTATATTGAAACCTATTTTTGACCTGGTAAATGATCGAATTAGAGGATTGTGTCTGAATCAAAATTGTAGATCTTTGAGTTATCTTTCCAATGCACTTTCAATCACTTCAATCTGATATCAGTAGAGAATATTATGACCAAAATACTAAAAGCTGTCCAGCAGAGAAAAAGTTGTTCCAAGCGGTCGCTGGGAACAAATCCCAAGCGGTCGCCCAGAACCATTCAGGGAATCCAGGAGGTGAATTTTACAAACCAAGCGGTCGCTTGGCTTATAACCAAGGGGTAGCTTGGTACAAAACTGAAGCCGGTTTTCTTATTTTGGCGAGTTTGTTTATTTTGATTATAATTCTTATTTTTGGGTAATTTCTATATTCTAGGACTCTTAAAATTCGTTATTTCCATATTTCCTAGGTTTAGTATAAATAGGAATTTTATTCTCATTGTATAGAGAAGCTTTTGATATGAATTAAAATAAAGCTTTTGCTTTTCTCCTTTGTTCTTTCATGGACAATCCTTATCGAACTTATCAAAGATGAGTAATCTTTGTGGCGTTCAAAACATCGGGTTGTGGGTTCTTCAATTTGTGAGCAAGGGGTTCATTGCATCATCGTTATCTTTGGGTTACTTGTTTCATCTTGTTGGGCTTAAAATCCAAAACTATCCAAGTGAGATTTCAAGGCTTTGTGATCAAGAGGTCGCTGTTTTAATATACCTTCGGTTGCTTAGTTAAACGTTGAGAGGTTAAATCCTAAACTGTCGTATTTGGGCGTTCTTGGGATCCGGTTCATTCTCCTGTGGGTTCGATAGCGTTTGTGCTAACCGGGTTCGCGTCAGAAAACGTTAGAAGAAATGAAGAAAAAATCATAAGTGCAAAAAGAGGACTTGGGTTTCAATTTGAAAAAGAAAAAAAAAATTTAGCGATTCGGCGCGGGGATTGGCGCCCGGCCACCCGGTAACGAGAGAAACTTGATTTTTTGACTCGTTTTTGTTTGATACCCAACTTATCTCCTTTCCTTCCTACAATATAAATACTACTTGAAGACCACTTCTAGGGCAAGAAAGAGAGGGGAAGCCGACCAAATGAAGTGAAAAGATTTGGGAGCTCTCCTTCAACATTGATGATTATGGGGAAGAAGAAGAAGGACTCCGTTGATAGAGAAGCTTCCATCCATTCATCCTTTCATCCATAAGCCTTTCTTTCTCCTTTAACTTCGTTTTCATCTTTGTGTTGTTGTATTTTGTTAGTTATTTTTCAATCATCCATGTGTAACTAAAGCTATTGTGATTTGTGGGTATTTTCTAACCCTAGAATGATTTTAAAGCAATTTGTGCTTTATAGTTCTTGAGATTGATGTGTTTAATTCATTGTGCTTATTGTTTTTATTGTTCTTCTATGTTGGGATTTATAGTCCGTAATTGCTATTTATTCCAAAACCTAATAGTAAATGCATTTCAGTTGACGGTAGTACGCAATCGCTATTCAATTGAATGTAGGTGGATTAACACTTAAGTTAGTAAATCGAGTTTGCGCTTAATTCAATCGTCTCTTTCATCGTAATGCTTTTGGTGAATTAAATTTAGCGAGGTTATCCTAGGTTATTTGATGAAAAGGGTTGGGTAACGATGCTTATCTTATTCAGCTAATATGTAAGAAGAGATTGAGTTAATTGAGCTTTTGATTATTCTCGAATTGTTGTTAATCTTGAGAACGAAAATCTTTTGCGAACACTGAAAGGAAAATTATTCTAGCAGTAAAGAAGTACCCCTCGATCACATTTCCATCACTTTGTGTCTTTCATCATTTTAATTCTTTGTCTTTTATATTTTTCGCTTCCTTAGTTTAATTAACTAACCAAACCCCCCATTTACTTCGTGCGCATTTTTATTTTCTTTGTTGCAATTGACGTAATTGAAAACAATCCTCCGCGGGAATGACCCTTTACTTACCACATTACTATTGAACGACAAATTTTAGAAAAGTAAAGAATATTATTTTGACCCCTCTTTCGGGCGTGTTAGTAATACTCCGAAATTCTATGCTCATTTAATTTGCTAATTTATTTTTTTGGATAGTAAATTAACTTTTCGAAATTTTTATATATCCGAATTATTAATGGTTGCCAAGTTTGCATTTTTGGTTGATTAAAAGTTTACCAAGATTAGTTAATTAGGGATTTGGACTAATTGTCAAATTCCACATCTGTTTTATTAATATTATAGATAAGCATTATTCTTTGTTTCATCCTTGGCCGAGAGGAATGGGAGGAATGGCGCCACCTTTGTAGTGATTAAATGCATGAGGTGTTTGATAGTTAACCAAAGTTGGAGGTGTTAATTGTTGGACATGCAAGAGGTGGTTATTATTTTAAACAAAGCATGAGGTGGTTAATGTTAGGCCTGCAAGGGTGGTGATTATTTAAAACAAGCTGGAGGTGTTTAAGTGAGGAAATTGCAAGCACACGTGGAGGCACAAAGCTTTGAATAGTCATCATCTATTAAATCCATAGGTTGCCTTGCTTCTATATAACTTAAGTGTTCCCTGCATTTATTCTTTACAATTAGCAAATCCCTTATAGAAATTGAAGGATAGGCAGAATACGTAAAGGAAGAAAAAGGAAGCAAAGCCTAGCATTCTCAATTCATCTTTCAACCGAAATTATTTCAAGTTTTATTGTAGGATATTTTCTATGCTTAAGTAGATGGATTTCATGGTAATATTTATGCTTAAGCTATGCATGAAAAACCATAATATGAACGTGGTGGACAAGTCCACAAAGTTAGATATATATTTATGCCTTAGGACAAGTCCAAATGGCACCGGCAAGCCGGAATGTACAAGTATGTGTTTGATTGCATTATTTTGTGTAATATTAACATGTTAAATCCAAGCATGGTATCTTACTGAGTATTCTTTATACTCATAGTATTTCATACTAAATTTTCAGATCCATGATCGTTGGGTTGATAGAAGTCAGTTGGCATAATCGATGATGGGTTAAGGACAAAGTTTCCTTTTGTATGTTTTGTTCAACGATTTCCTTCCATATGTTTTTCTTATGGTATTATATAAAAACATGTATAAGACATGATGTAATATGTTACCGAAAGTAAATTATGTAATCATATCTTTCATGTTATGTTAAGAGACATTTTTATAAACTTTTTCTTGAAATGATAAAAGAGGCAGAAACGGGACAGTTTTTGGGTCAACTTCAAAATGCTATTTCTAACTCTATAGACATCCATTTGGGACTCTAAAAATATTGTTGTGTTCCTTCTTGAGTTGCCTTAGTATGAACGCAGGAATCACTCAATTTGGATATCCGTGGCCTGAATATAAAATTTTAAGCGTCAAAGGGTCAATCTGAATTTTCTATGCAATACCTCACTGTTTTCAGTAAAATGCCCATATCATATGATCTTGGAAATTTTTCATATTTTAACCTAGAAAACTACCTGAAAATATCTTTCTAATGCCTCAAATTTCATAGAAAACGGAGTTGGGATGAATTCTATAAAAATAGTTGAATTGGCTGCCCCAATTAGCCGTAGCAGCGCCAAATCCGTATATGTAAAGTATAATTTAATGTCGACATGCACTTCTGCTGGCCAATAAATTCTATCAGAAATATTTTACTAAATTGAAAATTAGTTTCTAATGTAATACTTTTATTTAAGATTTTTTTTTTACATGTAGCAAAGGCAGAAGCTATTATGTTGAGTACGTGACACTCGAAGCCTAAGTTCGGGGTGTCACATACCTCAAGATTTGTATACACCGTTACCTACACCTAGTGAACCATGAGTTGATATTTCTACGGATTTTGTTTTGGGTTTACCTAGGACTAAGAAGGGACGAGATTCACTATTTGTGGTAGTAGATAGGTTTAGCAAGATGGCACATTTCATAGCATGTCATAAGACCGATGATGCCACTAACATTGCAGAGTTATTCTTTAAGGAAATAATGCGTTTACATAGGGTACCTAAGAGCATAGTTTCTGATCGGGATGTGAAATTTTTGAGTCATTTTTGGCGGATTTTGTAGGGTAAGTTAGGCACTAAACTTTTAGTTTCAACAACTTGTCATCCACAAATCGATGGTCAGATTAAGGTAGTGAATAGGACCATGACACAACTATTGCGCACTGTAGTTAATAAGAATTTGAAAAGTTGGGAGGAGTGTCTACCTTTCATAGAGTTAGCATATAATAGGGCCACACATTCTACTACTTCTTTTTCACCATTTGAAATTGTTTATAGTTTTAATCCACTAACACCTTTGAATTTAATACCTTTAACTGTGAATGAACGAGGTAGCTTAGATGGTAAAAGAAAGGTCGAGTTGGTGAAGTCACTCCATGAAAAGGTAAGGTTGCAAATTGAGAATAAAAACAAACACTCCGCATCACAAGAAAACAAGGGTCGAAAAAGCGTGACATTTGAACCTGGAGATTGAGTCTGGCTACATTTCAGAAAGGAGTGCTTTCCAGAGCAGAGAAAATCAAAGTTACAACCACGAGGGGATGGTCCATATCAAGTTGTGGAGAAGATCAAGGACAACGTATATAAATTGGATCTTCCAGGTGAGTACAATGTTTCAGCAACGTTTAATGTGTCTGATCTCTCTCTCTCTCTCTCTCTCTCTCTCTCTTTGATGTAGGTACAAATTTGAGATTGAATCTTTTTTAAGAGGAAGGAGATAATATGATCCAGGAGTCGAGCCTGACAAAGAAGAGCCCAGGACGAGACCCGTTGATTATCGAAGGCGGATCGATGATGCGATCAAGGGCAAAATGGGTAAATCAAGTGATGGGGTTACTTGTACAATCAACAATGGCTGACGTCATGATCTATACAAGAAAAGAAGCAAGTTTCATGTTGGGGTCGAAGTCCAAAATATTTTGGATCAACGTGATAGAAGCAGTCGAAGAAGGAGGCAAAAAGTGAAGCTATGCAACTACATAGCTTTATAAGGCATGCGGTCGCATGCCTATTTACCAAGAACAAAAGGCAGCCATAAGAGACTTCTATGCGGCCGCATAGAAAAAAAGTGGGGGAGATGTTTCCTTTTTTGCGTTTGTCCTTATTTGGTTAGAGTTAGTCTTACCATAACTTCGGGATATTTTAATTTTTTTGTGTACATTTTTTACTAGTTTTAGGTCTAGTATAAATACTTTCATATTTCATTGTATTACAACCTTTTGACATTTTGATAATTACACTAGAGAGATAACTGTGCTTTCAATCTTCGTTCTTTATTGAGCATCGTGAACTTATCAAGATTCTCTTGTGGCATTCAACATCGGGTGTGGATCACAAGTTGTGTAATCAAAAGGTCATTCAAACTTCATTTTTGTTTGGTTGCTTAGTTCATTGTTCTTGGTTTAAACTCTAAACTAGATTATCTTTTGTGCTTTCTTGGGATCGTCAATCTTTTGCGGGGTTGCGTAGTGATCGTTGTTTCTGGTTCTCATCTAAATCATCAAAACAGACTACTGAGGTTCCAACAGCAGTATTAGCAGCAACAATCTCAAGATAGGAAATCTTCATGGGACTAACTTTTAGAACCAACAGGCTTCTATCAAGAATTTGGGACAGCAAATGGGACCTATAGCTACCACATTATCCGGTAGAACTCAGGGAACTTTGCGTAGAAGCATAGAGACAAATTCTAAGGAATAGGTTAAATCCATCACTATATGTAGTACAATTCAATTGTCTAAAATACACATGAAATAGATAGCTGCTATTATAGAAATGGTACCTACCACTGGGGAGGAGCATGTGCATCAGTCTCATAAAATCATAGAAGAAAATCTAGTAGAATCCTCGAATAGTCCACATGTTAAGGTACTCACTCCTGATAAGTGTATTTTGTACACTTATCTAGGCCATTAAATTGGAGTATTTTTTAGTGATTTGGATGAGTTATAGCTTAATTATACGTTAATTATGTTGTTTAGGTTGAACTTAATACAAATCAGTGGAATTGGAATAAAGGAACAAAAATGGCAAAAACGTAAACATTCAATAATCGATTCGGAGCATAAAATAACGATTGAAGATCAAATATTATCAATTGGATGCAATTTGAAGTCGAATGGGTGAAATAGAGTTGAAGTATTTTCACAAATCAATTTCTAGCCGAAAAAGTTATGCTTCGAATTTTTAGCCTCAACTTGAGACCCATTTTTTTGGATAGAAAACGTTCGAGCTGGAAAATTTTAATTCTAGAAGAATTGCAGATATTTGAGTTAGATTAACAACACACTTTGAATCACCTCAATCGGACATTGAGAGAGAGAGAATTACGATGAAAATACAGAAAGTTTCTTAGGGACAATAGCGCACAAATCGGCGTACAAAATGAGAGGAGACAATTATGGCGTGCCTATGAAACACAAATTTCATGACCCAAGAGCCATATGGTTTAATGGTGCATACACAGGCTTTTTTCGCAGACAAATCAACAGTTTCCTTTCGTGATTCAAACTCTATTTTTCGACTCCTATGAATACAAAATGAGGCTACACATTGAAAAAACCTATCTTGCCTCTTTATACACAATAGTATCATCAAATTCATTAAGAACAAGGAGTCAATTCGTGCCTTTTGAGAGAGAATATCAAACCTTAGCAAGAATTTAGGAATAACATTTATTACATGTGCAATCATAAAGATAATCTAAACATTAATTCTTTCTAATCATTCAAATTCGGGCTAGGAATAGATTTGGGTCATGGTTAGGATAAATTTATTTTATCTTGGAAAAGAAAATTATATATCATAGTTTTATCGATTGTCAAGAACGCACGAACGGAACTAGATTACAAATCAAGAATTGAAATAGATAACAATAGATGGAGTCGAAATCCAATACATCCATCCATCTTTGATAAAAAAAAACCCCTAAGTTTACCACTTTCTTAAATTAATTTAGAATAATCAAAAAATCAAATTCTCTTTTGTTTTACATAATTTGAATTCCATACAAAACTAGTAAACTTGAATTGATTTTATTCCCTGTGGGATGATACTCTCAACTCACTAACTCCATTGCTTGTCAACGTTTTTGTAAACTTACGAGTTTTGCACAAACAACTCCTGTTAAATCTTATGTACCCGATTCCATTTCCATAGAGATTGCAGAAACATAAGTTTGATAAACAATTCACAAAGTTTTTGGATGTATTCAAGAAGTTACATATCAACATACCATTTGTAGAAACTTTAGCTCAAATGCCCAGCTGTGATAAGTTCATGAAGGACATACCATTAAACAAAATGAAGTTGGATGATTATGAAACAGTAATTCTGACAGAACAGTGTAGTACGAGACTCCAACATAAGTTGCCACCGAAATTAAAAGATCTAGAGAGTTTTACTATTCCTTGTAATATTGATAACAAACATATAATAAAGCATTACACGATTTAGGAGCAAATATTAACTTCATGCCTTTATCTCTTTTAAGGAAATTAGGTTTAAGGGAAGGAAAAGCCACTAAATTTCACTGCAGCCAGCCGATAGGTCGATTAAACACCCAAGAGGCATTGTCGAAGACATTTTTGTAAAGGTTGACAAGTTCACATTCCTAGTGGACTTTATTATCCTGGATATAGAAGAAGATAAGGAAGTTTCTCTCATATTTGGTTGTCCATTTTTTGTTACTAGTAGAGCTTTGATAGATGTGCAGAAGGGTCAGTTGATTTTGAGGGCAGTTGAAAAAGAACTAAAAAAAAATGTCTTCATGGCGTTCAAATTTCAAAATGAGTTAGATTCATGTTTGCAGATTGATGTTGTTGATGTGGTACTGACAGAAGCATTTAGATTCAATCACCTTTAGGAACGACTTGAAGCTCGTTTGGTACACTTTTAGGACTTGCCACTTATAAAAAAGAAACCAGGAGAATGTGCTAGATACATTGCAGCGTTACTACCATTCTTCAAGCAACTATCATTAGAGCTTGGTAAAGGTCTCGCAAAACCTCTATCATCTATTCAACAAGCTCAATACTTGAACTCAAACAATTGCCTATTCACCTGTAGTATGCTTATTTGAGGGATAAGAATTCACTTAGAGTCATCATCTCGAATTCTCTTACAGATGAAGAAGAAGATCAAATATTAAGGGTACTTTGAGATCACAAAAGAGCAATTAGGTAGACCATCCTTGATATAAAATAAAGTAGTTATTCTCTTTGTATGCATAAATTCTGATGGAAGAGGATTACAAGCTTTCGATAGAGCATCAACATAGATTGAATCCGACTACGCAAAATATGGTAAGGAAAGAAGTTTTGAAGCTTTTGGATAAAGAGATCATATATCCTATATTTGATAGTTATTACTTAGTCATGTATGGTAGTGCCAAAGAAACGAGGAATCACTGTGGTTCTAAATGATAATAATGAGCTCATACCGATGCGTACAGTTACGAGTTGGAGAGTTTACATTGACTACCACAAACCCAACAACGTCACTAAGAAGGACCATTTTTCCCTTCCATTCATTGATTAGATGTTGAAAATGCTTGCATGGCTTGTATGTTACTGTTTTCTAGATACATACTCAGGGTATAATCATGTTTCTATAGTACCAGATAATCAAGAAAAGACCCTCTTCACGTGCCATATGGCAAATTTGCTTACAGATGGATGCCATTTGGTTTATGCAACGCCCCAGCCACATATCAACGTTATATGATATCAATCTTTTCAAACATGGTCGGACATATTATTTAGGTGTTATGGACAATTTCTTGGTCTTTGAAACTTCATTCTAGGAATGCCTTGATCACTTGGCATTGTTATTGTAACGCTGTGAAGATATTAACCTTGTTTTCTAATGAGTGAGCTTCACTCATTGTTTTAATGCCACTTAAGCTTGAAATTTTGGTTGTTTTTGAGAAACTTAGAACCTTCTGATGTGGGTTTTCATGTTGTTTTACTAGTTAGGAAAATAATGAAAACGGTGAGTTTGGAGTGTGTGGAAGAGCCAAAGTTATATGGATGTGAA
Source organism: Osmanthus fragrans (assembly GCA_019395295.1). NCBI lineage: Eukaryota > Viridiplantae > Streptophyta > Magnoliopsida > Lamiales > Oleaceae > Osmanthus > Osmanthus fragrans. Next base: position 20,666,227 of record CM033362.1, on the reverse strand, counting down.
TAGATTTGAAGAGACATAAATTTAATCTTAGAAAATGAAGGAAAACTAACCAAATAAAAAAGGTGGATGCCCAAGTGCCACACACAGCAAAGAAGAGATAGTTATCTAGTACCTAGATACCAGACCTATAGCGCCCAAGCGCCAAGAAGCCTCATGACGCGACGCCCAGGCGCTGCACCTCACAAATTTTTTACCTCTGTTAAAAGTCGAGTTACAACCTAGCTGTAAGTGTTATGCCCTAGGTCCAATCAACTTTGGGCATAAGCACTTTTGATATATTGTTAATGCATTTATTTTGGCATGGTCTATTATGATATTAGACAATAGAGTCTGTAGATTCAAGTCTCAATAATTTGTTAATCACAAGGAGTTGTGATTGTGAGATACAACTTACATATGATTGAATCTTAAATCATCCGTGGTCGTAAGTAATAACGAGATACATATATCATCATTATAGATAGACCATCACGTGTGGCATTCCTTACTTGTGAAGTAAGTAGATAATCTCACAAGCTGAAGTGTAGTGACACTTAAATGAGCATGTGAATGTTTTGTTATAGAACAAAACATTTGAGACCCGCTGGAGAGATTCTACATGGATAACTATTTGAGTGTCAGTGGTTAATCTCTAACATTCGGTAGTGGAATTGGCCCTTCGACTTGAGGTCATCATAGTGCCTTATATGGGGACAGTCATACTTTCGTGATGTTGGATGTTGCTCTGCAAAGGGCCGCTAATACTACATCGTCCGGGTGTGTCAAGAATCATATGAAATTGTGAGTGATCAATAGAGGATTCATCACTCTTAGATAGTAGGAGATTATGATCTATATTTAATCCAGTCAAGTTGACAACGAAATCCTTGGCCAAAGTATACACATAAGTTGAAAATGAGTTTTCGACTTACATTGACTTAATAGTGGAATGAAAGATACGATCGATAATTGAGATTGACACTAATCCATATCTCATGATTGATCAGATCATATTGATGAAAGGATTATAGTTTCATGATAAAAGAACGAGTTTGATTTTGTCATACCACGTGACATTTCCTGCCATATGTATTGCCTTGACACACATTGCTAGATGTCAATCTTGGACGACAGACGTGAATTAATGATAAATCAAAAGGGTGTTTTGGTTTATTGATTTTGATTAGATCAAAATAATAAATCACGTCATTAGGCATCGTGATTGGGAACCTAATGGGTCACACATAAAAGGAGAATTAGACGACTGAGAGTTACCAATTAATTAGTTGACAATCGTTGGATAATTAATTAATTAGGTTGTTTATTAATAGGCCCGAATTAATTAATTGGATTAATTAATTCATGGACCGGATTTGTTTAATTGGATTAATTAAATATTGGACCGGGTTAAGTTTAAGAGACGGGACAAGCTCGTTTGGGTTTATATAAATAAGCTGCTAGGGTTTTAAAAAAAGTATTTTCATTATTCTTGCTAGCACAAGAAAAGTAAACCCTAGTTCCTTCTCAATCTTATTCTCTGTGTGGATTCCATTGGAGGCTGGACAATTGGACAGCTGTGGGACGCAGATCAAGATTGCAGGAACTATAAGAATAGCAAAAGAGTTTGCAGATCTAAAGAAAGATACGATTTCTATCACAATTTCTATATAAACACAAAGCAGATCCTTGGTGTGAATTGAAACTTGTTTAATTTTTCGTTGTGCATGTTAAGTAAATTCCTAACAGTGGTATCAGAGCTAGGTTTGTGGTTGTTAGAAATTGTTCTGCATATTGATGTAATAAAAAATTGTATTTTCATGTTCTTGAATCTAGCAATTAGAAAATTATTATTTTTTATATCTTCGAAATATGTTTTGAAAATAAAATAAAATAATATAAATTTATCGGATCTGGTGGGCAGCGGTGCGTAGCAACCCACACGTGCTGCCGCAGTAGCGTAACTGCTGCTGCCCACTTAGCGAGAGCTTCTGCTGCTCACGCAACGGCAATCGCTGCAACAGCGAGCAGCAGCTACTACTGTTGCTGCATGGGCTGGACGTCCAAGAAGAAAGTAGGTCCTTAAATGGTTTAGGGTTTTCAGCAGCGGGGCGAATGAGGTTGGGAACAAGGGCTTATGTTGAAATTTTAGAATTTTTAAGACCTTGTGTGAAATTTCAATTCGAGGTCCATGTGTAAATTTGTCTTCCTAGCGGCACTTGAACTCAAAAGAAATTCTTTCTCTCCCTCACTTTCTATCTTTCTTCTCTCTCACTTTCTTCCTTCTCTCTTTCGAAAGCTCTTCTTGTGTGTAATGGTGTGGAGAACCACGAAAATGCCTCCTTTTTATATAGGAACATGCTCGTAGGGGTCACTAAATGCATTCTTAAAGGTTGAGCCTTTTCACTTTCTTGGAGTTATGTGTGTGGGAGTAATTTAGGAGGTTAAATGCACCAATTGGTGGGGTTTAACTCTCCAAAACGTGGGTAGTCACTCCTTGGACATTTAAAAAGGTAATTGAAGAGAATAAATGTCTAAATTCTAGAAAAAAAATGAGATTCTTTCATTTTTAGGCAACTTCGGTCGACTGGATCGCATCTTTAGTCGATCGAACCACTGCAGGTTCGAAAATAATAAGTTGCAGGAGCTTTCGGCTGACCTACGGTCGACCAAAAGTGGAGTTTCGATCGATCAATCGTTCGACCGAAAGTTGGTTTACTCAACCGAAGTAAGCCGAAATACGGTATGCTAATATACGGTATGTGCCTTGACCAAATACGATATTGACAAATAATGTAATTTTAGACATAAAAGTGTTGACTTAGACATAAAAGTGTTGACCTAGACCTTAGAAAGACATTAAACTCCGTCCAACTTCATCGAATAACTTTAAAAATAAGCTTGAGTTGTAAATTTGAATCTTCATGACTTTGTAAATTTATTTAAGACGTATTGGACTAGTTTTGGGCTTCCTTTCCTTATGTGGGTTGGGCCTAAGCTCTTCATAAAAATTATGAGCATACTTTCATTAAATTTTTCGGGCTTCTACATTTCCCACACCTTAAATAAAATTTTGTCCTCGAAATTTACCTTATGATTGGGCAAGGAGTGTTAGATATTTGTCTTTAACTTCCTTTTCTCTTTCCCAAATAGCTTCCTCTGCTCCATGGTTATTCCCTTTTACCTTGACCAGATGAACTTCTTTGTTTCGTAATTTACGTACCTTTCGATCCAGTATCTAAATCGGTAACTCCTCATAAGACAAGTCTTTTTGCACTTCCAAGGATTGATAGTTTACCACATGCTTAGGATCATGTATGTACTTCTTGATCATCGATATGTGGAACACGTTGTGCACTGTCGATAGTTTCGATGGCAATGCCAATCGATAAGCCACATTTCCAACCTTGTCAAGTACTTCGAAAGGTCCGATATAGCGGGTCGTAGTTTGTCTTTCTTACCAAATCTAAGCACTCATTTCATTGGTGCCACCTTTAGAAAAACTTTATCTCCAACTTGAAATTCCAAGTCCCTTCTTCTTATATCAGCATAGCTTTTCTGTCTATCTTGTGCTGCCTAAATCCTAGCACGAATCTTGTCAACTGCCTCGACTGTCCTTTCAACAATTTCTAGTCCCAAAACTCTCTTTTCTCCAACTTCATCCCAATGTACGGGTGATCTACATCTTTTACCGTTGAGAGCTTCATATGGTGCCATTCCAATGGTTGCTTGGAAGCTATTGTTATACGAAAATTCTACCAACGGTAGATATGATTCCCAGCTTCCACCTAGATCCAAAACACAAGCCCTTAGCATATCTTCCAAAATTTGAATGGTCCTTTCCGATTGACCATCAGATTGAGGGTGATATGCCATGCTGAACTGCAACTTCGTTCCCATAGCTCCTTATAAGCTCTTCCAAAATTTTGATTTAAATCTTGGATCTCTATAAGATACAATGGACGCAGGAACACCATGCAATCTTACAATCTCTCTTATATACAACTGTGCCAATTGATCCAAACTGAATGTCATTTTCACCAAAAGAGAATGAGCTGACTTTGTTAGCCAATCTACTATTACCTATATAGCATTGTGTCCTCTTGCTGACTTCGGAAAACCTACTATAAAGTCCATTGCTATGTTCTCCCACTTCCATTCGGGTATGTCCAATGGATTTAAGAATCCATCCGGTCTTTGATGTTCCATCTTAACTTGTTGGCAAACTACGCACTTTTCCACAAATAGTCCTATGCTCCTTTTCATATTCCTCCACCAAAACGTATCTCGAAGATCTCGATACATTTTCGTACCACCGGGATGTGCAGTGTACGGGGTGGAATGAGCTTCTTCCAGTATTTCATTTCTTAGAATTTCATTTTTAGGCACGCAAATCCTTCCTTTAAACATCAGTACCTGATCCGAAGCTATTCCAAAATCTCTTCTCTTATCAGTACCAACCTCGTTCTTGATCTTTTGTAGGAATGGGTCTTTACTTTGTGCTTCAATGATCCGCTCTCTAAGAGTAGGTCGAACTACCAAAGTTGCTAAGCAAGCAGTAGCTTGCTCTGGTGTGGTAATTGCTTCGATTAGCAGACTTTTCAAGTCTTTGATCAACTCCATCTGAGTAGTGGATAGTGATGCCAACCGTCCTATCGACTTTCTACTTAGGGCATTGGCAACCACATTGGCTTTACCCGGATGGTAATAAATAGTACAATCATAATCATTTACCAATTCCAACCACCGTCTCTGTCTCATGTTCGATTCCTTCTGTGTGAAGAAATATTTGAGACTTTTATAATCTGTGTAAACGTCACACTTCCCTCCGTACAAGTAATGTCGCCATATCTTCAAGGCATGCACTACCGTCGAAAGTTCCAGGTCATACGTTGGGTAGTTCTGCTCATGCTTCTTCAATTGCCTTGATGCATAGGCAATCACCTTCCCATGTTGTATTAGTACACATCCCAAACCTTGTTTGGATGCATCACTATATATAACATAACCCTCCAAACCTTCAGGTATGGCTAACACAGGTGCTGAAATCAATCTTTGCTTCAATTCTTGAAAAAAAATCACACTTATCCATCCATTGAAATTTTACCCCTTTCCTTGTCAATTGAGTCATTGGTCCAACTATCTTAGAAAACTCTCTATAAACCTTCGATAATACCTGGCCAAACCCAGAAAACTTCGGACTTCACTAGCATTAGTTGGTGCCTTCCAATTTGTCACCACCTCCACTTTTATTGGATCTACTTCAATCCCTTGAGCAGTAACTGTATGACCAAGGAATCCAACTCGCTCGAGCCAAAATTGACACTTCTTGAATTTGGCGTATAATCTCTCCTTGCGGAGTATCTCTAACGCAACTCAGAGATGTTCCTCGTGTTGCTCCTTACTCCTGGAGTATATCAAAACGTCTTCAATGAAGACTGACAAATTGATCCAAGAACTGGTAGAACACTCGATTCATTAGATCCATGAATACTGCTGGTGCATTAGCCAATCCGAATGGCATGACTATGAACTCATAGTGACCATACCAAGTTCTGAAAGCCGTCTTGGGTATATCACATTCCTTAACCTTCAATTGATGATATCTCGATCATAAATCGAGCTTGGAAAATACTTTCGCTCCCTTCAGTTGGTCAAACAAATCTTCGATTCTCGGGAGAGGATACCTATTCTTGATGGTCAAATGGTTCAACTCTCGATAATCGATACACATCCTCATACTTCCATCCTTTTTCTTTACGAACAATACCGGTGCACCCCATGGGGATACACTTGGTCGTATAGAGCCATTATCTAGAAGTTCTTGTAATTGGATCTTCAACTCCTGAAGTTCCTTTGGGGCCATTCTGTATGGGGCCTTAGATACTGGTACCGCTCCAGGAACCAGGTCTATTATGAATTCCATTTGTCTATTTGGTGGAATACCGGGTAGCTCTTCAAGAAACACATCTATAAATTCTCGTACCACTGGTACATCTTCAAGCCTTAATGGTTTTTGTTTCTCTCCTGAGATGTTAACTAGAAACCTTTATACATGTTTCCTTCATCAGCATTTTCTTAGCTTGTAAGGCTGATACTAGTCGGAGATGGGGTTTTGTCTTTCTTCCAAGAAAAGAAAATTGTTCTTCCCCTGGTTTCTGAAAAGACACTTCCCTTTCTCTACAACGAATAGTTGCATGATTACTTCCTAGCCAATCCATGCCTAATATTACATCAAAGTCATTCATTTCTATTAGGTACAAATTGGCTTCTAATGTTTTGCCCAAAATATCAAGATTTATCGACTTAGCTAACTTGTTAGTTTTCTATGTTCTGCCCGAGGGGACGCTTACTTCTAGTATACTTTTTGCCTTTTCACAAGTAATACTAGCCTTGCTGACGAAAGTGGTTGATATAAAAGAATGAGTAGCTCTCGAATCAAACAATACGTAAGCAGGGATACTAGATATCAGTAGAATACCTGCTATAACGTTTGAGTTCTCCTTTACATCTTTCTGAGTTAACGTAAAAACCCTTGTCTTTTAGATTCGACATTGGCTTTCTTATTCTGCCATATGCCCTTTCCTTTGTCCTGGTCATTCCACTTCTTCTTCCCAAACTGCCCTTTATCTTGCCGACTGTCCAATTGTCTCGACTTCTCTGCATTAGCCTTTTGATACCAAATAGCGTGAGCTCGTTCCAACATCTCACAGTATGATGTGAAGGGATGTGACATAAGGATCATACTCAAGTCTGGGTTCAGTCCTTGCTCGAACCTTCGAGTTTCCTTGGCCTCCGTGTCACCAAGTGGGAGCGTATATTGAATGTTGGTCGAATTTCCTTTCATACTCAGTCAAGGTCATATTTCTCTGTTTGAGCTTAAGGAACTCACCCTCCTTGAAATCCCTTAGAGATTGGGGAAATACTTGTCCATCACTTCCTCCCTGAACTGTTCCCATGTTAGTGCCAATTGCTGCTCCGGAGTCCTAGTTCGAGACATCGAATCCTACCATTGACTTGCATCACTGTTGAACATAAACTCTGCACACTGGACCTTTTGGGCGTCCGTACAGTTTATGAGTCGAAAAATTCGCTCTACCAGTGGACTAGATGCTACATCGAAGGTAGGGGGCTTATGTCTTCGGAATAACTCAACAATCGAGGCATGAGCCAGGGGAGCCATAGGAGCTGGTGGTAAGGGTGGAGCTTGATTTTCGATTTGCCTGCCAAGATCTTAAACTGCTTGCAGAAGGTCCCTTATCAAATTGTTCTGGTTGGCTAGCTACATTTTCCTATGCATAAAATGTAAGGTTTCTTATTAACTTCAGAAAGAAAAAAAAAAGGATGAGATTTTTTTATTTCTCATACTCCTTAAAATCAAGATACACAATAGTTTGATAAACTAAGAAGACATCATAAGGAATGAAAATCGGAATCTCTAATCTCTATGAGTTTTGTCGAGCTTCCTTAGTAGAGCTTCATCTTTGGAAGAGTCCTCTTCCTCAGGCCCGGACTCTATATCTATTTTCACTTGTCGCTCTGGTTCAGGCTCCTGATCCTCCTCGTGTTCTCTTTCGAGGTCTTCTTCCCCCCCTAAGGCTCTTCCTCAAGCTCATCATTGATTATTTCACCCTACCTATTTATCAGGGCTTGGCAATATTCCTCAAATTCAAGGTGCTCTGGAGGGTTGCCTTCTAACATCTCATCTCTAACCAGAATTCCCATGTCTTCCCATTGAGGTGGAAGAGAATGTATGAGGTTATTTATAGCCTTGATATGCGAAATTTCTAGTTCGGCGTCCACCGCTGCCATGCATTTCTCACAGATGTCGTGCACCAGTGCGTCAAATGGTCGGGACGGATCAGTCACGTAGTTTTCATAGGAATGAATGGTGATTATTCGGTTCAACGCGACTCTATAAGCTCTGGCCGTTCTAGCAGGTTGGGAATTTCTAGCCATGTCTGTCACATAGAGCCTAGTTATGCATTTTCGTTGTAACATCATATCATACAATTTCCTTTGCCCTTAATTTCTAGCCCAAGTCCAATACATGTCTTTTACATAGCACATTTTTAAATCATATATTCTTGAAAATTCGTAAAATGTGCAATATATAGCAAAGCATCATATCATAAGCATAATCTTTTCATAAATCATTAACTTTGAACATACCTGGGTCGTAGGATGCGATGGATGGATGTGAGATGCTATGGAGAGCTGTAAACGTTTCATCATCTCATTTTTCTTACTCGTATTTAAATGCTTAAATGCACGTGCATATATATTTAAAAAAATGACGAGTCTACAGAATCAACTAAACTTTTGCTCTGATACCACGCTGTAACGCCCTGACCCGTATGGATCGAAACTTCACTTAACTATAGCCGTTTTCTTGATGAGAAATTATAAAAATAGCGAAAATCATAAAGTATAAATATTTAATTCATGTATTTCAAACAAAAGTAATTTATTTAAAGAAAAGATTTCACATCATAAGTAACAACTTTCAAAATGTTGATAAGTTCATAGTTGACATCAAATTCAAGTAAACGCTTAAAAATAAACTCCTACATATGCATTATTCATTGGAAGAGGAACATTTAATAAAATGGTTCCATTCACATTATTCATGTGAAGTTTATTTAAAACATTTCATAATTTACTAAATATGTAAAATCACCGGGTTCCCATAGCATGCTGCATCTTCACCTATCGTCATCCACGTGTCGTGCACAATCGTATCAACCTGTAGTAAGGGAACAAACCCATGAGTTTAAAACTCAATAGATATCATAGGTGCATTCGTTATCAAATTATAAAATTTTGAACTGTAGCTTTTGAAAATAAGAACCATCGCGTAGAAGGATTTCCGGCGGAATCCAATAAATGTTGAGTCATAACTTAACATGACGCCTCGAGCGGGAGAATGATCATTCAACTGTAGAGGTGCTGAAGCACCATACCTGGAGGTACCATTTCATTGAAACACGGTGGTGCCGAAACACCGTCCCCGGAGGTACCATTGCATTCATACTTTTACATGGAGAAGTATAACTTGAAAATGAACTAAACACTTTGCACCTCCACCTACCTCGACTTGATGCTTTGAAATTGGTGTTTTTGAAAATTTTTGATGAAGCTAGACCTTGAACTTTTGTCTTCCTAGCGGCACTTGAACTCAAAAGAAATTCTCTCTCCCTCACTTTCTATCTTTCTTTTCTCTCACTTTCTATCTTTCTTATCTCTCACTTTCTTCCTTCTCTCTTTTGAAAACTCTTCTTGTGTGAAATGGTGTGGAGAACCACGAAAATGCCTCCCTTTTATATAGGAACATGTTGGTAGGGGTCACTAAATGCATTCTTAAAGGTTGAGCCTTTTCACTTTCTTGGAGTTATGTGTGTGGGAGTAATTTAGGAGGTTAAATGCACCAATTGGTGGAGTATAACTCTCCAAAATGTGGGTAGTCACTCCTTGGACATTTAAAAAGGTAATTGAAGAGAATAAATGTCTAAATTCTAGAAACAAAAACGAGATTTTTTCATCTTTAGGCAACTTCGATCTACTGGTTCGCATCTTCGGTCGATCAAACCTCTGCAAGTTCGAAAACAATGAGCTGCAGGAGCTTTACCGAAAATGGAGTTTCGGTCGATCAATCGGTTAACCAAAAGTTGGTTTGCTCAATCGGAGTAATACGGTATGCTTTGATATACGGTATGCTAACGTACGGTAAGTGGGTTTCGATTGACCGTACAACCGAACTTCACTGAAAATCGGTAACCCTTCTTTAAATACGGTATGTGCCATGGCCAAATACGGTATTGACAAATAATGTAATTTTAGACATAAAAATGTTGACCTAGACCATAGAAAGACATTAAACTCCGTCCAACTTCATCGAATAACTTTAAAAATAAGCTTGAGTTGCAAATTTGAATCTTCATGACTTTGTAAATTTATTTAAGACATATTGGACTAGTATTGAGCTTCCTTTCCATATGTGGGATGGGCCTAAGCTCTTCATAAAAATTATGAGCCTACTTTCATTAAATTTTTTGGGCTTCTACAGGTGAGAGTTTACGGGCCTAGTTTTACATCCGTCTATAGTTGAGGGACAGCTACCATTTATGAAAACTTTCCTTTTATTACTTATGGAAACCTTTCTTTTATTAATTATAGAAACCTTCCTTTATCAAATTATACCAAAAATCGAAAAGGTAATTAACGTATATAAGATGCTAATTACCATAATTAAAAGGATTAATAAATGGAATTTACCTTTTACGAAAATTGTGATATAGATATATATATATATACACACACACACACACACCCCCCCACACCCACACAAAAAGACACACGACACTTTTCTCCTACGTGCAAATTCAACTATCAGATTCAAGATTCAAGGTAAGTGAAATATACGTATTTCAAAGTTCAAAATTGCAGAATTCAATATTATGATTATGTTATGAAATCATGGAGTTTAGTAGCGCTACGCGTGAAATTAGAATAACGAAGTTCGATTCTTATAATTTCGTGTCTCATCAAGTATGTTCACGAATCTCATAGATCTCTATTTTTCATGTAATGTTATTTCACTTATTGAGATTATCATCTCACACGAAATATGAAATTTATTTTTTATAGGTAATAACAAATCAGTGATTCGAGACGGATGAAGATTGGACGAGCACGCAATGGTGGTTAAGGATTTCAAAATAATGTTATGGATTTAGGGATGTTGAATTTTATGATGTTTCGATATTCACATTATACTAGTTTTTTTGAAATTTTTAAGTTTTTAAACATTTTGTCATTGATTTTTCTCTTCATTTTATGAACACTATTATGTTTTCAATAAAGTGTTTTAAGTTCAAGGTTCGATACGTTTCATAATTAGAATTAGAACGCAGTTCACTGTTCACGGATCTGTTTTGTGAAAAAATTTGACTGTTCATCGTAAACATTGAAAGCGAAGTCACTGTTCACGATGAACAGTGACCACACAGTTCACTGTTCACCCGTGAACAGTTACCGTACAGTCACTGTTCACGTGTATATATATGTATTTCAAAAAAGGGGCGGGGGGTATTCAATGAATGATAAAACCATCACCACGCGATGCTATGTTCCAATCTTCGGTGTCTCAAGTCATGTAGAAAGATAATGTGATATATATTTTTTTAATTATATTATGTTATATATGAAACCACGATTTACTGACATGCAATTTTATGAAAATTTTATGTAAATGCATGATTATTTGTACGTAAACAAATATACATGAAATTATGTATAAATAGATTGGAAAATGGTTATTTTATTGAATTACGCATAATGACGAATTTGTGCTTAATCGTAGAAAGTTTCCCTCCTATAATGGGAAGTGTAAGTTCATGAGCACTAAAGAAGTTTCTAGTTTTAATGAGTTAGAAACCTACACTTTGAGGACCCACATTTAAGAAAGATCATAGTGCAGAAACTTCATTTAGACATTATATATCTGGGTTTGTTTACATCGATCTACGTAAGAAAGTTAATTAAGGGTGCGTTTGATTGTAAGGGAGGAATTTGGGTGGAAAGAAAACAAATTGCAGGGAATTGAATTCCCTAAAATTTGTTTTAGAGGGAATTGTAATTAATGGTGTTTAATTGGTATAATTTTCTACCTAATCCGTTAGACTTTATTTTTCATGCAAATTGTTACTTTTTGGAATACTTTTTTTTACAATTTGTATTAAAATTTTGTTTTGATTGTCAAAAAGTAAAAAAACAAATTAAAAAATAATAATTTTTGAATTTTTTTATGTTCGTTCGGCTTTATTTTTCATGCAGATTGTCAATTAAATGGATAAATATTTTTACCATTGGATTTAAAATATGTTTCCATTTCCAAAAAGTTAAAAAAGAAAAGACGGAAAATCACTTTTCCCACCAAACCCATGGGAAAATAAAAGGTGAAAAATGTGTTTTAAATGGTTGTACCTAGAAAATGGGTGGAAATGAATTCCATGGAAAAGTTATGCAATCAAACACCAAACTTAAGCATGGAAAAGGAAAACCATTTCCACCTACTTTCCACCAATTTTCCACCCTATCAAACAGACCATAATATAAATTTATTTCCTTAGATGGTCAATGGACAGTCGCAACTGGCTAGGGACCAAGCCCGAAGACATGAGATGTTTCTCATATTGCATAAGGCGTACGTGAGGAACGCCGACCACAATCTGTTGGACCATTTAGATGTCATAGAAAGGATCATCATGGGAGCCAGAAATAATGGACACATGTTTCATAGGGATGAGGTTGTTTATCATCTATATAGGACACTTAGCTCTTACTGGAGACGGTTTGTTGATAGGCTTGAGAAAATGTTCGAATACCAAACTTCCCCCGCCGTGTTGATTGCGTGCTTGAGGGATCGATGTATTATTAATACTCAAGACACTAGGAATATTGAAAGACCCTTGGGATATGAGCCTGATCGCTGTCGTCCACGTAGCCCACCTAGTGTTGGCAATTTCCCTATTGTACCAGCAGTTGATGGAATGGGTAATATTATTGGAGAAGTGATAGAGGAAGAAGAAGAGGACCCCGAAGAAGACCCTGAGGAGAGCCCTGAGTACCACCCTGCATCATATTTTGGAAAGAATCCTGGACATAACCCTGTAGAGAATCTAGGGAGAGACCGAGACGATGGAGCATGGGGAAATTTTTAGATGACAGAAAATTATTTATGATTAACATGTTTGGATTTATTTTTATTTAAATAAGTAAATGTATTTAATACCACGAAGTCCAATTGATTAGTGCGAGTTATTGAGATTGAATGAAATAAAATTTGTTATTTTTCTTATTCTTAGTTTAGTAGTTAAGTGATTTTACGTTTGCATTTTATCAAGGTTATGGCAACTCGCTTTAGAAACACAAAGAATAGGAACGGTCAACCCCAGATCGGAGCAACTGAAGCGAATAATGACAACAATCACAACCATAATAACCAATTCATGCAGTTTATTGAAGTAATACACAACTTGGCGCCACTTGCCGTACCACCTGTTGCACCACCACCGATAGAGATGAGTGTGGCTACAATAGTGGAACAATATCATAAGCTACAACCCCCTAGCTTTGAGGGAGGCACAGATCCACTAGCAACAAAAGAGTGGATAAGCAAGCAAGAACGAATCTTTGAACTTGTGGAGTACCCCGAAACTCGAAAGGTAATCTGTACAACCTTTATGCTGGAAAAAAGAGCAAGACATTGGTGGGAAATGACCAACAGGTCCAGAGAAGCTGGACAAAGATAGAGGTGGAATGAATTCAAGGAAGTAGAAGGAAGTAGAAATCCTAGTGTTTAGACAAGGAAACTTGACACTGGCAGATTATGAAAGGAAGTTTGAGGAACTATCTCGCTACGCCCCGCAATAAGTTAATACGGAAGAAAAGAAAGTGAGACGCTTTGAACAAGGTCTTCGTGATGACCTCCGACAATCAGTGGCCACTTTTGAATTAGGTGCATACCACGAGGTACTAGCGAAAGCACAGTTGGCCAACTTCAGGGAGGGTGCCAACAGTACCAGTAAACCTCAACAACCTGTACTACTAGAGAAGTGTAAATGGGAGGATCACAAGGACAAAATGGAGCAACATTTTGAAAGAAATGGAAATGAGGGTCAACTTCGAGCAAATATTCGGAGAATCCAATCTGTAACAAGTGTTAGAAGCACCACGCTGGGAAATGTCTTATGGGAACCAATGTATGCTTCTATTATGGGGAGATAGGTCACGTGGCAAAGTTTTATCCTAAGAATCAGAAGTCAAGGCAGCCACTAGAACAATAGAAACCCGGGAATCCACCTAAAGGGCAAGCCTGGGTCTATGCCCTTACTGAACGTGAGGAGGAAGCCGACCGAAGTGTTTTGGCAGGTAACATTCTCATAGTTGGTACTCCCGCATATGTTTTGATAGATTCTGGTTCCACCCGCTCTTTTATATCACCGAAATTTATGAGCACAATAGAAGTAAATAGTGAAGTTGCCAATACAACATTAGAGGTTGTCGTCCTTTCGGGGGATGTACATAAAATGAGTCATATAGTAAAGACAGTAGGAGTAGAAATTGATGGTAAGGTCTTGTACATGAACTTGTACGTCTTGAACATGCGTGCGTTCGACATATTCTTGGGAATGGACTGGCTTTCAAAGAATCATGCCACGATTCTATGCTTTGAGAGGGAAGTAATTTTTAGATGGCCTGGCGGAATAGAACTTCATCTTTCAGTGAACAAAACAAAACCCTTACCCAGATTCATTTCTGCTCTAAAAGCTCGAAAACTTTTAAAGTCAGGGGGATGCATAGGGTTCTTGATGTCTACACTGGCCAAATAAGACATAGCGTTGACAATTAGAGACGTCAAAGTAGTATGGGAATTCCGAGAAATCTTTCCCGAGAACTTACCTAAAATGCCTCCAAAACGGGAAGTAGAATTCACAATTGATTTGACTCCCAATTCTGCTCTTATTTCTAAAGCTCCCTACAGAATGGCAACAAAGGAATTGTAAACACAAATCGAGGAATTACTGAGAAAGGGCTTTATAAGATCCAGTGTGTCGCCTTGGGGGGCGTTGGTACTGTTCGTTAAGAAGAAAGATGGATCTATTAGGATGCGCATCGACTACCGAGAGTTGAATAGGATTACCTCAAGAATAAGTATCCACTTCCTAGAATTGAAGATCTGTTTGATCAACTACGGGGCGCGACAGTATTCTCAAAGATCGATCAGAGGTCGGGATACCATCAATTGAAGATAAAAGCTAGTGATATCTCGAAGATGGCCTTTAGAACTTAAAACGGTCATTACGAGTTCTTAGTTATGTCCTTTAGCCTGACTATTGCTCCAGGAGTATTCATGGACTTAATGAATCAAGTGTTTCATGAATACCTAGATCGATTTGTCATCGTGTTCATCAATGATATACTAATCTACTCGAAGACTGAAAGGGAACATGAAGAACATTTGAGAATTGTGTTACAAATTCTGAAGGGGGAGAAACTTTACGCCAAATTTACAAAGTGCGAATTTTGGTTAGAACAAGTTGTATTTCTTCGACACGTGGTCACGGCTCAGGGAATTGAAGTGGACCTAAGTAAAGTAGAAGCGGTGTTAAATTGGTCGAGACCAACTAATGTAGGAGAAGTTCGCAGCTTTTTAGGTTAGTGGGATACTACAGAAGATTTATAGAAGGATTTTCTAAAATATCAGGACCCTTGACTCAGTTGACACGTAAGGGTGTAAAATTTGATTAGACTGAGAAATGTGAACGTAGCTTCGAAGAATTGAAGAAGAGACTATTTAAAGCACAAAGCTGACTATACCTAAAGGATCAGAAGGTTTCAAAATATAGAGTGATGCATCCAAGCAAGACTTAGGTTTTGTTTTGATGCAACAAGGCAAGGTAGTCGTCTATGCATCCAGACAATTGAAACCTTATGAACAAAACTACCCCACACATGACCTAGAACTGGCAGCAATTGTACACGCTTTAAAAATATGGAGACATTACCTGTATGGGAGTAAATGCGACATTTATACAAATCATAAGAGCCTCAAATACATTTTCACTCAAAGGGAGTTGAACATGAGGCAGAAGAGGTGGCTTGAATTGGTAAAAGATTATGATTGTGAAATCTATTACCATCCAGACAAGGCGAACGTAGTGGCAGATGCTTTGAGTAGGAAAATTATGGGCAAGTTGACAAAATTAACAGCGCATGAACCTCTATATAAGGAATTTGAGAGACTAAGTCTCGAAATAGTCACAACTCCATCGAAAACTGCAGCTCGAATGACAGCACTTTTGATTCGACCGACACTTCGGAATAGAATTAAGGACTAGCATAAGGGCGACTAGTCATTTGATTTTATTAAAGCTGAGATTGACAAAGAGAAATGGAAAGGATTTACCATAACCGAAAACAAAATGTTGTATTATCAGAGACGGTTATGTGTACCAAATTTTGAGGAATTGAAAAGGGAGATTCTAGAAGAAGCCCACACCACTCCTTATTCAGTACACCAGGAGGTATAAAGATGTATCGTGACTTAAAGGCCGTATTTTGGTGGAAGAATATAAAGACGGACATAGCTGAGTTCGTTGAGAGGTGCCTTATATGTCAACAAGTGAAAACCGAACATCAACGACCATCAGGGTTACTACAACCATTGGAAGTTCCGAAATGGAAATGAGAGCATGTAACAATGGATTTTGTTGTTGGTTTTCCAAAGTCAGTAAAGGGTCATGAGGCCGTTTGGGTAATAGTCGATAGGTTGACCAAGGCAACTCACTTTTTGCCTGTTCGGATGACCTTTTCTATGGACCAAGCGTTCCAGTCTCAATTATTTCAGACAGAGACCCAAGATTTACATCCAACTTCTGGAAAAGTCTGCATTGAGCAATGGGAACTAAGCTAAAGTTTAGTACAACATTCCAGCCCTAAATTGATGGACAATCGGAGAGAACTATTCAAACTCTAGAAGACATGCTCCAAATTTGTGTCTTAGAATTTGGAGGGCATTGGGAGAAACATTTACCATTAATTTAATTCGCTTACAACAATAGCTACCATGCCTCTATCGGTATGGCACCTTATGAAGCCCTGTATGGAAGAAAGTACAGATCACTCGTGCATTGGGATGAAGTTGGTGAGTGTAAGATATTAGGGCCTAAAATTGTGGAAGAAACAGTTCGGGTCATTGAAAAGATCTGAGCTAGTATTAAGACCGCCCAAGACAGATAGAAAAGTTATGCGGACAGAAAATGAAAGGACCAAGAATTTGCAATTGGTGATCACGTATTTTTGAAAGTCAATCCGATGAAAGGCATCCTACATTTCGGTAAGAAAGGCAAACTTCGACCGAGGTACATTGGACCCTTCGAGATACTCAAATGAGTAGAAATGTGGCATATCAACTAGCTTTGCGATCGGACCTTTCTGCAATGCATGATGTCTTTCATGTGTCTACACTCAAGAAATACGTCCCAGCCCTGAGTCATGTAGTAAAGCATGAACTATTGAAGGTCCAGCGAAATTTGAGCTACGAAGAAGTCCCGCTCCTCGTTATAGTCCAAAGGGTACAAAAACTTCGCAATAAGGAAATACCACTAGTCAAGGTATTATGGTAACATCATTCAATCGAGGAAGCAACTTGGGAAAGTGAGGATGAAATGCAGACCAAATATCCCCAACTATTTGACGAGGACAACTAAGGTAATTTTTGAGGACAAATTTTTTTGTTAAGATGGGTAGATTGTAATAACCAAAAATTCTCTACTTGTCATAAATCAAAGTATAGGGACCAAATTGTTCAACCACCATAGTTTGAGGACCAAATCTATGATTTAGTGATCATATCGAACATCAGTGAGAGTTTAAGGGCAGTTTATGAAAACTTTCCTTTTATTACTTATGGAAACCTTCCTTTTATTAATTATAGAAACCTTCCTTTATCAAATTATACCAAAAATAAAAAAGGTAGTTAACATATATAAGATGCTAATTACCATAATTAAAAGGATTAATTAAGGGAATTTACCTTTTACAAAAATGGTAATATAGATACACACACACACACCCCCCCCCCCCCCCACACAAAAAGACACATGGACACTTTTCTCCTACGTGCAAATTCAACTATCAGATTCAAGATTCAAGGTAAGTGAAATATACGTATTTCAAAGTTCAAAATTGCAGAATTCAATATTATGATTATGTTATGAAATCATGGAGTTTAGTAGCGCTACGCACGAAATTAGAATCACGAAGTTAAATTCTTATAATCTCGTGTCTCATCAAGTATGTTCACGAATTTCGTGGATCTCTATTTTTCATTGTACGTTATTTCATTTATTGAGATTACCATCTCACATGAAATACGAAATTTACTTTTTATAGGTAATAACTAATCAGTTATTCGAGAAGGATGAAGATTGGGCGAGCATGCAATGGTGGTTAAGAATTTTAAAATAATGTAATGGATTTAGGGATGTTGAATTTTATGATGTTTCAATAATCACATTGCACTAGTTTTTTTGAAAGTTTCAAGGTTTTAAACATTTTGCCATTGATTTTTCTCTTCATTTTATGAACAAATAATGTTTTAAATAAAGTGTGTTTAAGTTCAAGGTTCGACACGTTTCATAATTAGAATTAGATTTTAATTAAATTGTCCCACCCTAAAATTTCTTCTTGAAATTTGAGTTGGGCTCTAATTTGGTATTTGATTAAAATTTGATTTTAATTAAATAAGTTCGCCCTAAATCTTAGAATTGGAGTTTGACTCTAATTTTGCTATTTAATTAAAATTTGATTTTAAATAAATATTTCCACCCTACAGTTATGGAATTAGTGTTGGACTCTATTTCAGTTTGTAATTAAAATTTGATTTTAATTAATTAAATCTGCTAATTAAATTAATTAATTAATATGATTAATTAATTATTTCGATCCATTTGTCTAAATGAGTTTAGACGACTATAATTACTAGATTCTTTAAACATGTCTGCATATAATATTAGATATTATATAGGAAAGCATTTATATGATGAATGTTTATTAGTGGATGATTATGGACTCGTCCATATGAATGTGTTGAATGATTGGTTTAATTCTTGTGATTTTATGGGCCTGCGAGTCCGTTACTATTGATATTATTATGGTATGCGAGTCCAATTTCATTTATGCCTGCGTGCCAATTAGTATAGAATACATGTGGTAGTTGGACTGCTTGAAGAAGCAAGAAGATGAGGAAACCATGGAGATGATGCATTGATAGTGATTCAATGCAATACCTCTAGGAATTGACCAACTAGTCTTCCTTTTGGCTCAAGAAGACTAGATATTATTAGTCCATAATCATCCATACTATTATATGTATGTTTATTTTCATGTTTGATGCATAATTGAATATATACTTATATATAATTATATTGATGAGACCTATGCAAGATAAATCCTCTCACTAAAATATTAAGTCAATTTCATTATTCACCTTCCATCATTATAGCAAAAAACGAGAGTCCTAAATCGTCTCAACTTGTTGAGTACACTCAAGGTTGGTCTATTAGGGATATGTTTAAGTTAAATAGTGGGGCATAATTAATTTGATTAAAGACCATATTAAATTAATTGATGCATTTTATTTATTATTTTTTACTTTTCGTCTCATATTTATTGAATCATGAGTAACCATATGTGGCATACTAGATGTCAACAACCAAACCAAGTTTTCTTGATTGACACTACAATTTGAGAATTGTTCTCAGACATGAGAAAATTGGTTATGTCCTTAAGTAGTCCTTTCCAGAGACACCCCTTGATGACTCAATTAAGGAAGAGGTGACTGCTATAATAAACACGAAGATGGTGATAGTAATGCAACATGTGTGATGCTTACGACTATGTCACCTGAGTTACAAAAGCAACATAAGAGTATAGATGCTAACACATGATTTTTCATTTCAAAAAGTTGTATGATAATAATCATGTGTGGAAGGATATGAGACTTCCAAGCAACTATATTGGTGCAAAATGATAGAGGAATCTTCAGTTAGTGCTTGGTCAAATAAATGAAATGAAATTCCAAAATTACATAGAGATGTATATTTGGGGTCAATTGATTTTGAATCATTTGACAAATGTGAATCGTGTTCGGCACAATGACCAAATCTCTTTTTATTTAAAAGGTGAAAAGTCTACACAATTACTGGATCTAATAAATACTTATGTTTGTGAATCCATGTCAATTAATGCTAGATGAATTTCTCTTTTTTATCACATTTACTAATGGCTATTTCAGAAATTGTCATGTATATTTGATGAAACTCTTGAAAGGTTCAAGAGATTCAAGTTAGAAATAGAGAAACAATTAGGTAAAGACATTCTAACGCTAAGATCTGATCGAGGTGGAGATATCTTAAAAATACAATTTTAGATTATCTAAAACAGAATGAGATTCTCTCGTAGTGGACTCCTCACATACACTGCAACATAATGGTGCATTTGAAAGGAGGAATCGTAAACTATTGATATAGTGCGACTAATAATGAGCCATGCAAACCTCCCAAAAATATTTTGGGGTCATGCATTGATTGCAATGTTCTACACACTAAGTCGTGTCCCATCTATGTCGATCGACGAAACTCCATACGAGTTATGGAAAGGCTGAAGGCCCAACTTGTCACATATTAAATTTTGGGACTGCGTCACTTATATGAAGCGCACTGAACCAGATAAGCTTGAGGCTAAATCTGATAAATAGATATTTGTGGGGATATCCAAACAGGTAATTGGATATCAATTCTATAATCCCATCGAGAAGAAGATGTTTGTCTCATGACATATTAAACTCCTAGAAAAAGAGTTTATTCTAGGAGAGGAGAGTGGGAGTAGAATGGACCTTGAAGGAGTTCAAGAATCCACAGATATAGTTGACCAAGTAGATAAATCTGAATCTAATCCCACACCTACTGAGGGACATACTCTTGATCATGAAGTAGAGACTTCTGAGGACACATCAGCTCTGTTGTAAATCTAGTAGGGTCATTCAACCTCCTAGAAGGTATGAATCCATGATTACTAATCAAACATTATTAATTGAGGATAATGAACCTATTATTTACACATAAATAAAGTCAAGTGTTGACTCAAAGAGATGGAAAAAGGCCATGGAATCCAGAATGAACTCGATGTATGTGAACAAGGTTTAGACCTTGATCAACCAGCCTGAGGGGATAGAACCCACAAGTTGTAAATGGGTTTACACAAAAGCTCGACGTGGATGGAAACATACATACATACAAAGCGAGGCTAATAGAAAATGGTTATAACCAAAGGCAATGAGTTGGCTTTGATGAAGCCTTCTAGTCTATGACCGTGCTAAAGTCCATTCGGATTTTGCTTGCAATAACTACATACCATGACTATGAGTTATGGAAAAAGGATGTCAAAACTATATTCCTTAACAGGAGGTTGCAAAGAGAAAGTGTACATGGCACGAGTCGAAAGTTTTAAATCCAAATATGCTTACAAAGTATGTTAGCTTGATCAATTCTTATATAGATTGAAGCATGCCTTTTGGAGCTGAAATCTTCGATTTGATAGAAAAATCAAAAGGTTTGATTTTATCAAAAGTAAAGACAAACTGTGTGTTTACAAGAAGATAGTGGGAGCGGTGTCGCATTCCTAATAATATATGTATAAGATATATTATTAATAGGAAACGATATCCCAACGTTTAAATCGTTGAAATTGTGGTTGTTAAAGAATTTCTTCATAAATATATGAGAGAAGCAACTTGATCTATAGAGATAGATCTAGAAGATTGCTTAATTAATCATAATCTACAGAAATAAAATCTTGAGAAGATTTCATGTGGAAAAAATGATGAGCTCAGAGTTCATGGATATACTGATGCTAACTTCTAGTCAGACTAGAATGATAGCAAATCAGGATAGTGGTGTTAATCTTAAACGGTGCGCTGGAAAGGTTCCAAACATGAGACCAACATTGATTCAATAGCAAAAGCCTGATACACTATTGCTTTAGAAGCAACAAAAATTGTGGTATGGGTCAAGAAGTTAATTGATGAACTAGGAATAGTTCTTAACATTGTTGACCACATACATATGTATTATGATAACAATGGAGCCATCGCACAAGCGAAGGAACTAAGGTCTCATTGATGATCCAAACAGGTATTGAGGCGGTATCATCTCATCAGAGAGATAATACAAAGGAATGACATACAGAAAGAACGAATTCCTATAATTGATAATATTGCAGATCCATTGACAAAGAGTTGTTACAGTATAAACATGATCATCATGTGAACTTTTATGATATTAGATGCATAAATGATTGGATCTAGTGCAAGTGGGAGTTTGTAAGTGTTATGTCCTAGGTCCAATCAACTTTGGGCATAAGCACTTTTGATGTATGTTTAATGCATTTATTCTGGCATGATCTATTATGATATTAGACTATAGAGTCCATAGATTCAAGTCTCAGTAATTTGTTAATCACAAGGAGTTGTGATTGTGAGATACAAATTACGTATGATTGAATCTTAAATCATCCGTGGTTGTAAGTAATAACGAGATACGAATATCGTTATTACGGATAGACCATCATGTGTGACATTACTTACTTGTGAAGTAAGTAGTTGATCATATAAGCCGAAGTGTAATGACACTTAAATGAACACGTGAATGTTTTATTATAGAACAAAATATTGGAGACCTATTGGAGAGATTCCACATGGATAACTATCTGAGTGTCAGTGGTTAATCTCTAACGTTCGATAGTGGAATTGGTCATTCGACTTGAGGTCATCATAGTGCCTTATATGGGGACAGTCATATTTTGGTGATGTTGAATGTTACTCTGCCAAGGGCTGCTAATACGGCATCATCCGGGTGTGTCAATAATCATATGAAGGTTGTGAGTGATCAATAGAGGATTCGTCACTCTTAGATAGTAAGAGATTATGATCTATATTTAATCCATTTATGTTGATAACGAAATCCTTGGCCAAGGTGTACACATAAGTCGAAAAGGAGTTTTCGACTTACATTGACTTAATAGTGGAATGAAAGATATGATCGATAAATGAGATTGACACTTAGCCATATCTCATGATTGATTAGATCATATTGACGAAAGGATTATAGTTTCATGATAAACAAACGAGTTTGGTTTTGTCATACCACGTGACATTTCTCGTCACATGTATTGAATGATAAATCAAAAGGGTGTTTTAGTTTATCGATTTTGATTAGATCAAAATAATAATTCACGTCGTTAAGTATCGTGATTGGGAACCTAATGGGTCACACACAAAAGGAGAATTAGAAGACTGAGAGTTACCAATTAATTAATTGACAATCGTTGGATAATTAATTAATTGGGTTATTTATTAATAGGCCTGAATTAATTAATTCATAGACCAAATTTAATTAGTTGGATTAATTAAATATTGGACCTGGTTAAGTTTAAGAGACGGGTCAAGCCCGTTTGTGCTTATATAAATAAGCTGTTAGGGTTTGATAAAAAAATGTATTTTCATTATTCGTGCTAGCACAAGAAAAGTAAACCCTAGATCCTTCTCAATCTTATTCTCTGTGTGGATTCCATTGGAGGCTGGACAATTGGACATCTGTGGAAGGCAGATCAGGATTGCTGGAACTACAGGAATAGCAAAGGAGTTTGCAGATCTAAAGAAATGTACGATTTCTATCACAATTTCTATCTAAACACAAAACAGATCATTGGTGGGAATTGAAACTTGTTTAATTTTCTGCTGTGCATGTTAAGTAAATTCCTAACACTAACTCAGAAAAAAAACCTCTATGTACAACTCATAAGCACTATTTAAGAGGGGATTTTCAACTATAACGAGCAAGACGTACAAGATCAATCAAGAACAAAAAGGAGGCTACCATAAGAAGTAGAATTCCAGCGTCAAAGCAGGTTTTTTTTCCTTTTCTTCTCCACGTTTTGGATATTGAATTTAGAACATTAATCATGTTCTAAAATTATAATCTAGGGTTTGATCTACCATAACTTGAGAGACATGTTTGGATTTTAATATAAGTATTTCTTTCAGTTTTCCATGAGTTTATTTGTGTTGATTTTTGTGCATTGTTTTCAATTATCTGATCAATAATTAAATAATTTGATGCCTTAAATTTTGACACACGAGAGAGGAAAATTTAGGTGTGATCTTAGAATAACACAACTTAGATTTTATAGGTTTCGAGAGTGAGTACGAAATCTTTGAAGTATTGATGTGAACCCGCGTAGCAATAACCACAAAAACTATAAGAAATTGAATTAGAACCCAAGAACGTCAAAGTAATCAAGTTTGGACTTGATTCAAAAATATTGAATCAAAACAACCAACAAGCACAAACGACGTGTTGACCTTTTTGACAAAAATATTAAAGAATCTCACCTAGTCGATTTGAACGCCACAAGAATAATCTTAATAAGTTCGCAATTGTCCAACGAAGAACAAAGGAATGAAAGCAATATGCCTCTCGTTAATATTAATGTCAAAAGTTTCTACAATAATGAAGAATAAAACTATTTATACTAGCCTAGAAATCTAGTAAAATGTGCATAAATTAACTAGAATAATACAAGTTATGGCAAGAATACAATTCTAGTTCAAATAGAAAAAAACGCGAAAAAAGGAATATTTTCTCAAAATATAGCCATGCCATCACATGGTTATTTCCCATGCGATCGCATGGTTCATGCAGAAAATCCCAACTTGGCTTCGGTATGTTGATGTGTGATCGTAAGACCTTCAAACCATGTGGTCGCATGGTTTGACGATTCAACTCCAATTCGTCCAACTGAATCACATTACTCCATTTGGTTTCGGCCTCCGAGTTCTTCATGAAAGTTGTTCATTGGCTTGTTATTTCATCTACCGTTGCTTGAGCTAACAATCCCATCACCTCTTTCACATGCTTTGCTCTCGACCGTGTCATCGGATCGCTTTCAACAATCAATGGATCTTTCTCGAGGCTCGATGATAAGTGCGTTTTACGCAATTATTTAGGTCACAAAACATAGACAATTGATTGTAATTATGTTGCAATATGGCTTAATTCTATGTAAATTGTGTTTGCAGGACTATATCGATGGAAATAACGATAATTGGGTAAAAACGAGCAAAAATGACCAAAATGGAAGAAAGCCAAAGTTCAGGGACCGAATTGCAATTTTCTAAAAGTGTCCCGAAGGTAGAATCAAGTAAGGAGATGAACTAAGTGCAAATTGGTGAAGTCATGGGATGATTGGAGAAGGAAAAAGAAGAAGTGAAGCCAAGATATGAGAGAATGAAACTTGGGGACCAAAACGAAAGAATTTGGAAGTTTGTTCTTCCAAGCGGTCACTTGGAAGAAGTTCTAAGCGATCGCTCAGGCTGCTCCAGGGATTCCTGTGGGCAAATTTGGCTAACCAAGCAGTCGCTTGGTTCATTTCTGGCGTGAAAAATCTGGTTTCTTTATTTGATTCAACCACATATGACAGCTTAGTTCATTTCTGGCGTAAAAATTCTGGTTTCCTTATTTGATTCAACCACCTATGGAAACACATCTTGGACCCCTTTTTAACCCTAAACTCGACCATAAAAAGGGGCTACGTGTATTTGGACATATTTTGACATATTGGAGAGCAAGAAGAAGGTGAAGAACGAGAAGATTGATTCCAAGATTCGAGAACCTTTTAACGGGCTAGTTTTATTTCTTTTGTTTTTATTTCTTTAGTATGTTAGGCTAGTTTTACTTGTACTAGGAGATTGATGAACCTTGTAACATGATATGTTAATCTTTAGTTTTATATTTTTGACATTATAAACACGTTTTTGATATATTAAATGATTTATACGTATTTCTTCCATATAATTACTATGCACGTTAATTATATGAATGTGGTGATCTATTTTATACATTCGAAAGAAGGAAAATAGGTTCGACGTAGTATAAATTGTCATAAAAGCTCATGTATTCTTTTATGTTTGTATTCGTTATAGAAATATAGTCGGATCGCATGATAGGATAGGTTTAACATTACTCGAAAAAGATTATTAAATTCAATAAGAACATTGATTCTTTAATATTTAATCGTGTTGTCAAATTGTAAAACTAGGATTGAAATGGATTGTTGCATGGAGATTCGTGATTCTAGTGCATTTTTCTCTTGTTAAATTAATCAATTTGCATTCGAATTCCATATTGCATTCTAGTATAATTCGTATCTAGTTTGGCCAATTCATTCATAGTAGGATTTGATTATCTAGTTCGGTATAATTTAGTATAAAAACACTCAAAAGCATATTTAGTTTCGGTGAAGGTCGAAATAATTATCATTGAATTACTCAATCTCTGTGGGATTGATAATCCGGATTCTAAGAGTCCACTTTATTACTTGTAACGAACTGTACACTTGCGGTGGTTTTTAATTGAACGTATTTTCGTGAACACTCGACTTTGACGCACTCGGCTTCGTGCTCACATCATCTTCTCCCTCTTCAAAAGGATTCAACCTTCAATATGTACCTACATCAAAGAGAGAGAGACCAGACACATTAAAGGTAGTTGAAACAGTGTATTCACCTGAGAGACCTAGTTTGTAAGCATTGGCATGAATATTTTTAAACGCTTGAAACGATCCATCTCCTTTTCGTTACAACTTTTGTAACGCCCCAAATTCTCGGAACTTGAAGCGTTAAAAAGAAAATTCATCTTCTTTATTTGAGCTCTTAAATATTAACCAAAATATATTTTAAATGAGAAAAGTTTTGGAATTTAAAACATAAAAAAAATGCAAAGGGGATATTTTGGTTCATATAGACTTGGACAATTTTGGTGTAATTTCATTTTGGAAAATATTTGGAGGAATTTCAGCAAATACCGGTTGAACAGCAGCGGGAGAAAACAAATTAGGTTTGGCCTAGAAAATGACAACTAAAAATTATGAAATTTTCAAAGAGTATGTTACCTTCATAAATGTATCACATATAAAAAATTGGGGTCTTGACGATACTGTTTGAAGCACAAAAGTACTACTCGACTATGCTGGACAGAAAATCCAAAACTGTCCCCAAGGCAGTTTACTAAAATGGGCATAACTTGTTCTCAAGTTTACATATGAAGGTAATTCCAAAGAATACTGTTACAAGACCTGTAAATCTTTCAAACCCCACTGGTTTCACTTAAAACATGCACTGTAGCCCAAGTTATACTATTTTTAAATAGGACAGAATCTGAAAATTTATTCCAGCAATATTTAAACTCCATGCATAGCCAAACTAACATTTCTAACTAGTAGTTGACATGAAATGTATATAAAGGTAGATGAAACAGAAAATTTAACACCAAATGTTTCATCAACGTGTTCATCAGAGGTTTACATGATTGAAAATATTATTAGAATTTAAAGATTATGTCAATTCGCCGAGCACTTGCCACCATGCCAAGCCACTGCCATGCCTTCAATTAACCTGTAAATTTAGTAGGAATGAGCATCACAAGTAATACTCTGTAGGAAACATTTATGATATGTTTTCTAGAATTGCAATTTGGTTATTTGTGTCACCGTCAATTTCAAAACGAACCGGTGATCAGGCGGTCTGTTTACTCTTACGTTTTAACAACCCCTTTCTCTTATGAATCGAAATTCATGTCTTCATCTCTTATTGGAACTACCAAAGGGTGCTTCCATTCTCTCATGAGTGACACAATAACACGTTAATGCAAATTAAAACAAATAAGTTTTACTCTACTTACAAAAGTGTGGGAAAACACCCCTACCTTGAATGCTTGAAATTTGAATATCTTTTGCGTTCAGTAAAATACAACATTTTCTTCACTTCTTCTTTCAGAAAATTTTCAGATTCAAGGTGCCTTAGCTCTATGGGAAAATGGACGAATAACTTTTTGTAAAAGTGTAATAGTTGTAGGGAGAAAACGTGACCTTCGGGGTTGTAGAAGGTTGTTGCTTTGCTTATTAAACACAGAATGCAAGTGGCAATTGACAATAATGACTATGGGAGTAAAACAAATATAAGTGGAATATTACTTGGTAGATTTATGAGGCAACGTGTGCACTCTAACTTTTCAATTGAAATGAGAGTTGTAGAGGCCCGAATCTTTTCTATAAAGCTAGGCCCATAATTGTGTGATTTACTTCACATTAGGCCTAATAAAGGAACTATAAGCCCAAAAAATAGTCCAATACATGTTTAAAGGTAAAATGATGTTTATAAAGTATTTCCTTAAAAACGATTTGATGAAGATTGGACGGAATGCAAAGTATCTCATTTTATGGCCAAAGTATACTTCGAATATTTTTAGCCTCCTTTGAGACCCATTTTCGACATATAAAACATTCGAATTTGAAAATAATATCTGAATAAAATTTGTATATTTTTGTGTTAGCTTTCCAACGCACTTTGAATCACCTCAATCGGATATCGGGATAAAACATTACGATAGAAATACAGTAGGCAAAAATATTCTGCAAGAAGGTTTTTGTGATTTCAAAAGGTGTTTTCAAACAACAAAGGAAGGTCCAAACATCCAAGTTTCGTCAAAGTTTTTGAAGTTCATCAAAGTTTTTCAAAGTTATTTTCAGAGTTCATCAAGCATCAAATCGAGGTAGGTAGAGGTGCATAAAGTTGTTATACGTGTTTAAGTTATAATTTCTAGCAAGTAATGTTCTATGTTAAAGGCTAATGTTGTGTGTCAAATGGTATCGTCGGTTCGGCATGTGCCTTTCATTTCAAATGGTTTCGTCGGTGCGGCATACATTTAAAGGTTAATGTTGTGTGTCAAATGGTATCTTCGGTTCGGCATGCACCTTTCATGTCAAATGGTTCCGTCGGTACGGCATACATTTTCTTGTCAAATGGTACCTCCGGGTACGACATACTTTATGGAAGTTCTAATGTTAATTATTATAAAATGCTTAGCTTAATCACGATTGCACCTATGACGCCTATTGAGTTTTCAACTCATGGGTTTCTACCCTATATCTACAGATTAAATGTTGATGCGCCGGGTTGGATGATGGAAGAGATGGAAGGAGATGCAATAAGCCTAGGGAACCCGGTGAACAAGTGATTTAGATTTAAAGTCCTTAACGTTTCAAATGTTATTTTCAACATTATTTCTTTTGAGTATCTTGAACAAGTCATGATTTCATCAAATAAATTATATATCGTTATTTTGGAAAGTTATAAAGTATTTTATTTCAATATCATTCAAAAAGAATGTTTGTTAAGATTTAAGCTTTCGCTAAGATATGTACACTTGTTACTACACCACCGGTTAAGTAAAGTAAAGTAAGTAGCGTCCCGGTCCACTAGGGGTTGGGGCGTTACAAGAGTTTTTATCATAATGGTTTTTAATTAGTGGGTTTTAAAATTGTAAATGAAAAAATTAATGGGTATAAATGGTGGAAAGTGACGTGCAGATTACTTGTCAAATGAAAAGGCAGTTTTTTTTTAATTATATATATAATTAACATGGGTGTTAAATGATGGAGACAATTATGGCACCTAGTGGGTAATTTAAATGGGAGTGGTGGTTATGACTTTTGGAATGCTATTCTTCAAATGGATGAATAGGGATGTGCCATAACCCTTTGCAATATATATATTGGTAGTTAAAAAAATGGAAGTTAATATGCTAAGTGGGGTAGTTTATGAACTTTGTGGATGGTAAAAAGAATAAATGGGGTTCTTTGGTACAATGTAACATGTGTCATAAAAATAATATAACCAAATCAAAATAAAATTTTGTCGTTTAAAAGAGATTTCGACAACTTACAAATTTTTTAAAACAAGTGCACGAAACATTACTATGATGACCAAATCTGTATTTTAAACTCTTAGGAATGGTTGTAGCGACCTCATAATATAATTCAAATTATTTTCGAGTTCTATAAGAAAATTTTATTCGAAAACGACATATGACTTTTTTTTTTTCTTGGTCGCTATAACTTTGATTTCCTTTGCTCAGAAAAATGCTTCTTTCTCAAATACACCCACACCCAATTACCGGGTTCAAATGTAACGCTCTTTTGCCTCTTGTTCGCTTGTGATGCATAGTGTTTGTTCTTTTTCTCAATCTGCATTCTTACCTTTTCATGGAGTGACCTTACCAGCTCGGCTTTCTTCTTCCCATCGAAACTATCTCATCCATTCACAGGTAAAATAATTAAATCCATTGGTGTCAATGGATTAAAACCATAAACAATTTCAAAGGTGAATAGAAGTAATAGAATGTATATCCCTATTGTATGCAAATGCAATAAAAGGTAAGCACTCTTCTCAACTTTTTAAGTTCTTATTTACAACAGTGCGTCATAATTGAATCATAGTCCTGTTTACCACTTCGGTTTGCCCATCGGTTTGTGGATGACATGTAGTAGAAAACAACAATTTTGTTCCGAACTTTTCCCACAAAACCAACAAAAAATGACTACGAAACTTAACATCTCTATCAGATACTATTCTCTTAGGGACCCGTGTAAATGCACTATTTCTTTAAAGAACAAATCAGCAATGTTAGTAGCATTGTCGATTTTGTGACATGGAATGAAATGTGCCATCTTTCTAAACCTATCGACTACTACAAATATTGAATCCCGACCATTTTAAGTCCAAGGCAAACCTAACACAAAATCCATGGAGATATCAACCCAAGTTTCACTAGTAACGAGTAAAGGAGTATACAGCCCATAGGATAGTACCTTAGACTTAACCTGTTTACAAGTTATGCAACGCTTACAAGTTCGTTCTACATCAGCTCTCATCTTAGGCCAATAAAAATGTTTCGCAACCCCAAAGTATTTCATTAAACCCCCACTATGGGCTTCTTTAACCAACAATTCATGCATAGAACAATTAGGAACACATAATCTATTTTCCCAAAACAAATACTCCTCATGTTTAAAGAATCTATCTACTACCCCTTTATTACATGATTCATATATGTTTGCAAAGTCTAGATCATTCACATACGTGTTCTTGATATATTCAAAGCCAAGTAACTTCGCACTTGAAGAAGAAGCACATACCTTCAAGACAACGCATCTGCCAATACATTTTCTTTACCTTGTTTGTACTGGATGACATAGGGAAATGTCTCTATAAACTCCATCCTTCTTGCATTTCTTTTGTTCAATTTACCTTGACCCCACAAATGCTTCAATGGCTTATGGTCAGTGTGAATCACAAACTCCTTCGGCCATAGGTAATGCAGCCATGTCTCCAAAACTCGAACAAGTGAATAGAGCTCCTTGTCATATGTAGATAGTTCAGCGCTTTCCCACTTAGCTTCTTGCTAAAGTATACAATTGGCCTTTTATCCTACATCAAAACTGCTCTAATGCCTATACTTGATGCATCACACTCAATCTTGAATGTTTTGTCAAAGTTAGGTAGTGTTAAAACTGGTGCTTTATACAACCTATCCTTAATAGTATTGAATGCATGCTCTTGTTCATTTTCCAATTTAAAACCTATACTTTTTTTAACAATTTCAGTGAGTGGTGTGGTAATTGAGCTAAAATCTTTAACAAATCGCTTATAAAAACTAGTCAATCCGTGAAAAACCTAACCTCGGTTATAATCTTAGGTGTTGGCCATTCTTTAAAAGCTCTTATATTTTCCTCATCTACTTCAACACCCTTAGAACTAACCACAAAACCTAGAAATATGACTATGTTCATGCCAAATGTGTACTTTTTGAAGTTAGCATACAGTTGTTCTTGTCTTAGAGCGACAAGCACACTTCTCAAATGTTCAACATGTTCATTAAGGTCCTTGATATAGATCACAATATCATCAAAATACACCACCACAAATTTACCAATAAATCACTTAATACATGATTCATTAAATGCATAAATGTGCTCAGTGCATTAGTGAGCCCAAACGGCATGACCAACAATTCATGCAAGCCATATTTAGTCTTAAATGTAGTTTTCCATTCATCTCCCTCTCGCATGCGAATTTGATGGTAACCACTCTTAAGATCAATTTTACTAAATATGCATGCACCAAATAATTCGTCCAACATATCATCTAACCTAGGAATAAGGTGATGACACTTTAACGTTACATTGTTGATGACCCTGCAATCCACGCACATCCTCCAAGATCCATCCTTCTTTTGCACATGGACTCATGTTGTCCCTGACATGTCCTTTGCTCATCAATTCATCCACTTGCCTCTGAAACTCCTTTGTTTCCTCGGGGTTACTTTGATAACTGGGTCAGTTTGGAATGACTGCACTGGATACAAAGTCAATTTGGTATTTGATGCCTCGAATAGGTGGTAACCTATTATGCACATCTTTCGGGAATACATCTTCACCAAAAGAATCATTTGTTGTCTCTCCACAATCGCCTTTTTCCACTCATTTCCTTTTGCAAAGAAATTGGCTCTCGACTTCTCTTTCCTCTCGGAAGACTCTTCTTTTCTCTCAGGTGGCTCCTCTTTTTTTCTCTCATTTAGCCACCTCACTATTTTCTCTCTTACTCTCAAGCTTACTATTTTCTCTCCTTTTTCTAACTATTTTCTTCCTCATTTTTAGCTTGATTTGGTCTTTATATACTTGTGCTGGTGTTAATGGTGCAAGTGTAATAGGCTATCCTCCCTTAACAAAGCTTTACCTATTTTTATATCAATCATGTATCACATTCCTATCATATTAACATGGTCTTCCCAACAAGATATGACCCGTATGCATAGGTACTACATCGCACATCACTTCGTCATGGTAACTACCAATAGAAAATTTTATTAACACCTTCTGATTCACCTTAACCTCTCCACACTCATTCAACCATTGTAACCTATAGGGTTTAGGGTGTTTTAGCATTTCTAGTCCCCACATTTCAACCAAATTAGTGCTACCTACATTTGTACAACTCCCACTGTCAATGATTAAACAACATACCTTATTATTGATGTGACACTATGTATAAAAAATATTTTCCCTTTGTTGCTCCAAGTCATCAGCCTTGTTTTGAGTGTTGAGAGCTCTCCTCGTGACCAATAACTCTCCAACGACATATTCCACTTGGTCTTCATCACTAATTTCCTCTAACTCCGGCATGCCTTTATAATCATTTTCACTTTCACTCACCACCTCTTCATTCTCCCAGAAGATCATTGCCTTTTTGTTTGGGTTTTGAGAAACGATGTGCCACGATTCTAAACACCTAAAGCATTTAATATCTCGATTTCTTGACAGTTGTAAATCCATTTGCTTGCTAGCATTTTCATCCTTTCTCCTTGGCAATTCAACTCTACCCTTAGAAACAGCCTCATCTCCTTTGGTGTTGTCCCACTTCGGTTTCAAAGATGAGTTAGAACCCGAAGTACCTATAGAATACCTTATTGTCCCCTTCATCTTCCATTGTCGTTCTACCTTCATTACCATATGTAACATATCTTCCAACTCGACGTAATGTTGTAATTCCACCACGTTGGATATGTCCATGTTCAAACCATTCAAAAATCGAGCCATGGTGGCCTCTCAATCATCATGCTCATCCGCCCTAATCATCAACAACTCCGTCTCCTTGTGATAATCCTCCACACTCTTCGACCTTCGGCAGAGGCCTTGCAGTTTTTGATGAAGCTCTCAGTAGTAGTGAGTAGGTATAAACCTCTTCCTCATGACAGCCTTCAAGTATTCCCACGTATTAATCGATCTCTCCCGATTTCTTCTCCTCGATATCACCACTTGATCCCACCATGTGATTGCATAGTCGATGAATTCAAGGACTGGTATCTTCACTTTCTTTTTCCCTGAATAATTGTGGTCGTCAAAGATTAACTCAACCTTCTTCTCATACTCCAAATACGCCTCTGGATTACTCCTTCCTTTAAATGGCGGAATGAACATTTTTATGTTGCCCATGTTACCATCTACCTCGTCTCCAACAAGTTTCTACCCCTTCATTCAAGCCTATCTCATCTATTCCTCATCCTACACATCCCAACCTTGATTACTGTCTCCTTATCCATACCACTACTATAATCAAATTCTTTATGCAATTCCATCCTAAGCTCCTGCCTATCCTGTCTCTGTACATTTGGAACTCCCCTTCGCAAATTGGCAAAATCTACATCATGTTGATCCAACCTATCCCTTACATCCTCAAACAACCGTTCAAACCTACGTGTCACATCTTCTGTCATGTTGCTTTGGTTGTTGCAGCCTAGTGTTGATCCTTCTTTGTCAGACATCTTAACGCTAGGATTTTCTTTGCCTAGCAAAT
The DNA here is from genome assembly GCA_019395295.1 of Osmanthus fragrans. NCBI lineage: Eukaryota > Viridiplantae > Streptophyta > Magnoliopsida > Lamiales > Oleaceae > Osmanthus > Osmanthus fragrans. Next base: position 20,632,377 of record CM033362.1, on the reverse strand, counting down.
TTGTCCCTCGTGTATCACTCAAATTTAGCTTTTTTCCCTGATTGTTCTCACCACTCAGCCTTTTACCACTCAATACTTTCACCAAAGTGCTTCAAAGGACAAAACAGAACTCAACCATGATTTACTCTCGTAGAATTCAAACCGAACTTGAGAGTGAAATTTAATACTCAAGAAACAAAGAAAGTGAATTCGATGGGATGATTAGAATGGAATTTTGAACTCAAGAATTAGTTCTTGAAGATTTTTTTTACTAAAATAAATTTTTGGAAAAGATTCTGCTGGTAATTCCGAAATAATATTTTTTTTTAATTTGATTTTTTTGCTCAAAAATTCAACTATGAAACCAATGAAGAAAACGAAATTTGATTTGGACGCAAAACGAGCCCAAAAACAACTTTTGAATTTTTAGTGGATGAATTTCAGATCAAAGACTCAGAAAAATGAAGAACGACGAAAATAAGGAAAAAACTCATACAGAAAACAAATAAAGAGAGAACCTTGATTTGTTGGAGCTCAAGCTCTGATACCAAATGATGTGAACATGCGCAGCAATAACCACAAAAACCTACAAAAAATTAAATTAGAACCCAAGAACGCCAAAGTAATCAAGTTTGGACTGAATTCGAAAATATTGAATCAAACTAACCAACAAGCGCAAACGACGTGTTGACCTTTTTTTACTGAATACTGAAGAATCTCATCCGATTGATTTGAACGCCACAAGAATAATTTTGATAAGTTCGCAATTGTCCAACGAAGAACAAAGGATTGAAAGCAATATGCCTCGTTAATATTAATGTCAAAAGTTCCAACAATAATGAATAAGGAAGCTATTTATATTAGCCTAGAAATCTAGTAGAAACGTGCATAAAATAACTAGAAAATACAAGTTATGGTAGAAATATAATTCTAGTCCAAATAGGAAAAAATGCGAAAAAAGGAAGATTTTGTATATAAATATAGCCATGTGACCGCATGGTTATTTTCCATGCGGTCGTATGGTTCATGCAAAAAATCCCAACTTGGCTACAGTGTAGAACCCCGATTAATTTTAGACACCTTAGTGGCACCAGGACATGAATATTGGATGACTAAAGGATACTTCAAATTTTTTTTTTTGTCTCATTTGAGACCCATTTTGTTAATAGACAACATTCGAATTGGGAAATGATATCTAAAGAAAAGTTTTAGCACTTTGAGTTAGATTTCCAACACACTTGGAATTACCTCAATCGGATATCGGGAGACAAAGTCATGATAGTAATACTACAGGTCGTGCTGTATCAATCGAAGAATGCAGAATATGAAAAGTTAAATTCCCATACGATTTTTCTAGCACCTTCTTAAACCTATAACTCCCACATAAATGGTACCCGTGTTAATGAGTATTAAGCCTTTCATTTGCCGTTAAGTTATGAGATTTGCACCTATATATAGCCCCAATGCATACTCATTTTTTCTCACACCCAAAACAAAATCTTTCTAAGCATAAAAGAGAGAGTTTTCCAGTCCAAAAAAAAAAGGGAGAAAAACTAGTCTTTCTTAGAAGTTTTGGTGCTATCAAGAATTATTTTACAAGCTTAAATTCTCAACAGTTTTCAAATATCAAAGGAGTGCATTTTTCAACAAGTTTCAAAGCATCAATCAAGGTAGGTAGAGGTGCAAAGTTGTTAATTCGTGTTAGGTTGTAAATTTCTTGCAAATGATGTTTCCATATTAAATGGTACCTTCGGGTATGGGATGATCTATGTTAATGTTTGTATGTCAAATGGTACCTTCGGTACGACATACCCTTCCATGTCAAATGGTGCCTAAAACTTTTTCATAGTAGGATTTTCGGTAGAATCGTAATTACGTAGAGTCATGACTTAACATGGCACCTCAACCGGACATTAAGTTACAAGTTTTGAAATGTATAGCTTAATCATGAATGCACCAATGACGTCTATTGAGTATTCAACTCACGGGTTTAACCCCTTCTCTATGGATTGAAAGGTTGCTACCTTGGGCATGGATGAAGGAGAAGATGGAGAGTGATGCAACGAGCCCATGGAAATCGGAGAACAAGTTATTTAGGTTTATTTTATGAAACATTTCCAATGTTATGTCTTTAAACTATTTGAATAACGCTGAATGCGAGGACACGTTATATCTTCTTCAAATAAATTACATTTCGAAGTTTTAGAAAATTATTCAATGTTTTGTTTAAAGTATTTGAAGTATTGTTATTAAAATTATTATTGTAAGATTTAAGCTTCCGCTATGAAAACGTATATACTTGTTACTGAACCACTGGTTAATGAAGTAAAGTAAGTAGCGTTCCGATCCACTAGGGGTCGGGGCGTTACAGTGTGGTATCAGAGTAAAAGTTTAGGCGGTTCTGTAGACCAAGTATGTTTTTTTTTTAAAAATGAAAATGAAAAGTCTAAGGTACTCCATGGCATCGTGCATCCATCCATCAATCTCATCCTACGGCCCAGGTATGTTTAAAATCTTATGTTTATGAAAAGTTTATGCTTATGTGTTGCTTTGTTATGTTATAACATATTTTGAAATTATTTTTCAAGTATGTGTTAAAATCAAGGATGTACTATATAAAAAGCATGTTATGGACTTGGGCTCGTAATTAAGGGCAAAATAATTATACGATATGACATGAAAATGCATAATTGGGCTTTATGCAGCAGATATGGTTAGAACTTATCAAACTGCTAGAAAGACCAGGGCTCGTGGAATTGCTAGGGCTTATAAAGCAGCATTGAAACTAAGAATTAGTATTCAATCTTACCAAAAATATGTGACTGATCCACTCCGTCGACTTAACGAACACGTACATGACTTCTATGAGAGATGCATGGTAGCGATGAACGCTGGAATGGAGATCACGCATGCGGAGGCTATAGATAACCTCATACACTCACTCCCACCTCAATGGGGAGATATGGGAGTCATGGTTAGGGATACAATGCTAGAGGAGCACCCAAATTTATTCGAGTTTGAAGTATATTGCAATTCACTCCTAGACCTATGGAGGGAAAACTTAGAACCTCAATCGAAGGTAGTAATTGAACTCGATGAAGAGGAAGAGCCTGAAGAACAGAATGATTTTGAGCCTGAGCCACAGGTTAAGATGGACATAGAGTCCGGACCTGAGGCGGAAGACTCCTCTGGAGATGAGGCTCCACCAAAGAAGATCCTTAGAACTTATAGGGATTAGATTTAAATCCTTGTAATAGTTTCCTTATGTCAAGAAATAAAAAAATTATCTTCTTTGTTGGTATTCGAAATGTGAAACTAATAAAAGAACCATATATTTTGTCTAAAGAAAAATGGCCCACGCAAACCAAACCAACTTGATAAGAGATTTCCTCCGAGCAGTTCAAGGCCTTGGCAGGCGGAACCCGAACCTAGCTCAACCCCTACCATTAGCTCCTAATGCTCCTCCAACTCATGCTTCAGTGGTCAAGCAATTTCGAAGGCACAAGCCCCCTACTTTCAATGGAGCAGCTGATCCACTTGCAACCGAAGAATGGCTTCGCAAGTTGGAGAGAATATTCCGATTAATAGGGTACGTGGACGCCCAAAAGGTCCAGTATGCTAAGTTCATGTTCTCTAGTGAAGCAAGTCACTGGTAGGACTCGATGTCAAGGATGAGGACCCCAGAGCAACAAACGGCATTGACTTGGGAGCAGTTTAAATAGGAAGTAATGGATAAGTACTTCCCACAGTCTTTGAGGGATCACAAATAAAGTGAATTCCTCCAACTCAAGCAAAGGATTATGTCCCTGACTGAGTATGAAAGGAAGTTTGACCAACTTTCAAGGTATGCTCCACATCTGGTGGATACGGAGGACAAGAAAGTTAAGAGGTTTAAACAAGGGTTGAACTCAGATATAAGCATGATACTTATGTCCCATCATTTCGTCTCCTACCGTGAAATGCTGGAAAGAGCTCATGCCATCTGGTATCATAAGACTAACGCCGAGCAACATAGTCAACTAGTCAAGCAACCGAACAGTAGTAATATGGGTAAAAGGAAGTGGAATGGCTAGGACAAGGGAAAGGGAAAGTGGCAGAACAAGAAAGCTAATGGCAGAGCCAATGCCATCAAGAGCATTGTGCCGGTTATAGAGCCATGTCCTACGTATAGAAAGATGCATCGTGGCGTGTGTTTGCAAGGAAAGAATGTATGTTTCTGATGTGGTAAGCCAGGGCATATTTCAAGGGATTGTACCACATTTATCCCAAAGAAGGATGATAACAATGTCCAAAACTAGAAGGGAAAAGCACGAGTTTTTACATTGACTTAGAAAGATGCAGAAGAAAACTCGAACGTTATAGCAAGTATACTATTGATAGCCAATACACCTGTTTATGTATTATTTGATTTAAGAGCTGCACACTCCTTTGTATCAACAACTTTTATGGCTAAATCTAGTATTACATGTGATAAGTTGGAAGGGACATTAGAAGTTAGCATTCCTACAGGCAACCCTTTGAGTACTGATAGAATAGCCAAATCAGTCAATATCGAAGTTGTGGGAAAACCATTGGAAGCCTAACCTATTCATGATAGAGATGAATGATTTTGATGTAATACTAGGCATGGATTGGTTAGGTTGTAATTATGCCACCATCCAATGTAAGGAAAAAAGAGGTATTATTTTAGAAACTAGGAGAGGAACCATTTTGTTTCCTTTGAATGACAATGAAACCTCTTATTCGACTAGTATCAGCTTTACAAGATGAGAAAATGTTGAGAAAAAGAACATGTCAGGGATACCTAGTAAATATCTCAGGAGGGAAACAAGAGACGATGAATGTTGAAGACGTACCAATAGTACGGGAGTTTGTAGATGTGTTTCCAGAAGATCTATCCGGTATTTCGCCAGATAGACAAGCGAAATTCACCATAGACCTAATTCTCGGGGCGGCACCAGTATCTAAGGTCCCATACCGAATGGCCCCAAAGGAACTACAAGATTTAAAGAAACAGTTGCAAGAAATCTTAGATATAGGCTTTTTATGGCCAAGCGTATCTCTATGGGGTGTGCTAGTGTTGTTTGTGAAGAAAAAAGATGGAAGCATGAGGATATGCATCGATTATAGGGAGTTAAATCGATTAACCATCAAGAATAAGTACCGACTCTCGAGAATCGAGGATCTGATAGATCAATTGAAAGGAGCTAAGGTGTTTTCGAAGATCAACTTACGATTAGGATACCACCAACTCAAACTAAAGTCAAAGGATATAACCAAGACAGCTTTCCGAACTCTTTATGGACACTACGAGTTTACAGTGATGCCGTTTGGTCTAACTAATGCACCTACAGTGTTCATGGACCTAATGAATCGTGTATTTCATCAGTACTTAGGATAAGTTTGTCATAGTCTTCATTGATGACATTCTAATATATTCCAAGAGTAAGGAGCAACATGAAGAGCACCTAAGAATAGCCCTAGAGGTATTACGCAAGGAGAACCTATACGCCAAATTCAAGAAGTGTGAGTTTTGGCTTGAACGAGTTGGATTTCCTGGACATTAGTCACTGCCCAAGGAATTGAGATAGATCCAATGAAGGTAGAAACAGTAACCAACTGGGAAGCACCAACTAATGCTAGTGGGGTACGGAGCTTCCTAGGATTGGCCAAATATTATCGGAGACTCATAGAAGGATTCTCCAAAATAGCTGGACCGATGGCACATCTTACTAGGAAGGGAGTAAAATTTCAATGGACGGATAAATGCGAACAAAGTTTCCAAGAACTTAAACAGAGGTTGATATCAGCACCAGTGTTAACAATACCTAAAGGAACGAAATGGTTTATTATATACAGTGACGCATCCAAGAAAGGATTGGGATGTGTGCTGATGCAGAATGGAAAAGTGATAGCCTATGCTTCAAGACAATTTAAGAAACATGAGCAGAACTACCCGATGCATGATTTGGAACTTGCGATGGTAGACACACCTTGAAGACATGGCGACACTACTTGTATGGAGGGAAGTGCGAGATCTATACCGATCACAAGAGTCTCAAATATTTCCTCACACAGAAGGAATTAAATATGCGACAAAGACGATGGTTGGAATTGGTGAATGATTACGACTGCACTATTCACTACCATCCGGGTAAGGCAAATGTTTTGGCCAATGCCCTAAGTAGAAAATCAATGAGACAATTGACGTCACTGTCCACTTCTCAAATGGAGTTAGTCAAGGATTTGGAAAATTTGCAGATCGAGGTGGTTACCACACCAGAACAAGCTACTGCTCAGTTAGCAGCTTTAATAATGAGACCTACTCTAAGAGATTGAATTGTGGAAGCACAGGGTAAGGACCCGTTCTTGTTGAAGATCAAGAGTAAAGTTGGTACAAATAAAAGAAAGGACTTCAAAATAGCTGCAGATCATGCACTGATGTTTAGAGGAAGATTTGCGTGCCTAATGATGAAGCCTTGAGAAACGAGATATTGAAAGAAGCACATGCCACCCCGTACACCGCACATCCCGGTGGTACGAAAATGTATCGAGACCTCTGAGATATATTTTGGTGGAAGAATATGAAAAGAAGTATAGGGCTGTATGTGGAAAAATGGATGGTATGTCAACAAGTTAAGGCAGAACACCAAAGACCGGATGGATTATTAAATTCACTAGACATACCCGAGTGGAAATGGGAAAATATCGCAATGGATTTTGTGGTTGGATTCCCGAAGTTAGCAAGAGGAAACAACGCAGTATGGGTAATAGTAGATCGATTAACGAAGTCGGCTCTTTTTCTGCCAGTGAAAATAACATTCAGTCTAGACCAATTAATACAGTTGTACATTAAGGAGGTTGTGAGATTACATGGCGTACCAGTGTCTATTGTGTCTGATAGAGACCCAAGGTTCACATCCAAATTTTGGAAGAGTCTACAAGGAGCTTTGGGAACGAAGCTGAACTTTAGTACAGCATACCACCCTCATCCAATGGTCAGTCTGAAAGGACCATCCAATTTTGGAAGATATGTTGAGAGCATGTGTTTTGGATCTAGGAGGTAGTTGGGAATAATACATATCCCTAGTAGAATTTGCATATAATAACAGCTTCCAAGCAACTATCGAGATGGCACCGTACGAAGCTCTCTATGGTGGAAGATGTAGATCTTCTGTTCATTGGGATGAAGTTGAGGAGAAGAGAGTTTTGGGACAAGAAATAATTGAAAGGACAGTCGAGGTAATCGATAAGATCCGTGCAAGGATAAAGGCAGCACAGGATCAACAGAAGAGCTATGTGGATACAAGGATGAATGATTTAGAATTTCAAGTTGAAGATAAAGTCTTGCTAAAGGTAGCACCAATGAAAGGTGTACTTATATTTGGAAAGAAAGGCAAGCTACGACCCTAGTATATTGGACCTTTCGAGATACTTGATAGGGTCGAAAATGTGGCTTACCAACTACCTTTGCCGCCTGAATTATCGGTAGTGCACAATGTGTTCCATATATCAATGATGAAGAAGTATGTACATGATCCTAATCATGTGGTGGGTTATCAGACCTTGGAAGTACATAAGGATTTTTCGTACGAGGAACTACCGATTAAGATATTGGATTGAAATGTGCATAAACTAAGGAATAAAGAGATTCAACTGGTCAAGATACAATGGAATAGTCACGGAATAGAAGAAGCCACCTCGGAAAGAGAAGAAGAAGCACCTCGGAAAGAGAAGAAGAAGCTAAAGTCAAGTATCCAACACTATTTGCCCAATCACAAAGTAAATTATGAGGATGAAATTTTATTTAAGGAAAAATGCAAAAAAAGGAAAAATTTGTCTATAAATATAGCTATGTGATCGCATGGTTCATGCAAAAAATTCCAACTTGGCTACAGTGTAGAACCCCGATTAATTTTAGACACCTTAGTGGCACTAGGACATGAATATTGGATGGCTAAAGGATACTTCAGATTTTTTTTTGTCTCATTTGAGACCCATTGGTTTCACAGAAACCATTCGAATTGGAAAATGATATCTCAAGAAAAGTTTTAGCTCTTTGAGTTAGCTTTCCAACACACTTTAAATTACCTCAATCGGATATCGGTAGAAAACGTTATGAAAGTAATACTGCCAGCTATGCTGTATCAACCAAAGAACGCAAAATATGAAAAGTCAAATTCCTACACAATTTTTCTAGCACCTTCTTAAACCTATAACTCCCACATAAATGGTACCCGTGTTAATGAGTATTAGGCCTTTCATTTTTCCTTAAGTTGTGAGATTTGCACCTATATATAGCCCCAATGCATACTCATTTTTTCTCACACCCAAAACAAAATCTTTCTAAGCATAAAAGAGAGTTTTCAAGTCAAAAAAAAAAAAGGGAGAAAAACTAGTCTTTCTTAGAAGTTTTGGTGCTATCAAGAAGTATTTTACAAGCTTAAATTCTCAACAGTTTTCAAATATCAAAGGAGTGCATTTTTCAACAAGTTTCAAAGCATCAATCAAGGTAGGTAGAGGTGCAAAGTTGTTAATTCGTGTTAGGTTGTAAATTTCTTGCAAATGATGTTTCCATGTCAAATGGTGCCTTCGGGTACGGCATGATCTATGTTAATGTTTGTATGTTCGGTACGACATACCCTTCTATGTCAAATGCTGTCGGGTACGACATAAATGTCTGGTCGAGGCGTTGTGTTAAGTCATGACTCTACGTAATTGGGATTCTACCGAAAATTCTACTATGAAAAGGTTTTAAAGTTACAAGTTTTGAAATGTATAGCTTAATCACGAATGCACCAACGACATCTATTGAGTATTCAACTCACGGGTTTAACCCCTTCTCTACGGATTGAAAGGTTGCTACCTTAGGCATGGATGAAGGAGAAGATGGAGAGTGATGCAATGAGCCCATGGAAATCGGTGGACAAGTTATTTAGGTTTATTTTATGAAACATTTCCAATGTTATGTCTTTAAACTATTTGAATAACGCTGAATGCGAGGACACGTTATATCTTCTTCAAATAAATTACATTCTGAAGTTTTAGAAAATTATTCAGTGTTTTGTATAAAGCATTTGAACTAGTGTTTTTAAAATTATTATTGTAAGATTTAAGCTTCCGCTAAGAAAATGTATACACTTGTTACTGAACCACTGGTAATGAAGTAAAGTAAGTAGCGTTCCGGTGCACTAGGGATCGGGGTGTTACATACAGTATGTTGATGTACGACCGCAAGACCTTCAAACCATGCGGTCACATAGTTTGACGATTCAGCTCCAATTTCATCCAACTGAATCACCTTACTCGATTTGGTTTCATACTTCGAGTTCTTCATGAAAGTTTTTCCTTGGCTTGTTCACTTTTACATTTCATGCACCGTTGCTTGAGCTAACAATCTCATCGCCTCTTTCACGTGCTTTGCTCTTGATCGTATTATTGGACCGCCTTCGATAATCAACGAATCTCTCCCGGGGCTTGGCTCCATGCTCACATCAAGTATGTTCCACTTAGAACCATGAACATGATTATTTCTAGAGTTTGATTCAAAATAGAGATATTGGAATTAAAGTATAGAGATAAGTTCTATTCGTCACTCGAGAAAAGGAATATAATTAATTTAGGCTTTTTGCTTATAAACTTAAGAAAATCGATAGAAGTAATTTTATAATTTGAGAAACATAGTTGATAGTGCGGTGAAATAATTCCCTAGGCCTTCTCACCCTGACAACTTTCTTGTATAACTTGCATTGATTTAGTTGAATTTGCCAACACATCCTTTTTAGATTAGCATAAAAACATTGATTCTTAAATATTATCTTCTAGATAAAATAGAGGCTAAAATAATTATAGTACTCAGTAGAAATTTAATTTCAATCTTCGTAGGTTCGACATCCGTACTTGATCTTATATTACCAAACTTGACACCGTGCACTTGTGGTAAATTTTACTTTGTGGAAAATGCGTAACATTTTTAATTGGAGAAATATCATTTCATGGTTCAGTAGGGGATTATGTTAGGACATCTGATATTAGCTAGAGATATTAAGTCAACAGGGCAAAAATACAGGTGATTGAGAAGCTACCTCCACCAATACAAGTGATTGAGAAGCTACCTCCACCAATTTCAGTGAAAGGAATCAGAAGCTTCTTGGGTCACGTCAAATTCTATCATCGTTTCATCAAGATTTCTCGAAGATTACAACAACCTCACTACAACACGTTGGAAAATGGTGTTCATTTCACTTTTCTGAAGTTTGTTTAGCTGTTTTTAACACTTTAAAGGAGAAGTTGGTTTCAACTCCAGTTTTGGTTGTTCCTAATTGGAATTTACCATTCGAGCTAATATGTGATGCTAGTGACTATGTCGTAGGGACGCTTCTGAGTCAACATAAGGGCAAGATCACATAGGTAATTTAATATAACAACAAAATTCTGGTTGAGGCTCAGTTGAATTATACTGCTACAAAGAAGGAACTTTGACTGTAGTATTCACCTTTGACAAATTCGGGCCATACTTGTTTAGGCCAAATGTGATCATGTACGTAGATCACTTAGAATTGAAATATTTGATTAGAAAGAAAGATTTGAAATCAAGATTCATTCATTTGATACTTCTTTTACAAGAGTTTGTTTTAGAGATTTGAGATAAAAAATGAAGTAAGAATCTTACAGATCACTTATCTCGCCTTGAATCTCAAGAATTAGACCATATAGGTGACATCAAAGAGGTATTGTTCACGCAAACGTTCGATTTAAAATCACTGCAAGTGTACGGTTCATTACAAGTAATAAAGTGGACTTTTAGAGTCCGGATTGTCGATCCCACAGAGATTGAGTAGTTTAATGATACTTATTTCGGCCTTAACCAAAACTAGATGAGTATTTGGTGTGTTTTATACTAAATTCTAACCAAAGTAGATAATAAAATCCTACTATGAATGGATTGGCTAAACTATGTGCGAATTGTCCTAGAATGCAATATGAAATTCGAATACGAATTGATTAACTTAATAATAGAAAAATGCACTAGGATCACGAATCTCCATGCAACAATCTATTTCAATCCTAGTTCTATACTTTGACAACATGATTAAATACTGAAGAATCAATGTTCCTATTGAATTTAACAATCTCTATCGAGTAATGTTAAACCTATCCTATCATACGATCCGACTATATTTCTATGACGAATACAAACATAAAAGAATGCATGAGCTTTTATGAACACTTAAAGATTTACACAAGGTATAGCGATATATTTCTATCTCCTATCGGACCCTATGACAATTTATACTACGTCGAACATATTTTCCTTCTTTCGAATGCATAAAATAGGTCACCACATTTATATAATTAATGTGCACAATAATTATATAGAAGAAATACGTATAAATCATTTAATATATCAAAAACGTGTTTATAATGTCAAAAATGTAAAACTAAAGATTAAAATATCATGTTACAAGGTTAATCGATCTCCTAGTACAATAAAAAACTGGCCTAACATGCCGAAGAAAGAAAACGAAAAGAATAGTTGAAGAAAGGTCATCACTCGAGTAGATATTCAATTAATTCCTTGGAGTCTTTGATGATTTTTCGCGTTGTTCCTTGTATTCTTGCTCCCAATGTATCAAAATATCTCTAATAATGCATAACCCTCATTTTTTGTCGTAATTAGGGTTATATAGGAGTCCTAGATATGTTTCCATAAGTGGTTGAAAGAAATAAGGAAACAAGAAATTTCGCGCAGAAAACATGCCAAGCGACCGCTTGGTTTTAAAAATATGCCTTGTGGATTCCCTGGGCAGCTTGGGCGATTGCTCGAGGTTTAGTCCCAATTTTTCTTTCCTTCCCATCTTGGCTTCGTTTCTTCTTTCTCCTTCCTCAATCATCCCATGACTTTAGCAATTGGTACTTAGTCCATCTCCATGCTCAATTCAATCTTCGGAACAACTTTTAGAAAGTTGTAATTTGGTCCCTGAACTTTGGTTTTCTTCCGTTTAAATCATTTTTCACTCGTTTTTGCATACTTTTTGTTCCATCCATCAATGTAGCCCTACAAACACAAATTTTACCGAATTAAGCCATAATTCAACATATACGTTCACAATTAGCCATGTTTTGTGGCATAAATAAGTGTGTAAAATGCACTTATTAGTATTCCCGAATGAGATGCATTTTCAAATTGGGACAACGCCGTGGCATGCAGATTATGGTTATTATTTGGTTAGTTTATTCATTTTATTAGAGTACTCGAGTTACGAGAAAAAGAAAATTTTAAGTAATCTTAAGCACTACTTTTAGAATGTTCTGTTTCTCTATCGACGGGGTCTAAATCGAATATTTCGTTGTTGTATGCCGAAAGAGGAGGAAAATCACTCATTGAAACATTGTCACTCTTCACCTTAAAAAGGTTACTTTACAGCAACCAAGACTACAACAAAAGTTCAACAATCTACTTTGGTGAAGACTTGTAATAAGTACCAGATGATCGAAAATATCTCAAGGAAAAATGAAATGCCCTTAAACGGCATTTTAGAAGTGGAAATATTTGATATTTGGGATATTGACTTTATGGGACCATTCCCATTTTCATACGAACATCAGTACATGTATGTAGCGATAGATTACGTGTTCTAATTGGTAGAGGCTATAGCTTTGCCAACTAATGATGAATGGGTTGTGACTCAATTTCTCAGAAAGAATATTTTATCGAGTTATGGTACTCTGCAGGCTATTATTAGTGATGGTGGAAAGCATTTTTTGTAACTATCAATTCTTAGCATGTTGGTTAAGTATGTAGTTAAGCATTGTATCTGGACTCCTTATCATCCTTAGATTAGTGGACAGGTGAAAATCTCCAACTGGGAGCTGAAAAAGATTCTTGAAGTAACAGTGAATGCATCACGTACACATTGGTCAAAGAAGTTAGATGATGCACTTTGAACATAAATAACAGCTTTCAAAACTCCTACCCGCATGTTCCCGCATAGGTTAGTTTTAGACAAACATGTCACTTACTAATTGAGCTTGAGCATAAGGCATATTCGGCTACACACATGGTCAATTTGATATAAAGTCAGTCAAGAAGCACAGAATCCTTCAACTCAAGGAGCCCGATGAATTCAGGTTCGGAGCCTATGAGAATGCCAAGTTATACAAAGAAAAAACCAAGAGATGGCATGATAGTTACATCAAAGAAAAAGAGTTCAAGGTTGGTCAAGAAGTTATCATACTTAATCTTAGGTTCATCTACTTTGATGAAAGGGAAGAAAATTGCCCATATGTTCAATTCTCACCTCAAACTCTTTCATGGTAAGCTAAGGTCTAGGTGGTCGGGTTCATTTACCATTGTAGCTGTATTTCAACATAGCGAAATGAATGTGTATCTAAAGATCATTTGAGGAGATTCAAGGCCAACAGACAACATTTTAAAGCTTATTGGAGAGGTGACTACTCCAACAAATGCTTATTAGGAGGCAACCCAATTCTTTTACCTTTTATTTATTCAGCTTTAATGCGCTAGATTAGGAATTTTCATGCTTTGGTGTGTTGGGAGTATGATATAATTCGGGATACGCCAAAGCCGAATGCAAGTGAAAAGTTCATGGAAAAGATGCAAAAGGCTCGGTCGAGACTAATTCAAGTTAACAATCTCGTAAAATCCATACAAATGCATGCTTGGAAAACGAGGCATATGGGGTCGAAGTTAACATGTCAATGGACAAGTTTCATGTTGGGGTCGAGGTCGGAAACAACTTGGATCAATGGGTTAGAAGCAACTGAAGATGAGAGTCAGCTGCATAACCACACGTTCGCAAGGAGTAAATCCCATGCGATCACGCACACCCATGCCATGATGATACGAGTAGCCACAGAGTGAACCACATGATCGCATGGATTTCAACCACTCAATCGAATAGAGTAAAATTTAGGTGAGTTTTTCAATTTCCGGGAAATTGCCTTATTTGACTAAAATTCTATTTTCTTTCCAACTTTGCAAGATTCTAGGACTTATTTCCGTTTTTCATTAGGTTTTATGGTAGTGGTATAAATACTCTTATTTCATTGTATGGACCTTTTAACATTTTTATTGAGAATTCTATTATCGTGAGTTTTATCCCTTCATGTTCTTGGTGGTTTAAAGTTCTAACTTGAACTTATCAAAAGGAAATCGCAATCCTTTTATGGCGTTTCCACTTCACGGTTCTTGTTCTGGGTAATCAATGGGTCAGATTTCTTGTGTGGAATCTCGGTTCTTGGTACGGGTCAGGTTGATCTTTACACGGCGTGATTTCTAGCTTTCTTAGGTTGGATTCATCTTGTTCATGGGTTCCCAAGCTTGATATTGGTCGAGTTCACATCAGGTGGTATTAGAGCACAGTTCAAGAATTCGGGTCATCTATTCTTTTAATTTTGTTGATTAATTTTTTGTCTTTTAAAAAAATTTACCATGTTACTATTTATCCGTGAATAAAAAAATTCAGTTTTTATTTTCTTGAGTTAGAGTCATTATTCTAGTATAATTGTAATTGTTTAATTGCCTTTAGATTCGTTGTTTAGTTGTTTTATTGAATTCCATAAAAAAAAAGACAAAAAAAAAAAGAAAGCGTCTCTATATTTCATGAACATTTAGAGGCAACAAAACAAAAAGAAAATAGGAATTTGAGTCAATTTGCTTTTCTTCTTGAACTAAGTCCGTTCCTTTAGTCTATGTGAATTGTGTTGATTACCCAACACTTGTACTTGTGGTGGTGGTCGCTGTGGGAATTGCATTCCATTTGATTGAAATCGGTTATTTCTCGAGTCATTGAGAAAGGAGGACGAGTGGTAAAAGGCAAGACTGGTGAATTTATTATTGGGTAAAAGCCAACTTCGAGTGATACACGAGTGCAAACACGTGAGGTAAATTATCTTGTTTTCTTGTTCTTCATTTTTTATTAATTTTTGGATTTTTTTGTGGTTGCAAATATATTTATATACATGGATGGAAATATGAATAAATGTGAGGAAGTAAGGGCCTAAGGGCTTTTATGTGGAGCTTATGGAAATATGAATAAATATTTTTGTGGTGCCTAAGGGCTTTTATGTGGAGCTTATGGATAGTATGCAGACTATAAATCTTAGGTTTGATCAGTTAGATGTGGCTGTTGAACGTATTAGTGGTGATGTAGCTAGACATGAAACTTTGATTGATAGTCAGCAGGAAGGGACGCCCCGAAGGGTCCCTCGTGGGGGTAGAGGAGATAGGCGAGGGTGGAATTTTATGGTTGAATTTGATGAGGAATACGAGATGATGAGTATAAGGAGTGATGATTATTATTTGGAAGGTGATATAAGGCGAATGAGAAATAGATGAGATAGGTTTGATCAAGGGGTTGATAGAAATTTAGGAAGTATCAAACTCAATATCCAAGCTTACCAAGGTAGGAGTGATCCTGAGATTTATTTAGATTGGGAAAAGAAGGTGGAATTGGTGTTTGATTGTCATAATTATTTGAAAGAGAAGAAATTGAAGTTAACTGTAGTGGAGTTCACTGATTACGTCATTACCTATTGGGATCAATTGATGACTAGCCGTAGGAGGAACTTAGGTAAGCCGATTGAGATGTGGGGAGAGTTGAAGGCTTGTATGAGAAAGCAGTTTGTACCGGGACCTTTATCAAAAATTACAAACTCTTTCTCAAGGGCCTAGGAGTGTGGAGGATTACTATAAGGAAATAGAGATGACAATGATTAGAGCAAACATAGAAGAGGATCAGGAGGCTACCATGGCTAGGTTTCTGAATGGGTTGAATAGGGACATTACCAACATAGTGGATTTGCAACACTACATTGAATTGGAGGACTTAGTGCATGTAACTATGAAGGTAGAGAGGCAAATTAGGAGAAATGGGTAGCTAGGCTTACTGCAGAACCCAAATGGAGCGGCGGTGATAGGAATGATCGGGTGACAACTAAGGAAAAGGTTGAGGTGCCTAAGGTTAAGGAGGAGGTGAATAAAAATAAACCAAACATCAAGTCACAAACTGGTAGATTGAGAGATATTGAATGTTTTAAGTGTTTGGGTGCTGGTCATATTGCTTAACAATGTCCAAATCGACGTGTGATGATCCTTAGGGAGAATGGAGAGATTGAGTCAGATGATGGGAGTGAGAGTGACAGTATGCCGGGTTGGAGGATATTAAGGGTGAAAATTGTGTAGAGTACCCGTTTGGGAAATCATGGGTAGTGATGCGTGCTCTTACTATGCAAATGAAGGTAGGTGGTGAAGAGCAGTAATGAGAGAATTTATTTCACACTAGGTGTCATATTAGGGATAGGGTGTGCAATTTGATTATAGATGGAGAAGGTTGTACAAATGTGGTTAGCACAACCCTTGTAAGAGAGTTGGGGATACCTCTTATGAGGCATCCACAACCCTATAAACTGGAGTGGCTGAATAGTTGTGGAGAGGTTGGGGTTACCATGAGGGCCTTGGTGAACTTTAGCATTGGGCAGTATAATGGTGAGGTGTTATGCGATGTGGTTCCAATACATGCAGGGCATCTCTTGTTAGGTAGGCCATGGCAATACGATAAGAGAGTAGAGCATGATGGATTTTCAAATACGTACAACTTTGTGAAGGATGGAAAAACTGTTACTCTTGTTCCCTTGACACCACAGCAGGTCCATGGTGACCAATTAAAACTGAAAAGTGAGCGAGAAAACAAAAATAAAGTGCGAAAAAAGGAGAGCATGAGAGAAGAAAGTAAAGTGGCTGAGAGTGTGGAGTAGAGCCACAAAAGAGAGAAACAAGATAAAATTCAGAGAGGAGAGAAAATTCTAAGGTGAGCTTGTATGCAAGAAAAGTTGAGTGTGAGAGGGCTTTAGTGAGAGCTAACAATCCCTCCCCCAATTTGAATATTTCTCCTTTTGCAGGAATTCAAGAACTTGATACATGGCGGGATAATTCGCGAGGCGCCATACACTGATTACTCACTTAACGCGAGGTACATGAAGAAATTGGTGAGTGAAAGTGAAAATGGGTGTAACCACGCTGAGGTAACGTATCAAATCTCTATACCTAGGTTAGACTTTGAGCTAGCTTGTAGGAATAGGTTTTCACATGGACTGTTTACTTGGGTACATGACAATGCTCTTCATGACTCCATAGGAATAGTAAGTCGGTCATCCCATGCATTTATGAAAAATTTCTTGCTTGTCTATGATATGCACTTGCTGTATTACGAAGTTCTAGCGTGCTACACCGAGTTAATCACATGTGCTAGGCAATTAGATTGCATTATTGGGGGTTGTATGCAAGTGTGTTTATGTTCCTATCTTGATATTATTACTTGTCCTAGGTTGGATTTAAGGAATGTGTTAGGAGTGATTATAATGTCTAATAATTCCAGCCTATATTTAAATTTGGCGAGTGGTACTAATTTACTAATCTTTTTTAAAATGATATCCTCATCTGTTGGTGTTAGTTTTGGATTTTGTAAGAAACGAGTAATCATGCGCACGAAGCTGATACGAACTTAAAGGAAGTCCAGGCTATATCCTAAAGGAGAAGGACATTTCCATGTCCTTGCTATAAGCGAGACAAATGGATACGACTTGGTTCTTTGGGGTAAGTTCGTGATCGTTCACATTTTTGAAGTTTCCAATGTTGCTTCATTTGTTGCAGGTTCAGATTCGATGTCGAATCCTTTTGAAGGAAGAGGGGATGATATGATTTGGGATAGGGCAAAGCTAAACACAAGTGCAAAGTTCTTGGAGAAGATGCAAAGGCCAGGGTCGAGATTAATTCAAGTTAACAACGTCAGAAAATCCATACAAATACATGCTCGGGAAACGGGGCACATGGGATCCAAGTTAACATGTCAATGGAAAAGTTTCACGTTGGGGTCGAGGTCAGAAACAACTTAGATCAATGGGTTAGAAGCAACTGAAGATGGGAGTTAGATGCATAACCACGTGATCACGAGTAAATCCCATGCGATCATGCACGCCCATGCCGCGATGATGCGAGCACCCACAGAGTGAACCACGCGATCGTATGATTTTAAACTACGCGATCGCGTAGAGTAAAATTTAGGCGAGTTTTTCAATTTTCCGAGAAATTGCCTTATTTGACTACAATTTTATTTTCTTTCCAACTTTGCAAGATTCTTGGAATTATTTCCGTTTTTCATTAGGTTTTATGTTAGTGGTATAATATCTTCTCTTATTTCATTGTATGGATCTTTTGACATTTTTATTGAGAATTCTATTATTGTGAGTTTTATCCTTCCATGCTCTTGGTGGTTTAAAGTTCTAACTTGAACTTATCAAAAGGAGATCACAATCCTTTTGTGGTGTTCTCACTTCCCGGTTCTTGTTCCGGGTAATCAACTGGTCGGATTTCTTGCATGGAATCTCGGTTCTTGGTACCGGTTGATCTTTGCACGATGTAATTTCTAGCTTTCTTGGGTTGGATTCATCTTGTTCGTGGGTTCCCAAGCTTGTTCTTGGTCGGGTTCACATCAAAGTAGTTAGGCTTCATTCATCCATCATATAGGTCATAAGAGTCCTGCATATGTTCACATAAGCTTCAAACGTGTTTTACATGAGTTTGGGATATTGAAACCACACTTGGGTGCTTTGGAGAGAAAATCACATGGTTTAAGGAAAAATGAGATGTTTAGAACATTACAGGATCAAAAGTGTATTTGTCGGGGAAAATATTGAGTTTCATTAAATTTTTAGGTCCCCCACCACTTTCGCAAGTTTGGGGTTTGAAGTGAAAAGCGATATTTTCGAACTAAGTTCAACTAAAAATGGGCTTTTCGGGGTTGGCATCAAATATTCAAAACATTTTAGAGTTCTACATTCCTCATACCCATTCAGACTACTATGAATTCATGAAGAAAAGTCCGATTACATAGGCAGTGATAGTACTAGCAAGGCTAGGAAGGCCAAGAGACCAATGATGATGATGTGCCACAAGAACCACAACCCGAGGTACTTAAGTGCTCCGCTAGGTGTTCTCGACTATGATTGGGATATGTCGCAATGTTGAGACATTAAAATAGGCCCCTAGGGCGTTGGATTTAATGGTACAAACCATGTAGACTCAGGTCCAGAGTGCACTAAATAATCGCGAGCGAACAGAGGCTGTTATCTTCACTTTGCGTAGGGATTCCAATCGGATGATCGATCGATTAGATCAATATATATGTTTGGTTAATGGCTTGCATGCCAGGAGTGACCTGACATACTACATGGTTCTCAGCATATAAGCCAAAATGGGCTAAGAGTCTGCTTGGATGTGAGAGATTCTCATGCACGATGGCTCCATTGTTATCATAATACAAATATATGTGATCAACAATGTTAGGAACTACTTCAAGTTCATTAATGAACTTCTTGACCTATACTACAACTTTTGTTGCTTCTAAAGCAATAGTGTATAAGGCTCTCGCTATTAAATCAACGGTGGTTACCTGTTTGGAACCTTTTCGACACACCGTTTAAGAGTAAATCAATATTCTGATTGATTTGCTATCATTCTAGTCTCACTGGAAGTTATCATCAGTGTATCCATGAACTTACAGTTCATTTTCTCCATATAAAATCTTCTTAAGATTTTATTTCTGTAGATTGCGATGAATAAAGCAATCTTCTAGATCTATCTCTATAGATCAAGTTGCTTCTCATATATCTTTATGAAGAAATCTTTCAACAACCACAATTTCAACGATTGAAACGTAGAGATGTTGTTTCCTATTAATAATATGTCTTATACATATAATATTAGGAATGCGACAACCCTCCCACTATTTTCTTGAAAACACACAATTTGTCTTCACTTTTGATAAAATCAAATCTTTTGACTTTTCTATCAAATCGAAGAATTCAGCTCCAAGAGGCTTGCTTCAACCCATACAAGGGTTGACAAAGCTTACATACCTTATAAGCATATTTGGATTCAAAACTTTCGAGTCGTGTTATGTACACTTTCTCTTACAAGTTCCCGTTAAGGAATATAGTTTTTAGTCCTTTTGCTATAACTCATAGTCATGGTATATAGCTATTGCAAGCAAAATCCGAATGAGCTTTGTATGTATGGAAGTTTCCATCCATGCTGACCTTTCGTGTAAACTCCTTTACACAACCTATGGTTTCTACCCCATCAGGCTAGTCGATCAAAGTCTAAACATTGTTCACATACATCAAGTTCATTTCGAATTCCATGACATCTTATCACCTCTTTAAGTCAACACTTGACTTTGCTTATGCGTAACTAGTAGACTCATCATCCTCGATTAATAATACTTTATTAGTAATCGTGAATTCGTACCTTCTGGGAGGTCGAATGGTCCTACTTGACTTACGCTAAGTTGGAGTGTCCTCAGGTATCTCTATATCCTGATCAACAGTATATCCCTCAACAGGTGTGGGATCAAACTCGGATTCATCTATTTGGTCAACTATATCGTGGACTCTTGAACTCCTTCAAGTTTTATTTCACTCCCACTGTCCTCTCTTAGAATAAACTATTTCTCTAGAAAGATTATATGTCACGAGACGAAGACTTTCTTCTCAGTGGGTTTATAGAATTGACATCCAAACACATGTTTAGGATATCCCACAAATATATATTTATCGGATTCAGTCTCAAACTTATCCAATTCAGTTCGCTTCATAAGTGTCACAGCCCCAGACTCTGATATTTGACAAGTTGGGCATTTTTCTTTTATGTATGGAGTTTTGTCGACCGACATAGGTGAGACACGATTTAGTGTGTAGAACATTGCAATCAATGCATGGCCCCAAAACCTTTTGGGAGGTTTGCACGGCTTATTATTAATCGCATTATATCTAATAGTTTGCGATTCCTCCTTTTAGAGACACCATTATGTTGTAGTGTATGTAAGGAGTTCACTGCAAGAGAATCACATTCTCTTTTAGATAATCTAAACTTTTTCTTTAAAATATCTCCACCTCGATCAGATCTTAGTGTGAGAATATCCTTACCTAATTGTTTCTCTACTTCTAACTTAAATCTCTTGAACATTTCAAGAGTTTCATGCTTAAGTTTTATCAAACATACATGACCATTTCGGAAATAGTTATTAGTAAGTGTGATGAAATAAGAGAAACTCATCTAGCATTAATCAGCATGGATTCACATACATCACTATGTATTAGACCCAGCAATTGTGCAGACTTTTCACCTTTTAAGTAAAAGAAGATTTGGCCACTGTGCTTAATAGGCACAATTCACATTTGTCAAATGATTCAAAATCAATTGACCCCAAATATACATCTATATGTAATTAGTTAACCGAATCTACAATGCTAGGTTTAGGCGTTATTCAAATTATCACTTTTTATGCTTCTAAATTTTCATACTTATTATAGAATACTCAGTATTTAGAATATAAATGTCATTTTGTAATTCACTATAACCATTGAGATAAAAGGAAACAACAATTGTCCTTAACATTAATATAATTCATGTCCAAACATGAAATTCAAATAATGTTCTGGTATTGGTGGGTTCAAACTAACATTTCTCTAATTCCAATACTAAGCTTAAAGGTAACGGCAAGAAATATGCTCCTACAGACAATGCATCAACATTTGCTCATTTTCGACGTGTAGGTCAACTTCTTCCTCGTGCAGTGGTTTACTTCCATTTAGTTTCTGCATACTTATACAAATATGAGATCCATATCTAGTATCTAATACCCAAGAAACCAGTGAAGCAGATATAGGCCTTACCCAAGTGGATTTGATAAAGTCCTTATTTACTTTGACTGTTTTAGCCATCTTAGATGCTTTCCCAAAGCCCCCGTTAGACTTCCTCTTAATATCCTTAAAGGAACAAATGGTTTGCCCACTCATAACTTTGATATTTGGTTTGACAGTCTTAAACATGTTTAGCAACTCAATGAGTGTGCACTTGAGTTTATTCATGTCAAAATTCATAATTAGCTATGAATAACTCTCTGACAGAGATTACAGAACTAAGTCAATACTTAGTTCATGGTTAACGGCTGAACCCATTTGAGACAATTTCTCAATGGCAATTATCTTCAACACTTGAGCACTGACTGAAGATCCTTCTGTCATTGTGCACCGGTAAGATGTTTGGAAGTCTCATATCCTTCCAAACATGATTACAATTATGTGTTACCATCTATACTTGTATGTTGCTTTTGTAACTCAGGTGAAATAGTTGCAAGCATCACACATGTTGCAGTACTATCGTCATCTTCGTGTTTATTATAGTAGCCACATTTTCCTTAGTTGAGTCATCAACAGGTGTCTCTGGAAAGGGCTACTTAAGGACATAACCAATTTTCTCATGCCTGAGAACAATTATCAGATTGCAGTGTCAATCAAGAAAACTTGGTTTGGTTGTTGACATCTAGTATGCCACATATGGCTACTCATGATTCAATAAATATAAACGACGAAAGTAAAAGAATAATATATAAAATTCATTAATTAATTTAATATGGTCTTTTATCAAATTAATTGTGCTCCTACTATTTAACTCAAATTTATGACCTTCTCGCATAAATTTATGGAATCCATACTTGACTCCTAGTGGGCTGGGATCTCATTTGTTATATTAAGGCCTTGAGTGTACTCAACAAACCTCAATAAAACATTTGAGTAGATATTGTTATCAATTGTATCTCCATACAACTCCCAGATCATTAAGCTGACAACTCCTTATCTTCACACATCTTATGTGTTAGCTTAACATGCCTCTAAAATTTATCTTCTTGAGTGTACTCAACAAAAGATAATTTTAGTTAAGTTGAACCCATCATTCAGAAATATCGAATATTTCATAGTGTCAAACATATCCCTAATAGACAAGTCTTGAGTGTACTCAACAAGCTGAGACGATTTAGGACTCTCGTTTTTCACTATAATGATGGAAGACAAATAATAAAATAAACTTAATATTTTAGTGAGGGATTTATCATGCATAGGTTTCACCAATATATTTATAATCATACATCAAACATGCAAATAAACATACATATAATAGTGTGAATGATTATGGACAAATTCTATCTAGTCTTCCCGAGCCAAAGGAAGACTAGTTGGTCAAATCCTAGAGGTATTGCATTGAATCAATATCAATACTCCATCTCCATGGTTTCCTACTCTTCTTGCATCTTCAATTAGATCAGCTACAACTTGTATCCTATACTAGTTGGCACACAGGCCTAAATGAAATTGGACTCGCACGCCCATATGTATAATAATAATAATAACGGACTCGCAGGTCCAAAATAATTAAGAGCTCGCAAGCCCTTAATAATAACAATATTAACGGGCACGAAGACCCAAAACAATTAAGAGCTCGTAGGCCCATAAAAACAACAAGAATTAAACCATTCATTCAACACATCCATATGGTCGAGTCCATAATCATCCACTAATAAACATTCATCACATAAATGTTTCCTATATAATATCTAATATTATATGCAAGTATGTTTCAAGAATCTAGCAATTAGAAGTCGTCTAAACTATTTAGACAAATGGATCGAAAACAATTAAATAACTAATTAATCATATTAATCAATTAATATAATTAGCGGGTTCATTTAATTAAAATCAAATTTTAATTAAATATCGAAATAGAGTCCAACTCTAATTTCAAAATATAAGGCGAAAATATTTAATTAAACAACAAAATTAGAGTCCAACTCTAATTTAACGATTTAGGGCGAACGTATTTAATTAAAATCAAATTTTAATCAAATACCAAATTAGAGTCCAACTCTAATTCCAAGAATAAACTTTAGGGTGAGATAATTTAATTAAAATCAAATTTTAGTTAAATGTCAAATTAGAATCCAATTCTAATTAGAAGAACATATTAGGATGAATTATTTAACTAAAATCATATTTTAATTATATGCTAAACTGGAGTCAAACTCTAATTTTAATTGAATTAGTATTTTAAATTAGGATAAAACTCCGAAATAAAATAAAATTCAATTTAGGGTCAAAGTCTAATATTTAAGTCAAAATCTAATTTTAACGAAAATATAAAATTCGTCAATTTCAATTAAATTTTTTTAATTTAGGTCAAAATTACAATTTTAGGTCAAAACCAATTTGAAAATCAAATTCAAAACTATTTTAATGTTTAAATTCAAAATTCTTTTGAAAATTGCAAAATTGACCCCTGGTTTGAAATTAAAAACTGAGCCTCGTAATTTCTCAAATTTGTGGAACAGGCCCTCCATTTAAAAATTGCAAACCGACCCCTTTTCCTCTAATTGCAGGCAGCCCCTTTAAATTTCATAAATTGCAGAGGAAGCCCCCGCCCCCAAATCATCTCACCCGACTGAATTCAAACCCTAGAAAGTCCCCCTTTTTTTAGGTCGGCACCGCCTTGATAACCTGTGGCAGGGGGCCACCCAGCAGCGTGAAAACGCTGCTGCAGCGTTTTCTTGCTACTGGTTGGGCTTTTCAGGGGCGGCAACCGTCGCCGCCCCTTGGGATTGCAGCACCGGAGGTAGCGTCCCGTGTACTGCTGCCCAGTAGCTGTAATAGCTGCAGCCGGCGCTGCCTTTTTCGACCGAGTTTCACCCTTTTTTTTCGGATCCAAATATTATTTTCTTCTCAAAATCAGATTCCGAAAAATAGAAAATAATAATTTTAATTGTTAGATTCAAGAAAACAATAACAATCAACTTTGAATGTTTTAACATATAAAGCAATTTCTAACAAGCACAAAGTAGGCTCTGATACCACTGTTGGGAATTTACTTTTTCATGCACAGCAGAAATGTAACAATTTTCAATTCCCACCCGAGGATATGCTTTGTGTTTAGATAGAAATTGTAATAGAAACTATACCTTTCGTTAGATCTGCAAACTCCTTTGTTATCCCTGTTGTTCTAGCAATCCTGATCTGCCTCCCACAGCAGTCCAATTGTCCAGCCTCCAACGGTATCCACACAGAGAACAATTTGAGAGAGAAAACCAGGGTTTCTTTTCTTGTGCTAGCAAGAATAATGAAAATCCATCAACTGTTTACAAACCCTAGCAGCTTATTTATATAAGCCCAAAAGGGCTTGGCCCGTCTCTTAAACTTAACCCGGTCCAATATTTAATTAATCCAATTCATTAAATCCGGTCCATGAATTAATTAATCCAATTAATTAATTCGGGCCTATTAATAAGCAATCCAATTAATTAATTATACAACATTTGTCAATTAATTAATTGACGCATCTTAATCTTCTAGTTCTCCTTTCGTGTGTGACCCATTAGGTCCCCAATCACGATGCCTAACGACTTGAATTATAATTTTGATCTAATCAAAATCGATAAATCAAAACACCCTTTTGATTTACCACTAATTCACATCTATCGTCCCAGATTGACATCTAGCAATATGTCAAGGCAATACATGTGACGAGAAATGTCACATGGTATGACAAAACCAAACTCGTTCGTTTATCGTGAAACTATAATCCCTTTGTCAATATGATCCGATCAATTACGAGATATGAATTTGTGTCAATCTCGATTATCGATCATATCTTTCATTCCACTTATTAAGTCAATGTAAGTCGAAAACTCTTTTTCGACTTATAGGTACACCTTGGCCAAGGATTTCGTTATCAACTTAACTGGATGAAATGTAGATTATAAACTCTTAATATCTAAGAGAGACGAATCCTCTATTGATCATACTCGAATGTTGCCGTATTAGCAGCCCTTGACAGAGCAACTTTCAGCATCACCAAAGCATGACTGTTCCCACATAAGGTACTATGATGATCTGAAGTCGAAGGATCAATTCCACTACCGAACGTTAGAGATTAACCACTGACACTCAGATAGTTATCCATGTGGAATCTCTCAGCGGGTCTCCAATGTTTTGTTCTATAACAAAACATTCACGTGTTCATTTAAGTGTCACTACACTTTAGCTTGTGAGATCAGCTACTTACTTCACATGTAAGGAATGCCACACGTGATGGTCTATCTGTAATAACGATATCCGTATCTCGTTATTACTTACGACCACGGATGATTTAAGATTTAATCATATGTGATTTTTATCTCACAATCACAACTCCTTGTGATTAACAGATTACCAAGACTTGAATCTACGGACTCTATTATTTAATATCATAATAGATCTTGCCAAAATAAATGCATTAATCATATATCAAAAGTACTTATACCCAAAGTTGATTGGACCTAGGGCATAACACTTACACATGCTACTCCAACCTCGGGATCCAAGGTAAATTCTAGAGAACCCATTTCTACTTATGTTCCCTCCCCTCCATTTCCTAGTAGATTTGCTAAATTTAAAAAAGAGGAACATGAGAAAGAAATTTTAGAGACTTTTCGCAAGGTTCAAGTAAACATACCACTTTTAGATGACATTTACCAAGTGACACGTTATGCTCAATTTCTTAAAGAATTGTAAGGTAATGAAGTGGTAAGTGTAGGAGAAAATGTCTCGACAGTTTTACAAAGAAAACTCCCACCAAAATGTAAAGATTCGGGAAATTTTACCATCCCAAACATAATTGGTAACACTAGGGTTGAAAAAGTCATGCTAGGTTTAGGAGCATCTATTAATGTCATGACATATTCTATTTATGCTTCACTAAATCTAGGAACACTTAAGGAAACCGGTGTTATCATTCAACTTGCGGATAGATCTAATTCGTTTCCAAAGGATATTTTGGAAAATGTTTTGGTACAGGTTAATCAATTGATTTTTCCGGCGAATTTTTATGTTCTTACATGCAAGATGAATCAACATCATTATCGCCACTTTTGCTCTCGGAAAGGCCATTTATGAGGACGACTCGGACAAAGATCGATGTACATGTTGGTACTTTAACAATGGAGTTCGACGGTGAGGTTATTCGCCTCAACATCTTTGAAGCGACGAGGTATCCTAGTGTGTTCATTCTTGTTTTTCAATTGATATTGTGGATCCTTTAGTGCAAATTTTTTTTGACATATCACATGAAGATGCATTGAACACCACTTTGATTAAAAGCATTGATGTTAATGATCTCACCGATTTGAGCAAAGAACTACAAGTGTGTGAGAACATTGTTGAGAGTGTAGCATCACTTGAGACACTAACAAGTGTTTTCCCGAGGTATAATCTTTCTTATATCACTCTTCCGATTTCTAAAGAGAAACTTTTACCTTCGGTAATGCAGGCCCCCGCTTTGGAACTCAAGCCTCTCCCTAAGCATTTAAGGTATGTATACTTGGGAGAAAGGGACACATTGCCAGTAATTATTGCGAAGAATCTCATAACTCTCCAAAAGGATAAACTTGTTTGGGTACTCAAGGATCATAAATTGGCTATTGGTTGGACAATAGCCGACATCAAAGGGATAAGTCCATCCACATGCATGCATTGGATATTGCTTGAGGATGAAGCTAAGCCATCAAGGGAACCACAACGTCGCTTTAATCATCCTATGATGGAAGTGGTAAAGAAGGAAATCTTGAAATTGCTAGATGTTGGTATAATCTTTCCCATATCCGATAGCAAGTGGGTAAGTTCGGTTCAAGTAGTCCCAAAGAAATCCGGAATCATGGTGGTAGCTAAGAAGGATAATGAGCTTATACTAACTCGGGTCCAAACGGGTTGGAGGGTTTGTATTGATTACTGAAAACTAAATTGTGCAACCAAAAAGACCACTTTTCCTTACCCTTTATGGATCAAATGTTGGAAAGGTTGGCGAGTCATTCTCATTATTGTTTTCTTGATGGTTATTCAGGTTATAACCAAATTGTGATTACACCGGAGGACTAAGAAGAGACAACATTCACTTGCCCATTTGGAACATTTGCCTATCGCCGTATGCCCTTTGGTCTTTGCAATGCTTCGACGACATTTCAACGATGCATGATAAATATATTTTCTGATTACATTGAAAGCATCATTGAAGTGTTTATGGATGATTTTAGTGTTTATGGTAATACCTTTGATAATTGCTTGCAAAATCTCACACTTGTGCTTAAGAGATGTATGGATGCTAACCTAGTACTTAATTGGGAAAAATGTCATTTTACGGTCAATCAAGGAATAGTACTAGGTCATGTCATTTCATCTAAGGGGATAGAAGTTGATAAATCTAAAATTGATTTAATTCGTTCTCTAACCCCTCCAACTAGTGTGAGGAAGATTCAATCCTTTCTTGGTCATGCAGGATTTTATCGAAGATTTATCAAGGACTTCTCAAAGTGTGGTAGACCACTGTGCAGGCTATTGCAAAAAGAGGTGACATTTCACTTCGATGATGATTGTAAGATGACATTTGAAAGTTTGAAGGAACTCTTGACTTCGGCACCCATCATATAACGACCAGATTGGAGCAGGCCATTCGAGTTAATGTGTGACACAAGTGACTTTGCATTGGGGGCAGTTTTTGGACAACGAGTTGGGAAGGCACCACATGTAATTTATTATGCGTCAAGAACTCTGAATAACGCCCAACTCAATTACTCCACCACGGAGAAAGAGCTTTTAGCAGTTATTTTTGCCTTAGAAAAATTTCTATCATATCTTATTGCCACTAAAGTAACTGTATTTTCAAATCGTGCATCTCTCAAGTACTTGCTTGCCAAGAAAGAGGAAAATCGAATCTAATCCGGTGGATACTCCTCTTGCAAGAATTTGACCTTGAAATCAAGGACAAGAAGGGGAGTGAAAACTCCGTAGCCGACCATCTCAATCGCCTTGTTCATGATAAAGAAAGCCTTCCATTGCAAGAGAGCTTCCCCGATGAACAATTGCTCCAAGCCACAGACACACTACCTTAGTTTACGGACATGGTCAATTACTTGGTCACCAAGAAGATCCCCAAGTGACTTGACCGATGCTCAAAGGCAAAAAGCTCAAGGCAAATGCCAAGATTTTGTGTGGGACGAGCCATATTTGTAGAAACATTACCCGGATCAATTGATTAGGAGGTGCGTACCTGAAAATGAATTTCACTCTATTCTTTCATTTTTTTCATTCATATGCATGTGGTGGGCATTTTTGTTCCAAGAGGACGGCTCTCAAGGTGCTTGAGAGTTGGTTCTATTGGCTCACCCTTTTTAAGGATGCCTTACTCTTTTGTAAAACATGCAATATGTGTCAAAGAGTTGGTACATTAGGTGCCCGAAATCAAATACCACAAACCCCAATACTTTTTGTTGAAATTTTTTATGTTTGGGGCATTGATTTTATGGGACCCTTCCCTTCATCACATGGTAATCTTTTCATTATTCTTGTCATCGATTATTTGTCAAAATGGGTGGAAGTAAGGGCCACTAGAACTAACGATTCTAAAGTGGTTGTAGATTTTGTCAAATCTAACATTTTTGCAAGGTTTGGAACACCTCGAGCTATTATTAGTGATGGGGGATTTCATTTTTGCAACCGCTCCTTTTAGGCCCTACTTAAGAAATATAATATCACGCACAAAGTCTCTACGCCTTACCATCCGCAAACAAGTGGGCAAATGGAAGTGTCAAATAGGGAGATCAAATCCATTTTCGAGAAAATCGTGAATCCAAATAGAAAAGATTGGAGTCTCCGCCTCAACGATGCACTTTGGGCTTATAGAACGGCATACAAAACACAGATCAACATGTATCCTTTTCGGTTGGTTTATGGAAAACCTTGTCATCTACCGGTAGAACTTGAGCACAAAGCGTTTTGGGCGATCAAGCAATTTAACATAGACCTTAGAGGTGCGGGTGATCAAAGAAAGCTTCAAATCAATGAACTCAAGGAAATCCGAAATGATGCTTATGAGAGTTCGAGAATTTACAAGGAAAAGACTAAGGCATATCACGATAAAATGATCTCAAGAAAGAACTTTGTTGTGGGGCAAAAAGTTCTTCTCTTCCATTCACGCCTTAAGCTTTTTTCAGGTAAACTACGTTCTAGATGGCTTGGCGTTGTTGTTGTGACTAATATCTTTCCTCATGGTGCAGTAGAAATTAAAAAGCCTCCAAACGGAGAACAAGTTTAAAGTGAATGGGCACCGACTAAAGCCATATCTTGAACCATTCAAATTGCAAAGATCCAATTGAGAAAGTGTAAAAAGGAAAAAAGTCTAGCTAAAGACTATAAAGAAGCGCTGGATAGGAGGCAACCCATTGTTATTCTTTTTGACATTCTTTTGTGATCACATTTTTTTGGACATTGATTATTTTTGTTTTTCCCATGTGATAGATTCTCAAGCACCGAACCATAACTTGGAGCATTAATGAACGCAAAAAGGGCCACAATCATTCGCCCAACAATCGCCGTCAAAACCAACCTTAGGGGAGTACTTGTACCTCCTGCTCTATATATTTTGTAGAAACCCGAAAATTTAATTATAGTAGGCTTATTATATTTTCTATGAATAGTTTAGGCCCAGCCCACATAAGGAAAAGAAGCCCAATAAATGGTCCAATATGTTTACAAGTCATGAAGGTTCAAATTTGCATTTATTTGACAAATACCATTTTTGGCACTAAGACATGAATATTTGGTGGCTAAAGTATACTTCAGATTTTTTTTAGTCTCATTTGAGACCCATTGTCGACATAGGAATACATCGAATTGGAGACTGATATCTGAATAAAAGTTGTAGCTCTTTGAGTTAGCTTTCCAACACACTTTGAATCACCTCAATTGGATATTGCAAGAAGAAGTTATGATAGAAATACTGTAGACTGTACAGTGTCAACCGGACTACACGGTCGACCGGATGCGCCGAAACCCACGATTTTTGAGAAGTAAATGGCCACCCTATTTATTTCAAAAATTTATTTCAAAACCTTTAATCCTCCCCCAAACTTCACCTATAAATAGACCTCATTTCACTCTCATTTTCCTCACACCAAAACCAAAAGTTTTTATATACAAAAGAGAGAGTTTTCAAGAGAGAAGAAGGGGGAGAAAAGTTAGTATTTTTCCTTGAAGTTTTGGGTGCTATCAAGAGGTGTTTTCAAGTATCAATCCTCAAAGCTTTTTCACTTTGAATCACCTCAATTGGATATTCCAAGAAGAAGTACATAGAAATTGTCCTGTACAGTGTCAACCGGAAACGGTTCATCGAAAAGATTTTTCAGTAAAAGTTCTTTTCAAAAATTTATTTTTTTTCCTCCCCCAAACTTCACACCTCATTTTCTCATTTTCCTCACACCAAAACCAAAAGTTTTTTTACAAAAAGCAGTTTTCAAAGAAGGGGGAGAAAAGTTAGTATTTTTCCTTGGAGTTTTGGGTGTAAAAGTGCAAGTATCAATCCTCAAATCAAACATATTTTCCAACGTCCAAACTTTCAAAGTATAGTTCTTTTCAACATTTTTTTTCAAAAAGAACAGGCTATGGTAAAACCTATTATCGTGTTCAAAGTATAGTTTTCACATGTACTGTGTTTCAACACCTCTCTACAGTTGAATGATCATTCTCGCTATAGTTGATTGGTCATTCTCCGGCTTGAGGCGTCATGTTAAGTCATGACTCAATAGTTATTGGATTTTGCCGAAAATCCTTCTGCGCGACGGTTTTTAAATGCAAATGCTATAGTTCGAAAATATATATTTTGATAACAATGCACCTATGATATCGATTGAGTTTCAAACTCATGGGTTTAATCCCTTCTACAGGTTAAAGTGATGATGCGTGGGACATGGATGACGGTTGAGGAAGATGCTAAATGCTATGCAAAGCCGGTGATTTTTACATATTTTATTAATTTCTTTAAATAAAGTTCAGTTAAATTTCTTAAATTAAAGTTCAGTTATTTCTACAAAACATTTATGTTAAAGACAGTTGAAATTAGGACCCATGTTTTCTTGAAATAAATTGAGATTTTTAAATTCATGAATTTCATATTAAGTTTTCTCTTAATAGTACATACAAAGTAAATATTTGCACTAAGGCAACGACTATAGATACGTAGCAATATGATCCATACGGGTTGGGGCGTTACAACGTGGTATCAGAGCAAAGGTTTAGCCTATTCTGAAGACTCGACATTTTAAAAAAAAAAATTCTGCATATGAAAATCTAAATATATGAAAGAAAGTTAAAATGAGACGATGAAATGTTTACGGCTCTGCATAGCATCGCGCATCCATCAATCGTATGCTACGGCCCAGGTATGTCCAAAGTTAATGTTATGTTTAAGATTACGTTATGATGCTTTGATTTATTTTCAAGTATATAATTTAAAAGACATGTATTGGACTTGGGCTACAATGTAAAGTTTTGGGCAAAAGACTTCTGTGATATGATGCATAATTGGACATTTATGTAACAGATATGGTTAGAACTTACCAAACTGCTAGGAAGACTACGGCTGGCGGAACGGCTAGGGCTTATAGAGCAGAGTTGAACCGTAGAATTGCTATCCATTCCTATGAAAACTATGTAACTGATCTGACCCGACCGCATAGCGATCTTGTGCATGACATCTATGAGAGATGCATGACGGCGGTTAATGCCAGTATGGAGATCACGCATATTGAGGCCATAAATAACCTCATACACTCCCTCCCACCTCAATGGGGAGATATAGGAATCACAGTTAGAGATGAAATGTTAGAAGGCAATCCAAACATGTTCGAGTTTGAGAGATATTGCCATGCCCTGATAAATTTATGGGATGATGTAATCCATGAGGAGCTTGAGGAAGAACCTATGGCTGAGGAAGAAGACCCTGAAGAGGAACCCGAGGAGGAGCAGGAGCCTGAACCAGAACCACAAGTGGTGAAAGATATAGAGTCCGGGAATGAGGCGAAAGATTCTTCCGAAGATGAAACTCCACCAAGGAAGCTTCGTAAAACTCATAGGGATTAGAGATCTAGATATTCTCATTTCCTTATGATGTCTTCTTTTATGCTAAGTTTATCAAACTATTATGTATCCTGATTTCAAGAAGTATGAGAAATAAAGATCTTATCTTTCTTCCTTACAGAAAAAGAAGTTAATAAAAAACCTTACATCTTATCCGTAGGAAAATGTCGCGAGCTAACCAAAACAACCTGATAAGAGATCTCCTCCAAGCAGTTCATGACCTAGGTAGACAGAACCCGAACCAAGCTCAACCCCTAGCACCAGCTCCTAATACTCTTCAAACCCATGCTTTAGTGGTCGAGCAATTTCGAAGGCACAAGCTCCCTACTTTTAATGGAGTAACTGATCCACTTGCAGCTGAGGAGTGGCTTCGCAAGTTGGAGAGAATATTCCAATTGATAGGGTGCACGGACACTCAAAAAGTCCAGTGTGGTGAGTTTATGTTCTCCGTTGATGCAAGTCACTGGTGGAAATCAATGTCTCGAACTAGGACTCCGGAGCAACAATTGGCACTAACATGGGACCAGTTCAAGGAGGAAGTGATGGATAAGTACCTTCCCCAATCTCTAAGGGATTTCAAGGAGGGCGAATTTCTTCAACTCAAATAGGGAACCATGAGCCTAACAAAGTATGAACGGAAGTTTGACCAACTCTCAAGGTATGCTACATGTTTGGTAGACACGGAGGCCAAGAAAATACGAAAGTTCGGGTAAGGGCTGAACTCAGACATAAGTATGATTCTTATGTCCCATAATTTCATGACATACCGTGAGATGCTGGAACGAGCTCAGGCCATTTGGTATCAAAAGGCTAATATGGAGAAGTCAGGCCAGTTGGACAACCGGCAAGATAAGGGACAGTTCGGGAAGAGAAAGTGGAATGTCTAGGACAAAGGGAAAGGCAAGTGGCAGAGTAAGAAAACTAATGTCGGATCTGATGTTAGTAAGGCTTTGGTTACCACTGTAGCAACATGTGCGAAGTGTGGAACGTCTCATCATGGCGAATGCTTATTTGTGACGAATACATGCTTTAGGTGCGGTAAGCTAGGACATATGGCTAGGGAATGTCTAGCATTTACCCAGAAGAAGGATGAAGACAAGGATCCAAACAAGAAGGGAAAAGCAAGAGTTTTTACACTGACTTAGAGGGATGCTGATGAGAACGCAAACGTGATAGCAGGTATTCTACTAATATCTAGTACCCCTGCATACGTACTGTTTGATTCAGGAGCTATACATTCTTTCATATTAACTACATTCGTTACCAAGACTAGTATTACTTGTGATAAGGCAGAAAGTATACTAGAAGTTAGTATTCTCTAAGGTGAATTATTGAGCACTGATGGGTTAGCCAAATCAGTGAGTCTTGAAATTGAGGGAAGAATCTTGAAAGCTGATTTGTATACCATAGAAATAAATGACTTTGATGTGATATTAGGCATGGATTGGTTAGGAAGTAATCATGCAACTATTTGTTGTAGAGAAAGGGACGTGTCTTTTCAGAAACCAGGAGAAGAACAATTTTCTTTTCTTGGAAGAAAGACCAAACCCCATCTCCGACTAGTATCAGCCTTACAAGCCAAGAAGATGCTGATGAAGGAAACATGTCAAGGTTTTCTAGTCAATATCTCAGGAGAGAAACAAGAAAGTTAAGGGTTGAGGACGTATTGGTGGTACGAGGATTTAAAGATGTGTTTCCAGAAGATCTACCTGGTACTCCACCTGATAGACAAGTGGAATTCACGATAGATCTGGTTCCAGGAGTGGCACCAGTATCTAAGGCCCCATACAGGATGGCTCCCAAGGAACTTCAGGAGTTGAAAATCCAGTTACAAGAGCTATTGGATATTGGATTTATACGACCAAGTGTATCGCCATGGGGTGCACGGGTATTGTTCGTAAAGAAGAAGGATGGAAGCATGAGGATGTGTATTGATTATCGGGAGTTGAACCGTTTGACCATAAAGAATAGGTATCCTCTCCTGAGAATCGAAGATTTGTTTGACCAATTGAGGGGAGCGAAAGTATTTTCCAAGATCGATTTACGATCTAGATACCATCAATTGAAAGTTAAGGAATGTGATATAACCAAGGCGGCTTTCAGAACTCAATATGGACATTACGAGTTTACGGTGATGCCTTTCGGATTAACTAATGCACCAGCAGTATTCATGGATCTAATGAATCGTGTGTTCCACCAATACTTAGATCAATTTGTCATAGTCTTTATCGACGACATTTTGATATACTCCAGGAGTAAGGAGCAACACAAGGAACATCTTGGAGTTGCGTTAGAGATATTACGTAAAGAGAAATTATACGCCAAATTCAAGAAGTGTGAATTTTAGCTCGAGCGAGTTGGGTTTCTCGGTCATGCTGTTACTGGCCAAGGGATTGAAGTAGATCCAATAAAAATAGAGGCGGTAACAAACTGGAAGGCACCGACTAATGCTGGTGAAGTCCGAAGTTTTCTGGGATTGGTTGGTTATTATCGAAGATTTATAGAGGAATTTTCCAAAATAGCTGGACCAATGACACAGTTGACAAGGAAATGAATAAAGTTTCAATGGACGGACAAGTGTGAGCAAATTTTTCAAGAACTAAAGCAAAGATTGGTTTCAGCACCTGTATTAGCCATACCTGACGGATCGGAAGGGTATGTCATATATAGTGATGCATCCAAACAAGGTTCAGGATGTGTATTGATGTAACATGGAAAGGTGATTGCCTATGCGTCAAAGCAATTGAAGAAACGTGAACAGAACTACCCAACGCATGACCTAGAACTTGCGGCGGTAGTACATGCCTTGAAGATATGGCGACATTACTTGTACGGAGGAAAGTGTGACATTTACACAGACCATAAGCGTTTCAAATATTTCTTCACACAGAAGGAATTGAATATAAGACATAGGCGATGGTTGGAATTAGTAAATGATTACGATTGTACCATTTATTACCATCCCGGCAAGGCCAATGTGGTGGCCGATGCCCTAAGCAGAAAGTCAATGGGACAATTGACGTCATTACCTACTTCTCAGAAGGAATTGATCAAAGACTTGGGAAATCTAAGGATCGAAGTGATTATCCCGCTAGAGCAAGCTAATGCTCAGTTAGCAACTTTAATAATTCGACCTACTCTTAGAAGTCGGGTTATTGAAGCACAGGAAAAGGACCCATTCTTGCAAAAGATCAAGAATGAAGTTGGTACCGATAAAAGGAAGGACTTTGGAATAGCTGAGGATCAGGCACTAATGTTTAAAGGAAGGATTTGTGTGCCTAAGGATGAGAATCTAAGAAATGAAATACTGGAAGAAGCTCATTCCACCACACACACCGCACATCACGGTGGTACGAAAATGTATCGAGATCTTTGAGATACATTTTGGTGGAGAAATATGAAAAAAAAGTATAGGCTTATTTGTGGCGAAATGCATAGTTTATCAACAAGTGAAAGCCGAACATCAAAGACTAGCGGGATTTTTAAATCCGCTGGATATACCTGAATGGAAATGGGAGAATATTGCAATGGACTTTGTGGTAGGATTTCCGAAGTTGGCAAGAGGACACAATACCATATGGGTAATAGTGGATCGATTGACTAAGTCAGCTCATTTTCTTTCAATGAAAATGACTTTCAGTCTGGACCAGTTGGCACAACTATATATAAGAGAGATTGTGAGATTGCATGGTATCCCAGTATCCATTGTATCGGATAGAGATCCAAGATTTACATCGAAATTTTGGAACAGCTTACAAGAAGCTATGGGAACAAAATTGAATTTTAGTACAGCATACCACCCTCAATTCGATGGTCAATCTAAAAGGACCATTCAAATTTTGGAAGATATGTTAAGGGCATGTGTTTTGGACCTAGGAGGAAGCTGGGAATCGTATCTACCTTTAGTAGAATTTGCGTATAATAACAGTTTCTAGGCAACTATTGGAATGGCACCATATGAAGCCCTCTACGGTAGAAGATGTAGATCCCCCGTTCATTGGGATGAAGTTGGGGAGAAGAGAATCTTAGGACCAGAGATCATTGAAAGGATGGTCGAAGCAATTGATAAGATCCGTACTAAGATAAAAGTAGCATAGGATAGACAGAAAAGCTATGCCGATACAAGAAGAAGGGATCTAGAGTTCCCAATTGGAGATAAAGTTTTCCTAAAAGTAGCACCAATGAAAGGTGTATTTATATTTGGCAAGAAAGGTAAGCTACGACCTCGTTATATCGGACCTTTTGAAATACTTAACAAGGTAGGAAACATGGCATATCGATTGACGTTGCCGCCTGAACTATCGGCAGTACACAACGTATTCCAAGTATCAATGATCAAGAAGTACCTACACGATCCTAAGCATGTGGTAAATTATCAGTCCTTAGAAGTACAAAAAAACTTGTCTTATGAGGAGTTACCAATTCAGATACTGAATCGAAAGGTACATAAATTACGGAACAAAGAAGTTCATCTGGTCAAGGTAAAATGGAATAATCACGGAGTAGAAGAAGCCACCTGGGAAAGAGAAGAAGAAGCTAAAGTCAAGTATCCAACATTGTTTGCCCAATCACAAGGTAAATTTCGAGGACGAAATTTTATTTAAGGTGTGGAGGATGTAGAAACCCGAAAATTTAATTATAGTAGTCTTATTATATTTTCTATGAATAGTTTAGGCCCAGCCCACATAAGGAAAAGAAGCCCAATAAATGGTCCAATACGTTTACAAGTCATGAAGGTTCAAATTTGCATTTATTTGATAAATACCATTTTTCGCACTAAGACATGAATATTTGGTGGCTAAAGTATACTTCAGATTTTTTTTAGTCTCATTTGAGACCCATTTTCGACATAGGAAACATTCGAATTGGAGAATTATATCTGAATGGAAGTTGTAGTTCTTTGAGTTAGCTTTCTAACACATTTTGAATCACCTCAATCGGATATCGAAAGAAGAAGTTATGATAGAAATATTGTAGGCTATGTAGTGTCAACGGACTACCGGACGATCGGAGCAACTAATCGATCGACTGGATTTGCCGAAACCCACGATTTTTGAGAAGTAAATGGCCACCCTATTTATTTCAAAAATTTATTTCCAGACCTTTCATCCTCCCCCAAACTTCACCTATAAATAGACCTCATTTTACTCTCATTTTCCTCATACCAAAAGAAAAAGGTTTTATATACAAAAGAGAGTTTTTAAGAGAGAAAAGAAGGGGGAGAAAAGTTAGTGTTTTTCCTAGAAGTTTTGGGTGCTATCAAGAGGTGTTTTCAAGTATCAATCCTCAAGGGTTTTCAAAAATCCAAGGAGTACATTTTCCAACATCCAAGCTTTATCAAAGTCATCAAAGTTCTTTTCGAAGTTTTTTTAAAAATATCAAGTTCTTTTCAAAGCATCAAATCAAGGTGGGTGGAGGTGTAAAAGTCCTATTATCGTGTTCAAAGTATAGTTTTCACATGTTTTTCAAAAGAATGCTATGGTACCTTCGGGTACTGTGTTTCAGCACCTCTCTATAGTTGAATGATCATTCTCGCTATAGTTGATTGGTCATTCTCCGGCTTGAGGCGTCATGTTGTCATGACTCAATAGTTATTGGATTTTGCCGGAAATCCTTCTACGCGACGGTTTTTAAATGCAAATGCTATAGTTTGAAAATATATATTTTGATAACGATGCACCTATGATATCGATTGAGTTTCAAACTCATGGGTTTAATCCCTTCTACAGGTTAAAGTGATGATGCGTGGGACGTGGATGACGGTTGAGGAAGATGCTAAATGCTATGCAAAGCCGGTGATTTTTACATGTCTTATGAATTTCTTTAAATAAAGTTCAGTTGAATTTCTTAAATTAAAGTTCAGTTATTTCTACAAAACATTTATGTTAAAGACAGTTGAAATTAGGACCCATGTTTTCTTGAAATAAATTGAGATGTTTTAAATTCATGAATTTCATATTAAGTTTTCTCTTAATAGTACATACAAAGTACATATATGCACTAAGGCGACGGCTATAGATAAGTAGCAATCTGATCCATACGGGTTGGGGCGTTACATATTTCTTGCTTTTACATCGAGGACAATGTACAGTTTAAGTTTGGGGGTGTGGTGTTGTGCTTATGCTTGTGCTTTGTGCTAAATTGTGTGTTATTTGCTACATTGTGTGTGCACTATAATTTTATTTCGCTAAATTTTTTCATCAAAACTCAATTTCAGGCTAATTAGTTGCATTTTATGCTTGTGTGTGGAGTTCGATAGCTTTGCTAGTTTGTTTTCAAGTTATTGCATTACACGGATTTATGAAGTGTGAACATGAATGCTATTTGTTATTTTTCATCTACTTATTCCATGTTGGACTCCTTATTGAACACTTGTATCATGAGATTCATTGCATGCACTTGATGGTGGCACTTGAGGTTGGTTGAGAACTTAGATAACCATGTCGATGAAAATTCTTCAATCACTAACTAACAAAGATTTATGTTTGGGATGTGATAAGTGCAGGATTCGTACCTATTTATATCTTTAAATTTAAATGATTGTAAGGTTTTCATTGATTGTTCGTCGCTTCTTTTAGTTATTTTTATTTTGTAGGCGAAAAAACCGAGTCGAGTATTGATGTGAAGAATTTGCGCGAGAAATGAGTAAAAAGATTTAATATACAAAAATTCTGAAGTTTGGCGATCATTACCATCACTTGTTGTTTGAAGTATTGTGGCTTGAGGGGATGAATTGGGGTGCAAAACTTGAGAAGCTAATGAAGCTAGGTCCACAAATCTGAAATAAGTGCAACATGGATTAGCATTTCACGCCATTACGCTTGGAAGTCAGAAAATTAGGTAGCTGGAAATGTACCAGCAGATTATTAACTCAGCTGAAGTGCAGAAAATGGTAGAACTGTGCGTGCGCATAGCCTACAGGCATGTGTGTATGCATGCTTGCTTGATACAACATCTGAAGGTAACTTCCCTATACCATGCGTACGCATGGTACAATTCTAGAACAAAACTCGGGAAAACGCGAAGTCTAATTTTAAATGTTTTCTCGACCCATTTCGACCCGACCTGTCTCCCAACCTCTCTACAATATAAATACCACTTGTGAGACCACGCAACCTAAGAAGAGTGAAATTTCTGGGAAAAATCTGCAACATAGGGGAATTCTTGGAGAAGAAAAAGAAGAAGAGGCCCTTTTGAGATTGAAGATTCATTCATCCATCTTCACTTCACTTCTTTGTCCGAAGTCCTTCAGTTGCCTAATGTCTTATTTACCGAGGTCCTCATAAGAAACAAATCTGAAGGATATCCCTGAGATGTGATTGACGTGACAACACACTTTAAGCCACCTTACTTAAATGTCAGGCCAAAAGGAAGGGGTTGGCAGGGCAGTGGCAGGGTAATCATCACCATAAGTAATGTCGTGAATGAATGATGTGACGTTCAAGTCAATGGGACGAAGCCACGTGTATCCAATCCAACGATAGGCAATCCGACTGTTTTGCCTATAAATAGCACCTCTTGTAATGATAAAGGAGATGTTGAATTCGAGATAAAATAATATATACACTTGAATTCTTACAGAAAAGATCATTTTCGAAAATACTTGGTTCTTATGATTATTGTACTCTTTATAATATTATAAAGAAAAAAGGGAAAAACCAATCAGAAAAATCTTTATCCATTCCGACACAAACATCATCCGTTGGTACTCCGACTCGACGATTTATATACGTTCTTCGATTGTCAACTCTAGTCAACTCGTCGGAATCCCCGTGTCACGAGTCTGGTATCGACATCTATTGACAACATTTTTTTGGGGTCAACAGATTGGCGCCGTCTGTGGGAAACTAACAGTTAAACCACGAAAATCCCGTAAACAAAGGCTGTTGTAGTCCTGCAAAAGGAAAAATCTTATCCCTTTGAAGAAAGGAAGGTTATTCTTGAATAAAGAATCACTAAGAAGGATTAAGCAACATAATAAGGTTGAAAAGAAAGCTAAACCAGAAAGCTAACAAGGATGAGCGAAAACGAAGGAGATGTAGCGTCTCGAATGGCCGGGGAAAACCCTGAAAAAGGGAAACCCTCGCACATACTGCCAACGTACCGCCACAGGTTTAACCGGCGGCAAAGGCATGATCCATGGGGCGAATCAAAGGAAACTGCTAGACTTAGCAGAGAAATGGCCACCATGGCAGAAAATATGTGGAACATCACCCAGCAGAACCAAGTTATGCAGGAGATGCTAATGAATATGCAGGCTCAAGGAGGGTACTAAAATTTCCAGTACCAT
Source organism: Osmanthus fragrans (assembly GCA_019395295.1). Lineage (NCBI taxonomy): Eukaryota > Viridiplantae > Streptophyta > Magnoliopsida > Lamiales > Oleaceae > Osmanthus > Osmanthus fragrans. Next base: position 20,591,258 of record CM033362.1, on the reverse strand, counting down.
CCGCAAGAAGGCGGGTTTTACCAAAACAATCAATATGGCGGGGGTAACGATCACATGGGAGGTCAGCCTCCGTATCAACACGAGGACCCATTGGGGGGAGAGGCCGAAGTTGGCTCTTCCACCAATCATGTAGGCGGTGAACTTCCCCAAGAGGCACCACAGGACTACTCCTTGCATTATGATTCCGATGTACCGGGGAAGTCGCCAAGACGAACCAGAAGCGTCTTCGACAGAATCACTAACCCGCTTAGAAACAGGTTGAATATGCGCCAGCGAGAGCCCAGAGAAAGGCCTGTTGAGCAACCTCAATTTGGAGGACAGGCCAAACCACATTACGAAGAGGTGAGACCCCCGCCTAGAAATAGGCGAGAAAGGAGGGACCAAGCCAGAAATCAAGCCGGTCAGTCTCAACCACTTCGGAACATGCCTGTCTATGAGAATCAATACGCAGACGAACCACAAAGGTCTTGCGATATTGATGACGATAACGATACTCTTCCCTTTTCGAGAGAGATTCAAGATGCCCCAGTACCAAGTCACTTCATCTTGCCAAAGATACCAAAATATGAAGGAATGGGAGATCCAACAAAAACATCTGGACTGTTTCAAAACCAACATGGGACTGCGGGGGTCAACCCCGACAATGAAGTACAGAGCTTTCCACCTTACCCTGAGTGGAGCGGCTGAAGTATGGTACAGCAGGTTGCAAGCCGGAAGCATCCAAAGTTGGCCTGATTTCAAAAAGGCATTCCTTAAGTGCTTCGCAACCAGCAAAGAAGGCTAACGTCCCATCCAGCGCCTTCAAGACATGAGGCAACAAGAAGGAGAGTCGTTGAAAACTTTCATATCCCGATTCACGGATGAGATGACATATTGCGTCCAAGTTTCGGACAGAGAAGCACTTACAGCATTAAGGGACGGCCTGGACATGAACTCCCTCTATTGGAGGGATGTGCAAAATAAAGATCCAACAAGTTACGATGCTCTGTTGGAAATGATAAGGCGAGAAGTCATAAACGAGGAGCTCAAAGATCATCGCAATCGGGCGAGCCGAGGTCTCCCACTTCCCCAACTCCCACTTAATAGACCACCAAAGTGGGCAGGCAGACCTTAACCCAGGATAAGCACTGGCAGCGGCTACACTAAATGCAGTTCCAAATCTAGTGTATAAAGAAGTCCACCCTCATTCCGGACAGCAGGAGAGACACCCCACATCGCCAAAACGTGGATCAAGAGGTAGGGGAAGGAACGTTGGGCCTAGGAATAGGAACAACACTCCTTACTGTACCTACCACCGATCGTATGGCCACAATACTACCGCATGTTGGGACTTTAGACAGAACAATGCCCGGGGGAGAGGCCAACAGGCAAGTACATTATGCAACAATTCGAGAGGAGGCGAGCGCAAGCAACCTGAAGAAGGTCGGAGACGCCGCCGAAGCCCTCAAAATAGTGATGGAGGTGAACCCATCAGAGAAATTGATACCATATTTTGGGGGGCCTACGTTAGCGGCGAATCCATAAATGCCCAGAGGAACTATGTAGAAGAAGCCAGGGAACCCCCGATGTCTAGCTTGATAGTCAGCACCCAACCCTCTAATGGCGGAGCAGAGCCCATTACATTCACACAGGATGATGCTGTCGGGGTACATTATCCCCATTGTGATGCTTTGGTGGTAAGGGCAGTGGTGGCAAGAAACGGTTTAAAGAGGATATTGGTAGACAACGGGAGCTCAGTCAATATAATCTTTGGAGCTACTTACGATCAAATGGAAGTAAAGCAGGCGCTGACCCTCGTAACATCTCTGATCTATGGATTTACGGGAGATAGCCTTATCCCCTGAGGAAAAATTGCCCTAGCAGTCGAAATGGGGGAAGCACCTCTTGTATCCAAGAACCTCAAGGAATTCTTGGTCGTAGACCACCGTTCTACCTACCATGGAGTATTAGGTCGACCCGCCCTAAAAGAATTGTGGGCTGTCACCTCAGTACACCATTTGTGCATGAAATTCCCCACGGAGCATGGTGTTGTGATGGTCCGAGGAGATCAAAGAAGTTCAAGGCTATATTATACCAACTCCATCTGCAAAGCCGAACCAAGGAATGTGAATGTTATCTTGATGGAAATTGATTACCCTATAGCTGAAGCCTCTGAAGAAGATGTTGTAATGACTGAAGCCTCTGAAGAAGAGCTAGTCTTGGAAGTGGCGGTTATCCCTGAATGGGAACGAACCGTTGAGCAAACGGTAGTTACGGATGAATTGGACCCCTGCGTGATAGATTGTAAATCTCGAACAACACCAACAGAAGAACTGGAAAACTTCCCAGTGGGACACCCTGAACAGATGAGGTCTTTGCAGGTCGGCAAAGACTTGACGCCACTGGAAAAAGAGAAGCTGAAAAGTTTTCTCAAAAATAATTTGGACATCTTCACTTAGAAACACGAATATATGGTTGGAATCGATCCGAAAATCAGCAGCCACCATTTGAAAATCGATCCAAAAGCGACTCCAAACAGGCAGAAGAGAAGGGCCCTAAATCCAGAAAGGTACGAGGCCTTGAAGGACGAAGTGAAGAAGCTGATTGACAACCACTTCATTAAGGAATCGATCTATCCGAAGTGGGTGTCCAATCATGTGTTAGTAAAGAAGCACAGTGGCAAATGGAGGGTATGTGTGGATTTCTCCAACTTAAATAAGCATGTCCAAAGGATAGTTTTCCACTACCTCGAATCGACCAACTGGTGGACTCCACTGCCGGGCACGAACTGTTGAGTTTCATGGATGCCTATTCAGGATATAACCAAATTACGATGCTTCCAATGGATGAAGAGCACACTTCCTTTATTATAGATCGAGGTTTATATTGCTACAAGGTTATGCCCTTTGGGTTGAAGAATGTCGGGTAGCTTGGGGAAAGTTCCTTGGGTACATGGTGAACCGGAGAGGGATCGAAGCTAATCCCGACAAGATCAAAGCCCTTGTGGAGATGAGGTCATCCCAAAAACCCAAGGAGGTGCAAAGCCTAACAGGAGGGTAGCGGCTCTGAGTCGCTTCATCTCAAAGGCCACAGACAAATGCTTCCCTTTCTTCAAAATTTTAAAGGGAGGAAACAAATTTCAATGGACCGAAGAATGTGAAGAGGCCTTACAGGCACTGAAGAGACATCTTGGTCAAGCTCCTCTTCTCTCAAAACCCAAAACCGGAGAACCCTTGTTTCTGTACCTTGCTGTTACAGCAAAAGCTGTCAGTTCGGTTTTAATCAGAGAAGAGGCAGGACATCAGCTTCCCATAAATTACATCAGCAAAGCACTTCTAGCTGCCGAAACGCGTTACCCTGATATGGAGAAGATGGCTTTAGCACTCATCGTAGCTTCACGAAAGCTAAGGCCCTACTTTTAAGCACACACCATCGAAGTGTTGACTAACTTTTCCCTTAGACAAGTCCTTCAGAAGCCTGATGATTCAGGAAGATTGTTGAAATGGGCTGTGGAGCTCACAAAATTTGATATTGTTTATAAAACCTGAACTGCCGTTAAAGGACAGGCCCTGGCGGACTTTGTGGCAGAATTCACTCCTGTCCCAGAAGTGGAAGAGGAAATGGAACCGGTGGAGCCCCCCACTTGGAACTATATGTAGATGGCTCTTCAGGGGAATCCGGGTCCGGTGCAGAAGTGGTACTAATCAGTCCAGAAGGGCACAAGTTGAACTATATAGTGAGGTTCGGGTTCAAGGCTACTAATAACATGGCTGAGTATGAAGCTCTTATTGTAGGACTCCGCCTCGCCAAAGAAATGCAGGTTAGGAGGTTAACCATTTAAAGTGACCTCAGCTGGTTGTCAGCCAAGTCGGAGGAGAATTTGCTGCTAAAGACAAAGCAATGGCGGCTTATCTCAAAATGGTCATGGGACTCCTACCTAATTTTGACAGGTTTGAACTAACGCACATCCCACGCAGCGAAAATCATCATGTCGATGCCCTCTCCAAACTAGCAAGTAGCAGGGACTCTGAACTCCTGACTGTGGTCCCAATAGAGCATCTGTCGAGGTCCTCCATTGCAAAATGTGAGAAAGTAATGTGGATAGAAAGTACTCCCTCGTGGATGGATCCAATAGTTGTTTTCCTGAAAAACCAAGTCCAACCCTCTGATAAAGAAGAAGCACAGAAGCTCCGATGACGAGCCGCACACTTCAATTTTCAGGATAAAGTACTCTACAAAATAGGCTTCTCCATGCCTCTTCTCCGTTGCACAGGCGGGGAAAAAGCAAACTACGTGCTTCGAGAAATACATGAGGGTGTGTGTGGCAACCACTTGGGGGGTTGGGCCTTAGGCCAAAAAGTATTGAGACAAGGATACTACTGGCCAACCTTGAAAAAGGATGCCAAACAATTTGCGCAGAAATGCGACAAATGCCAAAGGTTTGCAACAATTCAGAGACAACCTTCCCAAGAGCTCACTATAGTTTCGAGTCCATGGCCCTTCGCCAAGTGGGGAATTGATCTCATTGGGCCAATCCCAAAAGGGAGAGGTGGCGCATGTTTCGCAAGTCGTCGCCATAGATTACTTCACAAAATGGACAAAAGCCGAACCTCTGTGCAAAATCACTGAAGCAAACACGACAAAATTCCTTTGGAAGAACATCATCTGCAGGTTCGGCATCCCACATTCGATTGTCTCCGACAATGGGCGACAGTTCGACAATAAGAAGGTCAGAGATATCTGTGACGAATTGGGCATTAAGAAGCATTTTTCTTCACCCCATCACCCACAAGCTAATAGCCAAGTGGAGGTAGTAAACAAAACCATCAAATATACGATGAAAAAGAAGCTGGACGCCTCCAAAGGTGCTTGGGTTGATGAACTACCACAGGTCTTATGGGCAATTCGAACCACAAGTCGAACGGCAACAGGACAAACCCCATTCTCAATGGCTTACGGAGCCGAAGCCATAAGTCCAGTCGAAGTAGGACTCCCCTCACCTCGTCGGTTGTACTTCAGCGAAATATCAAATGAGGAATTAAGGAAATGTGAACTCGACTTCCTTGAAGAAATGAGGGATGGAGCCCAAGCCAAGGTGGCTGCCTACCAGAGAAAAATGACCAGGTACTACAATTCTAAGGTGAAGAGGAAGTCGTTTCGATTGGATGATCTGGTGCTGAAAAGGGTTCTGTTAACAACAAAAGAGCCGGGCACAAGGACTCTTAGACCTAATTGGGAAGGCCCCTATTGCATCAGGGAAGAAGTCAGAACAGGGACTTACAAAATCGAATCCATGGATGGCAGGGTACAACCCCATCCGTGGAATGCTGAACATTCGAGGAAATATTATCAATAAAAGTTGTAGATCCTTTTGTTTGTAATCCGCAATGAATAAAAATGTCATTTTGCAACAGAATTCCTTGTGAAATTGTACAGGCATAAACTAGTTATAACGTCGGCACTTAGGCTAGAAGGCAGTCCCAAGAGGACCCCTTCCAATAGCGCAGTGAAAAGAACGTTACCTTTACAAACAAGATTTATAAAGGGGCTACCCAAAACTCCATGCCTTAGGAAGATACGTGAACTAGTTATAACGTCGACACTTCGGCTAGAAGGCAGTCCTAAGAGGACCCCTTCCAATAGCGAAGTGAAAAGAACGTTCCCTTTACAAATAAGATTTGTAAAGGGGCCTCGGCATGAGAAGGCAACCTAAAACTCCATGCCTTGGGAAGATACGTGAACTAGTTATAATGTTGGCACTTCGGCTAGAAGGCATTCCTAAGAGGACCCCTTCCAATAGCGAAGTGAAAAGAACGTTCCCTTTACAAACAAGATTTGTAAAGGGGCCTTGGCATGAGAAGACAACCCAAAACTCCATGCTTTGGGAAGATACGCGAACTAGTTATAACGTCGGCACTTCGGCTAGAAGGCAGTCCTAAGAGGACCCCTTCCAATAGCGAAGTGAAAAGAACGTTCCCTTTACAAACAAGATTTTGTAAAGGGGCTTGGGCATGAGAAGGCAACCCAAAACTCCATGCCTTGGGAAGATACGCGAACTAGTTATAACGTCGGCACTTCGGATAGAAGGCAGTCCTAAGAGGACCCCTTCCAATAGCGAAGTGAAAAGAACGTTCCCTCTACAAACAAGATTTGTAAAGGGGCCTCGGCATGAGAAGGCAACCCAAAACTCCATGCCTTGGGAAGATACGCGAACTAGTTATAACGTCGGCACTTCGGCTAGAAGGCAGTCCTAAGAGGACCCCTTCCAATAGTGAAGTGAAAAGAACGTTCTCTCTACAAACAAGATTTGTAAAGGGGCCTCGGCATGAGAAGGCAACCCAAAACTCCATGCCTTGGGAAGATACACGAACTAGTTATAACGTCTGTACTTCGGCTAGAAGGCAGTCTTAAGAGGACCACCTCCCAAATAAGCAAAGCGAATAGAGCGTTCCTTTACAAACATAAATGGTAAGATCAAAGTTTAACATATTAACGCGATAAATGAGAAAGAACAGCAAGGCGTCACAATCAAAAATATAAATTTCGATAAGAGGTCGGAACCACCGAACATACATAGTAAGATTGTGAACTGTACGATGTAGTTCAGGTACATTCATTCTGCTTCGGATTCAATATCATTGTAACTACCCAAGTATTAATGCTTGGAATTAAAGTTAGTTCTCTCATGCGTTATAAAAGAGGACAAGTTCAGGATGTGTACAAGGTAAAAAAGAATAAAAAGATAGGGCAGAATCATAATTTTATTAAAGCAAAAAATTACAAAAGGAGGGCTCCAAAGCCAAATTAAATAAAACCTATCTCTCTATACATTGGTAGGAGGTGGAGGGTCAAGGGGCATGATGGTGTTCAGAGGTTGGACATGGTGGACTTCAACCACGTCGTCATCCAAATTATCAGCAGGGGGACCTCTTCAGCTAGGGTCTGAGGTTCAGCCTCTTCCTCAAGGAACTCCTGCTTCATCTCCGAAGTGTCAAAACCAGAATGTTTAGCCTCCATCCATTCAATCACTTCCCTGTAAGCATAACCCCTCCAGTAGACGGCAAAATTCTCGTACATCTCAGTGAGGTGGAAGTTGCTGATGAAGCGTTTCTCCGCCTCGTCCCCGGAAACTTCAGCTTCTTTCCTTGCATCCTCAACTTCTTCAGTGAGACTCGATACTTGTGCAGTCAAGGCATCACTTTAAAGCTTCGACTTCTCAAGATCTGCCTTTAAAGCTACGTTTTCTTTATTGGCCTTCTCCAACGCTTCGATTGCCTTTGAAGGGCATCGGAGTTGTCCACTTTCCTCGTCATAGAAGCGACCTTCCCTTGATAAGTATGAACCTGCTTTTTCAAATTTTCAATTTCTGTCAAGGCAGAGGATAGCTTCGTAGCATCTTCAGAATGAAGCCTCTTCACCTCCTCCACTTCGGCCCTAGCTTTGTTAGCTGCCTCTTCTGTCTCTGCCACCTTCTCTGCAGTGTCATTGCTTTTTCCTTGCAAGTTTTTAAAGAGGGTTTGCACCTCTATGGCCGCCCCAAAGGCCCTGGCAGCTTGCCCCACCAACATAGTGAGAATATCAGTGGCTCCAGCTTCTTCCATGAATTTCTGCCACCTATCAGTCCAATATTTATAAAAATTGGAAGTGGCAGTCTGGACATCTGCTGGGAGCGTAGATAAGATCTCCGGAGCCAATTCATCCTCTCTCTAAGTAGGGAGCAATCTGGTTCTAGCAGACCCAGGAGCTGAAGCTGCACTGGCAGTCCTTGGTTTTTTCATTGGGATAGGCCTGGATGACTCCGCTGGCCTCTTCTGCCCAACTGGAGCTGCAGATATGGAAGCCTCCAATAACTTTTCCCCAGCTGGGACTTCGGAACGAGGAGGTGGCACATCGGTAGAACCCCCTGTCCCATCAGTTCAGGGAATTCTGAACTTTTTCTTAGGCTCCTCCTCCACCACCTTCTTACCATTGTCAACTGAAGGAAGAGCGACCTCTTGTGAAGTAGCCTCCTTGCTGACCTTCTCAAGGTTCTCCTTCACCCTCTTTGCACTGGCAGAGGTGCCTTTCAAACCTTTCCTCCTTGCAGTGGAGGTGGCAGCAATAATCGTGGCCATATCAGGCGTGGGATGCCTCATTTTTTCAAATTCTCTGTGCAAATAGTGGAAATCACATTAGTACACAAACAAACCAGGAAATGATGCAAAAAGATGATGCACGAAAAGATGATTACCTCGTTTAGCCATCAGCTGGAAGTCTTCAAACAACCGTTTCCTTACAATGAGCCTCTCGTACTCTCTCTACGAAGCAGGCCGAATGTAGATGTCCTTCACAAGGTCAATCTCCCCTTTGGTCAACTCGAAGCGCTCAACCACGTCTGCAGGTACGCAGTAAATAGTTAGACAAATATTCAAAAAGAAAAAAAAAATATATATATATACAGAGGCAGGAGGAAGCAAGTAAGATACGCTCAAGGGTGGGTCGGCACTCACTAGCTTCGAAGTATGAAGTTGGGACTTTGACGTGGTGAACAGTGTCGCCCTCCACCTCTAGCCACTTCCCTCTTACCCAAAACCAGGATTGTCTCCACCCTTTAATGGATGAGGGAAGCTCGACAACAAAAGGAGAGTGCGACCCCCATGGACATAAAGAATACCAACCCCGGGAATCTCACTTTCCTAAGGAACGAGGTTGAAGAAGGGTTTGGAGTATGTGAAGAGGCATGTCTTCGCCCAAGGAGGTCTCCTTCCAAAGGAAGTACGAACCCACGAGTTGGGCCCACGCATTGGGGATGAAGCCACGTGTATCCAATCCAACGATAGGCAATCCGGCTATTTTGCCTATAAATAACACCTCTTGTAATGATAAAGGGGATGTTGAATTCGAGATAAAATAATATATACACTTGAATTCTTACAGAAAATATCATTTTCGAAAATACTTGGTTCTTATGATTATTGTACTCTTTACAATATTATAAAGAAAAAAGGGAAAAACCAATCAGAAAAATCTTTATCCATTCCGACACAAACATCATCCGTTGGTACTTCGACTCGACGATTTATATACGTTCTTCAATTGTCAACTCTGGTCAACTCGCCGGAATCCACGTGTCACGAGTCTGGTATCGACATCTGTTGACAACATTTTTTTGGGGTCAACATTGGTCATTTGTATATACATTATGAGTGGCTAAACCTAAATGTGATTGGGGGTAATTTTCGACCCGAGAAATGAGTTTCCAATTGTTTCGTGTTATTTAGTTCTTTTGACTAATGTGATTAATCCATTGTGTTTATTGTTTATATTGTTCTTCTCGATTATTTAGGAGTGCTACTAGATGATTGACTATTTTCGATATATGCTATTTTTGGATTTTTAGTACATAATCGCTAATTTGACAAAAACCTAGTAGCAAGTATATTTTAATTGACGGTAGTACGTAATCGCTATTCAATTGAATATACGTGGATTACCACTTAAGTTAGTAAACCGAGCCTTCGAGATTGCGCTTAATTCAATTCGACTCTCTCGTTTTAATGCTTTTGTTAAATTAAATCTAGCGAGCTTATCTTAGGTTGTTTAATTAATAGGGTTGGGTAACGACATTATCTTACTCAACTAAAATCTAAGGTGAATTCGAAGTAGTCGAGCCTTTGATTATTCTCGAATTTTTGTTAATCATTTGAACGAAAATCTTTGGTGAAATTGGATTGAAAAATCATTCTCGCGGTAAAGAATTATCCCCCGATCACACACTCTTTTTTGTTGATCAATCGCGTCCGTTGTTGAATTTAATTTCATTTAAAGTATCGTCCCATTTCCATTTTTAATTTGTTGTCTCTATAGTTTAACAAATCACAAACTCCCTCCATTTATGTGCTTTCGCCATTTATTTTCTTTTGCGCAATTAATATAATTGAAACAATCTTCTATGGGAAATGACCTTACTTATCATTGTACTATTTGAACGACATTTTTAGCAAAGTAAGGAATTAATTTTTGACGCCCCTTTGGTGGCGATCACGTTACAATAGATTGGATTTGAAAGTAACTAATACACTAAAATTGAACGTTATTCCTCATGGGACAATAGACTCAACTCACTATTTATTACTTGTCTACGATCCCATACACTTGCAGAATTTTCTCGAACTTGTGTGACCCATTAGCTTCCCAATCACAATGCCTAACGAAGTGAGCTATTATTTTGATCTAATCAAAAGAAAAGAAACTGAAATACCCTTTTTAATTTATTATTATTTCATCTAGATTAATTAATTCACATTAGTCGTCCTAAATTGACATATAGTAATTTGTCAGGACAATACATGTGACGAAAGTGTCACATGGTTTGACAAAATCAAACTTGTTCATTTTCCGTGAAATTATAATCCCTTCAACCATATGATTTGATCAATTATGAGATATAGATGTGTGTCGATCTCGATTATCTATCATATCTTTCATCCCATTCTCAATATCAGTCAAAAATGCTTTTCGACTTGTGAACACACCTTAGCTAAGAATTTCGTTATCAACTTAATTGAATGAAACATTGATCATAATCTCTTACTATATAAGAGTGACGAATCATTTTTCCATTCTCAAACGATGCAGTATTAGCGACCCTCGACAAAGCAACACTAAACTTAACCAAGGTACAACTTTCATCATGTAAGGCACTATGATGCCTCAAATTGAAGGATCAATTTCACTACCGAACATTAGAGATTAACCATTGATGCTTAGATAGTTATTCATATGGAATCCAATGCGAACCCGACCAAGCACAAGCTTGGGAACCCACGAACAAGATGAATCGAACCCAAGAAAGATAGAAATCACACAGCGCAAAGATCAACCCGACCCGTTGTTCAACTCGTACCAAAAACCGAGATTTCACACAAGAAATCCGACCTGTTGATTACCCAGAACAAGAACCGTGAAGTGGGAACGTCACAAAAGAATTGCGAAACATTTTAATAAGTTCAAAGTGTAGATCTTAAACCACCAAGAAATTGGAAGAATAAATCTCTCAAATAATAAAATTCTCTCAAAATAATGTCAAAGATTCCATACAATGAAGAATAAAATCCTATTTATACTAAACTAAGGAAATATGGAGAAAAAAATCGTATTTTAGAGTCCAAAATTAAGAAAACTTGCCAAAAATAATGAATTCTAGTCAAATAGAAAGAAAACGTGGAAAAACATCTTCTACCGAACGTTCGGATGGGCAGAAGACCTCATCCGGACGTCCGGTAAGACGCGTCTGGATGGGCAGAACTTCAATCCCGTCTTCGACCAGCTTTATCACGTTGATCCAAGTCTTTTCGGCCTTCGACCCCAACATGAAACTTGCTCCATTTTGCGTCCCGAACATGGTTTAATCAATACTGGCTTTGACGAGCATCCCCAACTCCTCTTTGACTTGTTTTACTCTAGATCACGTTGTCGCCCTTTATTCGATAATCAATGGTTCTTGGCTTGAACTTGCATTCGTGACTCCCGCATCCTGGATCATATCATCCCCTTTCCATTCGAAATGATTCGACCTCGAATCCCAACCTATACCAAACGAAGCAACATTAGCAACCTCAAAACTATCAACAATCACAAACTTACCCAAAAGAATCAAGTCGTATCCATCGATTTCACGTATAGCAAGGATATGGAAAGGTCCTCCACCTCTGGGAAGTTGCCTGGACCTCCTTTGAATTTGCATCCACTTAGTAGGTATGTTTACCCAACTATCATCACCTGGATCAAATAAGACTCGACTCGATAGCATAAGAATGCCTTTCATCAAGGCCACTATTAACACCAATACATAAAGTCATTAAATGGAACAATGTTAGTGGATTTAAACCAATCGTTAAATGAACACGTGGAGTGGAAATAGTAGCTATTAAACTTACTCCCATCACATTCCAAAATCCAACCTAAGACAGGTAAACACATCAAGATAGAAATTCAAACACGCTTGCCTACAATTCCAAATAATGCAACCTAATTACCTAGCACATGTGATTAATTCGGTGTGGCATGCTAGAACTTCACGACGTAGCAAGTGTATATCATAGAGAAGAAAGAATTTTTCCATAAACACATGTGACATCGGGCTTACTACACTCATAGAATTATTACAAGCATTTTTATGTACCAAAGCAAATATCCCATGTGGAGATCTATTCCAACAAGCTAGCTCATAGTCTAACATAGGCATAGAGATTTGATACGTTACCTTAGCCTGATTACATCCATTTTCACTATTACTCGCCAAATTCTACATGTGCCTTGCACCCAATGGATAGTCAATATATGACACCTCCGAATTAGCCTGCCATGTATCAAGTTCTTGAATTCCTGCAAAGGAGAATATCCAAATTGGGGGAGTGATTGTTAGCTCTCACTAAAGCACCCTCACACTCGACTTTTCTCGCATACAAGCTCACCTTGGAATTTTCTCTCGCTTCTCTCTTTTGTAGCTCTGCTCATTTTTTCTCACTCTCAGCTACCTTACTTTCTTCTCTCATGCTCTCCTTTTTTCGCTCTTTAGTTTTGTTCGCTTGCTCACTTTTCAGTTTTAATTGGTCCTCATGGACCTACTGTGGTGTCAAAGGAACAAAAGTAATAGTCTTTCCACCCTTCACAAAGTTGTTTCTATTTGTAAATCCATCATGCTCCACCCTTCCATCATACTGCCATGGCCTACCTAACAAGAGATGCCCCGCGTGTATTGAAACCACATCACATAACACCTCATCACTATACCGCCCAATGCTAAAGTTCACCAAGGCCCTCCTGGGAGCCTGAACCTCTCCACAACTATTCAGTCATTCTAGTTTATAGGATTGTGGATGCCTCATAAGAGGTAAACCCAACTCCCCTATAAGGTCGTGCTAACCACATTTGTACAACTTCCTCCATCTATAATCAAACTGCACACCTTACTCCAATGTGACACCTAGTGTGAAATAAATTCTCCCGTTGTTGCTCTTATTCATCCACCTTCACTTGCGTAGTAAGAGCACGCATCACACTAATGATTTCCCAATCGGGTACTCCACACAAGTTTCACCCTTAATATCCTCCAACCCAGGCATACTATCACTCTCATCATCCAAGTCAATCTCTCTATTTTCCCTAAGGATCATCACCCGTCGATTTGGACATTATGAAGCAATATGCCCTACACCCAAACACTCAAAACATAACATCTCTCGACCTACCACTTTGAGGCTCGATGTTTGGTTTATTTTTATTCACCTCCTCCTTAACCTTAGGCACCTCAACCTTATCCCTAGTTATCACCCGATCATTCCTATCACCACCACTCCATTTGGGTTCTGTAGTAAGCCTAGCTACCCATTTTCTCCTAAGTTGCCTCTCCACCTTTATAGCTACATGCACTAAGTCATCCAATTCAGCATAGTGTTGCAACTCCACTATGTTGGCGATGTCCCTATTCAGTCCATTTAGAAACCTAGTCATGGTAGCCTCCTGATCCTCCTCTATGTTCGCTCTAATCATTGTCACCTTTATTTCCTTAGAGTACTCCTCCACACTCCTAGACCCCTGACAAAGAGTTTGTAATTTTTTATGAAGGTCCCGGTAATAATGTCCTAGTACAAACCGCTTTCTCATACAAGCCTTCAACTCTTCCCACGTCTCAATCGGCCTATCCAAGTTCCTCATACGGCTAGTCATCAACTGATCCCACCAGATAATGGCGTAATCAATGAACTCTACTATAGCTAACTTCAATTTCTTCTCTTCCGAATAATTACGACAATCAAATACCAATTCCACCTTCTTTTCCCAATTTAAATAAGCCTCAAGATCACTCCTACCTTAGAAGGTTGGGATATTCAGTTTGATGCTTCCTAAATTTCTATCAACCCCTCGATCAAACCTATCTCCTCTATTCCTCATTCGCCCCATATCACCTTCCAAATAATATTCATCACTCCTTACACTCACCGCCTCGAATTCCCCGTCAAATTCAGCCTTAAGATTCCGTCCTCTCCTATCTCTTCTATCCCCATGAAGACCCCTTAGAGGCAACCCTAGTTGATGACTCCCAATCAAAGTTTCATGCCTAGCTCTGTCACCACTAATTCATTCAAACAACAAATTCAATTGATCAAACTTATGATTTATAGCATGCATACTATCCATAAGTTCTACATAAAATCCCTTCGGCAACGCCTCTTCCTCACATTTACCCATGTTTTCCTCCATATATATATATATATATATATATATATATATATAATTGGCAACTACTTAAATTACAAAAATTAAATGAAAGTGAAGAACAAGAATGCAAGATAATTTACTTCACGTGTTTGCACTCGTGTAACACTCGAAATTGGCTTTTACCCGATATTAAGCTCGCCACTCTTGTCTTTTACCACTGTCCTCCTTTCTCAATGGCTCGAGAAATAACCGATCTCAATCAAATGGAATGCAATTCCCGCAACGATCACCACCACAAATACAAGTCTTCGGATAATCAACAAGCTGCGCGAACTGAGGTTATGGACTCAATAAAGAAAGAAAAGCAAAAAAAAAAAAAAAAGAATGACTCAATTTCTGAATTTTCTTTTGTTTTTGTTGTCTCTAAACGTTCAAGCAATATAGAGACTTTTTTTTTTGTCTCCTTCTTTTGTCTCTTTTTTTTAATGGAATTCAAGAAACAATTAACTAATAAATTTAGAGGCAATTAAACAATACAAGTATAGGAAAATAATGACTCAACTCAAGAAAAATATTTTTAAAAAAGATTTTTTGTCGTGAACAGTAATCTACGGATGAACAATATTTTTTTTTTGTGCTAAAAACGAAAATTAGTAAACAAAAATTAAAAATGATAGATGACCTAAATTCTAGAACTGTGCTCTGATACCACCTGATGTGAACTCGACCAAGAACAAGCTTGAAAACCTATGAACAAGATGAATCCAACCCGAGAAAGCTAAAAATCACGCTGCGCAAAGATCAACCCGACCCGTTGTTCGACCCATACTAAGAACCGAGATTCCACGCAAGAAATCTGACCCGTTGATTATCGGAACAAAAATCCTGAAGTGGGAACACCACAAAAGGATTGCGAAACATTTTGATAAGTTCAAAGTGTAGATCTTTAAACCACCAAAAATTGGAAGAATAAATCTCTCAAATAATAAAATTCTCTCAAAATAATGTCGAAGGTTCCATACAATGAAGAATAAAATCCTATTTATACTAAACTAAGGAAATATGGAAAAAAAAAAAAAAAAATAACCAAATTTTAGAGTCCAAAATTAAAAAAGTTTGTCAAAAATAATGAATTCTAGTCAAATAGAAAGAAAACGCGGAAACACGGCTTCTACCGGATGACCCTACCGGACGTTCGGTATGACGCGTCCGGATGGGCAGAATACCTCATATGGCAGTTCAAGTCCAGATGGGCAGAGTACCTCCTATGGCAGTTCGCGTCCGGATGGGCAGAACTTTACTCCCATCTTCGACCAACTTTATCACGTTGATCCAAGTCTTTTTGGCCCTCGACCCCAACATGAAACTTGCTCCATTTTGTGTCCCGAACATGATTTCATCAATACTGGCATTGAAGAGCATCCCCAACGCCTCTTTGACTCGTTTTGCTCTTGATAGCGTCATCGTCCTTCTTCGATAATCAACGAGTCTTGGCTTGAACTTGCATTCGTGATTCCCGCATCCTGGATCATATCAGAATCTCTCCAGCGGGTCAATAATGTATATGTAATTTATTTATCATAATCATAGCTCCTTGTGATTAACAAGTTACAAGGACTTGATTTTATAGATTCTATTAATTTAATTTGTTAGAATAATAATTCAATTAAATAATAGATCTACTATAAATAAAATGTATCAATCATATTAAGTGTTTAGGTCCAAAATCGAATGGACGTAAGACACAACACTTACACGGCCATGGGTACTAAACTCTTATTTTTCTTTGATCTTTTAATTGGAGAAATCTTATTAGTGTAAAAATTTATACTTCCCAATAAATAATAACCGTTAAGGTTCCTTAAACCGAACCTCTAACTGAAGACATTAAACTGTACTAAAATTTAGCCCGACGTGATAGAAGCCAGAATAGCATAAAATATCACGATTTCCATAGCTGGAACTTATAAGCAGCGTATTCAATCATATATTAAAACTCTGTTTTTTTAATAATCTTGTGTCTATAGTTCTCTATCAATCTTGACGAACATTTTCTCTAGAATATTTTTCGACAGCTCGCAATTTATCTTTTAATGACTATGTTGAAAATTTGTTGCTCTCCATTTTCCATTCAACGTTGCTGGCATTGGAGCACTTGTACCTTCTGACTTGCAAATTGTCCCATCTTAAAAGAGACTCCTCTTAGTAGATCTGTTATATTATTACCTATATAGTATCGTGGTCAATATTCTCGTAGTGGAGAATTCGATTGCTTGAAGTACATAGTCAATAAGCATTCTCTTATGCATTTTCTTCTTCATTCTCCAGTCAAAAAATGTTTATCTTTTGCACCTGTGTTATTCGTTCTCGCCCGTAGGTTGACATGTGAGCAGGATATTGGAATGCGGAAGCAGAATTATATAGAAATTAAAAATTTCTTCAATTCAATAAACAAGATAATCTAGATGTTCATATGTATGTTATATCAAGAATAAAAAATTCGAAGTTTTACCTAAATTCAATGATTATTTTTTGAATAAATTCTGAACCACGAGCTTCCAGCTTTTTAATTGCAAACAATTGATGCTTCAATTATTCAAGTCTTCTATGGTCTTTTCCAAAGTCAAGACAACACCAGTAGGTGGACACCTTCTTTTAATTAAATCAAGAAACTTATTCTTGAACTAGACAATTAAAGAAGGCAAGAAAATCATTATTTTCATCTAATATCTATTTATAAAGATACAATAATTTCAATTCTTGTACAATAATAAATTTTCATTCAAATAAGAGTTTTAATTAAAATCCCAAGTATGAATTTTAATTAAAGTTCAAATCCAATTAGTTTACATTTAATTACATGTGTAGTCATATAACTTCAATTACAATTATAATTAAGTTTACAACTTTCATAATAATTACATCTAAGTACAAAACTTTATTTGTAAATACAATTAAACCCAAAAGTATTATAATTACTGTAATTAAGTTTCAATACTTTATAGAGCTACCACAGGGACCTGATCGGACACCTATTATCTAAGCTCTAATAATTAGATTTTGTCTAGTCGGCCCTAAACCACTAAATCTAATTAATAGTCTTTGTTTGTTCCAATAAAGGTAAAAGACTAAACTCTTGAAATATATAAGATCACAAAAGTCAATAAATCAGTAATAATTTCCTCTAACTTGCCATATATATATATATATATATATATATAATTCCAAGATCCTATAATTAGGTACTAGCATAAATGACCGTTTTGCCTTTCTAATTATTCTCACTAAATTAAGTATTATTTTCTTCAGCAGTTTAGTGAACTAATCACAGATGTCGAAGTTTAGCCATTACTAAACACTGAGCTCAAATTTTAACCGTTCAATAGAAAATATTTAAGTAGTCACTTTACTCATTTTTCAGAATGATGGTTCTCGACACGGATTCAATTTCTCTACTTCGCTTATTCTCAAGCTCCCAACTCATCGAGATATTTGACCAATCAAATTAATCTCACTTATTGATGAATCAAATAACCATTAAATTCATGAAAAGATACACAGTGATCAAGTGGAATCTCTGCACGGTCATGCTATAGAATTAAACTCTATACGTGTTCAGTTCAATACATTTCAAGTGTACTAGTGTCACCTTTAACTATTTCTGTGATAAGGACAAATTGCAAACTCGAATAGTGAATTAGTCAAGACTACAACCTTCTAGTACAAGGTGTCAACCCTTATACATTGATCGTGAACAAATTATTTATGATAAAAATATAAATTGTATCATACTATACTTCTCAACATAAGTACTCAACTTATATTATCACAAGAATTCATAGACATTTTAATTCGCATGCTCAATGATAAATAAATAAGTAAAACCACAATTTATTTATTGTAAATTATTATTATATTACAGCAAAATATACTATATGGACACATAACCCAACAAATCTCTCTCGAAAACCTTAACTAACATGTTTTTAGTAAACGAGTCTACAAGTTCATCCCAGTAGCAAACTTATTGACAACAACATTTTCTTTAGCAACTATCTCTCCTAAGAGATGATATTTCCATTCAATATGTTTACCTCTCTGATGGCTCTTGGTTCTTTAGCTTTTGTGATAGTCCTACTACTGTGCAGAGGTAGGCACCACCTCGTCGTTTGTAATGAATTTCTAAGTCATACAGTCAATTTAGTAGTTTTACAAGCTGCCAAATACTTGACATCAATGGTGGAATCAACAATGCATGATTGCATGATACTTTTCCATATAATGGGGCCCACCATCAAGTGTAAACAATGATACTAGTGTAGACCTGTGATAGTCTTCATGCTTCTGGAAGTCCAAATACTTTTAACATAACGAAACAAGATCTTGCAAGGAGCATATAATTCATTGTTCTCCAAAGGTATTAAAAGATATGCTTTTATCACCATTCAATGTTTCAATCCTAAAATTAAATAGATCTCGACTCACCAAACCAACAGTATGACAAATGTTAGGTCTATTGCACAACATAGTATACATGAGACTACCTATTTCCAATGCATAAGGTATCCTACTCATGTACTTAATCTCTTTAGGAGTCTTAGGGGACTGATCCTTAGAGAGTTGAATTCAATACCTGAGGCAAAATTTTCCATAGTAAACCTGACAAATATTTTGTCAACATATGAGACTTGGGACAAAGCTATCATTTTGTTCTTTTGATCTTTCAAAATCTAAAACCTAGAACATAGCTAGCTTCACTAAGTCCTTCATATAAATCTGTTGGGCCAACCATGCTTTCGTAGACGGTAATGCACCCTCGTTATTTCTAATAGAGTAGAATATCATCCACATAAACACTAGGAGAAATACAATTTTGTTTCATCTACTCTTAAAGACACGGGATTCATCAAAGTTCTGATTAAAATTATATCGCAAACACTTTGTCGAATCTCAATTCTAAGATCTCAATGTCTGCTTCGATCCATAAATAGATCGTTGCATTCACATAATCCATAATCTCTTTATATGAAGTCAGAACATTAACTTGTACCATGTAGATCACATACTGGACTCTCCACTCAACAAGTACCTTAAAGGAAAACTGACAATCATCTGATTTTGTCTAAGGGGCTATTGATCTAGGATTTTGACATCATTTGGAACTTGATATTTTTATCAATGTTGACATTACCATTAGGTGATGTCATTACCTCCATTACCTTCAATATTCTATTGATCTATTGGATTAGATACAACTAAACTCTCCCACTCAGATCATGTTATCCTGGTATATTTGATACCATGGGATGTCAATCCCAGATTATGTTCTAGGAATTTATGAGGTAGAATTGCTCCTACTCATTTATTTTAACATAACCTTATTCTTGGACTAACAATCATTAATATACTTATCCTCTAAGAAGGTTGTATTTATGCTAACAAAGACCCTTTTATCTAGAGGATTATAAAAATTATCCCTTGGTATCTTTAAAATATCCCATAAATAGGCACATCTCAGACCTAGACTTAATTTTTCTATCTTCTCTTTCAACAATCGAGTTGGACCTCCAAATTTTGGATATGATGCAAGCAGGACATGAATCCATTCCAAAATTTTAGGAGAGTATTGAGAATAGACTTAGAAGGAACTAAGTTAGGAATATATCCAAAATGTTAAGCGTATCAGATGCTGGTTTTATAGAATAATCTTGTCCTACTATATTGAAAACAGAAAACATATTTCTGCTTCATTCGCGAGACATAATAGTCTTTAAAAATCAAACACCTACCACTATTGAAATAAAAACAAAATACTCACATCCTCTTGCTAAAACTATTGCTTTTGTGCTTACAATGATTTTAAACTGGCTTTCACTGAGTTTTTTACTTTCCTGATGCACCCGCATCAACATGAAGTTGTGATTAATGGTTCCAAAATCTACAACTCAGGAATTTGTAGTATCATTTACTAAACAATACATAGTTAAGAAAAACTTCACCCGTACTTTGCTTTCTAGCTAGTGGTTCTAGACAATCTTTCTCCAGTGTCCTTTTCGATCGAAGTTGGAGAGCCTGCCTTAAGGCTTTCCATTTACTCTTAATATTTTGCTACTCTCGTGCTTCTTAATAGTTTTCTTCCTTTTCTTTCCAAATTTGCCTTTTGGCTTGGAACCAGAGGAGTCTCCAAATGATGCACGAGCTTTGCCATTATACCCTTAAGGCCACTTTCCACATTACAATTCTATCATTAAATCAGTTAATGACATCTTCACCTTGTGCAAGTAATAGTCGATAGTAAACTTTGAAAAATTATCAGGTAAAGAATTGAATAACATGTCAAAATGAGTCTCATTGATAGATGGTTGCACCAGACTCTCAGCCATGTTTGAACTATGCAATCATAGTCAAACTATGAAACTTTACAAGCCCTTTGGATTTCAGGCGAATGTTCTATAAAGTACAAATGGTTTCAGAAGAGCATTCCTACTTTGATGACCAAACATGCTATGAAAGGTCTGTAGTATGTCATGGGAGGTACTCTGACTTTCAAGCATTTTGTTGTAACATGTTTGACATCGAAGTCAAAATGAAACAACTGGTCATATTGTTTGCAGTCTCCCACTCAACATATCAAACTTTTTAGGCTTGTCACATGATTTTAGTAGGTCAATCTGGACATTCGTTAAGCACAAAATTATGTTTTTCCACATTGTGCACAAATATTAAATTACATTTCCAATCCACATACATTTTTTCCGATTAATTGGTTTTGTTTTAGAATAATGGAAAAAATTGGCCAAGTGAGATTTTGCATAAAAATAATCATACATTGCATATTAAATTTGAGCAGTAAATAGAAATTTAGCATATGATGCATTAACTCACATGTAGATCCCTCTAACTACAATAATGCAATGCTTACTTGATCCTTGTGATCCAACATGTCCCTCTATAGGAAAGGTCACTGTGTTCACTGATCAAGTTGAGACCCTCCCACTAGATAAACCATATCTGATAAAAAAATGTCTATATAAATCTAGTGTCGTTTTATTTGGTCACCAAAATAAAAAATGAGAGCCTCTATAGGAGCTTCATGGATGATCTCGATTTGAGTATGTAACATTTGTCTAGATCTCTAGATACTAGAAAATAATTCGTCATTTATAGGATGGTCACAAATTATATTCTTAAAAATCTAAATGATCTTACCGTGAAGGAATCCAATCAAGCAACTTGAATTATGCGACCCTCCTATTGGGAGTCTATTGTATCACCGGCAAGAGGCAAACACGTTACTTTACTTAAATATTGACCAAAGGAAACCATGGGTTTTTATTTGAATAAACACCCGCTCCTGCTCAATATTTTTGAAGCAATGAATTTTAATTATTAATAATTACCAACTGTTCACATTAATCAAATTAAATATATAGTTGAATTATTACGCATTTTCATTCTAGAAAAAAAATAATCTAAATTATATTAATCAATAAAATTTCAAATAATTATCAACTGTTATAAAGTTTAATTACTACGATTTTTCCTTCCGAGAATATTTAATCTAAATTAAATTAATCAAGAAAATTTTAAATAATTATCAACTATTCATATTAATCAAATTAATATATAGTTTAATTATTATGATTTTCTATCATGAAAAATTTAATCAAAATTAAATTAATGAAAAAAAATCGGTGTTCAGTGATATGCATCATATTCATAGTATAACGAGCAATGTCATAAATAAATCTATATGTCATAATATCTAAACGATAATATTTTAAACAAAAATTTAAAGCATTCATAAAGCGATAAATTAATAATTTTTTGTGGCTCAAAAATTGACTCAAGAATTAAATTAAAAATAATTGGACCTAAGCCAAATATTTAATTTAAATTTTCAGCCCAAAAAATTTCAAGGATCCAACAGCAAAAAAAAAAAAAACAAATAGGACCCTGCCATCGTTCCTAAAAAAAATTAATTAATTTTGAATCCAACTTATCCAAATTTGACTCAATTCGTATAACAACAAACCCAGATCAAAGTCAAGAAATCTGTTTCGCCTAAAAAAATGCTGCACTTGGAAGTAGCATTAGGAATTAAAAATTATTTTTTTGCTGTAATTCTTGAATGCTTCTTCGTCGCTTGTCTTCAATCTTCAATCAACTTACAAGATTCAATAATTACAAGAATAACATAATTCCTATGCCTCTTATGCTCACAATTTTGAATCTAATTGAAAAGAAAATTAAATCAAGATGATGAAGTGGTAATCCACCTATCTTGGTACAGACTCGAAATAACGAATTACAATCAAGAACTGGTCACAAATAATTGGATCATAGTTTAAAATAAATCAATCATTCAATCATCACATAATAAAATATTACTAAACATTGCTCGACCAGAACATGCAATCAAAATTTAGAAATAACAAGCACATGAATGATCCAGATTGCTCTGATACCAGTTGTTGGAATGCGGAAGCAAAATCATCCAAAAATTAAAATTTTCTTTAATTCAATAAATAAGATCGTCTAAATGTTTATGTGTATGTTATATCAAGAATAAAATATTCAAATTTATACCTAAATTCGATGATTAATTTTTGAATAAATTTTGAATCACGAACTTTCAGTTTTTGGATCATGAACTTTTAACTTTTTAATTCCAAGAACATGATATTTCAAACTTTCAAGTCTTCTATGGTATGCTCTAAAATCGAGACTACACCGATGGATGGGCACATTCTTTACATAAATCAATAAACTAATTTTTGAACAGGACAATTGAATAAGGCAATAAAATAATTATTTTCTCTCTCTAAATTTGAATACTATGAAATTATGTATTATGGTTGTTGAATACTATAGAATAGTTTCAAACCTTGTATAATAATAATTCTATATTCAAATAGGAGTTTTAATTAAAATCCAAGTAGGAGCTTTAATTAAAGTTCAAATCCAATTAGTTTACATTTAATTACATGTGTAGTCCTAGAACTTCAATTAAAATTATAATTAAGTTTACAATCATCATAGTACATCTAAGTACAAAACTTTATTTGTAATTACAATTAAGCTCAAAACTATTATAATTACTCTAATTAAATTTCAATAATTTATAGAGCTACCACGGAGACCTGATCGGACACCTATTGTCTAAGCTCCAATAATTAGATCTTGTCTAGTCGGCCCTAGACCACCCAATCTAATTAATAGTTTTGTTTGTTCTAATAAAGGCAAAAGACTAAACTCTTAGAGTATATAAGATTATAGAAGCCATTAAATCTATAATACTTTCCTCTGACCTACTATATATTAATTTTTTTCCTATCCGAGATCTCATAATTAAAAATGAGCATAAATGACCGTTTTATTCTTCTAATTATTCTCACTAACTTAAGTATTACCTTGTTCAATGGTCTTGTGAACTAATCACAGATGTCGAAGTTTAGCCATCGCTAAATACTAAGCTCAGATTATAACCATTCAACAGAAAATACTCAAATAGTCGCTCTACCCATTTTTCAAGTTGATGGTTCCAAATACGGATTCATGTTCCCTACTTCGCTCATTCTCAAATTTCCAATTTATCGAGATATTTGACCAATCAAATTGAGCTCACTCATTGACGCATCAAGGAATCAGTAAAATCACAAAAAAGATATACATACCCATGCACAGCGAAAAATTAATAGATTTTCAATTCCCACCAAGGATCTGCTTTGTGTTTAGATAGAAACTGTGATAAGAATTTTACCTTTTGTGAAATCTGCAAACTCCTTTACAATTCCTTCTGCTCCAACAATCTTGAGCTGTCTCCCACAGCTGTCCAATTGTCCAAACCTCCTATAGTATCCACACAGAAAACAATTTTGAGAGAGAAAAACTAGGGTTTTATTTCTTGTGCTAGCAAGAATGATTATGAAAAACCCTACAACAGTAGAACCCTAGCAACTTATTTATATAAGCCCAAACGGGTTTAGCCCATCCCTTAAACTTAACCCGATCCAGTATTTAATTAATCCAATTAATTAAATCTAGTCCATGAATTAATTAATCTTATTAATTAATGCGGGCTCATTAATAAGTAATCCAATTAATTAATTATCCAACGATTGTCAATTAATTAATTGGTAACTCTCAATCTTCCAATTCTCATTTTGTGTGTGACCCATTAGGTTCTCAATCACGATGCCTAACGACGTGAATTATTATTTTGATCTAATCAAAATCGATAAACCAAAACACTCTTTTGATTTAATACTAATTCACATCCGTCGTCCCAGATTGACATCTAGCAATGTGTAAGGGCAATACATGTGATGGAAAATGTCACGTTGTATGACAAAATCAAACTCGTTCGTTTATCGTGAAACTATAATCCCTTCGTCAATATGATACGATCAATTACGAGATATGGATATGTGTCAATCTTGATTATCGATCATATCTTTCATTCCACTATTAAGTCAATGTAAGTCGAAAACTCATTTTCGACTTATGTGTACACCTTGGCCAAGGATTTCATTATCAACTTAATTGGATGAAATGTAGATAACAAACTCTTACTATCTAAGAGTGACGAATCCTCTATTGATCATTCACAACCTTCATATGATTCTTGACATACCCGAACGACGCCGTATTAGCGGCCCTTGACAGAGCAACTTCCAGCATCACCAAAGTATGACTGTCCCCACATAAGATACTATGATGACCTCAAGTCAAAGGATCAATTCTACTACCGAACATTGGAGATTAACCACTGACACTCAGATAGCTATCCATGTGGAATCTCCCCAGCGGGTCTCCAATGTTTTGTTCTATAACAAAACATTCACGTGTTCATTTATGTATCACTACACTTTAACTTGTGAGATCAGTTACTTACTTCATAAGTAAGAAATGCCACAAGTGATGGTCTATCCATAATAACGATATCCGTATTTCGTTCTTACTTACGACCATGGATTGTTTAAGATTCAATCAAACGCAATTTGTATCTCACAATCACAACTCCTTGTGATTAACAAATTACTGAAACTTGAATATACGGACTCTATTATTTAATATCATTCATCAGAATATTAATTAAATAAACAATAGATCTTGCCAGAATAAATGCATTAAACATATTAAAAAGTGTTTACAATCTAAATCGATTGGACCTAGGGCATAACACTTACAATAGGAATATTGATTCGTCATAATTCAAACGTGTTTTCAAATTGTAGAGCTAGGCGTGACATAGATCTTTGCATGAGGATTCACAAACCTAGTACGCCTTTTATTTGATTGTTATCTCAATTTGCATTTAGTTATATCATTGCACGTAGTGGAATTTGCATTCAATTAGTTAATTCATTCATTTTTGCATCTTTAGATCACTTGGTTTTATTACAATCTAGTTACAAAAACTCAAACCACGTATTTTGTTTCCGTTAAGGTTGAAAAAGTATAGTCAAACTATTAAATTTCTATGGGAACGATATTTGGACTTAAAAATCTACTTTATTACTTAAAACGAACCGTGCACTTGCGGTACTATAAGTCGAACACATTTTTGCGTGTCATCACCTTTAACTATTTCTATGATAAAGACAAATCGCAAATCTGAATAGTGAATTGGTCAACACTACAATCTTTAAGTACAAGATATCATCCCTTGTAAATTGGATGAGAACAAATTATTTATGATCAAAATATAAGTTGTGTCACACTGTACTTTTCAAAACAACTATCCAACTTATATTATCACAAGTGATTATAAGCACTTTATTTCACATGATTAATAATAAATAAATGCAATAAATAGATAAAACCACAATTTATTTATTGTAAATTATTATTTTATGGTAGTAAAATGCACTATATGGGCCCACAATCCAACATGGGCGACCGAGATTCTTATTCAAAGTTATCTATTCAGCTACACCTTTCTTTTGTCCATTTACCTTCAGTAAACTTCTTTTGATTAAGCACACTAGAATTAACGTTAACACTTCATATATAGAATCTTCACATTTATTTTAACCATGAGTTGATCCAAAACTATACTTGTACTATCAATGTCATCATCTCTCCAACGCATGACCTTACAAATGATCATTTATATCTTACAGAATTATATTATCCTTTACATGATAATACTTTTAAAATCCTTTCATAACCTCATAATGGATCTAATGTCTTAAAATATTATGAAATTAACAGTTAGATACCTAGAAGTATTTCTAGAATCACATCTTAATTAAAATAATCAATATTTCTAGTATTTTCCCTTATGGACTAGACATGCGATCGTTGTATTCTCTATTCAAGAATAGCAGATAACATTTTAATATAGGGGCATCTGAGACAGATGATGCTGAGTTGTCATATTGCACATTAATGACGCTGAAATACCATGAGTTGGTAGATCAGCGCAAAAGTGGGAAGTGATCGCATTATCTTCCTAATTGGAGCAGTTTGGGGCACGTTTCAGTCTTTTGGCCATAACTTTGGCTACGATTGTTAGAATAACGCTCATGACCCCAATTCGTAAAGCTTGTTTTGGTGCGTACGTCGTGGACACTGAGCTAGGCTTGGTGTGGATCTTTTTCGACCTTAAATTCTGCTATTTTCCCCTTCGCATCGCTATTTTTAGCTAAATTTTGCTATTTTTGGTAATAATTTGTTTATATGTTAGGAAAGGATTTTTGACCCAATTTGGGCCAAATTTTTCATAGATTACTTATTTTATTCCATATTTTATCTGGGCATGATTTTTGGGATTTTGCCATTTTTGGTAAAATTCAGATTTTAGCTATAAAGTCCGGCTTGTGGACTTATTTTCGGCATTGCTTGATTTGTTAAAATACATTGACATTCAGAGATGTTTTCTTTGTGTTTTCTTGGCGTTACTGTTGTGTTCTTCCCTATGATTCATCTATTAGAACTAGCCTGTAGGATAATCTCTATTCTGCCCAGCGTCACAATGCGGTGGACATCTTCACACCATGGTGAGCCAAGCGAGCGGGGTGTTTGGTGTTGCCATATAGACAGAGGCCCTCTTTAAAAACTTTCAAAGTAAGAATAAAGAATACACCAATAAAACTTCTAAGGACGATGAGGCAGCTAAAAAAGAAAAAGTTGAGGTGGAGGCTGTGAAGAAATAGCTGCCTAAAGAGTCCGTGAAGCTCGTCTCTGCCTTGGAAGAAATTGAGAACTGGAAGAAGGGGTCTATGAATCTCACCTCTGCTTTGGAAGAAATTGAGAACTAGAAGAAAGAAATCCACTTGTGCCAAAGTAGAGTGACTTCCATGATGAGGCAGGTGGAGACTTCTTATGTCCACCAAAAGCTTGCTACCGAAGGCCTGGAGGCATTCAATAAAGAGAATGTTGTTCTAAAAGAGCAGATGGATGAGTTAAATTCTAGAATATCTGGCCTAACTGAGGAGGTGAAGATGGTGATGAAGAATGCTGAGTTTGCTGGCAGTGAGGCTAAAAGCATTACATTGCCAACTTTTACCTAACGGAGGTGTACCTAAGGTTTGTTAGGTAATAGCAAAAGTATGCCTACACCGAGATGGTAGAGTGGATTGAAGCTAACTTTCAAACCTTTAATAGCTCCAATTAGCTTCAATCCAAGGTCTGAATTCTTGGAGGAGAGAGAAAAGCCCCAAACTCCGGTATAGGGTGGCTTGGTGAAAGAAATCGAAGACGAAGCCAATGAAGCAGATGCTGAAGCTGAGGAAGTCATGGCTTCCAATGTCATAGTGCCTTTTGTGCCTCTCATCCCATCTGTTTAGATAGGGCAACTTGTACTTTTTTTTTTTTTTTTGTTATTTTCATTGTAATTTGGCCTTATAGCCCACATCTTGTAATATTTTTACTATAAAACTCTTTCTTTATATCTTTGAGTGTATTTACTATATTATAATGTATGGATATTTCATTTCGTACTTAGTCTCTTTTAAGCTTTAATTCTTTTACTTGCAATTTGTACAAGTGTTAGCAGTTCGTTTGCTTTTGTTTGTTTTCCTTAACATGAGGTTGGGCAGTTTACCATTGCTGAATCTTCCTTACCACCTTTACTTGTTAAAGGTTTGTGCTATCCACTTAATGACTTAAGAGGTGGTCCATTTTAGGATCCAGCTCATCTCGAAGTGCATATGCTTCTATGCATAAGGACGGTTCGTCTAGAAAAATGTACTTTTTGTTTAGTTTTAAACAATTTTCATTGACAGTATTTTTGCAGATGTTCTACGTTCCATGGATGAGTTTGTGGCCTTCCATCCATTCCTTCAATTTTATTGGTTCCTGGTCGAACCTTTTCCTTTATGCAATAAAGACCCTCTCAGTTGGGACCAAGGGTTCTTGTTCCTGGTTTCTTAGTAGATAGGAAGACTTTTTGCAGCACAAGGTCATTTAAGAAAAATGATTTTCTTTTGAATTTTAAATTGTAGTACCTAGCCATTTTTTTCTGGTAGATAACCAATTTCTCCAGAGATTTATCCCTCCTTTCTTTAGGGAAGTCTAATTCGCACATTTTCTGCTCGTCATTTGATATTTCATTAAAATGTATGTGGTGAGAAGATGGTAGACACACTTCAACGAGCTCATAGCCTCGGCTCCACGAGCCAGAGAATTGAGTCTCCTCTGTGGCTGTTTGGCTAGTGGTTCGGATAACACATAAGACTTGAGGTAGATCATCAATCCAAGCCCCTTTAGAAGCATCCAACTTCTCTTCAAAGTATATTTGATAGTCTTATTAACAACTTCCACTTGTCCATTAGCTTGTGGGTGATGTGGAGAAGAAAAGTTCTTCTTGATTCCTAACTCCTCACATAAGTCTCTGACCTTCTTGTTATTGAACTGTCCTCCATTATCCGAAACAATTGAGTGGAGAATACCGAAATAGCATATGATGTTTTTCCATAAAAAAATGGAAGTGTTTGCTTCAGTTATTTTGGTCGTCGATTCTGCCTCCACCTATTTCGTGAAGTAATCAATAGCAACAATTGCGAGACTAGCATTGTCTCTCCCTTTCAGTTTGGGCCCAATAAGATCAATCCCCCACATGGCAAATGGCCGGGGACTAGAAAAAACACTATGCTCTTAAGAAAGTTGTCTTTGTACCATCACAAAGTATTAACACTTGTCGCACCTTCTTGCAAATTGCTAGACATCATTTTTCAGGGTCAACCAATAATATCATTACCTAACACCTTTTGTGCTAGGTACCATCCTCCAATATGATTGCCACACACCCTTTCATGTATTTCTTGGAGCACATAGATGGCTTTTTCACTACTCATACATTGGAGCATAGGCAAAGAGAAGCCTTATTTGTATAGCACATCGTCTTAAAAAAAGAAGTGTACGACTCATCTTCTGAGCTTCTGTGCTTCATCTTTGTCAGAGAGTAGAGTTTGATCCTTTAAAAATGCTATAATTGGCTTCATCCATGAAGGGGTATCTTCTGCCCACATCACCTCTTCGCCTTTGGAAGTGGAGGACCATGGAAGGTGTTCTACGGGGACCACTATGAGCAGTTTGGAATCCTTGTTCCTTGCTAATTTTTGACATAGGAATTTTCAGAACGTGGAATCTGTGTTAACTCAAACTTCTCAAAGGTTAGCACTAGTCCCATAACCAACTTTAGATAGGCAGCCATACCTCTATCTTTAGCTGAAAAGTTTCCATTAGCCTGGCTAACAACCATCTGGGAGTTACTGTTGATGAGCAGCCTTTTTACCTGCATCTCTTCAACTAATCTGAGGCTAGCCAGTAGGGCTCATATTCAGCTACATTATAGGTGGCCTTAAATCCAAACCTCACAGCACAATTAAGCTTATGTCATTTGAGACTGATACGGACCATCCACATTTCAGATCCAGTATATCTAGAGGAGACATCAACAAATAGGCTCTATACGGGGGGTTAGGTATGTTCCATATCCTCTTTCCATTTTTGGAATAGGGGTGAACTCTACAATAAAGTCACCTAATTCCTGTCATTTAACAACAGTTCTTAATTTGAAGACAATATCAAACTCACTAAGCTCCACAGCCCATTTGAGTAATCTCCCCAAAGCGTCTGTCTTTTGTAGCACTTGCTTGAGAGAGAAATTAGTTAATACTTGTATGACACGTGCCTGAAAATATGGTCTTAACTTTTGTGAAGTTATAGGAGCTAGAGTTAGGTTCTCCATGTCGACATAGCGAGTCTCGGCTACGAGCAATGCTTTACTTACATAATACACAGGAAGCTGATGGCCCTCTTCCTCCCTTACAAGCACCGAACTGATAGCATCAATGGTCACCGTAAGGTATAATAGCAGAGACTCCAATTTTGGGTTTGGAAAGGATGAGAGCCTGTCCCAAGTACATCTTCA
The DNA here is from genome assembly GCA_019395295.1 of Osmanthus fragrans. NCBI lineage: Eukaryota > Viridiplantae > Streptophyta > Magnoliopsida > Lamiales > Oleaceae > Osmanthus > Osmanthus fragrans. The sequence continues at coordinate 20,560,693 of CM033362.1, read as the reverse complement.
GTGCTTGTAAGGCTTCTACACATTCCTCTATCCACTGGAATCTATTTTTCCTTTTCAAAACCATAAAGAACGGAAGGCACTTATCAGTTGCCTACGAAACGAAGCGGCTCAGAGCTGCTATACGCTCGGTAAAACTTTGCACTTTCTTAGGTTTTTGTGGTTGTCTCATTTCGATCAAAGCTCTGATCTTCTACGAGTTAGCCTCAACACCACTTTGATTAAACATGTAGCCTAAAAACATTCCTGAGGTAACTCCAAAGGCACATTTAAGAGGATTTAGTCGCATTCTATACTTTCGAAGTTTTTAGAAGACCTCTCTGAGGTACTTAACGTGGTCCTCTATTTTAGAACTTTTTACGAGCATATCGTCTACATATACTTCCATAGTTTTTCCAATAAGGTCAACAAATATCTTATTGACCAATATTTGATAGGTAGCCCCTACATTTTTCAACCTAAAGGGTATTACTCTGTAATAATATAGAACTCGGTCTGTAATGTAGGACGTATGCTCCTCGTTTGTTGGGTGCATTGAAATCTAATTGTAGCCTGAATAGATGTCGATGAAGTTTAGTAGCTCATGCCCAGCAGTGGAGTCAACTAGCTGGGCTATTTGTGGAAGTCGAAAACTATGTTTGGGAGAAGCTTAGTTTAGGTTGGAGAAATCTACGCACACCCTCCACTTCTTGTTGTGGTTTTTTATGTGTACGAGGTTCGACACCCACTTCAGGTAGGTCGATTCTAGAATAAATCGGTTGTCAATCAACTTTTTGACCTCATCTTTCACGATTTCATATCTCTCTGGGTTAAGGGCTCTTACTTTTTGCTGATAAGGGTTAGCATTTGGATCGATCTTCAAAGGGTCGCAACTGACCTTTCGATCCATACCAACCATGTCCTCGTGCTTCAATGTAAAGACATCCAAGTTGTTACACAAGAAGCTTTTCAACTTCTCCTTTGCTGCTGGCAAGTTCTTTCCAACCTGTAAGGACTTGGAAGAATCTTGAGAGTTTACTATAAAGCTTTCTAATTCATCGATCAGAGCTGTTTGTGGTTCACAATCAATTATGTAAGGATCCAATTTGTCAAGATTAACCGCTTCTTCAATGGATCTCCTTTCTTCAGGAGATGATTTTACTTCGAATACAGCCTTTTCTTCAAAGAAATCCATCATTTTGACATCATTCCCTAGTTCAGAGTTTTTTTCTTTTTCAGGATCGTCGATCTCATCAATGTCCAGCATTGGCTGAGGGGCTCTTTCTTTGCCTTCGACCTTCTACAGGTATTTTTCCATCGTTATCTAGCCTTCGCTAGGTGGTCCTCCCTATTGAGGCGCTTTACCTCATCGTTCCTAGTTTTGCCAACCGTACTTAGGAGTTACAACCTTGTGTGGGTGATTGTTTCTTCTCTGATTGTTTAGGTGGTTAGCAACATCTCTACATCTACCAGTGTTGTGGCCATAAGAATAATAATATGTATAATGGAGGTGCACTTTGTCCCTATTTTTATGTTCAGCGCCTCGGTCCGCTACCTGTTCTTGTTTGTGGGAATTGTTGAAGAGGTCGACCTTGGTACCTTTCCACTCCCGGGTTCACTTCCTCGTACGCCAACGTACTGCGTTCAATGTTGCCACTGAAATGTTTGTCCTGGGTTAAGGGACCTGACTGTCCAACCTAGTGGTCTATCAAGTAAGAGGTAGGACCTCTTCATTTTTGTATTTGTGGAGGTGGGAGGCCTCGATTTGCCCAATTCCAGTGATTTCTCAATTCTTCATTGATGATCTTGCGCTTTATCATTTCCAGTAAGGCATCGCAACTGGTAGGATCTTTATTTTGTACGTCTCTCAAAAAGAGGGAGTTCATAGCCTATCCTCCCCTTATGGCCGTTAACGTCTCCCTATCCGTGACTTGCACGTAGTATGTAATTTCATCAATGAAACGGGATAGAAAACTCTTCAATTACTCCTCTTGTTATTGCCTCATGTATTGAAGCTGTTGTATTGGCCCTTCACGTTCTTTGCTTGTAGCAATGCACTTGAGAAAAGCCTTCTTAAAATATGGCCAGCTTCGTATACTTCATTCGAGGAGCTTGTAGTACCGCACTTCAACTGCTCTACTTAAGGTTAAATGGAAATCTCTGTATTTCATCACAGGAGTAGCTCCCCTCAGGCTCATGTGGGTTTTAAAGCTGTTGAGATGCTTTGCAGGGTCACCTCTTCCATCATACCTGGGAATTTTGTGCAGGGCGAAATGATTTAGGATGGGGGTATTCCTAATTTCTTGTGAAAATGCTAGTTGTCATCATCATCATCATCAAAATTGCAGGACCTTTGCAGCTCGTCAGAATCCTCATCTTCTTTTACTTGGGTCTCTCAAGGTGTTTGAGATGGTCAAGCTCAATTCCTTATCTATTCTGCTCTCCTCTCACGCCTATTTCTAAGTGGTGGATTTATGTTATCATAAATAGGCTTAGTTTGCTTTTCAAATTGAGGCTCCTCCTACTGCTTATTTCTAGGTGAAGAAGGTTGAGTTCGCCTATTCCTGGGTTGTCCTAAGTTCAACTTATCGAAGACTCTTACTAACCTTCGGGGCACGTCCTCCGGATCATACCTCGTGGGATTGATTAGTGGCATAGTTGGTGACGTGTCCACCCCAACTTCCTTTTCTTGAGGGGCTTCCTCTCTAGGATATTGTTGATACCCTGTCATTTGGCTTTAGATCTCGTCCTCGCCATTGTAGTAGTTTCCTTGGAAAGATGCATTCCCCTGAGCTACGTATGGGAGAATTGGGTATCCTCCCTGGGTTTGCATGATCCATAATAGCTCCTGCATGGCGAGGTTCTATTGAGTTATGTTTCTCATATTTTCAACCATGGTAGTCACTTGGTAAGTCTAGCAGCTATCCTAGACCATCTATTGGTCCACCTTGCCTATGCAGTTGGTGGAATCTGTGGCGAGATACCAGTGCAGTGTGCGAGGGTTTCCCTTTTTCAGGGTGTTCCTGGCTCTCTGAGGTGCGAATTCCTCATTGCTAGTACTCATGATAGTATTTTGCGTTGTTTCAGAGCTAACTAATACTTCCTTTTTCAAGGGAGGTAAATGTTAAGTGAGGGATTCTCTTGGAGATACTTTCTTCAAAAATACCTCATTTTCTTCAAAGGCAAGAAATCTCATTGCACAAAGATTGCTGACTTTTCTCCACGGGACTTTCGTGTTTGACTGTATGAATTTCCACAGAAGGCGCCAATTCGTTGACCCCGTTTTCTATATTGGCAACATGGACAACAAATGTCAGACTCACTCATCTCCACGTGAGAAAATTCTGACACGTTTAGATCGAAGATTCGGTTGGACGGTTGTGGTAGCAATGGATGTGGGAGATGCTCTACGACACGAGACGAAAACGTTGGTGCACCGACAATGCGATCAATGACGATCGCTAAACAAAGATCGATTGTAGGTAACACCAAAGTATAATTAATCCAAACTTCATCCCAAGGAACGAGCAAGAGAGTTCATAACTCAAGTGTATCAACTTTGGCGTATAATTTTTCCTATCCTTTCTAGTGTTACAAAAGCTGCTATTTATAGAGTTCAAGTCGATGTGGTCACCGTCGGATCAGATCCACATGGCTCAACTAATTAATCGATGTCACACATTACTCTGTCATACGTTAATTACATTAACAGGAGGTCAGTCATCCTACACTCCTAGGCAGACTTGTCTGACACTCATTAATACAAAACATCACATCAATCATTACTATAAATACTTTGTAGATCCGATTAAAAGGCAATCGGCAATTCAGCTTCGATAAAGGACTTTGGAGAGGTAGAGGTTCAGCTAGAAGATAAAGTGCTTCGGTAAGGGCCTTCAACTAGAGGAGAGGACTTTGGCCAGAGAGCAGCCTTTGACTCGTTTGTAGATTGTCAGATGTGCCATTTGCTTCCACGTAGCACTGACGTGGCTTCCACTAGGACCTTGTGATACGAGGCGTATCACCTTCTATCATAAAGAAACTTCCTCTATCATCTACTTCCATTATTTGTTCAATTCCATTATTATTATTTGACAACGTTGCTTGGTTGGGCTGATTCTCTTAACACCTAATCATAAAAAATAATTTTCTTGAAAGTTTTGCTTGAACTATGAATGTTGTTTCTATTTCAAACTTGTAAATGTTTCGATATTGGTTTACTTGTGTATATAATCTTGCTACTTTTATGTAGAATGGAAGAAAAGTGTATTTCAAGATAAAAAAAAAAAAAAAAAAAAAGGGGGCACACAATTAATCCGGTAACTTGGCATGCTCGTTATAGACAAATAGTATATTTCATATGATTGTTAACATATTTTCCCACCCGAATTGCAATACAACCATCATAAAACATGCTACAAATTACGTAACTAATCAAATCCTAAAAAATTGAATATGTTTTACAAATCAAAAATTTATCATGGACGGTGGAATGACCTTTACGTGTAGCATATTACGTAACATAAGATAATGCGATGCACTCACATCTCAAAATATGGTACGTGTCTTTATTTATCCATTTTATCACATAATTATATAAGATAGAAAGAAAAACGATTGCAACAATAGATGTGCAGATGTAACGGTAATCTATTACTTTTACACAAGCTATCCATCTCATGACACTAAAATTAGAGATAATATTTTATGCTAAATATCATTTCTTAATACGTAACAACTCTTGCTACATGATTTTGTTTATACAAGAAAATCATACGAGTTTTGATATGACAAATGAACAATGTAATAGAAGAAACCTATTTTAACGGTGAAAATAACATATTTATTATGTATAAACAAGAAATAGAAGATAAATTTGGAATCAATTTAATCAAATTACAAAACATGACAGTTATATAAAAATCACATGTTGAAATAGAATTTCGGAATATAGCAAGTCGAAACTTCAAGGCAGTATGCACGGCGAGGAGCATGTGAAAAAATAAAATAAAATAAATAGAACTGATTTTTCTTACTGTGATGTATTCTAGTTATAGGAAATTTACATCCAATTTCCGTTACCACCCGATTTCAAGAAAATAAAATTACGGAATTTTAATTCTTTTTTCTATTTTAACTGGATTTCATAACCTGAATTTATGTATGTGAATGTAATATAGTTTTGAAATTTCTAATATTAATCATGTAGCTTAAGAATAAATAAAATGCAATTTAATTTTTAATTTTTTTATTAATTATTATTATTTTTGTAATTTTTTAATGGCCTATGTATGGAAATTTCATATTTTTGGGAAGTTTTCTTTTTCCTAGCCGTTGATGTCTTTTAGTTACAAAAAAAAATAGAGAAATTAAAGTTGTTAGTAAATTTGATTTATGTTAGTATAATATCAAGTATTTACAGTAAATAAAATATCTTATAGTATATTATGAATTATTTTATTTTTGAACCATATGTGAATTTTTTCCAGTTAAATATTGGGTGAGCTTATGTTTAATCGGTTGGTCAAGCTTACTTAATCTTCTATTAATAAGTGTTAGGATTTAAGAAATAATAACACATCTCACCTATCATGATCTTGCTAGCACAAGAAACAAAATCCCAAATCTCTCATTATTGTTTTCTTGTGTGAGTTTTCATTGGAGGTTGGACAATTGAACAACTGTAGTTTGGAAAGATTGTTATTTTAAAAAGGCGTGCAAATATCTTGATTGTCACATTCAAGGATTAGCAAAAGAGTTCACAGAATTTGTTAAAGTTATAATTCTAATCGCAGTTTCTATCTAAACACAAAGACGATCCTTGAAGAAATTGAAATTATTTTTAAATTCCGCTATGCAAGTATAAGTAAATTCCCAACAATGATATCAATTTTTTGTTTGATAGAAATTATTTTTCAATCTTGGGAACAATCAATGGTTGATTGTTATTTATCTCTTATTTCTAGCTTTAAAGAAGTTGATTTTTTTGGTTCCAAATATGATTTGAAAAAAAATATGTTTTGTGTCAAACAAAATTCAATCGGGAGGAAGTGGTCAATAAAAATAGTTGTCTCTCACCTTGGCAATGACAACACATGGCTGCACGTTGCCATGCCCTTGTAGTGACATAATGTGCACGCCAAACGCCTACAATGACAGTGGTGCTCATCGCTGTCGGTAGCAACGGTGATTACAACAACACGCATTACTGTCCATCATTTGATGGTGCACCGTCATTTTATTTTTTACATAATCGACGCTGGAAGAAAAAGAGAAAAAAAAAAATTTAACATAGGGTTTAGGTAAGATTTGGGGGCAGGGCCTCTAAAGTAATTTGTGAATGTTAGATCTAATCAAAGATGATAATGAGCTTAAAAACAACACTTGCAATATCCTTTGCAAGAACAATAACAATGAATCAAGAAACGATTCTTTTGATTTTTATGAAGATTGAAGTTTCGAGCTGGAAGAGGAGAAGAGAAGAAGAACTGAGAGAAAACTTGATTTGTTGAACTAAAACTTTGGTTGATTGACTCACCATACAACTGACCATGCACTCAATTATATCAAGGTGCAAGTAAACTTAAAAGTACAAAATGTCAGCAAAACAGTAAACAAAGTAAGGCAAATATAGCACAACTTGCAACAACAAATATTAAAAAATAAAAAAGACAATTGGAGGTTGAATGAGGTCTTCACATTAGCCTTCAATATCCTTCTTGAAACTTCCATTTAACATTCCAATTTGATGCTTCAAATCTTCAAAACGAGCCTTTGCAAGAGGCTTAGTGAACATGTCTGCTAACTGGACTTGAGATGGACAATATTGCAAATGAATTTCACATTCCTTCTCAGCTTGCCTGATTGCATGAAATTTGACCTTAATGTGCTTTGTTCTTCCATGATTAACTGAATTCTTGGCCACGGCAATAGCAGACTGATTATCAAATAAAATTAAAGTAGGATTGACTTGTTCTTGATGCAAATCACTTAAAATTTTTCTTAGCCAAACAACATGATTAATAGCTCCTGATGCAGCCACATACTCTGCTTCTGCTGTTAATTGAGCTACAATGTCTTGCTTCTTTGAATTCCAACTGAATGTACCAGACCTCAGAGAAAATAAGTACCCAGATGTGCTCTTCATATCATCCATTGAACTAGCCCAATCACTAACTGAGTAGCCAACCAAATTTGATCCAACTTCTCCTTCATAGTAAATGCCATGTTTCTAAGTGCCTTTGATGTATCTTAGGACTCTCTTGGCAGTAGCAAAATGAGTTTACGAAGGATTGGACATGAATCTGGATAGCAAACTTGCAGCATACATTAAATCTAGTTTGGTTGAAGTTAAATACAAAAAACTCACCACAAGACTTCTATAATTCTTCTCATTAGCTGGTTGATCACTATCATCTTTTGATAGCTTTGTAATCAATGATATAGATGTGTTCACTTGCTTGCATTCCATCATTTTAAACTTTCTCAGAATATTAGTAGCATAGTTATGTTGTAACACAAAAGTTCCATTAGACCTCTGCTCTATCTCAATCCCAAGAAAATACTTTATTTCACCCGAATTTGTCATTTCAAACTCCTCCTCAATTTCAATTGTGAATGATATAATCATATTAATATCATTCCCAGTGATTAACAAATCATCTACATATAATGAGATGATCAAAATATTTCCAAGAGAGTCTGATTTGACATAGAGTGTGTGCTCACTCTCACTTCTTTGAAATCCATTTCCACACAAATAGCCATCTATTCGACTGTACCAAACTCTTGGGGCTTGCTTCAAACCATACAAGGCCTTCCTTAACTTGCAAACATAATCCGGTACTGATTTTGAAATGAAGCCATCAGGTTGTTCTACAAACACATCCTCTTCAAGTTTACCATTGAGAAAAGTTGACTTGTTCTCTAGCTGATGAATTTTTCGTCTTCTTTGAGCTTGCTAAAGAATCAACAATCTGATTTCAAAGTAATCCACTCCACATTCTTGAGCAAATCCTTTGGCTACAAGTCTGGCTTTGTACTTGTAGATAGAACCATTAGGATTTACTTTGCTTTGTAAATTTATTAACTCCAATCACCTTCTTATCAGTTGGCATTGGCACCAGTACCCAAGTTTCATTCTTTTTGAATCATTTTCATCTCTTATTCTATTGCAACTATCCATTCTGGATATTTTGCAGCCTCTTCATAGTTATTCGGCTCAACAATAGCCATGTAACATCTCTCATAAACTTCATTTATGGGTCTAGTACCTCTTGTAACGACCTGAACCTTGCGCCCAAGCTACTAGAACATACGTACTGTCCGCTTTGGGTGAGCCTGTATCCACTTGGCCCAATTGGTACCAGGATTTCCGTTAAGTCTCCCATATGATGGAGGTCTTGAGTTCGAATCCTGGGAACGCTATAGAAACCTGTGAGGGGCCAAGTGGGCACAAGCTCACCCATAGCGAATAGTACGTATGTTCTATGGCTTGGGCGCAAGGTCCGGGTCATTACACCTCTAGGTGGTGGACTAGAGCTTGATGTGGACTCAGATGGTCCATCATTTGATGCACTGGACTCCAATACAGGTTGCTGATCTTCTGGTTCAGCCACTAGAAAATTATGTTGCACTATAGGTATTGAGATTTGAGGTTGCTATGATTTAGGTTCTTCCCACTTCCACTTAGCATTTTCATCAACTTTTATATCTCTTGAAACTGCAATACTTTCAATTTCCAGGTTATACACTCTATAGGCTTTCGATTGTGAGCCTACAGCCAAGAAAAATTCCTTTTACAGCTTTGTTATCCAATTTGCCTCTCTTGTGATTTGGAACATGAATGTAACATAGAGATCCAAACACTTTGAGGTGTTTTGCCGTAGGTTTCAAACCACTCCAAGCTTCAATAGGAGTCTTGTCTTTCACAGCTTTAGTGCCAAGTCTATTTTGCAAATAGACTGATGTATAGACAGCCTCCACCCAGAATTTCTTTGGCAAAACCTTCTCAGCCATCATGCTCATTGCCATCTCCATCACATACCTATTTTTCCTTTCAGTCACTCTATTTTGCTGTGGAGTATAGGGCACCGAAAGCTGATGATGAACACCATTTTCTTCACAAAACAGGTCAAACATTTTCAAAGTATATTCCTTGCCATTGTCAGACCTTAACATCTGAATTTTGCATACTGACTGACCTTCAAACAATGCTTTGAATTTCTTGAAAATGTGAAACACATCAAATTTGTTTTCCGTAAAGTACACCCAGCACATTCTTATACAATCATCAATAAAGAGCACAAAATATAGATTTTGGCTCAATGAGGGTGTTCTCATAGGTCCACATATGTCTGTATACACCAGCTACAATTTCTGTGTTGCTCTCCAAACTCCACTAGGTGGAAATGCTTCTCTATGCATCTTCCCATAATTACAACCCTCACAAACTCCTCCTGACTCATTAATTTCAGGGAAATCCCTTACCAGACCTTGAGAATGAAGGTATGCTAAGGATTTAAAGTTATAATGACCATATCTCTTATGCCATAGATTCGATTCATCAAAATTTACTTCAACAGCATTTGCAATCACATTTTTCCAATAGATACTAAAACCTTTATTCTTCATAGGCACACAAGCAATTTTAACATTATGTGAATCAAGTATCTTGCACAAATTATCTTTGAAAAATAGTGAGCATCCATTTTGAACAATCTATCCAACACTTAACAGATTTGAACTCATACCAGGCACAAGTAAAATATTGTCAATATACCTCATACCTTTCTTGGTTTAAACTGCTATGGTTCCAACTCCCTTGGCAGATACAATTTCACCATTTCCCATTTTGATTGTTGCTTTGCAATCTGGATTCAAGTTGCAAAAAGTCTCCTCTTTGCTTTTCATGTGATTTGTGCAAGCACTGTCTATAGCCATGAATCTACTTCCATCGTGTTTGTCATATGAAATGCCAGGAATAAATGATCCTTAAACTTCTTTTCAGTTGCCAATGAAGCTTGCTGATGCTGATTTCTAGGCTGATGTTGTACTAGAGTTTGAATTGGGCGTTTACCAGGGCAAAACTTTTTAGGATGTCCAACTAAGTTGCATACTCTGCATTTGTGTGCTTTCCAACAAAACTTGTTTGAAGGTCCTGATTTACCATAGATACCACATGGAGGATATGAGTCTCTACTTTCTCTACTCATCCCCTGCTTGCTGCTACTTATCTTCTTTTTCTTACATCAAACTGCTTCTTTCCAAAGTTACTTTTGGAATGCTGGAGTTTATGTTTGGCTGCAAAGGCACTTTCAGTCAATTTTTCATTCCTTGATGCTATCCTCTAATCATAAGCCAATAAGACACCTGTTAGCTCAGTTAAAGTGAGACTAGACAGGTCCTTAGTATGTTCAATGGCTATTGTAACAACATCATACTTCTCAGGCAGAGTGATCAAAACTTTTTGAACCACTCTTTTATCTGTAATTTTCTCACCATTCAACTTGATTTGATTTACAATATCAACCCCCTTGAGGTATAGTCTTTAACCTTCTCAGACTCCTTCATTCTGAGATTTTCAAACTCTCTAGTCAAAGCTTGTAATCTCACAGCCCTAACCTTCTCAGAACCTTTGAACTCTTCTTCAAGTTTATCCCAGGCTTCCTTGTTGTAGTTGTAGCCACTATTCTGGGAAAAATTTCCTCTGAAACGGCTGTGAACAAGAAAGACAAGGCTTTCATGTTCTTCATAGACTAATCTTTTTTCTGTTTCACTTGAGCAGCAGTGTAATTTCCCTCAGCATCAAGTTGTTCATTTGTTCAATCACATCCCACAAATCATGAGCCATTAAAAATGCTTTCATTTTAACTGACCAAAAGTCATAACTTTTTCCATTGAAAATAGCAGGCAATGGTAGTGAGGATGAGCTTGAACCAAACATTTTTCACCTAAAATACTGTATCTGGTAATACCGGATTTCACATATGCTTACCAGATTTTGTGAGATAGAAATTACCGGATTTTGAAGGCAAATACCGGATATTTGAAATACGGTATATGATAAATACAGAATATAGGTGTTACCAGATTTAGAGGTATTGGATTTGGGAATACCAGATTTGGAAATACCGGATTTTGGAGGCTTATCATATTTCACAAAGAAATATCGGATTTTGGCTTATCGTATATTGAAATACCGGATATAGAAATGAATCTTTTCACTTACCAGATTTTGGCTTAATGGATTCCTTCAGTTACCGTATATAGATTTCTTCTTCTTCAGTTACCGGTTTTAACACCTTCTTCCTCCTTTTTTCAACAGATCAGAAGCTCTGATACCACTTGTTAGCTCTGATCAAAGATGATAATGAGCTTAAAAACAACACCTGCAATATCCTTTGCAAGAACAATAACAATGAATCAAGAAACGATTCTTTTGATTTTTATGAAGACTGAAGTTTTGAGCTGGAAGAGGAGAAGAGAAGAAGAACTGAGAAAAAACTTGATTTGCTGAACTAAATCTTTGGTTGATTGATTCACCATAAAACTGACCATGCACTCAATTATATTAAGGTGCAATTAAGCTTACAATAACCTTAAAAGTACAAAATGTCAGCAAAACAGTTAACAAAGCAAGGCAAACATAGCACAACTTACAACAACAAATATTAAAAAATAAAAATGATAATTGGAGGTTGAATGAAGTTTTCACATTAGCCTTTAGCGAAATATATAGGCCCCTGTTTACAATTTTCTTTATGGATCAGTTTGTAATTTTAAGAAGGTGGCTATTATGCAATTTACGAAATTGGAAGGTTTTGATTATAATTTTAAAATGGATCAGAATGCAATTTTCTAAAAGGTGTGTTGAATGAAATTTTGGAAAGGGCTTTAAATATTCCTTTTTTTAAAAAGGGTTTGACCATTGAAGAGGGTTTGATACAATTTTACCAGAATTTTGATTTGTCCCCTTTAAAATATTATTTTAAAATCACGATTTGATCCAATTTGTGAAATTATAGGCCTCTGTTTGCAATTTTCATTTAGGATTAGTTTGCAATTTACAAAATTAGAAGGTTCTGATTATAATTTTAAAATGGATCAGAATGCAATTTTTTAAAAAGGGGTGTTGAATGCAATTATGGAAAGGGTAAATAGGGAAGAATTTAAAAGTAAGACATTAACTATGCACACTTCAATTTCCATGTTTCAAGTTACCCAAATGCAAAAATCAGGTTTTTATTTTTTAATTAAAAATATTTTATTAATTAATTATAATAAGGTCAAAATTATTCAATTAAATGTCACAAGTACATAATTATAGGTCACAACTTATTTGCTGGTCACATATTACAAATCAAAATTTTTATAGGTAACAGATTATGTCAAGGTCACAAATAAATTTTTTGTATAGGTTACAATTTATCTCATTAGTCATAAATCAAATAAATTATAGATCACATTTTATTTATCGATTACAATTTTAAAATTTATTGGTCACAAATTATTATTTTTAGTCACGGATTAATTTTTTAATAACAAATTATCGTCCTTTATGATCACATATTATCAAATTTTATCGTCACGATTTATTAGTTAGTGCAGCAAACCAAATACTTGGTCACATACACCAAACCCTGACCCCGGTCCAATAATTGAACACAAACACTACTCCACTGCACCCTCGCCACAACACCGCCGCCAATACCACCACCACAAAATACCTCAACACCACACCACTGTCACAAACACCCTACACTGGCAGAGCCACCACCGCACACAACATCATTGCCACAACCCAACCACAACATCGATCGGCCACCACCACCACAAAAATCAACACACATACCACCGTCGGCCATACAAATCAACACACTACCACCTGCCAGCACTCAAAAGCGACGTCGTGACGACTTTACAGCAGTCGTGGCACCAACGCTCGTCACGACGAAGCGAGCAGTGCTCAAATTTCGACAGGCCAGATGACTCAAAACTACCCCAAAACCAAAACCACAAGCAGCATCAACACCACCACCACCACCACGCCCCAGTCTTCGAGCACGGGATGGAGTTTCTTCAGAATCTAAGAACTTTGCAGAGTCTCGACCAATGAAGAAGATCCGCAAACTAGTCTCGCCTGGCCCGGATTTCCAGTGACATTGTGTCGTGATGGAAGCGTGTGTCTCGCCGGAGAAGATAGAGCCAGCGCAGCTCCAGCTGGGTTGAGAGAATGACGAGAGTTATAGAGAGAAAGGGTTTGGGGGAATATTTAGGGAAATTGATCTAGGTTAATTAGAATACCTTATTTTTGCTTAATTAAAGTTTGTGCCTCAATTTTTAAAGGTCGTCTTTAAACATATGCTATTGTGTAATTTCCACTTTTAAATATTCTTTTTTAAAAGGGTTTGACCATTGAAGAGGGCTTGATCCAATTTGACCCGAATTTTGATTTGACCTATTTGAAATATTATTTTAAAATCATGATTTTAAATTATCGTTAAAATTAGATTTTAACTAAAATTTAAAACTTTAATCCTAAATTGAATTTCATTTAGTTTATGATTTTTATCCTAAATTAAAATATAAATTCATTTTTCCCTAAAATTGTGGAATTAGAGTTTGACTCTAATTTAATATTTAGTTAAAATTTTAATTAAAATTAAATAAACTTGCATTATAATTTTAGAATTAGAATTGGACTCTAAAATGATATTTAATTAAAATTTGATTCTAATTAAAGTGAACTTACCCGATTTTTTTTTAGAATTAGAGTTGGACTCTAATTTGGTATTCAATTTAAATTTTATGTTAATTAAATTAATTAATTAATCAATTAATTATTTAATTTTTTCAAGTCATTTGTCTATATTAGTTTAGACAACCATAATTGCTAGAAATTTAAATATGCTTATATATAATATTCGATATTATATTGAAATGTATTTATTTGATTAATGTATACTATACTTAGTGGATGATTATGGATTCGACTACGTGGGTATGTTGAATGGTTAGTCTTAATTCTTGTTGTTTTGGGTCAGCGAGCCCTTTATTAATTTTGCGCGCTGGAGCTCTTATTGATTTTGGACCTATGACTTCGTTATTATTGTTATAGGTAATTGTTTAATTTTTCACAAGTGTACGGTATCGCAAACAAGTAATAAAGTGACGAACAAAGTATAATTCCCATAAGAACTACGTACTGAATCATGTGTTAAATCAATTATAATTTTGATTGAACGGCCAAATATGTTTAAAGATTTATATTAAATTAACTAATTAAACTAATGATTCTAGTGAGCAATTTATAAGATTTTTGTAAATTTAGATTGGATAGTACTAAGACCTAGAATCCCCTTTGTTAATCCATTTTAATGCAAATTAATAACATGACAATAGATGAACTTTCTTGTTGATCAATGTTCTTAAGTTAATTAAAAACATCTCTCGGTGTTAATTAAATCTATCCTCTCATGTTATCTTTCTATATCTCTATAAAAGATGCGAACATGAAAGCATGCATTAAAATATTAAAACATCTATAAAAATCGTGCAAAACATAGCTATATATCTCTATCTTCTATCAGATTTTACAATGGTTGCTATAAATTGCTTTCTATCCTATTGTTTATCTCAAAATCAATAAAATTCACACTCAATCCAATTAGTGATCCAGTAATTGAAAAGTCATTAAATCCTACAATAACCATCCAAGAATAAACATATATTGGACATCAAATTATTTAAAACATATTAAAAACTTCATTACAATGGTTCATTAATTTCTTAGTAATTAAATTCCTAGCCTAATTATAAAATTATAAGTAAACAAGTTTAATTGGAAGAATATTACACAGATTTTAAATTGATGAAGAAGAAGAAGGTTGATCTTGAAATCTTGAATCTCTTCAATGGTTTCTTCATAAATCTCTAATATATCTCATTGTTGTCTCTCCAAAAATCAAGATTGAAACTCCAAATTTTTGAAAACTTGTAATTGCCCTTTAATTCTCACAGGAACCATGGATTGGCCTCTCTTTTTCAAAGCCTTTGAGGGAATGGGATAGGTGGCACATGTAACACGAGAAAATTTGATTGGTAGAGTGTTGACCTCATATTTCACATCATTTACTGTCATTACCTGCGGTTTGGAATTTATCTTAGTATTACTTAGCAGGTTCCTAGTTCTCTATCTAAAAGTGCATTGGCTATTTATCTCATCTAATTTTCCAAAATTTATGTAGTAACCCATTGAATTTGAAAAAAAATTCTTAGTCTCTTTCATGAATTTAGAAAATGCTTCAACTATTTTGGTCAATGCTTTAGTTGATGATGCTACCATTTTGCTCAATACTTATTCTCATGAAGGCTTCTTTTCTAGCCATTGGAAACCTAGTGGTACATTCTGATATAGTGCATCTTGTGACGACTGGGTATTGCTCCAAGAAACATTTGGGTAATTTTTCCAACCCGGATTGTGTGTATTGGGATTATTTTGCTATCTCTCATAGTTTTGCATGTAATTCACATCCTCAATTAACTATACAAATGGACTGCCCACATTACAATCTACACTTTCATGATTACTTTCGTAATGATTGCAATGTTGACCAGCTACTTGAACTACATTCCCTATTTGATTAGTTGTCCAATCATCTACTTTTTTAACTAGTGTTGCTAGTTGTGTTAAAATAGCTATCAATGTGTCAACCTCGTGCATCCGTACAACTCCTTTTCCATCTGATCTTTCTGTTGGCCATAATGTACTGGTATATGCTAAATCCTCCATGATTTGATATATCCGATCCGCTAACCTTTTTGTAATTGACCCCATTACATACAGAGTCAATGTTAGCCCTGCTAGTCGGATTTAGCTCAATATAGAAGTACTGGACTTGTAGCCACTTTTGCAACCTATGTTGTGGACATTGTCGAAGCAAACCTTTGTATCTTTTCCATTCTTCATAATAGCACTTTGAATCAAGCTGTGAGAATGTAGTGATCTCATCTCCCAACTTGGCAATCACTTTTTGTGGGAAATATTTATTCAAGAACTACTGGCTCAAACTGTCCCAAGTCATAATGCAATGATATGGGAATGTGTCCAACCATTCCCTAGCTAAATCTCTAAAAGTTTAAGGAGAGAGCCTTAGTTGAATTGCATCACTGGAAACCCTCGGATATATAATTATCGCACACATATCCAAAAATATAGAGATGTGAGCATTTGTTTTGTTAGTCGGTCTCCCAAAGAACTGCAATGCATTTTGGAACATGTTTATTACATCCGTCCTCAAGTGAAATTTTTTTGCCTATATGCCAGATAGGCTATCTTGTACTACTTGCTACAATTGGTGGAACCATGTATTCCCTTATTAGTCTCTCACTCTCACTACCCGCAGCTACAAACGGATTGCTACATTTACATTCAACTCAACGGCCACTTGATTTTGTATATTTTCTGTCATTGGTTCTGCTTACTATTTTTGTTGTGCTTCTATCTATTCTATTCTTCTCAGTCTGAATATCCGTTCGATTTTCGAATTAAATTGAGTAAGATAATCGTGCCTCGAACTTTGCATGCAAAAACCTGAAAATAAGAAGATAAAGCACTGTAATATTTTTCTAAAATAAAACTAAAATTAATAAAGCAATAAAAAATTCAAATTAAAGCTAAATAACTAAAACTAATTAAATGCAATGGTTCCCCGGTAACAGTGTCAAAAACTTGATCGTTTGATTTTTCACAAGTGTACGATATCATGAACAAGTAATAAAGTGATGCATAAATTATTGTTTCCATGAGGACTATGTACTTAATCAAGTGTCAATCAATTATAAATTTAATTGTATAGCCAAATATGTTTGAAGAATTTATATTAAATTAACTAATTAAACTAACGATTCTAGTGAGCAATTTATAAGGTTTTTATAAATTTAGATTGAATGGTACAAAGACCTAGAATCCCCCTTATTAATTCATTTTATTGCAAATTAATAACATGAAAATATGTGCACATTCTTGTTGATAAATATTCCTAAATTAATTAAAAGCATATTTCAATGTCAATTAAATTAATCTTCTCATGTGACCTTCTTATATCTCTATGAAAGATGCGAACATGAAAGCATGCATTAAAAATGTTAAAAAATATCTATAGAAATTATGCAAAGTATAGTTGTATATCTCTACCCCTAATGGACATTACAACAATTGTTATAAGAGCTTTCTATCCTATTATTTCTCTTGAAAACAATGAAATTCACAATCAATTTAATTAGTGATCAAGTAATAGAAAATTATTAAATCCTATAGCAATCATCCAGGAATAAACAAATATTGAGCTTCAAATTATTTAATTTATATTAAAAACTTCATAAAAAGTGTTCATCAATGTCTTAATAATTAAAACACTGGCCTAGCATTACAAAATTAAAAGAAAACATGTTTAGAGTGTGTTTGGTGGAGATTTAAATTAGATTTTAATTGAAAAATTAGTCGTTAGTAGGTTCCATGCGTGAGATGAAAGTCAAGTATAACGGTTATATTTTCAATTAAAATTGAATTTTAATCTCTACCGAACAAGCTCTTAATTGGAAGAATATAACCCGAATTTTAAATTGATGTAGAAGAAGAAGGTCGATCTTAAGATCTTGAATCTCTTCAATGGTTTCTTGATGAATCTCCAATATATCTTCTTGTCGTCTCTCCAAAAATCAAGATTGAAACTCCAATTTCTTGAAAACTTATAATTGCCATTCAATTCTCACAAGAATAATGGATTGGCCTCTCTTTGATGATGTTAACTGGTAACTTTTGGTTTATGAGAGGTTCGTCTTTGATGTATGAGGCTATTTGGTATTTATAATGTTAGATGATTGGATGAAAATTGCGTTAGAATTAGTGTTTGCGAAGAATTTTCTGTAAAATAGGATTTCAGTGGTGCTTAGTTTCGGTAGAATTTTCATCAAATCTAGTGCCTGGGTGATGCGGGATAACACCTAGGTGCTAGTTTTACTTTTTACATATTGCAACTTGGTCCCCAAATTCAATTCTTGCTTTTTTAAAGTCAGTTTCTCTTGCAATTTCGGTTTTTTAACTTCTAATTGCATCCAATTGAACCCGTACATCTTCAATCTTCATTTTGTGGTCTGAATCGACTGTTAAAAAGTTGCAATTAGGTCATTGAACTTTGAATTTCATCACATTTTTCCATTTTCGCGTCTCTATATAAATTCCACGTCTAATCATTGAGTTTTACCTAATAAACGAAATATATAATAAATTAGGCCATAATTAATCAAAAAAATTTCAAAATATCTACATTTAAAAGCCTGAATAAATATATTAAATACACTTATCAATGGGCCTAGGTGTCTAATTCTTTTAGACCTACGTGCCAACTAGTATAGTATATGTGTTTTAGCTGTATTAATTGAAGATAAAAGAAGAGGTAAAGACCATAGAGATAGAATATTGCATGATTTAATGCTACGTTCCCTATGAACTGGCTCGAGAAGACTAAATAGTAAAAATCCATTACGGTCATACTATTATATGTATGTTTATTTGTACACACACACACACACACACACACACACATATATATATATATAATATTAATAATGAGATCTATGCATGTTAAATCCCTCATTACAATATTCAGTCACATTTATAATTTGCCTTTGAGTCCCTTATTGATCTCAACTTCTTAAGTACACTCAATGCTAGTCCATTAGGGATATGTTTGACACAACGAAATATTTGATATTTCTAAATGATGGGTTCGACTTAACTAAAATTTATCTTTTATTGAGTATACTCAATGAGATAAATTCCAGAGGCATATTAAGCTAATACATAAGATGTGTGAAGATAAAGAATTATTAACTAAATCGTCTACAAGTTACATGGAGATAAAATTAATAATAGTATTTACCCAAATATTTTACTAAGGTTCGTTAAGTACACTCAAGGTCTTAATACTACAAATGGGATCCTAGTCCTACTGGAAATCAAGTATGGATTCCATAAATTTATGTGAGAGGATCATAAAATCAAATTAAACAGTGAGAGCATCATTAATTAATAAAATACCATGTTAAATTAATTGATGATTTTTTTTATGCATATTAATTATTTATTTTTTTTCATCATTTAAAGTTTAAATCATGAGTAACCATATGAATTTAAGAGACATACTAGATGAAAATAAATTAACTAGGCCAAATTTTCTTGAATGGCACTGTAATTTGAGAATTCTTCTTTGGCATGAGAAAATTGGTTATATTTTTTAACAGCCCTCTCCAGAGACACCTATTGAAGACTAGATTGAGGAAGATGTGGTTTCTTATAATAAACATAGTGATGATGATAATATTGCAATATGTGTGATGCTTACAGCTATGTTACTTGAGTTGCAAAAACAAAATAAGAGTATCGATGCTAACACTATAATTTTTCATCTCAATAAGTTATATGATGAACAATCATGTGTAAAAAGATACTAGACTTGCAAGTAACTAGATCGGTGCAAAATGATAGAATGATCTTAGTCAATGCTCATGTACTAAAGATGATTAACTACATAGAAAAGTTGTCTCAATTGGGTTTAGTCATGGACCATGAACGAAGTGTTGACTTGGTTCTACAGTCTCTGTCATATTTTTTTTATGAATTTTAATATGAATAAGCTCATATGCACACTCTATGAGTTGCTGAATATGCTTAAGGCTATTGAGCCCAACGTCAAAGCTAGTAGTGGGCAATTCATGATAGTTGATTTCTCTAAGGGCACTAAGAGAAAGTCTAAAGGAAGCTTTGAGAAAACATTTGAGATGGCTAAGACAATCAAAGGAAATAAGGCCAATACCAAGCTTGATAACCCTTGATATAATCATGGGAAGAAATGTCATTGGAATAGGAATTGCGAGGCTTACCTCACAAGCTTGGAGTAAAAGAAGTCTTCTGAAACTTTACTTCAACGATCTTTGTTGTTGGATTATAAGTGTATTTTATACACTTATTTTGACCTAAAAGTATAGATATTTAATAGTTCTTTTAAGCAATTATGACCTAATTTATTGTATATTTCATTTATTAGGTAAAACTCGACGATTGAAAGTGGAATTGAAAGAAAGAAATGAAATATGGCGTAGTCCAAATTTTGAGTACCAAATTGCAAATAGCCGATAGTGGATTTGGACCATAAGACAGTACTTTGAAGATTGATAAGAATAAATTGGATGCAATTACATGTAAAAAAAAAGGAAAGGAATATGATCAAAATATTATCACAAATCAATTTCCAATCACACAAGATTTCAAGTGGGGATTCATCAAGAAACCATTGAAGAGATTCAAGATTTCAAGATTCATCTTTATTTTCTCAATTTATAAAAAATCCGGGTTATGTCTTTCCACTTAAATGTGATTTCCTTTCAATTGCTTATCACCAATTGAATTATTAGTGGAGATAGTGTTTCAATTAAATTATAAACATTGACCAACATAAATGATTTCAATTGTCACTTTAATTGTTATACTAAAATTAAATAACAAAGGGGATTCGATCAGAATTGCATCTCACATGTTTGAAAAACACATTTACTTGCTTTCACTAGTTTAGTTGATAATTTAGTGGTTAGCATAGAAAAATCACAAAACTTTTTTGTTATTCAATTAAAGTTGTAATTCATTTTTACTCGATCAAACACAGTCCTCGTGACTTCGAACTCTATTCACTACTTTATTACTTGTTTACGATCTCGTTCACTTGCGGAAAATCAAAGGGTCGTTGAGGTTAATATGTCTACTTCATTAGCTCTTAGGTATTGAAAATTAGATGTTGATCTCATATTTGTACAAATATGTAGAAACTAACAAAAAGTGGACGACTACAAAAGGGGGAAGTTCACCTACACATTGGAAATGAACAAGGGTTGCTACATTACCTATAGGAACACACTCATTGCCGTTGCCTTTAGACATTGTATTAGAATTAGAAAAATATTATTTTGTTCCCACAATTACCAATAACATTATTTAAAATTCATGTTTGGACAAGAATTATTTCTCAATTAATGTTAAGGACAATTGTTGATCCTTTTTATTTTGATAAGATAATTAATGTTTATGGTAAATTACAAGATGATATTTATATTCTAGATATTGAGTCTTCTATTATATGTATAAAAAATTAAATGCATAAAAGTGACAACCTAAAAAAAACCCCTCTCTAACGTTGTAGTCTGGGTCACATAGATGAAAACACATTTCAATTACATAGAGATGGATAATTGTGGTCAACTGATTTTTAATCATTTGACAACTATGAATAATGCCTGCTAGGTAAGACTACCAAAATTTCATTTACAGGAAAATGAGAAAGAGTTGCACATTTACTGGGCCTAATACATAATGATGTACGTGGACCCATGTCAATTATAGCTAAAGGAGGTTTCTCTTACTTCATCACATTTTGTAACGCCCCAACCCCTAGTGGACCGGAACGCTACTTACTTTACTTAACTTAACCGGTGGTTTAGTAACAAGTGTACATATCTTAGCGGAAGCTTAAATCTTAACAAACATTCTTTTTGAAAGATATTGGATTAAATAACTTTATAACTTTCCAAAATCACGAAATATAATTTATTTGATGAAATCATGATTTGTTCAAGCTACTCAAAAGAAATAACGTTGGAAATAACATTTGAAACATTAAAGACTTTAAATCTAAATCACTTGTTCACCGGGTTCCCATAGGCTTATTGCATCTCTTTCCATCTCTTCCATCATCCAACCCAGTGCATCAACATTTAATCTGTAGATATAGGGTAGAAACCCGTGAGTTGAAAACTCAATAGGCGTCATAGGTGCAATCGTGATTAAGCTAAGCATTTCGTAACAATTAACATTAGAACTTCCATAAAACATGCCGTACCCGGAGGTACCATTTGACATGAAAATGTATGCCGTACCAACGGAACCATTTGACATGAAAGGTGCATGCCGAACCGAAGATACCATTTGACACACAACATTAACCTTTAAATGTATGCCGCACCGACGGAACCATTTGACATGAAAGGCACATGCCGAACCGACGATACCATTTGACACACAACATTAGCCTTTAACATAGAACATTACTTGCTAGAAATTATAACTTAAACACGTATAACAACTTTATGCACCTCTACCTACCTTGATTTGATACTTGACGAACTTTGAAAAGAACTTTGAAAAACTTTGAATGAACTTCAAAACTTTGACGAAGTTTGGACGTTTGGACCTTCCTTTGTTGTTTGAAAACCTTTTGAAACCACAAAACCTTCTTGCAGAATATTTTTGCCCACACTTAAAACTTCTGGAAAACACTTTGAAAAACCACCTTCATTTTCTCTCCCAAACTCTCTATTTTTCTCTCAACTTTTGAAAGCAAATTGAAAGTGCTTTTGGTGTGAAAAATCAAATGAGTGAAGAGGGTATTTATAGGTGAGGTTTGGGGTGGGTGAAAGGTCATATTAAATAGGGTAATTAAGTAGTGCAAGTAGTGGCCATTAATACAAAAAAATCGTGGGTTTTCTGCTTTTCCGGTCGACCGGTTAGTTGCTCCGGTCGACCGGTTGTCCGGTTGGTATTGCACAGCTTTTGGTATTTCAATCATAACTTTTTCTCCCGATATCCGATTGAGGTGATTCAAAGTGTTTTGGAAAGATAACTCAAAGAGCTACAACTTTTATTCAGATATCATTTTCAAAGTAGAATGTTTTCTATATCGAAAATGGGTCTCAAAGGAGACTAAAAATATTTGAAGTATAATTTTAACCATAAAATGAAATACTTTGCATTCCGTCCAATCTTCATCAAATCGTTTTTAAGAAAATACTTTATAAACATCATTTTACCTTTAAACATGTATTGGACTATCTTTTGGGCTTATATTTCCTTTATTGGGCCTAATGTGAAGTTAATCACACAATTATGGGCCTAGCTTTATAGAAAAGATTTGGGCCTCTACATCCTTCCTCCCTTATATAAATTTCGTCCTCGAAATTTACCTTATAATTGGGCAAGGAGTGCGGGATACTTGACTTTAACTTCTTCTTCCTTCTCCCACGTAGCTTCTTCCATTCCGTGATTATTCCACTGTATCTTAACCAGTTGAATCTCTTTATTCCTTAGTTTATGCACTTTTCGATCCAGTATCTTAATCGGTGATTCATCATAAGATAAATCCTTTTGTACTTCTAAGGTCTGATAACTTATCACATGATTAGGATCATGCACGTATTTCTTTATCATTGATACATGGAACACATTGTGTACCGCTGACAATTCAGGTGGCAAAGCTAATCGGTAAGCCACGTTCCCAACCTTATCAAGTATCTCGAAAGGTCCAATATACCGGGGTCGTAGCTTGCCTTTCTTTCCAAATCTAAGTACACCTTTCATTGGTGCTACCTTTAGAAAGACTTTCTCTCCCTCTTGAAACTCTAAATCCTTTCTTCTCGTGTCAGCATAACTCTTCTGCCGATCCTGTGCTGCCTTTATCCTTGCTCGGATCTGATCAATCGCTCCAACTGTCCTTTCAACTATTTCTGGTCCCAAAATTCTCTTCTCCCCGACTTCGTCCCAATGAACAGGGGATCTACATCTTCTTCCATAGAGAGCTTCATACGGTGCCATTCCAATAGTTGCTTGAAAACTATTGTTATACGCAAATTCTACTAGGGGTAAGTATGACTCCCAACTACCACCTAGATCCAAAACACATGCTCTCAACATGTCCTCTAAAGTCTGGATGGTCCTTTCAGACTGTCCGTCAGACTGCGGGTGATATGCTGTACTGAAATTCAGCTTCGTTCCCATAGCTGCTTGTAGGCTTTTCCAGAATTTAGATGTAAACCTTGGGTCTCTATCAGACACAATAGACACAGGTACACCGTGTATCCTTACTATTTCTTTTATGTACAACTGTGCCAACTGGTCCATACTGAAAGTCATTTTCATTGGAAGAAAATGAGCTGCCTTTGTCAATCGGTCTACTATAACCCATATAGCATTGTGTCCTTTTGCTGACTTTGGAAATCCAACCACAAAATCCATTGTGATGTTTTCCCATTTCCATTCAGGTATCTCTAAAGGATTCAGCAATCCTGCTGGTCTTTGGTGTTCCGCCTTAACCTGCTGACATACTATGCATTTATGCACGTACAGTCCGATACTCCTTTTCATGTTTCTCCACCAGAATGTATCTCGGAGGTCTCGATACATTTTCGTACCACCGGGATGTGCGGTGTATGGGGTGGAATGAGCTTCTTTTAATATCTCATTCCTCAAATCCTCATTCTTAGGCACGCAGATTCTTCCTTTAAACATCAGTGCTTGGTCTGCGGCTATTCCAAAATCTTTTCTCTTATCTGTTCCAACTTCTTCCTTGATCTTCATCAAGAACAAGTCATTACCTTGTGCTTCTATAATTCGTTCTCGAAGAGTAGGTCGAATGGTCAAAGCTGCTAATCTCCCTGTGACTTGTCTTGGTGTGGTAACCACCTCAATCTTCAATCTTTCCAAGTCCTTTTCTAACTCCATTTGACAAGTGAGTGGTGACGTCAACTGTCCCGTCAATTTCCTACTCAAGGCGTCGGCCACCACATTTGCCTTACCTGGATGGTAGTGAATGGTACAGTCGTAATCATTCACTAACTCTAACCATCGTCTCTGTCTCATGTTTAGTTCTTTCTGTGTGAAGAAATATTTTAAGCTCTTATGATCCGTATAAATTTCACACTTACTTCCGTACAAGTAGTGTCGTCATATTTTCAATGCGTGTACTACCGCCGCAAGCTCTAAATCATGCGTCGGGTAGTTCTGCTCATGCTTCTTCAATTGCCTTGAAGCGTAGGCTACTACCTTTCCATTCTGCATTAGTACACATCCTAGCCCTTGCTTGGATGCATCACTATATATAACAAACCCTTCTGTTCCCTCAGGTATTGTTAACACAGGCGCAGATATCAGCCTCTGCTTAAGTTCTTGAAAACTCTTCTCACAGTTATCCGTCCATTGAAATTTGACTCCCTTTCTTGTAAGCTGAGTCATTGGGCCAGCTATCTTGGAAAATCCTTCAATAAACCTTCGATAATATCCGGCCAATCCTAGAAAGCTCCGTACTTCACCAGCATTAGTCGGCGCCTTCCAGTTAGTTACTGCTTCCACTTTTGCTGGATCTACTTCAATCCCTTGGGCAGTGACTACATGTCCAAGAAATCCAACTCGTTCAAGCCAGAATTCACACTTCTTGAATTTGGCATAAAGTTTCTCCTTGCGTAACACCTCTAGGACTACTCTTAGATGCTCTTCATGTTGCTCCTTACTCTTGGAGTATATCAAAATGTCGTCAATAAAGACTATGACAAATTGATCTAAATACTGATGAAATACTCGATTCATCAGATCCATGAATACTGCTGGTGCATTAGTTAGTCCAAATGGCATCACCGTAAACTCGTAGTGTCCATAACGAGTCCTGAAAGCTGTCTTAGGTATATCCTCTGTCTTCACTTTTAATTGATGGTACCCAGATCGTAAATCGATCTTGGAAAATACCTTGGCTCCTTTCAGTTGATCTAAGAGATCCTCGATTCTTGGGAGTGGGTACTTATTCTTGATGGTTAATCGATTCAACTCCCTGTAATCAATACACATCCTCATGCTTCCATCTTTCTTCTTCACGAACAACACTGGTGCACCCCATGGAGATACACTTGGTCGTATGAATCCCATATCAAGGAGTTCCTGTATTTGCTTCCTTAACTCTTGTAGTTCCTTCGGAGCCATTCTATATGGGGCTTTCGATACTGGTGCCGCTCCAGGAATTAGCTCTATGGTGAATTCCACTTGCCTATCTGGTGGAATACCAGATAGCTCTTCTGGAAAACACATCTTCGAACTCCCGTACTACTGGTACGTCCTCAATCTTTACCATCTCTTGTTTTCCTCCTAGGATATTTACCAAATACCCTTGACAAGCTCCTTTTCTCAACATCTTCTCAGCTTGTAAAGCCGATACTAGTCGAATAAAAGGTTTCGTCTTGATTCCAAAGAAAGAAAATGGTTCCTCTCCTGGTTTCTGAAATAATATTTCCTTTTCCTTACATCGGATGGTGGCATAATTACTACCCAACCAATCCATGCCTAGTATTACATCGAAGTCATTCATCTCTATCATGTATAAGTTTGCTTCCATAGGTTTTTCCTCAACTTCAATACTAACAGATTTGGCTATCTTATCAGTACTCAAAGGGTTACCTGTAGGGATACTAACTTCTAATATACCTTCCGATTTATCATAGGTAATATTAGACCTAGCCATAAAAATCTTCGATGCAAAGGAGTGCGTAGCTCCTGAATCAAACAATACATAAGCAGGCATATTGGCTATCAATAGAGTACCTGCTATGACGTTGGAGTTCTCCTCTGCCTCCTTCTGAGTCAGTGCAAAAACTCGTGCTTTCCCCTTCTGATCTTGATCCTTGCTGTCATCCTTTTTCAGTGCAGACATGGGACAATCCCTGATGATATGTCCTGACTTCCCGCATCGGTAACAAACATTCTTTCCTTGCAGACATTCGCCACGATGCATCCTTCCACACTTAGCACATGGCGTAATGACCGGTACTATGCTCTTATTGGCATTAGCTCCGCCATTAGCCCTCTTGTTCTGCCCCTTGCTTTTTCCTTTATCTTGGTCGTTCCACCTTCGTTTCCTAAACTGCCCTTTATCATGTCGGTTGTCCAATTGAACCGATTTCTCCGCATTGGCCTTTTGATACCAGATTGCATGAGCTCGTTCCAACATTCTACGGTAAGATGTGAAATCGTGGGACATAAGGATCATACTCATGTCCGAGTTCAGCCCTTGCTCGAACCTTCGTATTTTCTTGGCCTCCGTGTCTACCAAATGTGTAGCATACCTTGAGAGTTGGTCAAACTTCCGTTTATACTCCGTCAGGGTCATGGTTCCCTGTTTGAGTTGAAGAAATTCGCCCTCCTTGAAATCCCTTAGAGATTGGGGAAAGTACTTATCCATCACTTCCTCCTTGAACTGTTCCCATGTTAGCGCCAATTGTTGCTCCGGAGTCCTAGTTCGAGACATTGATTCCCACCAGTGACTTGCGTCACCGGAGAACATGAACTCAGCGCACTGGACCTTCTGAGCGTCCGTGCATCCTATCAATCGGAATATTCTCTCCAACTTGCGAAGCCACTCCTCGGCTGCAAGTGGATCAGTTGCTCCATTGAAAGTAGGGGGCTTGTGCCTTCGAAATTGCTCGACCACTGAAGCATGGGTTTGAAGAGCATTAGGAGCTGGTGCTAGGGGTTGAGCTTGGTTTGGGTTCTGTCTGCCTAGGTCTTGGACTGCTTGGAGGAGATCTCTTATCAAGTTGTTCTGGTTGGCTCGCGACATTTTCCTACGGATAAGATGTAAGGTTTCTTATTAACTTCTTTTTTTTTTTATAAGGAAGAAAGATAAGATCTTTATTTCTCATACTTCTTGAAAATAGTTTGATAAACTTAGCATGAAAGAAGACATCATAAGGAAATGGGAATATCTAGATCTCTAATCCCTATGAGTTTTACGAAGCTTCCTTGGTGGAGCTTCATCTTCGGAAGAATCTTCCGCCTCAGGCCCGGACTCTATATCTATCACCACTTGTAGTTCTGGTTCAGGCTCCTGCTCCTCCTCGGGTTCATCTTCAGGGTCTTTTTCCTTAGCCATAGGTTCTTCCTCAGGCTCCTCATGGATTATATCATCCCATAAGTCTATCAGGGCATGGCAATATCTCTCGAACTTGAACATGTTTGGATTGCCTTCTAACATTTCATCTCTAACTGTGACTCCCATATCTCCCCATTGCGGTGGGAGGGAGTGTATGAGGTTATTTATGGCTTCAATATGCGTGATCTCCATACCGGCATTAACCGCCGTCATGCATCTCTCATAGATGTCATGCACATGATCGCTAAGCGGTCGGTTAGGATCCGTTACATAGTTCTCATAAGCATGGATAGCAATTCTACGGTTTAAATCTGCCCTATAAGCCCTAGCCGTAGTCTTCCTTTCCGTTTGTAAATATCTAACCATTCTGTCACATAAATGCTCAATTATGCATTTTATCACATAACATCATAACATACATTTTCTTTATGCCCATAACTTTAAGTTTTTGCCCAAGTCCAATACATATCTTTGAAACAGCACATTTAACTTTAACATAAACATATACTTGAAAATGTGCCATAACTTATCAAAGCATCAAATCATAACTTCCATAACTTTAAACTTTGCAAATACCTGGGCTGTAGGATGAGATTCGATGGATGAATGCAATATGCCATGGAATACCTTAAACTTTCAAATTTTCTTTTTGTTTTGAAAACATAATTGGTCTACAGAACCGGTTTAAAAACCATTGCTCTGATACCACGCTGTAACGCCCCAACCCCTAGTGGACCGGAACGCTACTTACTTTACTTAACTTAACCGGTGGTTTAGTAACAAGTGTACATATCTTAGCGGAAGCTTAAATCTTAACAAACATTCTTTTTGAAAGATATTGGATTAAATAACTTTATAACTTTCCAAAATCACGAAATATAATTTATTTGATGAAATCATGACTTGTTCAAGCTACTCAAAAGAAATAACGTTGGAAATAACATTTGAAACATTAAAGACTTTAAATCTAAATCACTTGTTCACCGGGTTCCCATAGGCTTATTGCATCTCTTTCCATCTCTTCCATCATCCAACCCAGTGCATCAACATTTAATCTGTAGATATAGGGTAGAAACCCGTGAGTTGAAAACTCAATAGGCGTCATAGGTGCAATCGTGATTAAGCTAAGCATTTCGTAACAATTAACATTAGAACTTCCATAAAACATGCCGTACCCGGAGGTACCATTTGACATGAAAATGTATGCCGTACCAACGGAACCATTTGACATGAAAGGTGCATGCCGAACCGAAGATACCATTTGACACACAACATTAACCTTTAAATGTATGCCGCACCGACGGAACCATTTGACATGAAAGGCACATGCCGAACCGACGATACCATTTGACACACAACATTAGCCTTTAACATAGAACATTACTTGCTAGAAATTATAACTTAAACACGTATAACAACAACTTTATGCACCTCTACCTACCTTGATTTGATACTTGACGAACTTTGAAAAGAACTTTGAAAAACTTTGAATGAACTTCAAAACTTTGACGAAGTTTGGACGTTTGGACCTTCCTTTGTTGTTTGAAAACCTTTTGAAACCACAAAACCTTCTTGCAGAATATTTTTGCCCACACTTAAAACTTCTGGAAAACACTTTGAAAAACCACCTTCATTTTCTCTCCCAAACTCTCTATTTTTCTCTCAACTTTTGAAAGCAAATTGAAAGTGCTTTTGGTGTGAAAAATCAAATGAGTGAAGAGGGTATTTATAGGTGAGGTTTGGGGTGGGTGAAAGGTCATATTAAATAGGGTAATTAAGTAGTGCAAGTAGTGGCCATTAATACAAAAAAATCGTGGGTTTTCTGCTTTTCCGGTCGACCGATTAGTTGCTCCGGTCGACCGGTTGTCCGGTTGGTATTGCACAGCTTTTGGTATTTCAATCATAACTTTTTCTCCCGATATCCGATTGAGGTGATTCAAAGTGTTTTGGAAAGATAACTCAAAGAGCTACAACTTTTATTCAGATATCATATTCAAATTAGAATGTTTTCTATATCGAAAATGGGTCTCAAAGGAGACTAAAAATATTTGAAGTATAATTTTAACCATAAAATGAAATACTTTGCATTCCGTCCAATCTTCATCAAATCGTTTTTTAAGAAAATACTTTATAAACATCATTTTACCTTTAAACATGTATTGGACTATCTTTTGGGCTTATATTTCCTTTATTGGGCCTAATGTGAAGTTAATCACACAATTATGGGCCTAGCTTTATAGAAAAGATTTGGGCCTCTACATCCTTCCTCCCTTATATAAATTTCGTCCTCGAAATTTACCTTATAATTGGGCAAGGAGTGCGGGATACTTGACTTTAACTTCTTCTTCCTTCTCCCACGTAGCTTCTTCCATTCCGTGATTATTCCACTGTATCTTAACCAGTTGAATCTCTTTATTCCTTAGTTTATGCACTTTTCGATCCAGTATCTTAATCGGTGATTCATCATAAGATAAATCCTTTTGTACTTCTAAGGTCTGATAACTTATCACATGATTAGGATCATGCACGTATTTCTTTATCATTGATACATGGAACACATTGTGTACCGCTGACAATTCAGGTGGCAAAGCTAATCGGTAAGCCACGTTCCCAACCTTATCAAGTATCTCGAAAGGTCCAATATACCGGGGTCGTAGCTTGCCTTTCTTTCCAAATCTAAGTACACCTTTCATTGGTGCTACCTTTAGAAAGACTTTCTCTCCCTCTTGAAACTCTAAATCCTTTCTTCTCGTGTCAGCATAACTCTTCTGCCGATCCTGTGCTGCCTTTATCCTTGCTCGGATCTGATCAATCGCTCCAACTGTCCTTTCAACTATTTCTGGTCCCAAAATTCTCTTCTCCCCGACTTCGTCCCAATGAACAGGGGATCTACATCTTCTTCCATAGAGAGCTTCATACGGTGCCATTCCAATAGTTGCTTGAAAACTATTGTTATACGCAAATTCTACTAGGGGTAAGTATGACTCCCAACTACCACCTAGATCCAAAACACATGCTCTCAACATGTCCTCTAAAGTCTGGATGGTCCTTTCAGACTGTCCGTCAGACTGCGGGTGATATGCTGTACTGAAATTCAGCTTCGTTCCCATAGCTGCTTGTAGGCTTTTCCAGAATTTAGATGTAAACCTTGGGTCTCTATCAGACACAATAGACACAGGTACACCGTGTATCCTTACTATTTCTTTTATGTACAACTGTGCCAACTGGTCCATACTGAAAGTCATTTTCATTGGAAGAAAATGAGCTGCCTTTGTCAATCGGTCTACTATAACCCATATAGCATTGTGTCCTTTTGCTGACTTTGGAAATCCAACCACAAAATCCATTGTGATGTTTTCCCATTTCCATTCAGGTATCTCTAAAGGATTCAGCAATCCTGCTGGTCTTTGGTGTTCCGCCTTAACCTGCTGACATACTATGCATTTATGCACGTACAGTCCGATACTCCTTTTCATGTTTCTCCACCAGAATGTATCTCGGAGGTCTCGATACATTTTCGTACCACCGGGATGTGCGGTGTATGGGGTGGAATGAGCTTCTTTTAATATCTCATTCCTCAAATCCTCATTCTTAGGCACGCAGATTCTTCCTTTAAACATCAGTGCTTGGTCTGCGGCTATTCCAAAATCTTTTCTCTTATCTGTTCCAACTTCTTCCTTGATCTTCATCAAGAACAAGTCATTACCTTGTGCTTCTATAATTCGTTCTCGAAGAGTAGGTCGAATGGTCAAAGCTGCTAATCTCCCTGTGACTTGTCTTGGTGTGGTAACCACCTCAATCTTCAATCTTTCCAAGTCCTTTTCTAACTCCATTTGACAAGTGAGTGGTGACGTCAACTGTCCCGTCAATTTCCTACTCAAGGCGTCGGCCACCACATTTGCCTTACCTGGATGGTAGTGAATGGTACAGTCGTAATCATTCACTAACTCTAACCATCGTCTCTGTCTCATGTTTAGTTCTTTCTGTGTGAAGAAATATTTTAAGCTCTTATGATCCGTATAAATTTCACACTTACTTCCGTACAAGTAGTGTCGTCATATTTTCAATGCGTGTACTACCGCCGCAAGCTCTAAATCATGCGTCGGGTAGTTCTGCTCATGCTTCTTCAATTGCCTTGAAGCGTAGGCTACTACCTTTCCATTCTGCATTAGTACACATCCTAGCCCTTGCTTGGATGCATCACTATATATAACAAACCCTTCTGTTCCCTCAGGTATTGTTAACACAGGCGCAGATATCAGCCTCTGCTTAAGTTCTTGAAAACTCTTCTCACAGTTATCCGTCCATTGAAATTTGACTCCCTTTCTTGTAAGCTGAGTCATTGGGCCAGCTATCTTGGAAAATCCTTCAATAAACCTTCGATAATATCCGGCCAATCCTAGAAAGCTCCGTACTTCACCAGCATTAGTCGGCGCCTTCCAGTTAGTTACTGCTTCCACTTTTGCTGGATCTACTTCAATCCCTTGGGCAGTGACTACATGTTCAAGAAATCCAACTCGTTCAAGCCAGAATTCACACTTCTTGAATTTGGCATAAAGTTTCTCCTTGCGTAACACCTCTAGGACTACTCTTAGATGCTCTTCATGTTGCTCCTTACTCTTGGAGTATATCAAAATGTCGTCAATAAAGACTATGACAAATTGATCTAAATACTGATGAAATACTCGATTCATCAGATCCATGAATACTGCTGGTGCATTAGTTAGTCCAAATGGCATCACCGTAAACTCGTAGTGTCCATAACGAGTCCTGAAAGCTGTCTTAGGTATATCCTCTGTCTTCACTTTTAATTGATGGTACCCAGATCGTAAATCGATCTTGGAAAATACCTTGGCTCCTTTCAGTTGATCTAAGAGATCCTCGATTCTTGGGAGTGGGTACTTATTCTTGATGGTTAATCGATTCAACTCCCTGTAATCAATACACATCCTCATGCTTCCATCTTTCTTCTTCACGAACAACACTGGTGCACCCCATGGAGATACACTTGGTCGTATGAATCCCATATCAAGGAGTTCCTGTATTTGCTTCCTTAACTCTTGTAGTTCCTTCGGAGCCATTCTATATGGGGCTTTCGATACTGGTGCCGCTCCAGGAATTAGCTCTATGGTGAATTCCACTTGCCTATCTGGTGGAATACCAGATAGCTCTTCTGGAAAACACATCTTCGAACTCCCGTACTACTGGTACGTCCTCAATCTTTACCATCTCTTGTTTCCCTCCTAGGATATTTACCAAATACCCTTGACAAGCTCCTTTTCTCAACATCTTCTCAGCTTGTAAAGCCGATACTAGTCGAATAAAAGGTTTCGTCTTGATTCCAAAGAAAGAAAATGGTTCCTCTCCTGGTTTCTGAAATAATATTTCCTTTTCCTTACATCGGATGGTGGCATAATTACTACCCAACCAATCCATGCCTAGTATTACATCGAAGTCATTCATCTCTATCATGTATAAGTTTGCTTCCATAGGTTTTCCCTCAACTTCAATACTAACAGATTTGGCTATCTTATCAGTACTCAAAGGGTTACCTGTAGGGATACTAACTTCTAATATACCTTCCGATTTATCATAGGTAATATTAGACCTAGCCATAAAAATCTTCGATGCAAAGGAGTGCGTAGCTCCTGAATCAAACAATACATAAGCAGGCATATTGGCTATCAATAGAGTACCTGCTATGACGTTGGAGTTCTCCTCTGCCTCCTTCTGAGTCAGTGCAAAAACTCGTGCTTTCCCCTTCTGATCTTGATCCTTGCTGTCATCCTTTTTCGGTGCAGACATGGGACAATCCCTGATGATATGTCCTGACTTCCCGCATCGGTAACAAACATTCTTTCCTTGCAGACATTCGCCACGATGCATCCTTCCACACTTAGCACATGGCGTAATGACCGGTACTATGCTCTTATTGGCATTAGCTCCGCCATTAGCCCTCTTGTTCTGCCCCTTGCTTTTTCCTTTATCTTGGTCGTTCCACCTTCGTTTCCTAAACTGCCCTTTATCCTGTCGGTTGTCCAATTGAACCGATTTCTCCGCATTGGCCTTTTGATACCAGATTGCATGAGCTCGTTCCAACATTCTACGGTAAGACGTGAAATCGTGGGACATAAGGATCATACTCATGTCCGAGTTCAGCCCTTGCTCGAACCTTCGTATTTTCTTGGCCTCCGTGTCTACCAAATGTGTAGCATACCTTGAGAGTTGGTCAAACTTCCGTTTATACTCCGTCAGGGTCATGGTTCCCTGTTTGAGTTGAAGAAATTCGCCCTCCTTGAAATCCCTTAGAGATTGGGGAAAGTACTTATCCATCACTTCCTCCTTGAACTGTTCCCATGTTAGCGCCAATTGTTGCTCCGGAGTCCTAGTTCGAGACATTGATTCCCACCAGTGACTTGCGTCACCGGAGAACATGAACTCAGCGCACTGGACCTTCTGAGCGTCCGTGCATCCTATCAATCGGAATATTCTCTCCAACTTGCGAAGCCACTCCTCGGCTGCAAGTGGATCAGTTGCTCCATTGAAAGTAGGGGGCTTGTGCCTTCGAAATTGCTCGACCACTGAAGCATGGGTTTGAAGAGCATTAGGAGCTGGTGCTAGGGGTTGAGCTTGGTTTGGGTTCTGTCTGCCTAGGTCTTGGACTGCTTGGAGGAGATCTCTTATCAAGTTGTTCTGGTTGGCTCGCGACATTTTCCTACGGATAAGATGTAAGGTTTCTTATTAACTTCTTTTTTTTTTATAAGGAAGAAAGATAAGATCTTTATTTCTCATACTTCTTGAAAATAGTTTGATAAACTTAGCATGAAAGAAGACATCATAAGGAAATGGGAATATCTAGATCTCTAATCCCTATGAGTTTTACGAAGCTTCCTTGGTGGAGCTTCATCTTCGGAAGAATCTTCCGCCTCAGGCCCGGACTCTATATCTATCACCACTTGTAGTTCTGGTTCAGGCTCCTGCTCCTCCTCGGGTTCATCTTCAGGGTCTTTTTCCTTAGCCATAGGTTCTTCCTCAGGCTCCTCATGGATTATATCATCCCATAAGTCTATCAGGGCATGGCAATATCTCTCGAACTTGAACATGTTTGGATTGCCTTCTAACATTTCATCTCTAACTGTGACTCCCATATCTCCCCATTGCGGTGGGAGGGAGTGTATGAGGTTATTTATGGCTTCAATATGCGTGATCTCCATACCGGCATTAACCGCCGTCATGCATCTCTCATAGATGTCATGCACATGATCGCTAAGCGGTCGGTTAGGATCCGTTACATAGTTCTCATAAGCATGGATAGCAATTCTACGGTTTAAATCTGCCCTATAAGCCCTAGCCGTAGTCTTCCTTGCCGTTTGTAAATATCTAACCATTCTGTCACATAAATGCTCAATTATGCATTTTATCACATAACATCATAACATACATTTTCTTTATGCCCATAACTTTAAGTTTTTGCCCAAGTCCAATACATATCTTTGAAACAGCACATTTAACTTTAACATAAACATATACTTGAAAATGTGCCATAACTTATCAAAGCATCAAATCATAACTTCCATAACTTTAAACTTTGCAAATACCTGGGCTGTAGGATGAGATTCGATGGATGAATGCAATATGCCATGGAATACCTTAAACTTTCAAATTTTCTTTTTTTGTTTTGAAAACATACTTGGTCTACAGAACCGGTTTAAAAACCATTGCTCTGATACCACGCTGTAACGCCCCAACCCCTAGTGGACCGGAACGCTACTTACTTTACTTAACTTAACCGGTGGTTTAGTAACAAGTGTACATATCTTAGCGGAAGCTTAAATCTTAACAAACATTCTTTTTGAAAGATATTGGATTAAATAACTTTATAACTTTCCAAAATCACGAAATATAATTTATTTGATGAAATCATGACTTGTTCAAGCTACTCAAAAGAAATAACGTTGGAAATAACATTTGAAACATTAAAGACTTTAAATCTAAATCACTTGTTCACCGGGTTCCCATAGGCTTATTGCATCTCTTTCCATCTCTTCCATCATCCAACCCAGTGCATCAACATTTAATCTGTAGATATAGGGTAGAAACCCGTGAGTTGAAAACTCAATAGGCGTCATAGGTGCAATCGTGATTAAGCTAAGCATTTCGTAACAATTAACATTAGAACTTCCATAAAACATGCCGTACCCGGAGGTACCATTTGACATGAAAATGTATGCCGTACCAACGGAACCATTTGACATGAAAGGTGCATGCCGAACCGAAGATACCATTTGACACACAACATTAACCTTTAAATGTATGCCGCACCGACGGAACCATTTGACATGAAAGGCACATGCCGAACCGACGATACCATTTGACACACAACATTAGCCTTTAACATAGAACATTACTTGCTAGAAATTATAACTTAAACACGTATAACAACTTTATGCACCTCTACCTACCTTGATTTGATACTTGACGAACTTTGAAAAGAACTTTGAAAAACTTTGAATGAACTTCAAAACTTTGACGAAGTTTGGACGTTTGGACCTTCCTTTGTTGTTTGAAAACCTTTTGAAACCACAAAACCTTCTTGCAGAATATTTTTGCCCACACTTAAAACTTCTGGAAAACACTTTGAAAAACCACCTTCATTTTCTCTCCCAAACTCTCTATTTTTCTCTCAACTTTTGAAAGCAAATTGAAAGTGCTTTTGGTGTGAAAAATCAAATGAGTGAAGAGGGTATTTATAGGTGAGGTTTGGGGTGGGTGAAAGGTCATATTAAATAGGGTAATTAAGTAGTGCAAGTAGTGGCCATTAATACAAAAAAATCGTGGGTTTTCTGCTTTTTCCGGTCGACCGATTAGTTGCTCCGGTCGACCGGTTGTCCGGTTGGTATTGCACAGCTTTTGGTATTTCAAATCATAACTTTTTCTCCCGATATCCGATTGAGGTGATTCAAAGTGTTTTGGAAAGATAACTCAAAGAGCTACAACTTTTATTCAGATATCATATTCAAATTAGAATGTTTTCTATATCGAAAATGGGTCTCAAAGGAGACTAAAAATATTTGAAGTATAATTTTAACCATAAAATGAAATACTTTGCATTCCGTCCAATCTTCATCAAATCGTTTTTTAAGAAAATACTTTATAAACATCATTTTACCTTTAAACATGTATTGGACTATCTTTTGGGCTTATATTTCCTTTATTGGGCCTAATGTGAAGTTAATCACACAATTATGGGCCTAGCTTTATAGAAAAGATTTGGGCCTCTACATCCTTCCTCCCTTATATAAATTTCGTCCTCGAAATTTACCTTATAATTGGGCAAGGAGTGCGGGATACTTGACTTTAACTTCTTCTTCCTTCTCCCACGTAGCTTCTTCCATTCCGTGATTATTCCACTGTATCTTAACCAGTTGAATCTCTTTATTCCTTAGTTTATGCACTTTTCGATCCAGTATCTTAATCGGTGATTCATCATAAGATAAATCCTTTTGTACTTCTAAGGTCTGATAACTTATCACATGATTAGGATCATGCACGTATTTCTTTATCATTGATACATGGAACACATTGTGTACCGCTGACAATTCAGGTGGCAAAGCTAATCGGTAAGCCACGTTCCCAACCTTATCAAGTATCTCGAAAGGTCCAATATACCGGGGTCGTAGCTTGCCTTTCTTTCCAAATCTAAGTACACCTTTCATTGGTGCTACCTTTAGAAAGACTTTCTCTCCCTCTTGAAACTCTAAATCCTTTCTTCTCGTGTCAGCATAACTCTTCTGCCGATCCTGTGCTGCCTTTATCCTTGCTCGGATCTGATCAATCGCTCCAACTGTCCTTTCAACTATTTCTGGTCCCAAAATTCTCTTCTCCCCGACTTCGTCCCAATGAACAGGGGATCTACATCTTCTTCCATAGAGAGCTTCATACGGTGCCATTCCAATAGTTGCTTGAAAACTATTGTTATACGCAAATTCTACTAGGGGTAAGTATGACTCCCAACTACCACCTAGATCCAAAACACATGCTCTCAACATGTCCTCTAAAGTCTGGATGGTCCTTTCAGACTGTCCGTCAGACTGCGGGTGATATGCTGTACTGAAATTCAGCTTCGTTCCCATAGCTGCTTGTAGGCTTTTCCAGAATTTAGATGTAAACCTTGGGTCTCTATCAGACACAATAGACACAGGTACACCGTGTATCCTTACTATTTCTTTTATGTACAACTGTGCCAACTGGTCCATACTGAAAGTCATTTTCATTGGAAGAAAATGAGCTGCCTTTGTCAATCGGTCTACTATAACCCATATAGCATTGTGTCCTTTTGCTGACTTTGGAAATCCAACCACAAAATCCATTGTGATGTTTTCCCATTTCCATTCAGGTATCTCTAAAGGATTCAGCAATCCTGCTGGTCTTTGGTGTTCCGCCTTAACCTGCTGACATACTATGCATTTATGCACGTACAGTCCGATACTCCTTTTCATGTTTCTCCACCAGAATGTATCTCGGAGGTCTCGATACATTTTCGTACCACCGGGATGTGCGGTGTATGGGGTGGAATGAGCTTCTTTTAATATCTCATTCCTCAAATCCTCATTCTTAGGCACGCAGATTCTTCCTTTAAACATCAGTGCTTGGTCTGCGGCTATTCCAAAATCTTTTCTCTTATCTGTTCCAACTTCTTCCTTGATCTTCATCAAGAACAAGTCATTACCTTGTGCTTCTATAATTCGTTCTCGAAGAGTAGGTCGAATGGTCAAAGCTGCTAATCTCCCTGTGACTTGTCTTGGTGTGGTAACCACCTCAATCTTCAATCTTTCCAAGTCCTTTTCTAACTCCATTTGACAAGTGAGTGGTGACGTCAACTGTCCCGTCAATTTCCTACTCAAGGCGTCGGCCACCACATTTGCCTTACCTGGATGGTAGTGAATGGTACAGTCGTAATCATTCACTAACTCTAACCATCGTCTCTGTCTCATGTTTAGTTCTTTCTGTGTGAAGAAATATTTTAAGCTCTTATGATCCGTATAAATTTCACACTTACTTCCGTACAAGTAGTGTCGTCATATTTTCAATGCGTGTACTACCGCCGCAAGCTCTAAATCATGCGTCGGGTAGTTCTGCTCATGCTTCTTCAATTGCCTTGAAGCGTAGGCTACTACCTTTCCATTCTGCATTAGTACACATCCTAGCCCTTGCTTGGATGCATCACTATATATAACAAACCCTTCTGTTCCCTCAGGTATTGTTAACACAGGCGCAGATATCAGCCTCTGCTTAAGTTCTTGAAAACTCTTCTCACAGTTATCCGTCCATTGAAATTTGACTCCCTTTCTTGTAAGCTGAGTCATTGGGCCAGCTATCTTGGAAAATCCTTCAATAAACCTTCGATAATATCCGGCCAATCCTAGAAAGCTCCGTACTTCACCAGCATTAGTCGGCGCCTTCCAGTTAGTTACTGCTTCCACTTTTGCTGGATCTACTTCAATCCCTTGGGCAGTGACTACATGTTCAAGAAATCCAACTCGTTCAAGCCAGAATTCACACTTCTTGAATTTGGCATAAAGTTTCTCCTTGCGTAACACCTCTAGGACTACTCTTAGATGCTCTTCATGTTGCTCCTTACTCTTGGAGTATATCAAAATGTCGTCAATAAAGACTATGACAAATTGATCTAAATACTGATGAAATACTCGATTCATCAGATCCATGAATACTGCTGGTGCATTAGTTAGTCCAAATGGCATCACCGTAAACTCGTAGTGTCCATAACGAGTCCTGAAAGCTGTCTTAGGTATATCCTCTGTCTTCACTTTTAATTGATGGTACCCAGATCGTAAATCGATCTTGGAAAATACCTTGGCTCCTTTCAGTTGATCTAAGAGATCCTCGATTCTTGGGAGTGGGGTACTTATTCTTGATGGTTAATCGATTCAACTCCCTGTAATCAATACACATCCTCATGCTTCCATCTTTCTTCTTCACGAACAACACTGGTGCACCCCATGGAGATACACTTGGTCGTATGAATCCCATATCAAGGAGTTCCTGTATTTGCTTCCTTAACTCTTGTAGTTCCTTCGGAGCCATTCTATATGGGGCTTTCGATACTGGTGCCGCTCCAGGAATTAGCTCTATGGTGAATTCCACTTGCCTATCTGGTGGAATACCAGATAGCTCTTCTGGAAACACATCTTCGAACTCCCGTACTACTGGTACGTCCTCAATCTTTACCATCTCTTGTTTCCCTCCTAGGATATTTACCAAATACCCTTGACAAGCTCCTTTTCTCAACATCTTCTCAGCTTGTAAAGCCGATACTAGTCGAATAAAAGGTTTCGTCTTGATTCCAAAGAAAGAAAATGGTTCCTCTCCTGGTTTCTGAAATAATATTTCCTTTTCCTTACATCGGATGGTGGCATAATTACTACCCAACCAATCCATGCCTAGTATTACATCGAAGTCATTCATCTCTATCATGTATAAGTTTGCTTCCATAGGTTTTCCCTCAACTTCAATACTAACAGATTTGGCTATCTTATCAGTACTCAAAGGGTTACCTGTAGGGATACTAACTTCTAATATACCTTCCGATTTATCATAGGTAATATTAGACCTAGCCATAAAAATCTTCGATGCAAAGGAGTGCGTAGCTCCTGAATCAAACAATACATAAGCAGGCATATTGGCTATCAATAGAGTACCTGCTATGACGTTGGAGTTCTCCTCTGCCTCCTTCTGAGTCAGTGCAAAAACTCGTGCTTTCCCCTTCTGATCTTGATCCTTGCTGTCATCCTTTTTCGGTGCAGACATGGGACAATCCCTGATGATATGTCCTGACTTCCCGCATCGGTAACAAACATTCTTTCCTTGCAGACATTCGCCACGATGCATCCTTCCACACTTAGCACATGGCGTAATGACCGGTACTATGCTCTTATTGGCATTAGCTCCGCCATTAGCCCTCTTGTTCTGCCCCTTGCTTTTTCCTTTATCTTGGTCGTTCCACCTTCGTTTCCTAAACTGCCCTTTATCCTGTCGGTTGTCCAATTGAACCGATTTCTCCGCATTGGCCTTTTGATACCAGATTGCATGAGCTCGTTCCAACATTCTACGGTAAGACGTGAAATCGTGGGACATAAGGATCATACTCATGTCCGAGTTCAGCCCTTGCTCGAACCTTCGTATTTTCTTGGCCTCCGTGTCTACCAAATGTGTAGCATACCTTGAGAGTTGGTCAAACTTCCGTTTATACTCCGTCAGGGTCATGGTTCCCTGTTTGAGTTGAAGAAATTCGCCCTCCTTGAAATCCCTTAGAGATTGGGGAAAGTACTTATCCATCACTTCCTCCTTGAACTGTTCCCATGTTAGCGCCAATTGTTGCTCCGGAGTCCTAGTTCGAGACATTTGATTCCCACCAGTGACTTGCGTCACCGGAGAACATGAACTCAGCGCACTGGACCTTCTGAGCGTCCGTGCATCCTATCAATCGGAATATTCTCTCCAACTTGCGAAGCCACTCCTCGGCTGCAAGTGGATCAGTTGCTCCATTGAAAGTAGGGGGCTTGTGCCTTCGAAATTGCTCGACCACTGAAGCATGGGTTTGAAGAGCATTAGGAGCTGGTGCTAGGGGTTGAGCTTGGTTTGGGTTCTGTCTGCCTAGGTCTTGGACTGCTTGGAGGAGATCTCTTATCAAGTTGTTCTGGTTGGCTCGCGACATTTTCCTACGGATAAGATGTAAGGTTTCTTATTAACTTCTTTTTTTTTTATAAGGAAGAAAGATAAGATCTTTATTTCTCATACTTCTTGAAAATAGTTTGATAAACTTAGCATGAAAGAAGACATCATAAGGAAATGGGAATATCTAGATCTCTAATCCCTATGAGTTTTACGAAGCTTCCTTGGTGGAGCTTCATCTTCGGAAGAATCTTCCGCCTCAGGCCCGGACTCTATATCTATCACCACTTGTAGTTCTGGTTCAGGCTCCTGCTCCTCCTCGGGTTCATCTTCAGGGTCTTTTTCCTTAGCCATAGGTTCTTCCTCAGGCTCCTCATGGATTATATCATCCCATAAGTCTATCAGGGCATGGCAATATCTCTCGAACTTGAACATGTTTGGATTGCCTTCTAACATTTCATCTCTAACTGTGACTCCCATATCTCCCCATTGCGGTGGGAGGGAGTGTATGAGGTTATTTATGGCTTCAATATGCGTGATCTCCATACCGGCATTAACCGCCGTCATGCATCTCTCATAGATGTCATGCACATGATCGCTAAGCGGTCGGTTAGGATCCGTTACATAGTTCTCATAAGCATGGATAGCAATTCTACGGTTTAAATCTGCCCTATAAGCCCTAGCCGTAGTCTTCCTTGCCGTTTGTAAATATCTAACCATTCTGTCACATAAATGCTCAATTATGCATTTTATCACATAACATCATAACATACATTTTCTTTATGCCCATAACTTTAAGTTTTTGCCCAAGTCCAATACATATCTTTGAAACAGCACATTTAACTTTAACATAAACATATACTTGAAAATGTGCCATAACTTATCAAAGCATCAAATCATAACTTCCATAACTTTAAACTTTGCAAATACCTGGGCTGTAGGATGAGATTCGATGGATGAATGCAATATGCCATGGAATACCTTAAACTTTCAAATTTTCTTTTTGTTTTGAAAACATAATTGGTCTACAGAACCGGTTTAAAAACCATTGCTCTGATACCACGCTGTAACGCCCCAACCCCTAGTGGACCGGAACGCTACTTACTTTACTTAACTTAACCGGTGGTTTAGTAACAAGTGTACATATCTTAGCGGAAGCTTAAATCTTAACAAACATTCTTTTTGAAAGATATTGGATTAAATAACTTTATAACTTTCCAAAATCACGAAATATAAATTTATTTGATGAAATCATGACTTGTTCAAGCTACTCAAAAGAAATAACGTTGGAAATAACATTTGAAACATTAAAGACTTTAAATCTAAATCACTTGTTCACCGGGTTCCCATAGGCTTATTGCATCTCTTTCCATCTCTTCCATCATCCAACCCAGTGCATCAACATTTAATCTGTAGATATAGGGTAGAAACCCGTGAGTTGAAAACTCAATAGGCGTCATAGGTGCAATCGTGATTAAGCTAAGCATTTCGTAACAATTAACATTAGAACTTCCATAAAACATGCCGTACCCGGAGGTACCATTTGACATGAAAATGTATGCCGTACCAACGGAACCATTTGACATGAAAGGTGCATGCCGAACCGAAGATACCATTTGACACACAACATTAACCTTTAAATGTATGCCGCACCGACGGAACCATTTGACATGAAAGGCACATGCCGAACCGACGATACCATTTGACACACAACATTAGCCTTTAACATAGAACATTACTTGCTAGAAATTATAACTTAAACACGTATAACAACTTTATGCACCTCTACCTACCTTGATTTGATACTTGACGAACTTTGAAAAGAACTTTGAAAAACTTTGAATGAACTTCAAAACTTTGACGAAGTTTGGACGTTTGGACCTTCCTTTGTTGTTTGAAAACCTTTTGAAACCACAAAACCTTCTTGCAGAATATTTTTGCCCACACTTAAAACTTTCTGGAAAACACTTTGAAAAACCACCTTCATTTTCTCTCCCAAACTCTCTATTTTTTCTCTCAACTTTTGAAAGCAAATTGAAAGTGCTTTTGGTGTGAAAAATCAAATGAGTGAAGAGGGTATTTATAGGTGAGGTTTGGGGTGGGTGAAAGGTCATATTAAATAGGGTAATTAAGTAGTGCAAGT
This sequence comes from Osmanthus fragrans, assembly GCA_019395295.1. Classification (NCBI taxonomy): domain Eukaryota; kingdom Viridiplantae; phylum Streptophyta; class Magnoliopsida; order Lamiales; family Oleaceae; genus Osmanthus; species Osmanthus fragrans. The sequence goes on along the minus strand of CM033362.1, from coordinate 20,517,088 downwards.
AGTGGCCATTAATACAAAAAAATCGTGGGTTTTTTCTGCTTTTTCCCGGTCGACCGATTAGTTGCTCCGGTCGACCGGTTGTCCGGTTGGTATTGCACAGCTTTTGGTATTTCAATCATAACTTTTTCTCCCGATATCCGATTGAGGTGATTCAAAGTGTTTTGGAAAGATAACTCAAAGAGCTACAACTTTTATTCAGATATCATTTTCAAATTAGAATGTTTTCTATATCGAAAATGGGTCTCAAAGGAGACTAAAAATATTTGAAGTATAATTTTAACCATAAAATGAAATACTTTGCATTCCGTCCAATCTTCATCAAATCGTTTTTAAGAAAATACTTTATAAACATCATTTTACCTTTAAACATGTATTGGACTATCTTTTGGGCTTATATTTCCTTTATTGGGCCTAATGTGAAGTTAATCACACAATTATGGGCCTAGCTTTATAGAAAAGATTTGGGCCTCTACACATTTACTGATGATCATTCAAGATATGCTTATGTAAACTTGATGAAATTTGAAGCTCTTGAAAAGTTTGAGAAATTCAAGCTAGAAGTAGAGAAATAATTAGGCAAATGTATTCTCACACTAAGATCTGATTGAGGTGAAGAATATCTAAAATGTTAGTTTTTATATTATTTAAAGAAGGATGTGATTCTCTCGCAGTGAACTTCCATACACTACAACCTAATGGTATATATGAAATGAAGAACTGCACACTATTAGATATAGTACGATCAATGATAAGCCATGTAAACATCCCATAATTGTTTTGAGGTCATGTACTAATTTTTATGTGCTACACGCTAAATCGTATCATATCTAAATCGGTTGACCAAACTCCATATTAGTTATGGAAAGGTAGAAGGCCAAGTTCAAACTTGTCCAATATAAAAGTTTGAGGCTATGACTCTTATATGAAGTGCACTTGATCGGATAAGCTAGAGTATATGTATGATTAATACATATTTGTAGGATATCTAAAATAGACAATTAGATATCAATTCTATAATCTCATTAAAAAGAAAATCTTTGTCTCAAGACATGCGGTCTTCCTAGAGATAGAGTTCATTCTAGGAGAGGACGGTGGAACAAAATAGAACTTTAAGGAGTTCAAGAATTCATAGATATAGTTGACCAAGTTGATGAACCTGAGTCAAATCTCACACTTACTGAGAAACAAACTCTTATTAGGAAGTAGAGACTCCCGAGGATACATCATATTTGCATAAATCAAGTAGGATCATTTGACCTCCTAGAAGGTACAAATTCACGAGTAGTAATCAAGCATTACTAATTAAGGATGATGAATCTACTAAATACATAGAAGCAAAGTCAAGTGTTGACTTAAATAGATGGCAGGAAGCCATGAGGGCCGAGATGAACTCGTTATATATAAACAAGGTTTGGACCTTGGTTGACCCACCTAATGGGATAAAACCCATAGGCTGTAAATTATTTTACAAGAAAGGGGTCGGCATGGATTGAAACTTTCATACATGCAAAGCAAAGCTAGCAGCAAAATATTATAAACAAAGACAAAGAGTTGACTTTGATAAAACTTCTTCATCGGTAACTATGCGTAAGTCCATTCGAATTTTGCTTGCAATTGCTGCATACCATGACTATAAGATATGACAAATGGATGGAAAATTGCATTTCTTAATTGGAAATTGTAAAAGTGTACTTAACACAACCCAAATGTTTTGAATCCAAATATGCTAACAGTTATGCTCGCTTAATCGATCCATATATGAATTGAGGCTAGACTATATGAGCTAGAATATTCCCTTTGATGAGATAATCAAAAGTTTGATTTTATAAAAAATGAAACGATCCGTGTGTTTCGAAAAAGATAAGTGGGAGTGCTATCAGATTCATAGTATTATATGTAGCTGGAATATTATTAATGAAAAACGTCCATATGCTTCAGTCAATGAAATTGTAGTCATCAAAGAACTTTTTTGAATGAAAGATATAGGAGAAGTAACTTCATTTATAGGGATAGATCTAGAATTGCTTTACCTATCCCAATATATATAGATAAAATTATAAGAAGATTTTATCTGGACAAAATGAACTGAGAGTTCATGGATACCAATTCTCAATAAGGATATATGTTTACTATAAAATGGGAGTGGTTAGTTGGAAAGGTTCTAAATAGGAAACAACTGCTGATTTAGTAACATAAACCTAATACATTGCTGCTTCAAAAACAGTAAGGGTTTTGGTTTGGATCAAGAAGTTCTTTAATGACTTAGAGTTATTTCTAACAATATTAATCCCATACCTCTATATTGTGATAATAATAAAGCCATCAAGAATCAAAAAAATGTGTTAAAATGGTATCATCTCATTAGAGAGATCATACAAAGAAATAATATAAATAAAGAATGAATTTCCCCAAGTGATAATATTGTAGATCTATTGACAAAGAGTTGTCGCAGTATAAACTTGATCGTCATGTGAGCTCTTATAGTATTAGATACCTAAGTGATTGATCTAGTGCAACTTTAAGTCTAATTGATTTTGGACTTAAACACTTTTAATATGATTAATGCATTATAATTTATGATAGATCTATTATTTAATTGAATTAATATTCTAACAAATTAAACTAATAGAGTCCATAGATCCAAGTATTAATAATTTGTTAATCACAAGAAGTTGTGATTGTGAGAAACAAATCATATATGCCTGAATCTTAAGTTATCTATGATCAAAAGTAATAATGAGATACGATTATCGGTATTATGAATAGTCCAACTGGTGTGGCATTTCTCACTTATGAAGTGAGTAGCTAATCTATCAAACTAAAATATAGTGACATTTAAATGGATACGTGGATGTTTTATTAAAATAACAAAACATTAGAGACCCACTGAAGAGATTCCACATGGATAACCATCTTAGTGTCAGTGATTAATCTCTAACATTCAATAGTGAAATTGGTCCTTCAACTTGAGGACATCATAGTGTCTTATATGAGGACAATCATACTTTAGTGATGTTGGATGTTGCTCTGTCAATAATCTCTTATACGACATCGTTCAGGTATATCAAGAATCATATAGAGTTTATGAATGATCAATAGAAGATTCGTCACACTTAGATAGTAAGAAATTATAATCTACGTTTTATTCTATTAAGTTGATATCGAAATCCTTGGTCAAGGTAAGTACGTAAGTCGAAAAGGGTTTCGACTATTATTGACTTAAGAGTTAAATGAAAAATATGATCGATAATTGAGATTGACATACTTTAATATCTCGTAATTGATCGGATTATCCTACAGAGAAATGGCACCTACTACCTCAAGATAGCCTACCTATCGAAGAGTTAGAGGTAGGGAACGAGGTAAAGAACCTAAGAGAGACGGACAGGTCTACTATGACTACCATCAAAAGTACGGTCATGATACCAATGCCTGAAGAGACGATCTCTAAGGTACAAAGTTGATTGATCCCTGTGCCACTAGGAGAGATGATCGTTCCCCATGAGAAAATCCACTCCTACATAGGTATGACCACCAGCTTAGGCGAGATGAGGAGAGGTGACATTCTAGAGAAAAGTCCTCTCGTCAGTGGAGAGATGAAAATAGAAATCGGCCTAGAGATAGACAAAAGTAGATGAGATGCCTCTTAGTAAATGTAGATAATGAACCTATCTAAGAGATAAACACAATCTTTGAGGTCTATACATTGGATGTAAAACTAGGAACGCCTAGAGATATTATGCAATGGAAGCCAAAGACCATCCAATGGCCAGATTCATAGTCAACAATCATCGTCCCGAAGAGCGTAGAGAGGTGCCGCCCATCAACTTCACCCAAGAATATATGATAGTTCTATAGTACCCCACTATGATGCATTAGTGGTAAGAGTCATCGTAGCATGTAATGAGTTGAAGCGAATTCTAGTGGACAATCGAAGTTCATTTGATAGCTAGTTTGGCTCTACCAATGATTAGATGCAAGTAAATCATGAGTCGACCCCATAAACTCTCCATTGTATGGGTTCATCAATGATAGCATCATCCTAAGGGAGAAAATACCTTTGCAATGGAGATGGGAAAATTACTTCAAATAGCTTTCCACTAGAAGGAATTTCTTATGGTAGATGACAGGTTATATGCCATCACTTTCATCCAACACATGTGCATAAAGTTCTCCACAAAACATGACATCACCACGGCTAGAGATGATCAAATGGAAGCTAAAGAATGTTATCTAAACTCCCTATGGAAGCTAAGTATGGTAATATCAACATGGTATTACTGGACACCAAAATGTTGGATGCACCTGAAGAAGAACAAACCTCTGAACATGGGGAAGACATAAAAAAGATTGATATCCCTGAATAAGGGATAAACCCTGAAGAAGAGAGAACCCTAAAGAATGGAAGGCCTCTGAAGAAAAGCTCATGTATGATGAACTGGACCCTCGCATCATAGAGTCCGAAACTCAAACCGTCCAGTAGAAGAACTAGAAATATTTTTTGTAAATCCTCAAGACTCCACCATAGGACACTACGCCAAAAATGAGCTTTTGCAACACATAAATGGCAACATTCAGTAGTTAAGTGGTGCAAAAGAGGTCTATTGCAATATTTTAATAAGTGAGTGTTGTAATTGGTTAAGAAAATTGAGCTTTAGCAACGTTTTGTAAAAGAATGTTGCAAAAGACACATTTTGCAACCTTTATCAAACGCTGCAAAAAGTTCAGCCTTTTGCAAAAAGTTCAGACTTTTTGCAACATTTATTAAACGTTGCAATCCGTTTCGCTTTTTGCGACGTTTATTAAACGTTGCAAAAGGCTGAACTTTTTGCATCGTTCGATAAACGTTGCAAAAGGTGAGACGAGTTAGTAGGTTGGGCCAATTTTGTAAATTGTGGACCTTTTCCATTTGGGCTTTGGATTGACCCGACCCGACCCGTAGAACACCGACTTTTACAAATTATTAACTTTGGACCTATAGCCAAAAGTGAACCTTAGCCATCTTCACTACCTTCGTCGATCGACACTGTGACCTTTCCCTTTTTACCTCTCTCGCCATCAAATGGCGAAACCCTAAAATACAGCTTCCGACCGACGTTATGTAACTTAATCCACCGTCGTCGTCTACTCCAGAGAGGTATTTTCCATCTTCCACTAAAGGTCCATCTTCTTTCATTCTAGCTTCTCTTGCGCTACCAGCTTTGGCTTCCTGTAAATGGTAGCCATCATCTCCATCTTCTAGTGCAGCTTCCATCATCTCCATCTTCCACTCGTCTGAACGTGAAGGTCCCTCATTTTTCAGTCCGACTTCACTTAAACTTCTGAATGTGAGGGTTCCAGTTGAGCTTTGAGCTTCGTCTGACCAGCCCATCTTTCAGCTCCAACTGCATTTTTCAGCCGCTACAAAAGGCCTTTTTTGGTGTAGTGGCAATATAAGTGGGAAGTGATCTGCCACCAAAGGCCAAAGAAAAACTTAAACACTTCCTATGTAAGAACCTGGATGTCTTTGCTTCGGGGCATGACGACATGGTAGGCATTGACTCAAAGGTTAGTTTCCATCACCTAAAGATCGATCCTAAAGTTGTCCCGCGTAGACAGAAGGAGAGAGGCTTTAACCTCGAAAGATATGAAGTCTTGAGGGAAGAGGTGAAACACGAGTTGTTATTCTTTATCGATGCGTACTTAGGCTACAGTCAAATTCACATGTATCCTACTAATGAGAACTAGCTAGAGATGGTTCCCTTAACAAATTTAAGGTAGAACCATTATCGGTTTGTGATTCTTGTTTAGAAGGTAAAATGACCAAGAGGTCATTTTTTTATGGCAAAAGGACATAGAACCATGTATGTATTGGAACTAGTTCATTCTCATGAGTGTGCAGCTATAGGTGCACCTATAATATAGAACTATGAATACTTCATCAATTTTACAAATGATTACTCTAGATACAAAAAAACAATTATCAAATAGTTCAAAAGCTATATGCTTTTGAGAAATTTAGAATTATTAGACCAAAGTCTAGAAACATTTAGGTACAAATATTGAGAAACTTCAATCAATCTAAGTGACAAATATATCATGGGAAAATTCGGGGACTACTTCGACAAAAAAATTATAGTTTCTCAATTAAGTGCTCTTGGACTTTACCTATATAATTTTGGGAATATCCACTAGATACACCTATGTATGAGCTTAACTTAAATTTTTCTAAGTTTGTTCCTGATACTCCACTGGAATTATGTTATAGGCACAAGTCCAGCTTGTGTCCCATTCAAATTTGGGGATCTAGGTTAGAAATATGTCTATTTATGAGATATCTCAATAGTACTAGTGGATACTATTTCTGTAGTCCAATAGATCGAAAGGTATTTGTTAGCACAAATTCATCCTTCTGGACGATATATATATATATATATATATATATATATATATATATATATATATATATTAATGAACCTCATTCCAAGAGTAAGGTTGTATTGGAATAAATAAGTTGGGCAATTCACCCAATCGATTCCTAGGACACAGCATGGGGACAAACAACTCATGGTGTCAAAGATACCAAGAAAACGTAATCTGAGTGGAAATTATGAGTTTCCATCTAATCGTATAGATCAAGAGAACGTATAAGATAATTGTAATACCCCAAAATTCAGACTATACACATGGCCAATATAATTCATACATTATATGTTATTTTCATTGCCATTTGTATTTGCATAGATAATTCATAATTGCTTTCTGATAAGTGAATTTTATACGTTTATTCGGGCTTATATTCTTATTTATTTAAATTGGGTGAATATCTACTTAATTTGTGTAAATTATGCTAATTGTAGAAAAATCCCAACTTTGATACATTTTACGTGAAAAAAGGCTGTTCAGAGCTTAACTGGAGTTTATTTGAAGCAATTAAAGATTAATCAGATTATAAGATATCAATTGGAAGTATTAATGGAGCATTCGGTAAAAAAATCATAATTTTCGATAGTTATATTCGACAATCGAAAATTTTGGGGAGTATATTGTATACTTTTGGAACTTGTCTTGGGTCAACTATAATGATTTTAGAATGAAGAAGACTTTGTTTGTCTATGGTTGATTATAACCTTAAAGTTTTGATTATAACAAACAAGTTTACTTTGTCTACTAACAAATTGAATTTAAATTATTATAATTTTTCAAAGCATTCAATGAAAAATTTAGCGATAGTCATCAAAAGATCAAATACTATCATCATAAGTCGGACTCACAAAGAAGATCAAGATCAAAGTCTAGTCTTCCAAGCATTCATGACAAGATCCTTCAAGATGAGAGCCTAAGAGTTAAAGGAATATCAAGAACTTGGCATTTACAGATCAAATGTAAAGGTACAAACACATTGTTATTTAGCAATGAATGTTTTAAGCACAAAAACCTTTTTATACATTAAAATGTATTTTGTGCACTAAAAGTTATTTTAATAAAATATTTTGATAAAATATAAAAATGACTTTTAAAATGATATTTGAACTTGAAAAATATCTTTTATCTTGAAAATTTAGTTTAAAATACTTTCTAAATATTCACGCTTTTCAAAACATTTAAATCGGATCAAATGGGTCAAAACGTGAAAATCAACCCAACCAATTGGGAGTCAATGGTCAACTAGTGACAATTGACTGAAAATGTTCAACGGTCCAAAATTTGACTGTTCTAACTTCTTTTTTTCCTATGCAACTGTTGTATTGGTCATCCAAACATGAGATGGGTCAATCAGTGACTCGTTCAAACTTTCAAATTGTTTTGCTCATTTGAACTCTATGAAAACATTCACTTTTTACATTCATTGCAAGACTTTTAAGAGAATTAAAGTGAGATACATTTGAGAAAAAATTATATTCATTCATTCTATCTTTTTCATGTCAAGGACTTTGATTGTTGAATCAAACTTCTTAAATCATTCCAGCTTGTGTCCCATTCAAATTTGGGGATCTAGGTTAGAAATATGTCTATTTATGAGATATCTCAATAGTACTAGTGGATACTATTTCTATAGTCCAATAGATCGAAGGGTATTTGTTAGCACAAATTCATCCTTCTGGACGATATATATATATATACATATACAACTCATCAAAGATACCAAGAAAACGTAATCTGAGTGGAAAATATGAGTTGCCATCTAATCGTATAGATCAAGAGAACGTATAAGATAATTGTAATACCCCAAAATTCAGACTATACACATGGCCAATATAATTCATACATTATATGTTATTTTCATTGCCATTTGTATTTGCATAGATAATTCATAATTGCTTTCTGATAAGTGAATTTTATACGCTTATTCGGGCTTATATTCTTATTTATTTAAATTGGGTGAATATCTACTTAATTTGTGTAAATTATGCTAATTGTAGAAAAATCCCAACTTTGATACATTTTACGTGAAAAAAGATTGTTCAGAGCTTAATTGGAGTTTATTTGAAGCAATTGAAGATTAATCGGATTATAAGATATCAATTGGAAGTATTAATACTATTTCACTACTGAAAAAGAGTTACTAGCTGTAGTTTTTGCTCTAAATAAGTTTCGTTCTTATTTGATTGGATCCCTTATTACAATTTTCACAGATCATGCAATCCTCAGGTATTTTCTTGCAAAAAATTATGCCAAGGCACGATTAATACGGTGGATTCTACTTTTGCAGGAATTTGATATCACCATTAAAGATAATAAATAAAAAAAATAAAAATAAAAAGAGAGTAGAGAACGTGGTTGCAGACCATTTGTCAAGGCTGACTTTTGAAAACAACACGAACACTTGCCAATTAGAGATGAATTTCCATATGAGAATTTATTTTTTGTTTCTTCTCTACCATGATTTACTCATATTGTAAATTACTTGGCTGCAGGTGAAATCCTGAGAGAGTGGAGTGTACAAGACAAGAGAAAGTTCATGGTGGAGGTGCGCAATTTTTATTGGGATAACCCCTATTTATTTAAATACTGCCCCAATTAGATTTTCAGACGTTGTGTCCCTGATGAGGAGATACCTAGCATACTCAATTTATGTCATGCCCAAGCATGTGAATGCAATTTTTCTATCAAAAGGACTGCTGCAAAAATTTTGCAACGTGGTTTTTACTGGCCCACCTTGTTTAAAGACACCAATGCCTATTTTAAATCTTGTAAAAGGCACCAAAAGCTTGGTGCTTTGTCCCGACATAATATGATGCATTTAAATCTCATCTTAGCAATAGAGATATTTTATTGTTGGGAATTGACATTATGGGACCCTTTCCACCTTCTTTTGGTTATTTGTATATCATTGTGGCAGTAGATTATGTGTCTAAATGGGTAGAGGCAGCATCTTGTAGGACTAATGATAATAAAATGGTTGTTAAGTTTCTTAAATAAAATGTCTTGTCTAGGTTTAGGACCCGCGAGTTATTTTTAGTGACAGAGGCACACACTTTTACAACCGCTCATTTGAAGCACTACTGGAAAAGTATAGCATTGTTCATAAAATTTCTAATGCATATCACTCCCAAACTAGTGGACAAGTGGAATTGGCTAATAGGGAGATTAAACAAATCTTGGAGAAAACAGTGAATCCCAATCATAAAAATTAGTCTTTAAGACTAAATGATACACTTTTGGCTTATCGTACAGCTTTTAGGACCTCCTTAGGCATGTCACATTATAGACTTTTTTTTGGAAAGCCTTGCAACTTACCAATAGAGCATGACCACCGAGCTTATTGGGCCATCCAACATTTCAACTTTGATCTAGAAGAGGGAGGTAAACTGATGTGATCCAAGAATCGAGTCCGATGAAGCCGAGCCCGGAAGGAGGTCCGATGACCCGTTGATTATCGAAGGAGGTCCAATGACGCGATCAAGGGCAAAATGGGTAAATAAAGCAATGGGACTACTTATGCAAGCAACAATGGACGACGTCGTGATCCACACGTAAAAAGAGACAAGTTTCATGCTGGGGTCGAGGTCGGAAACCAATTGGATCAACACGATGCAAGTGACCGAAGAAGGAAGCAAATCGGGCTTCTAAGTGACCGCTTAGAAGAAATAGGCAAGCGGTCGCTCAGATACTTACCATGATTTCAAGGCAGTAAAACCGGAGAACCAAGCGACCGCTTGGAACAAAACTGAAGACAAATTTCCTATTTTTGGCGAGAACCCTAGTTTCCTTAAAATTCTAATTTTATTGATGTTTTACTATGTTTGGAAGATTATGCACGAATTTTATAGGTTTCTAGCATTAGTATAAATAGTTTATTTCATCATTATTGTAAGAACCTTTCACATTATTATTCAATACAGTTCTGAGGCAAATTTGCTTTCAATCTTGTTCTTCTTTGAACATCGCAAACTTATCAAGATTTTCTTGAGGCGTTCAGCATCGTGTGAAGATCACGGATTTTGTAATCAAGAGGTCTTTCAAACGTCGTCCTTGTTTGATTGCTTGGTTCAATATTCTTGGTTGAATCTTTAAACCGAGATTACGGAGTGTTAGTTGTTACGTGGTTCTCATCAGTTGGTATCAAAGCTTGGCTCCAAAATAATCAAAGTTATATTTTTTATTTTTTTCTTTCTTTAATTGTTCTTCGTGTTCTTGTGTTCAGTAAAATTTTTGAGTCTTTGATCAAAAAAATTCAAAAAAAAATTCAAATGTTGTTTTTGGACTATTTAAAGGTCTGAATTAAGTTTCGTTTGTTTTGCTGGTTTTCTACTTAAATTCCCAAGAGTAAAAAAAAATCCTAAAATAAAAAAAAAATACATACATATATATATATATATATATATATATATTATTACGGGAATTTTCAGCATCATTAATTTTCAATTTGTTGAGTCGAAAAAAAATACTTCAATTCAATTCCTACACTTTCTTACTTTTGAATTCTTAGTTCCAATTCATATACTTTGCCCTTGTTTAGAGGGTAAAAGCCAATATTTGAGTGATACACGAGTGAATATTTGTGAGGTTAAAATTCTATAGAATTAGGATGTCAGATAGAGAAGGTTCAAATTCAATCAGGCAGCTGAATCAAATCAACATGGGAGACGATGTAATAAGACGGTTTGAGAGGGCGCTTAGGGATGTGACTAAAAGTGTTGGTAGGTTAGAGGCGTTGGGATCGAATAGTCATAGAGGACACTCAAATGCAAGGAGACCGGGTAGGAGAGAGCCTAGGAGGGAGTGGTATAATGACTATGAGTATGGTAATGATTTGGATGAGGATGCATCAATGGTAGGTGAAATGGGTAGGATGAGGAATAGAGGTGTAGGTTTGAATGAAGAGGTAGGAACAACTTTGGAAATGATTTCGATGGGAATATGGGTAACATTAAGATGTCAATTCCACTGTTAAAGAGAAGAAGTGATCCGGAGGCTTATTTAGAGTGGAAGAAAAAGGTAGAGTTGATATTTGAGTGCCATAATTATTCGGAGGAAAAGAAGGTGAAAATAGCAATCTTGAATTTGTTAATTATGCCATAACATGGTGGGATCAAGTGGTTACATCTAGGCGGAGGAATCGGGAGTAAGCGGTTAGTACTTGAGATAAGTTGAAAACTATTATGCGGAAGAGATTCGTACCTAGTCACTACTACAGGGGGGTTGCATCAAAGATTGCTGGGATTGTATCAGGGGTCGAAAAGTGTATGAAGACCAAATCAAATTGAAAAATGCTGAAGAAGAGAGAGTGAAAGATCTGGAAAAAGTAAGAGAAAATGGTGAGGTGGCTAGTAGAGAGAAAAAGAAAGTGGAGTCACATGAGGGAAAAGAAAGAGAGGTGTCTGAGAGGAGAGAAAAATCGAAATCGACTTTCTTTGCAAAGGGGAGTGAGTTGAGAAGAGCGATAGAGGATAAAAGGCAAGTAATTTTGATATTCTATAAGGAGTCTTTCCTCAATTTTGAGGAGCCTAACCCACCCCTCCCCAGTTTGGCAATATCTTTATTGCAGGAATTTGAAGATGTCTCCCCGGAGGACATGCCAAGTGGATTACCACCCATTCGAGGCATTGAGCACCAGATTGACTTTGTTCCTGGAGCTGTTATTCCAAACTGACTAGCTTATCGAAGTAACCCCGAGGAGACAAAGGAGCTTCAAAGGCAAGTGGAGGAGTTGATGAGCAAAGGATATGTACGGGAGAGTATGAGTCCATGTGCCGTCCCAGTGCTACTTGTGCCAAAGAAAGATGGAACTTGGAGAATGTGCGTGAATTGCAGAGCCGTCAACAATATAACGGTAAAGTATCGTCATCGGATGAATTATATGGTGTTTGCATGTTTAGTAAAATCGATCTTAAAAGTGGATACCACCAAATTCGAATGAGGGAAGGTGATGAGTGAAAAACTGCATTTAAAACTAAATATGGCCTATATGAGTGGTTAGTAATATCATTTGGACTCACTAATACACTGAGCACTTTCATGCGATTGATGAATCATGTTTTACGCGCTTTTATAGCTAAATTTCTTGTTGTGTATTTTGATGACATCTTGATTTATTACAAGGACCTAAATGAGCATGTAGAGCATCTTAGGAGTGCCACTTGTGGTCGAAAAGGGAACAACTTTATGAAAATTTTAAAAAGTGTACATTTTGCATGGAAAAGGTTATTTTCCTAGGATTTGTGGTGGGTGTTAATGGGGTAGAAGTGGATGAGGAGAAAAAAAAAGGCTATTAAATAATGGCCAACGCCTAAAAGCATAACTGAAGTTAGGAGTTTTCATGATTTGGCTAGTTTCTATAGATGTTTTGTGAAAGATTTTAGCACGATCACCACACCACTCACAAAAATTGTTAAAAAGAGTTGGAATTTCATTAGGGCGACGAACAAGAGCATGCATTCCATACAATTAAGGATAGGTTGTGTAAAATACCAGTTTTAGCACTCCCTAACTTTGATAAAGCTTTAGAGATTGAGTGTGATGCATCAGGAATAGGTATTGGAGCAGTCTTAATGCAGGATAAGCGGTTTATAGCTTATTTCAGTGAAAAGCTAAGTGGAGCAGCGCTCAATTACCCCACATATGACAATGAACTATATTCACTTGTTCGAGCCTTGGAGACATGACAGCACTATATGTAGCCTAATGAGTTTGTGATACACACGGACTATAAATCATTGAAGCACTTGCGGGATCAAGGTAAGTTGAACAAAAGGTATGCAAGATGGATGGAGCTTGTGGAGACATTCCCTTATGTCATCCGGTACAAGCAAGGTAAGGAAAATGTGGTGGCGGATGCATTGTCTCGAAGGTATGTGCTATTAACTTCTCTTGGTTCTAAATTGCTTGGTTTTGAACATATGAAGGACATGTATGCTAGTGATTTAGATTTTTCAGATATTTATTTATCAGTAGTAAAGGTGCTATAGATAAATTCTTTAAGCATGATGGATACTTGTTTCAGAAAAATAGGTTGTGTGTTCCTAATTGTTTAATGCGTGAAGTATTAGTTAGAGAAGCACATAGTGGTGGATTGATTGGTCATTTTGGAGTTAAAAAGACTTTAGATATGCTACGAGAACATTTTTATTGCCCTAGGATGAAAAGTGATGTTGAAAGGGTATGTAATCGATACATAACTTGTAAGCAGGCTAAATCTAAAGTTTTACATCAAAGTTTATACACAACGTTACCTACACCTAGTGAACCTTAGGTTGATATTTCGATGGATTTTGTTTTGGGTTTACCTAGGACTAAGAAGGGACGAGATTCAATTTTTATGGTGATAGATAGGTTTGTAAGATGACACACTTCATTGCAGGTCATAAAACCGATGATGCTACTAACATAGCGGAATTATTCTTTAAGGAGATTGTGCGTTTACATGAGGTACCTAAGACTATAGTGTCATATCGGGATGTTAAGTTCCTAGGTCATTTTTGGCAGGTTTTATGGGGTAAGTTAGGCACTAAGATTATGTATTCAACAATTTGTCACCCACAAACCGATGGTCAAACTGAGCTAGTGAATAGGACCATGACACAACTTTTACGTACTGTGGTTAATAAGAATTTGAAGAGTTGGGAGGAGTGTTTACCTTTCATAGAGTTTGCATATAATAGGGCCACGCATTCTACTACTTCCTTTTCACCATTTGAAATTGTTTATGGTTTTAATCCACTAACACCTTTAGATTTAATACCTTTACCTGTGAATGAATGAGGTAGCTTAGATGGTACAAGAAATGCCAAGTTGGTGAAATCACTTCATGAAAAGGTAAGATTGCAAATTGAGAAGAAAAAAAAACACTTCGAGTCATAAGCAAACAAGGGTTGAAGGAGTGTGATATTTGAACCAGGAGATTGGATCTGGGTACATTTCAGAAAAGAGCGTTTTCCAGAGCAGAGAAAATCAAAGTTGCAGCCACAAGGGAATGGTCCATTTCAGGTTTTGGAGAAAGGTTGGACAACGCATATAAATTGGATCTTCCAGGTGAGTATAATGTTTCAGCAACTTTTAATGTGTCTTATCTCTCTGTTTATGATGTAGGTGCAGATTCCAGGTCGAATCCTTTTGAAGAGGGAGAGAATGATGTGATCCAGGAGTTGAGTCTGATGAAGCCGAGCCCGAAACGAGACCCGTTAATTATCGAAGGAGGTCCGATGACGTGATCAAGGAAAAAATGGGTAAATCAAGCAATGGGACTACTTGTGCAAGCAACGATGGACGACTTCATGATCTACACGCAAAAAGAGACAAGTTTCATGTTGGGTTCGATGTCAAAAACCAATTGGATTAACACGATAAAAGCGACTGAAGAAGAAGGCAAACCAAGCTTCTAAGCGACCGCTTAGAAGAAATAGACAAGCGATCGTTCAGACACTTACCGAGATTTCAAGGTAGCAAAACTGGATAACCTAGCGACCACTTGGAACAAAACTGAAGACGAATTTCTTATTTTTGGCGAGAATCCTAGTTTCCTTAAAATTCTAATTTTATTGATGTTTTACTACGTTTGGAAGATTATGCACGAATTTTATAGGTTTCTAGCATTAGTATAAAGGTTTCTAGCATTAGTATAAAGAACCTTTGACATTATTATTCAATAAAATTGTGAGGCAAATTTGCTTTCAATCTTGTTCTTCTTTGAACATCGCGAACTTATTAAGATTTTCTTAAGGCGTCCAGCATCGGGTGAAGATCATGGGTTTTGTAATCAAGAGGTCTTTTAAGCGTCGTTCTTGTTTAGTTGTTTGGTTCAACATTGTTGGTTGAATCTCTAAACCGGGATTATCTTTGGGCTTTCTTGGGTTTTCAATCTTAGTTGCGGGGTTGCATAGTGTTCGTGAGTACGTGGTTCTCATCATAAACTTAGGAAATTGCAATTAACTGAGTTGGAAGAGTTCAAAAATGATGCTTATGAGAGTTCTAGAATCTACAAGTCAAAAATGAAAGCATATCATGATAAGCACATTTTGATAAAAACTTTTGAACCAAACCAGAAAGTATACTTGTATGATTCTAGTCCCACAAGTACCCAGGAAAACTTCGCTCTAGGTGGACTGGGTCCTTTGTGGTGAAACGAGTTTTTGAAAATGGGACAGTTGAAATTGTGGACCCTAATGATGGTAGGGTGTTCAAAGTGAATGGATAGCATCTCAAGATAGCCTATGGGTAACAGGCACCTACAGTGGAAGAAATTCCTCTTGCAGACCCGATTTACCACCATGGACATCCTTCAGGTATGTCTTTCATTTTGGTTTTCTTTATTTAGGTATTTTTTTTCATTTTTTTAGGTTTATTTTCATTTCCTGCATTATCCTTCCATTGAGAACTCTCATATTAACCGTATTTCAAACTTTTTTGTTTATTCGCTTCAGTATTCAAGTGATACCATTCATTCTTTTTATTTGGCAGACATGTTCTGATATTGAGGACAATGTAAAAGTTGGTTGGGGAGAGTTAATTTGGATTCTATTGTGCATTGCATACTGAATTTTGCATAATCATCATGGAATTTCGTTGTGATTTGTTAAAAAAATTGTTAAGGTCTTTAATTTACTGCATGATTGTGTTCTTGAATGACAAAATATGTCACTAGGAGTTAATTTTGCTTATGAGAATCTAGATGTTAAGACACTTGCTGAATTCCTTTCATGCACACAAGTCTTGTGGTAAAATAGTAGTTTGACATATGTGGCTAGAGGAGTCTCTTGCTGAAGTTTTCATGTGAGAGAATTGGTGAGGATTGAGAGCCACCACATACTAAAAAAATGGTAATAAACGTTCATTGATTTCTTGAATTGAAAGCTTCTTTTGAGAATAACATTACACTATCTATGGTAAGATGCTGGATTATACTTGGGAAATGATGACGATCAATTTAGGATTGAATTTTAGCCTTTCAAACTAGTTTTCTTTCATGATTATAACCCCCTAGTAGCCATTTTGAGCCAATACATATATATAGCCATTTCTTTAGATACACCTATATTATCCATACATCTTCACATTGGAATATAGCCTATGAATGTCTTTTTCTACCTTTTATTCTTCCAAGTGTACAGTAGGTATTGAATGTTCATTTGAGAAGAATAGTAACGAGGAAAGGGGTAAGGATTGATCAGTGCTCAAGTGAAGCGATAAAAAAAACAAAAGGAAAAGGAAAAGATAAAAAAAAGATTGATTTAGGGGATTGAAATGTTGAGGAATGCATTGATTAAAAGACATTACCTATTGAAATTCTTGATGAGATGCCTAGCTATGTACTTGGAAGTGTTTGAATCCTTATGCCCTTCTTTTCATATAGCCTAATCTGATCCTTATTACAACTTTTTGCACTAGCTTGTCCATAAATACTTAAACTTCTATGTTTTGAGTGTTCCTCTTTCTCAGCTCCATAGAAAGAAGCCCCACACTAAACACTTTGATACTCGTGAGTTATGGGGCTGAACCTTTAGCTGGAGACATACTTGAAGTTGCATATGTTAGGGTTGGCGGTGAGGTGATTATGGCTTGACACACATTCACACATTTTGTAAGTGTTTGTGACATCCTGATAATCACGGCACTATTAACTTCTTTTAGTGTTAAGTTTGAAAAAGGCATGAACTGTAGTTTAATTGGAACTTAACAATTTAAATTGTAACATAGACCAGTCATTAATTTGTCTTTTTTGTATTAAATTGCTAGGGACTAGCAATAAGCAAGTTGGGGTGTGATAATGATATAAATTGTTATGTTTTTCATCTATTAATACTTGCATTTTCATGAAAAATCGATGCCTAAATGTATTCAGTAGCTTTATATTTTGATTTAGGTTGCAAAGGGATGAATATGGTGAAAATTAGAAGAAACAAGCGAAAAAGGCCAAAGTGAAATAAAATGAAAGTTCAAGGACCAAAGTGTAAATATTTAAAAGATGAATTGGAAGGCAAAATGAAGATATGAAAGATTTGAAGGCTAATTGGAAGAAGACATGAAGTGTTAAATGAAGAAAAAAATGAGAAAAGAGATCAGGAATCTAGAAACGAAATCTAGGGACTAAAATGCAACATGGTAGAAATTGGTAAAACCATGTGGTCGCATGGTCACCTCTAGGGAAGTAAAGGTCGTGTTTCAATTGTTCTAAGCGGTCAAATGGTTTATTCCTGAGGCACGATTTCTGGTTTCTTAATTTAAGTCAAACTCTTATGGAACTACATCTTCATCACAATCTAAAAACCCTAGAACGACAGAGAGGGAGGAAGACACATCTTCATACCTATTTTTCTCTGATTTTGCTCAAGAATTCCATGGAGAACTAAAGATCTCGATGAAACTACGAAGGCACTCAATTGGATTTTGAGATTTTGACATATTTTTATTCATGTAATGTGATTTTTAGAGTTAAACAATTCTAGAGTTTAGATTTCTTTTTCATAAATTTGTTTCAAGATTGGCATAAGTTTTATTAAGTTTTTTAAGGATTCAGTTACACCTTTTCCATTGAACGATTGAAATATTTGTTTGAGTTTCAATTTCAATTATTTTTGTTGTTGTCATTTATTACTGCCTTATGTTTGATGTATATAGTTGCTTCTTGGATCTTGTTCCAATAAATAAACCTGGGAATGTGTTATAGGAAGCCTAAATTTTAGAATTACTATTGAATTAAATTAGTGTTTAAAGCTATATATTTCGATTAGAGAATTGGGATTAAAAAATCTCTAATTGAGTAAAAAGAATGAGCTATTGATGTTGATTTATCCAATCCAAGTGAGAGAATTCTGATGCTTCACTAAATTCATCCATTGATATTTAAATTTCATCCCAATAAATAACTTCCTTTCACATAATTCAAGAGCATTCTAATCTTTTGAATCCTTTAATTAATTCAACCATCTCCCTGTGGAATCGACACCCTAAAGCTGTGCTACAACTACCGCATTATTCTTTGAGCGTAATCAACTCTTTGCAAAATCAAAGATCATAATAATAATAGTATTCCATATGACTCTTTGACATATGGAGAAATTATTAGTTCTATCAATAGAGAAGGGGTGAAATTATGAAATGAACTTAAGCTCAAAGGCAAGTTAAAGTTAGAAAGATCTGATTGTCGAAAAGAATTAGGATCATTCTATGAACGATATGGACTTGAGATTATAGTTCCTCCTTCTTCAAAAATGATAAAGAAAAACTTTTCTTCATACAAAAGAAAACGATTTTACTCAAAAGAAAAATGTTTTCAAAAATACTCGCCTAAGAATTTTAATAAGAAAAGATTTTCAAAAATTTCCAATGTTACTTGTTGAAAATGCAAGCAAATAGGACATTATTCTAATAAATGTCCCATGAAGGGAAATATTAAATAATCTTCAAATTGATGAAGAGGTTAAGCTTGAACTTCTCAATTTTATCAATTCTAGTTCTGATGAAGAATCTAAGTCTGAATTAGAACACGTTTATCAACATCGAGAAAATTCTGATATTGGGAGTAACCTCGCTTCCTCTTCCTCTTCTACTAATAGTAAGAACTTTGTGGTTGCAAAACTATAAATGTTATTACTAAAGAAGAACTTATTCAAGAAAAAGTTGAGAAAATTGAAGATCTTCAACTAAAGAAAAAATTCAATTCCCTTTTACCTTCCAATTCTATAGTTAAACCATTCAATATGCAAAGCGTAATTAATAGGTTTAAATCTGAATCTCAAAAACTTCCAGTTCTAATTTAAAATAAAAAATCAAAAGTATGAAATCTCAAATTTCTCATCTTGAACGACAAATGAAAGAAGTCCATATGAAAGTGTTTTTTCTCAAAACTCAAACTCAAGCTTTGGTGGATTCATCTTCATTAGAAGAAATCTAATGATACTTCTCATGCTTATCATCCAAGTTATCATTCCAATTTTCAATCTGAAGAAGAAAAGGTTAATGTTATTAACCATATTCAACTTCGAAAATGGTATTGCAATATGACTATTATAGTCAGCAAAGAATTCGAGATCAATACTAGAGTCTTAATTGACTCAGGAGCTTATCAAAATTGTATACGTGAAGGATTAATTCCTACAAACTACTTTGAGAAAACTATTGACCATTTTTATGGTGCTAGTGGTTGAAAAAAAAATAGTTGGTGCAAAACATCCCTACCTTTCACGTTTATTGTGGAAAACGCCCTTACCTTTCTTTTTTGGCACAAAACGTTCCTACCTTTTACTTTCTTTGCGCTAAACGTCCTTTTCACAAATTTTTAACATAAAATGACCAATATACCCTCATATTTAAATAGAAGGAAAAAAATAAAGAAAAATAAAGAACAAATTGCAATTATAGGCCAAACTTTTTAAAAAGTGTAAATAACCCACCAAACTTCACCTTCTTCCCACATCCCACCCTACCAAATTTCTAATCTCAGAGGACAATCTCTTCCAAACGGGGTTACTTCGAGCTCAGCCTTCACCATCAGCAGTAGGGACATCCGCATTACCTACTACCTCCAGTAAGTTCTTCTGGCTATCTTTAATTGAAGTTTCATTATCTTTTATTTCCTTCATGTAGGCCCTCCACAAAGGGTAAAAGAAAGGAGGCCCCTGCTGTCGTCATCACCCGACCTCAAGAGGATGAAGAGGTCGAGGTAGAGGAGATAGTTTCTCCTCTGAAAAGAAAGCATTCAGAGGGGGCATTGGCTGTAGATCCTACTGTGGTGACCACGGTTGGGTTGTTTCATTGGTTTCACCGATGCCACTGAGGTTGGACCCCGTCATTTCCCCTCTACCTACCAGAGAGGTCAGCTCTTCGAGATCACATGAGAAGTGCCCTGAATATTAGAGACTGAGCTTGGAGGGATTGATGGGCCATCACCCAGAGATCTTCCTGGATTACCTCCAAGCTCCCTCCCCAGCAAGGGAGTCGACAGCTGCACTCCCTCCTCCCCTCTGAGACTCGAAAAATCTACTTACCTAGAGCTGGACTGAGAGAGAGTAGGGCTTCGTGGCAGAGATTCCCACGGGAGAATCCATAGTGGCTGCTCAGCTTTACAGCCACAGGTCAGTCTTCTATATGATGCCAGTAGCAAAGAAGGTAAATCTTTTCCAATCTTAAACACTTAGTTTTTATCAGATATCCATTGTGTGGTGAACTAACTTAGTTTTCCTTTGCTGATTCAGGTGAAAGCTGAATTGGACAAGATGTTAGCAGTGAAGGACCAAGCCATGGGCCTTATCGAGAACATTGAGCTAGAAAGAGCCACCTTTTGCAAAAGAGAAGAAAGGCTACGAAGACCGTCTGAACAAGATGTGAATTGAGTTCGAAGCAAAGGCAGGCTCAGAGCTCCGTTTGTTGGACGAGGTGGAGGCCTTAAAGGTCTGAGGTGAGAGAGGCAACCAAAGGGGTGCTGATGAGAAAAGGAAGGCTGAAGAGCTGTAGGAAAAGTGAGCTCAAGCTGCCGTGGCAACGAAAGAAGCTGCAGAGGTGGCGAAGAAGGTAGAGGAGGCTGAGGCGAAAGCAGCTTAGGCCGTAGATCTCTGGAGGGTCTCTCCCAAGTTCGACGCTCTTGCCCAGGATGCCTATGCGGTAGCCCTGGACTTTGATGTGACATTCATGAAAGAGGCATTGGAAGAGCAGAAGAAAATGCTCCAGCGACTGTCTGAGCTTGCAGGGGTTCACATTTCTCCTGTTGACGAGGATATTGAGCGAGATACTCTTCCTCCCCAAGCATCCCTTGCGCCTTAGTTCTCCTAGTTTGTTTTTCCTTTTTTGAACTTGTGCAATACTTCAACTCTTAACTTTTGCATTTCAATTATTTTTTGTACTGAACTACAATGTTGAATATGATCGTATTTATTTCATGTGTTTCACTTCGTGTTTTGTTTATGAATTGAACAATAGGTTTTAAGTAGAGAATTTGTCTAAGTGTTGTAGCTCGTGCAACATTGGTCCAGCTTACTTGTGAAAGTAAGGCCTTTTTGTTCTCGTAAAGAAAATCATCTAAGTGTTGGAGTTCGTGCAACCTTAGTCCAGCTCACTCGAAGAAGTGAGACTTAGAATATTTTCTTAATAGGGAATCCATCTAAGTGTTGCAGCACATGCAACCTTAGTTCGGCTCACTCGAATATGTGAGGCTTTGATTATTTCCGTAATAGGAAATTTGTCTGAGTGTTGCAGCATATGCAATCTTAGTTCGGGGAAACGGGTATTCAAAAATAAAGAGATGCCTTTTATTGATAAAGTAACTTTCATACAAGGGTGCACAGTCTCCTACTTCATTGGCAGTACTGGCAGAGGTGTTTCGCGTTCCAACGGTGGGGAAGAAGTTTTCCCTCCATGTCTTTTAACTCATAGGCTCCTTTGGGTAATATCTTTGTTATCGTGTAGGGCCCCTCCCAATTCGGACCTAAAGTTCCTGATCCGATTTCCCTTGTGGTGATGAAAATCCTTCGTATGACTATGGATCCCACCTCAAATTCTCATTTTTGCATCTTCTAATTGTAATAACGAGCATTCATTTGCTTGTATACTGCATTTCTGAGCTCGACATCATCCCTTCTTTCTTCCAACAAATTCATCTCTCCTCTAAGAGCCTTTTCATTTTCTATTGGGTCATAAGTGGCAGTACGGAATCATGTGATCTCCATTTCCAAAGAGATTATTGCTTTAACACCAAAGGCTAGAGAAAATGGTGTTTCCTTAGTACTGGTTCTCGCAATGGTGCAGTAAGACCACAACATACTGCCGAGTTCATCAACCCATCCTCCTTTGAGGATGTCAAGTTTTGCCTTCAACATATATTTTATGATATTATTGATGGCCTCGACTTGGCCATTGGCCTGGGGATGGTTTGGTGTGGAGAAGTGCTTCCCAATGCCAAGTTCTTCACAGAAGTTGATGAGGCAGGCATTATTAAACTACCTTCCATTGTCGGTAATAATGGAATAAGGTATTCCAAACCTGCACATGACGAAATTCCATAGGGAGTCAGTGGTCCTTTGCTCGGTAATCTTCACAAGGGGCTCAGATTTGGTCCACTTGGTGAAGTAATCAACCGCAACTATGGTGTACTTAGCCCCTCCTCGTCCCGTGGGCATTGGACCAATCAGGTCGACCCCCTATTTTGCAAAGGGCCAAGGTGCCACCACAAAGTTAAGTTCTTGTGGGGGTGCTTTGGTGAAGGGAGCAAGGCGCTTACACTTATCACATTTCTTTACAAACTCAAGGGCGTCTTTTCTCATAGTGTGTAACATCCCGATTTTTGTTTTATATTTTCATATGGGCCAAACTTAATGTGGTCGTTTAGCAAATGAAATAGTTCATATCCGACCTTGTCGTCACACTAAAGTCCAAATGTTAAAGTAATAAGCTCGACCAGCTTATTTGCACAAAAGATTTAATTGCTTCCATATATTTTTTTTTTAGAATTGATCGTAAATCTTATTTGGGTAGAATATTTAAGTATTTTAGAAGTTGATGGAAAATATATCGATATTATACTCATTTTGAAGCTCGTGCTAAATGACATAAATTGGCTCAAGAAGAAATAATTTTGGACTTGTCATACTCGAGTTATTCTCATAGAAGGAAAATGATTTTCTTTAATATTATATATATATATATATATATATATATATATATATGTATGTATGTAACTTGGAAATGTGTGAACGTTTATAATATGAAATGAATACAAGTGATTTAAGTATAATTAAACCTAATTAACCATTAACATATAATAAATAAATTAACTTAACTCGTGATTCATTTTCTTAAACTGAAAGGCGTTTTAGTGGGTGATGTTTCGTGTGCAATTGGATACTATATAATTGATCGTGTCTTACTTCAAAAAGTTTTTTAAAAAAAATCCATTCTTCCACCATTTACACACGAACACATACTATTAGATAAATTTCTTTTTATATCATCCTACAACTCACATTTTCAGATTCACTTGGTATCAAAGTGAGGTAAGAATACATTGTGCAAGTGGTAAATCTTTATTTCTTGATATTTATATAGACTATGGCATGAAATACTTTAAGGCCTTATGATCGATATCCATGTTAAATCCTTCGGGATAGATCTTCGGATCATTCACTATGTTAAATCCTTCAGGATGGACCTTTTGGTCAAGATTTTAAATCCTTCGGGATATAGGGATTCTTATGAAATCCCTTGAGCTATTGGAATCGCGACCAGTTTGCTCTAAATCTATGAAATGTCAATATGTTATACCAATTTTATGTCTATATCATGTTAATAAGGATATGCACGTATTTTTACTGAGTGTTTTCAAAATACTCACTCTTGCAATAATATTTCAGATTAGAATGGGTCGTGTGGACTCGTGGAAGATTGGCCAAGTGATGTTCATGGGGTCGACAAGTAAAAGAAATGATTTTTGCAAATTTTATTTTAAGAATAAATTTTATGTTAAATTTCTTGCACAATATTTAATAGTTGTTCTTGTGTTTGAACATTTACATTTTATGTTAAATTCGGATTGATGGTTGAAAATCATAGTACTTTAAGATTTTTATTTGATGTGAAAATTTGTCTTCACTTAAATTGTTGATTTATAATTATCAACCTAGCGAACAAATTTCAATTTGAATGAAAGTAGATTTTTAAAATTTGGAAAAGAAGATTTTGGTAACACTTCAAGTCTGTTTTTATAAAATAAAAATGAAATAGATTTGGGGGCGTTACATAGTGGGCCAAACATATCCTTGGCGTATCATTTTGTGAGCCAAGGATTGGCCATCGAAATGGTTCTCGCACATTCATTCATGTTTCTCATGGAGGGTGTAGAGAGCCTCTTCTTTATTCAAACATCTTAGCAAAGGGTTTGAGTATCCTCTTTTGTAAAGAGTGTTGTCTATTAGGGTGTATCTGGCCGACCTGATTCGCAGCCGCCTTGCTTCCACGGGATATCCAGGGCACACCCCGTTTTTTAAGTGGAGGTTGATTTCGTCAAGCTAGGTGGGTTTAGGATCTACCATCATGGACTCAACTTCTTCCCTTTCAATAGTAGATCGTGAGATCCTCCCCACAAGGATACTGTCAAACTCTTCAATTCCTTCACTCGTAGCTAACCGAGCTAAAGCATCAGAATGTCCGTTCTACGATCTCGAAATTTGCTTCACTTGTATGGTATGGAAACTTTCGAGCTTTTTTCTCACGACTTGGAGATAGCTGTTCATCCTCTCATCCTTAGCTCAGTATGTGTCATTGATCTGATTAACCACTAGTGTGTACTATCAAGTTGGTGATTCTCAACTCTTGAGCCATTCTTATTCCGATAATCAGGGCTTCGTACTTGGCCTCATTGTTGGAAGTGTTGAAATCAAAAGGCAAAGCCTCACTAAACAAGTGACGATCAGGGCTAATTAGTACTACCCCAACTTCAAACCTAGTCTCGGTGGAAGATCCATCCATATAGAGCTCCCGAGGGGTACCTAACACAAATATTTCTACCAGTTCCATCCTAAATTCAGCTACAAAGTCAGCAAGGGCCTATCCCTTGATAAAAGTATGAGGTTTGTACTTTATGTCGAACTGTACCATCCAACCCGACGTGTCAGGCTTCTGTAATGCTTGTTTCAATGGGAAACTAGTCAGGATCTCAATGGTATGTTCCAAAAAATAAAGTCTCAGTTTCCTGGCAGCTGTGATTACAGCGTACGCCAATTTTTCCAAGAGTGAGTATCTGAGTTCGGCCTCATGGTGAGCCTTACTGGTGTATTAGATGAGATGTTATATTCTTTTCTCTTCCATTGCTAGGATAGAACTGATGGCATGTTCCGACACAGCAAGGTATAACATCAAATATTCTCCTACTTTGGGTTTGGACAACAGTGGCGGTTGAACCAATTGCTTCTTCAACTCGTGTATAGCATTTTGACACTCGGGGGTCTATTCAAACTTTCTTCTTCCTCGTAGTACGTCGAAGAATGGCTTACACTGATCGGTAGACTTTGATACGAAGCAACTAAGGGCGGCCACTCTTCTTGTAAGGCTTTGGACCTCCTTTGGCTTCGTAGGCGCTTCATGTTAATGATAGCTCGTATTTTTTTGGGGTTGGCCTTGATTCCTCATTAATTCACGATGTAGCCCAAGAATTTGCACGGACTTACACCGAAGGCGCACTTTTTTGGGTTGAGCGTCGTTCTGTATTTTCTAAGGATCTCGAACACCTCAGCAAGGTGTTGTTGGTGATCCTCGATCCTCATGCTTTTTACTAGCATGTCATCGACGTAAACCTTCATGGTGTTTGAGTTTACCAAGCGCTAATACGTGACTCTTGCATTTTTTAGTCCAAAAGGCATCATTCGGTAGCAATAGAGACCTCGGTCTGTGATAAAAGAGGTATGCTCTTGGTCAGATTCATGCATAGGTATTTCATTGTACCTTGAGTATGCATCCATGAAGCTAAGCAGCTCATGTCCAGTGGTAGCATCGACCATTTGATTTATCCTGGGTAGTGGAAAGCTGTCCTTTGGACAAGCCTTGTTTAGGTCGATGAAATTGATGCACACCCTCCAGTTGCCATTACTCTTCTTTACAAGAACTAGATTCGCACCCATTCGGGACAGTTAGCTTCGCGGATGCACCTGTTTTTATTCGCGAACTTTCTCAAACTGAAACTTTATCTAGTTCTTCCACTAGCTCGCCTTTGACATATTTAAGCAAGTTCCATGTTTTCTTTGATTTCTCCTACAGCATGAGTTGTAGGAAATTTGAGTGAATAGTGATACAAGGATACCACAACCCAGAAGTTGAATAACAAGGGCTGCCCTATGACAGCGTCATAGGGCGCGATGGAGTCCAGAACCACGAACTTAGCATTAGTCCGGCACTGCTATGGGGCTTCCCCAACTTCGACGAGGAGCTTTATCAATCCTCTTGCTTTAACCAGTGCCTCACTTAGTCCTTGAACCATATTTGGATATAGTTGTAAGAAGTGAAAGGAGATCCCTATCCACTTGAGCGTGTTGGTGAAAAGTACGTTGAGTGCACTTTTGGTGTCGACCAATACCTTAGGTATAGTGATTCTGGCCATAGGGATAGAAACCATCAGGACACCGGGGTAAGGATTTGGGTCTGCCTCATTGTCGTTGAATGACAACAGGTCATCCATGGGTTTTCTGCGGTGCTTTATTGTTATGCCGATCTCAGATAGGTCGACCATAATGGATCTTTTCAGTTTTGCTCTTCTTGTTCCAGTACTTTGGTCATTTTTTAACAAGCAGACCTGAGGTTTGCGTAGATCGACATTACAGGCTCTGGATTTGACCTGATTTCCTCGTACCATTTCAACCTCGTAAAGAGTATGAAACTTTATCCAATAATGATATATCGAAGTGGCTGCCTTGAGCTCATGCAGTATGGGTCTTCCCAATATTGCATTGTAATTAGACGGCAGGTCAACTACCACAAAGTCAGCGAGAACTCTCTTTTGGCAAAGGACCTCGCCCAGTTCTACTATTAGGACGATTTGACCTCGAGCCTTGATAGGATCTCCTGAGAACCCTTGCAGCTTTTTAGGGTATGGCTGGAGGTATCGTTCTGAGATTTCTAGCTACCTCAAGGTTCGAGAGTACAACACATTTACCGAACTCCCATTGTCTACGAGTATTCGATGTACCTGCACTCCCACAATAGGCATAGTAATCACCAAGGCATTGCTTTGATCTTGCAGGACTTCTTGAGAATCTCTTTCTCTAAACCAGAACCATTCGAGGTCAATGGTCGTTCTGAAATCTGACATAAGATTTTCTACCTCGGAGTTTTGTCTTACGTAGGTGCCTGGAGCTTGCCTGCATCTCTCCATCCTAGATCCTTCTATATACTAGTTTCCTTCGATCATCATCTTTATTTCTGCCCTAGGGGGTGGGTTTCGGTCTGGGATAGCTGGTTGAGCTCGATGGTCTAACCCTTACTGCTAAGCTTGTTGAAGACGAAGTGGGTTTGCCTCACCGAGTTTGACCACAAATCCTTGGAGACAACCTCATCGAATCAAGGATTCAGTCTCCTCTTTCAAGTCCCAACAATCATCAGTGTTATGCCCTGTCGATCTGTGATATCGACAGAATTTACCTTGGCCTCTTTCAGCTGGCTCCTTTCTTTGAAAAGCGGGCTTACGAAATGCCTCTCTGTCTCCTGTTTGCATGAAGACTTCTTCCAAAGTAGTTTTCAGTGGATGGTATTCGTGGAATCTACGCAACAGGGGTTTTGGTCGATCATTATCTCTCCTATCTCTTCTCCTGTCCTGTGTTACCCCTTGTCTTGCTTTCTTTCCTTACCTTGATTGGCAAGGTGAGAATTGGCACCTACATCTTATCGAGGTGGTTGAGGGGGTCTCATTCCCCATCATACCCAGTGAGTTGCGACATTTTGAGTTTATCATGTAATGGTTCGATGAGAATATCTTCTGAGAATGGAGAATGGCATTTGGTGAGGTATTCATCCGCTATCCCTTTGCCTTTGGCCTCCAAGTTGGCAATGCGCATTTTCAAAACGTTTATTTTAGGCCCTTCTTGCTCCAACGAGTGTTTAGGCTAGGTTCAGCATGCTTTCTCCGAGGTGTTAATGAATGTTGGGAGCCTAATCTGTTGAAAACACTTCCAATCTTTTTAGTGACCGGCTCCTTCCTTGGGAGGGGACTCCTTACTTCGACCCTTTGGCTTTTGGAGGACTCCCCCTTGGAAAAGTAAAGGGACCTTTTAGTGGGAAGCCGCCCTGTTTTCCTTCTGGTGGAAGATTCCACCTCGGTATCAGGCGAGGAAGTATGAATCTGGTTTTGTTCAATCTGCTGACCATGTTTGTCAGCCTTTCAATGGCTTCCCTCATCGCTATCATTTGAGGGCTGTCCAAGTTAGTTTGGTCTGGTCTGCTTCAAAATTCGTGTGGGATGTTAGTTTCGTTGGGACGAGTATGGGATTCACTCTCCGAGGTGAGGTTGTGACTCATTATTCTTGCTTTTTACAGGAAAAGAGGTTGTTTTTCACAATAGGGCCCTTTCTCTAGCACCAAACTGTTGACATCAAAAAATGTAAGTAGGAATTTAAGCCAACTTTAAGAAAAAATGGGTGAAATTTGCAATGATAATTGAGTTTGAAAGTGTAATTATGACGTCAGTTTAAGCATTTTTTTCCCGTGTCCCTTAAGTACGGAGACTTTGATCCTTTTATAAGGGATCTTAGGCTTAAAAATGATAAGAAATGTGTCTAATCAGTCACTTCAAGCAATGCCGAGCTTAGATTTGTGTACCGCCACTATTCATCCCGATTGGTGGACGAGGTCATTTCCCATCAAATCCTAGAGATGTTGTCTTTTACCAGGTAATCATGACCTGCACAAGTGAAAGATCCAATGAGGCTTATTGGAGGAGGAATGATGTGTCGTCTTCTTTTCCTTCCAAGTGTATTTGATTGATTAGACGAGTTTAAAGATTCGTAATAATGATGTCTCCTGGAATAACGGCAAAAAATGACTGGACTCATGACAGATGACCGAACTAAGGTAATAATACCGATATGCCTAGTAGATGAGATCACTGCTAAGTACATATTAAATTGAGATCGAAAGTCGGTGATCAACATTTCCCCTATCAACATGCATGTAATTTATATGTTCCCTCTTTTAACATTCTCCCTATCATGCATAATCATTTGGGCAAATTTTGTATACATTCCAACCAATTATGCACGTAGAATCAATCATATGAGGACATTTAGTATGAATTTAATTTAGCCACATACTACAAATCCATTGATAATTCCCAAACCTCTTTGAATATATGAAAATCTATCAATTGTTAGAGATTTAATGAGAATGTCGGCCAATTAATTTTCCATACAAATTTTAATACAATATTCTCCTTTTAGGTGCCTTTAGAATACCATAGACGTAATATCTTAGTGCCATTAAGATATCTACAATTTGTTTTATGGCACTAAAGTGTAATTCTTGAGTATTGGTTTGAAATCGAGCACACAACCACATATTAAGCATAATAACAAGTCTAATTGCGATTATTGTAAAGAATAGATCCGATCATACCTCGATATTTTGTTATGTCTATGGAAGTACCTTGATCATCCTTGTCTAACTTGATTTGATGAGCTCATTGAAGTGTTCATTGATTTCAACTCTTTTATTTCAAACTTATTGAGCATTTCCATGATGTATTTTGTTTGGCTCCATTCCTTACGTAGAGATTGATAACTTTATTATTCAGAAGATTCTTCTTCATCTTGTTGCACATTTGCTTATTCCTCACGTGGATCTTCAATATCTTTAGGATCTTCCTTGTTTTGATTTTGACTTTTATTTGCTCAAAAGGATTAGTTTCATCAAATGTTATATGCATGGATTCTTCAACAACCAAATTTCTTCTTCTTCTTTTTTTTTTTTAAGACTCGATAAGTTTTGCTCATAGTTGAATAACCAAAAAAAAAATTCAATATCCAACTTTGAATCAAATATTTCCAAATTTTCTTTAGTGTTTAAGATAAAACATTTGCAACTAAATAATTTTAAGTAATCAATATTGGGAACTCTATTTTCCAAAAGTTCATTTACCAAAAATATAGCAAACAATGTTAATGGCTCTAGCTAAAAATATTGTGGTAAACTGTTTTCATACTTCGAGCTATTTCTTACAATGTGTGATTCTTCCTTTCTACACCATTTTATTGAGAAGTTCTAGTAGCCGAGAAATTAGGTTCATAGCCATAATTTTTTGCAAAAATAATTAAGCCCTTGTTTGAGCCTCATTCCTTGGAAAAAAAATGTATTTTTCAACAGTGTTTTGATATTATTTCAACCACACATTATTCAATAAACTAATATAACACGTAAATCCAAAAAAATCTTATTTTTTAACTACACATTTTTCATCAATACACTATTCAAAAATTCATTCTTTCCCCCAAAATAGGGCTCAAACAATGGCTAAATGCAATATTTTCATTTTGAACCTTTTTACAAAGTTTAAATAATTCAAAGTTTCATGCTTTAGGTTGAAAAATAGGACTCAAGTGAATATTAGAAAGGTCATCAACAACGACGAAGGCATAATGCTTACCATTTGAGCTTATGATTCTAGATGGTCCAACATGATTCATGTGATGAAGTTGAGCATGTTTTGTAGTCGAAGAGTATTGATTAAGTTAGAAAGAATGTGATAAACATTTTTCTTCACTTTCAAAAGCAATGTTTATGACATAAACATTCTTATTTTGGCTTTCTATAAACAACATTCATTTTGATGTAATATCCTTAATAAGGCACTTGGAAGAATCAAATTTTATATGATAACATTCATCACACAATTGACTAAAACTAAGTAGATTACGTTTAAGATTATCTACTAAGAGAGAACGTTTTCAATAAAG
Source organism: Osmanthus fragrans (assembly GCA_019395295.1). NCBI lineage: Eukaryota > Viridiplantae > Streptophyta > Magnoliopsida > Lamiales > Oleaceae > Osmanthus > Osmanthus fragrans. The sequence goes on along the minus strand of CM033362.1, from coordinate 20,486,252 downwards.
GGAGATGAATGATTACCAATCATTTCAATGTCAATGATTTTTTCTTTGGCATTATCTTCAAAAGTATCATGACCACCATCCTTTATTTTGAAACTTGACAATAAAGCTTGATTTTCGGTCAAGTACTTTAAGTATCCACTATCTAAGGTTCATTTGCTCTTTAATTTATTTGGTACCTACAAAAAAAATTCAATTTATTTTCTTTGGTACTCATACAACTTTGAGTCCTTGATTGTTAGTGTTTGTGGACTTTGGAATCCACTTGTATTTGCTCTCAAAGTGAAACCTCTTTTTTTTTAGCAATTAAAAGATACATGTCCATTTTTATTGCAAAAATTACATGTGACATTTGGAATGGGGGATGTAGAGGCTTTAACAAAGAAAATTTCGATAGGCTTTTGTTTTAAAAATGGTTTGTATCCAATTCCTCTTTTATCACGAACACATTTTTGTTTACCAAGCATTAAATCAATAATTTTATTGCCCTTAGTAAATTTGTAAACAATTTGAGTCAAATCTAAAATCTTTTCTTTTAAAGAGGAATTCTCCTTAATTAAAGAATCATAATTGACTTTTTCTTTTTCAAAATCATTTTGAGTTTCCAAAAGTTATTTTTTTCTCTTTTTCTAATAAAAAAATTTTATTTTTGAGAGTAGAGTGTTTGAGTGCAAGTTTTTCAAATTCTTCAAGAAGTTCATCATATGAGGTAGATAATTCATCATATAAAGAATTTTCATTTGAATTTACCTCATCATCAATAGCCGTGAAGCACATGTTGACGACCTCCTCTTGACTTCCACATTCTTCATGGTCATCACCATCACTCTCATCCCTTGTTGATTGAAGTGCTTTCTTTTTGATAAATCTATTCTTCTCTTCGTCATTTTCTTCTTTCTTTTTGAATCGATGATTGTTGCGTAAACTTTTCCATTTCTTAACGAGAAGAATTAGATCATCAAGTTTTTCATCATTCATATTTTTTCTTAATGTGCCTTCATCAACTATGGATTTTAAAGCAATTTGGCCTCTTTCCTCTTCCTTACTTTTCAATGTTTTCTCTTTTGTCTCAATATGATTTAGCCCATATGTAATCAATGTTCCATAGAGCTCTTCCACTGGATATGTGTTGATATCTTTGGTGTTTTCTATCAACATCCTTATTGAGCTCCAATCCTCCGAGAGAGACCTGAGCATTTTACTCACAAGTTCACCATTAGTAAATTTTCGATCAAAGCCTTTAAGGCCATTAACAATATCGGTGAAGCGAGTAATCATATCAACAATAGGTTCATTCTCTTTCATAAAGAAATTTTCAAAATCTTCAACTAAGATATTTATCTTAGTTTCTTTCACTTTGTTAATTCCAACACGAGTAATTTTTAAAGCACGCCAAATATCATAAGCGGAATCACATGTACTAATACGATTAAATTCATTTTTCTCTAAAGCACAATAAAGTATATTTTTTTCTCTATCATTTAAAGATATTTTGTTTATCTACTTCATCATACTCCTCTCTAGGTTTCGAGATAATTTGATCTGGCTTTCCATCGACTTTAATAATTTTGGAAGGCCCAAATATTATAATCTATTGATTGAATAAATATAGTCATTCTAGTCTTCCATACACTTTACAATCCCGACTCTAAAGTCCACTTTATTACTTGTAACGAACCATACACTTGCGGTGGTTTTTAATCAAATGGTATTTTTCGTGAACAGTGTTCATACTAAAGAGGTAGGAAAGAATTCAGAAGAGGTCCAAACTTCATCCTAGAGGGGATGGACCATTCCATGTTCTTGACATGATTGGAAACAAGGGCTACAATTTGAGCTTTCAAGGTATAGATTCAAGGACGAATCCTTTGGCAGATAGAGGGGATGATATGATTCAGGATAGGCCCCGGCGATCAAAAGTGCAGTGTCCATTGAGAAGAAGTTGAGGGCTCATTCGAAGGTGTTTAGGGCTGGTAACGTGGTTAATGACATCGCACAAAGCCATACAAATGTATGCTCGGGAAAGAGGGCATATGGGGTTGAAGAAAACATGTCAATGAACAAGTTTCATGTTGGGGTCGAAGACCGAACAGACTTGAATCCACGTGATAAAGCTGGTCAAAGACTTTCTGCTCAACCGGACGAGCAACTACCCCACCGGACGCGTCTTATCGGATGTTCGGTAGAAATTTCTGTGCATCCGGACGCACTTACCGGACGTCTAGAAGAGTCGTCCGGTACGACCTATTTTTGCGCGATTTTATTCTTTTTTTACTAGAATTCTTATTTTTGGCAAGTTTGTTGTTTTAAGACTCTTTAATTTCATATTTTCCATATTTCTTAGGATTTATTGCTTTAGTATAAATAGATTTATTTTTCATTGTAAACATTAACTTTTGATGTGAATTAAATTAAAGCTTTGCTTTTCTCTTTGTTCTTGATGGACAAATCGAACTTATAAAATATTTAATTATATTTGGGGCGTTCAAATATCGGATCGTGGGTTCTTCATTGTGTAATCAAGGGGTTCAACGCATCTTCGTTATCATTGGGTTGTTTGGTTCACCTCGTTAGATTCAAGTCCAAAACCTAGAACTTATCAAAGGATTAGGCAACATTTGTGCCGTTCGTAAATCGAGTGTGACACCCCGAACTTAAGCTTCGAGGGTCACGTACTAATCATAATAGCTTCTGCCTTTAGTACATGTAAATACTCTTAAACAGAAGTATTACATGTTAGAACTTATTTTCAATTTGGTAAAATATTTCTCATAAAATATAATGGCCAGCAGAAGCAATTGCTGACATGAAATTTTTATCTTACGAAAGGGGACTCGGTGCAGTCACGGTTAGTTAGGGCAGCAGGTTCAACTATTTTTATAAAATTCATTGCAACTTCGTTTTCTATGAAATTTGTGGCATTAGAAAGATCATTTCAAGTAGTTCTAGGTTAAAATATGAGAATTTTTCGAGATTATATAGTATGGACGTTTTACTGAAAACAGTGTAGTGTTGCACGGAAAATCCAGATTGACCCTTCAACGTTTAAAAATTTATTTCTCAGGCCACGGACATCCAAATTGAGTGATTCTTGCGCCCATAATTAGAAAACTCGAAGAGGAACGTAGAAGTATTTTTAGAGTCTCAAATGGACGTCTATAGAGTTGGAAATAATATTTTGAAGTTGACCTAGAAATTGCCCGGACTCTGCCTCTTTTGGTCATTCGGGAAAAAAGGGTCTATAAATATGTCTCTTAACATAACATGGAAGATATAACTACTTAATTTACTTTCGATACCATATTACATCATGTCTTATACAAGTTTTTATACAATACCATAGGAAAAACATTTATGAAGCAGTCGAACAAAACATGCAAAAACAAAACTTTGATGCAAATTAACTTAGTCCTTAACCCATCATCGATTATGCCGACTAACTTCCACCAAGTTCACATCTTATGGATCTGAAAATTTAGTATAGAATATTATGAGTATAAAGAATACTCAGTAAGATACCATGCTTGGATTTAACATGTTAATACTACGCAAAAGAAAGCATTCAAACACATACTTGCACATTCCGGCTTGCCGGTGCCCTTCGAACTTGTCCTAAGGCATAGATATCTAACTTTGTGGATTTGTCCACATCTTTCATGTTATGGTTTTCATGCATAGCTTAAGCATAAATATTACCATGAAATCCTACCACTTAAGCGAAGAAAGTATCTTACAATAAAACTTGGAGAAATTTCAGTTGATAGATGAATTGAGGGTGCTAGGCTTTGCTTCCCTTTTTCTTCCTTTCCTTTCCCTTTCGTTTATTTTTTTTCTTTCTTCCTGCACATTTTTCTCTCTATCTAAACTCTGGTTTTGCAAATGGAAAATAGGCAACAACATCCCTTAATTATATATAAAAGTAGGGAAAGGTGAAAGGTGACAATGAAACTTGGTGTCTCCACGTGTGTGTGTATCATCCTCATTATTTTGCATGCATTTTTACCCTTAAACACCTCCAACTTGTTTTATATTAGTCACTAGCCTTGCATGTCCAGCAATTAATCACCTCATGCTTGGTTTTAAAATGATAAACACCTCATGCATTAATCCCCTACAAAGGTGGTACTCCCCCCACCCATTTTCGGCCAAGAGAAACACAAGTAAGAAAATAGGTGTAAAATTTTATAACCACTAATTAACTAATCTTGGTAAACTTTTAATCAACCGAAAAAAATGTATACTTAGCAACCTTTAATAATTCGGATATATAAAAATTTTGAAAAGTTTAATTGCTATCCTAAAACAAATTTTAAATGAGCAAAAAAAAAACGAGCATAAAATTTCGGAGTATTACATCGAGGTTCGTTGGTTTTGTGATCAAGAGGTCTTTAAGCTCCGTTCTTGCTTGGTTGTTTGGTTCAATAATCTTCAAGTCGAGATCATATCGTCTACAACCTGAATTTGAGCTTTTTCGGCATTTCAAATCAATTCCGCGAGTTCCATGTGATTCCCGTAACGGGGATCTCATCAAGTCGACTATAGGTCAACAATCTCCACTTCTTTCTTCGTGATTTTCATTCATTCATTGGGTGCTGTAATTCTCAAATCACATTCAATTAATCACTGTAATGCTATTAGTGTATTCACTATAATTATGTGTAAATCATTCATGTAAAGTTGGTCCTTAAAAGTGTTTTTTTTTTCTTTGATAATAGTCAATAGTTATGCATATGTATCTTTATTTTCTTATTTTTTTTGCTTTTTGTTTATCGTTAGATTAATTATTGCGTTCCAATTCTTTTTAATACGAGTATAGTCTATTACAAAATCTTATTTCCATTAATATTCTAGTTAAATTTTACTTGTTCCCAGAGAGCATAATAATACAAGATCTAAGATAAATTGTGTTTTTACTCCTTAAAAGTAAATTCTTATATAATTTATTATTTTAAATAATAATACGTTATTGCACTTAAAGAGCGCAATATTATAATTTTTAATATTCCAGAAAAATATTGACGTAATGTTCTTGAATAAGCAAGAATAAGATATAACGTGCTCTTGAAATAACTACGTCTCGAATAATATATTTCTCAATGTTTTCTTGAAGAAACATAAATTAAACAACTCAATACTAAGTTATAATTTTTAAAAGACACAAATTTTTATTTTATTAATACTGAAGAAGAATATTAATTTATCTCTCTTGAAGAGCATAATATTCAGTGTTTCAATTTTCTCAAATAATATCATATTATTGCTTTTGAAATTGGATAAATCTTGAAATACTAATAAGAATTAAGATGGATTATCAAGAAATCTGTTTAGCTGATATTGCAACTATGCATACTTATTTTCAAGACAAAAGTATTATGTAGACTTAACATTAGCAGAAAATAATGTTAATATGATATCAGCTGCATCAAATATTATTAAAGACTCCAACAGAGATTGTATTATTTTATCAAATAATAAAAAAATATATATTGACGATACACTTTATTCTAGCAAATTTTTAAAAAAAAAATTTACTTAGTTTTAAAGATATTCACTGCAGTGAATATCACCAAAAAAGTTTAATACTTTAGCATGACTAGTTAAATCATCATTGGATCAACAATGTTGCAAAATGAGGATTTGAATAAATATTAACTTCAATCCAATAATTCCTTTTTGAAGCTTGTTCTCTTTATTGAGTTGTTCATCAACCATCACTAGTTAAAGTTGGGACTAAATCCCTATATTTATAAAAATTAATTAGGGTGATATATGGAGCCCCGTCACTATCCACGTTGACCATCTAGATATTATTTGTATCTAATAAATATGATACATTTATTCGATGATTTTATGGTGTTCTCAACCTGAAATTTGTAAAATTACTGCTCAAATTTTAAATTATGAGCATAATTTTTAGATTATACAATCAAGACGGTGTGTTTTGTAAATGCTAATGAGCCTAAATCTCAACATTTTAATAATCATTAGTTGAGATAATTAGTTGAGATATCGATATATAGTTTAACACTATTATTTGTTAAACAGTTCCAATTAATTGAGAGCAAAATACTTCTCATTTCTATTTAAGGAATGTTATTATGCACCATGTCAATATCATAACTCTCCCTATGATAATTGGCCTATGATCAGAGCCTAATTTTTCAATATAATTATTTTGTTAGTGGAGTATATGTAAAATTAATCCTCCGCAATGCACGAAGATGGAAAGTAAATAATGTTAAGAAGGAATACGTAGTTTGAACCCTTATTCCAAATAGGTGATATTATATAATACAGTAAATATAATTGTTAATTTGATTGGACAATTCTCTCAGTATTGGGGGTAGAATTAAGAAATTGAAAATAATGAACAAATACATTATTTTCCTCACAAAAGATAATTTGAACAAAATTTTTGAAATATAATCTAATTGGATGCATTCATCGACCAAGAAGATCAACAATATCTCACGCACCAACTTTAAATGCTCCAAGTTGAGTTAACGTTCTGGATGACAATTAGTTGATATTATATTTGATAAATTTATGACACGCTTGAAGTATGATGATATTAGATTTTAATACACAAATTCTCCAAACAAAAATGGAGAAATTAAAAAAAAAATGATCACATTAAGAAAATTATAAAACCCTAAAAGAGGTTTATGTACCTGATATGTTGAAAATTGAGATACCTCAATAAGTTATATCATTATAGAAAAAAATATAATTGGAAAAAAAAAAGTTATCGACAATAATTTTGCACATGATGTACTGCATCCTATTATGAATAACGAAGAATCAAAATATATCAATCGAAGTAATGTTTGACCATGTAAAATGATGTGATCATGCTAAAATTGAATTTATTAGAAAAACCTGAAGTTTTTGAACGTGATCCTAGTAAAATTGAACTCATTAGATAAACTTGAAGTTTCTGGATCTATAATCTGAATATTTAAAGGTGCATACTTTTGCGAAATGAAAAAAGTAAAGTCGTAATATGAAATGCACGATTCTTTCCATAATGAATTTCATGAAAACTTGTATAAATAGATAAGTTATCATGTGGTGGATGTAATCACAAGTCTCTACGTTATTAGCGTGACAGTGAATAAAATTTGACATGCATATAATAAATATGATTAAAGTCAACTTATCTTATATAAATTTAACATTATCTTTGAAGGATTCAATATGTGTGAAACATAATTCAAGTGATATTATCATGAGGTGGAGTAAATACGCATTATACTATTTTTCCCTTGACAAAGGTTTTGTCCCATTAGATTTTCTTGGCAAGGTTTTTAATGAGACAATTTTTATAGCGTACTTCAAAGAGTAATGTATTCTTTTTTTCGAATCATCATATTACTACAGTCATTAAAGGTTGAAAAATATTTCATATGAAGGCGATGTTATTTGAAGACATTGACGTACAAGATTGATATATTGAAGACATTGACATATAATACATAGATTGCTTGATACAATAATCGAAATCATGGGAAGCAACTATACTCTTTCCTTCGATCAAGTTTTGTCCAACTGAATTTTCCTGACAAGATTTTAATGTGGTACTATTTTATTTCTCCAAATTATTTTTACTCACTTTTTCATTTGTTGACATTTTTGTCCCATCGATTTTTTGCCAAATAATGTTTTAATGAGATAGTTATTTTGTAAATAATTATTTAAGGGGAGTGTTGTAAATATAGTAATATTTATTAATGACTTTTATACACCTGCAGCCCTAGTCGTTATGACTGTTGTATCCATTGTAGTCATAATTCTTCCCTACAAATATCAAGCTTTGGATCTTAATAAAACACACAAGTTTATTGATTTCTCTACTTTCTTCTCTCTTTTTTCTTTCCATAAAAATTATATATTTATTTAATTATAACATACATGTGAACATTAAGAAATGGTCTTGAATTCTTATATTTAAGAAATTTTTTATTTTTTGGATAATGAAGAAAATTTTAATTTTATAAGTAATTCTTGTTCTATATTCTAACAAGGGCAGTGAAGAAGGGATACAGCTGCAATGAGGCCATTTTCAATCTCTAAAGGTAAATAGAATACTAGATGAAATGGAAGGAATAATCGAGCTTCTTCATTAGTAGCATCCAGATTTCATACAAGAACTATAGAATGTACCATTGAAGGCCAAGGACCTATTATCCCATTAATATGAGCCTCCAATGAAAGCCACGTGGAAGCATTGCATGAAAATATCTGACAATCAAAGCTAAGAAAGAACAAAAACTGCTTGTGGCTGAAGTGCCTCTTGTAATTGTCGAGATCCTCCTCCTTCAAGTCGAAGTGCCTTCACCTAACTGTCGAACTGTTCCACATCCGAAGTCCCACTTCATCAAGCCGAGGAGCTCATCACAAATAAATCTGATTGTTATCTTTGAGAATGATTGACGTGACTTTCACATTAATTAGTGTCAGCCTAGGAATGTAGAGCGGTTGACCCCTTGTCATTGTAATTAAATATTGAATGAGTAATTAGAAGCTTTGGTTAATTAGATGGAGTCACGTGGATATAATCCAATGGTAGGCCTCCTCGACTTGAAGGCTATAAATAGCAAATCTTGTAATTTTATTAAGGATGCGAAAATATACATTGAAAAGATTTGTGCTTAAGACCTTCTCTCTATAAAATGTAAAGTACGAAGTTACTCAAGATGTATGACGAGTATATAATTTTACAATTCCTTTTGTCGGTGTTCATACTTGTGGCTCACGTGTTCTAAAATACTATCTTGTTTATCGCTGTATCGACTCTACAATCGGTGTCTCCGGCCATCACTCGCTGGAATCCTTCTGCGTGTTCACGAGTTTGACCCGACATCTATTGGCGACATTTTTTTGGGTCAACAGGACCAATTCTTTTCCTATTGTTTTATATGTGTCCCAAATGGACTACTTATTGTGTACTAAAGTGTGTTGTGCACTAATTAAGAAACGTCAATCACTTTGATTCTATCTTTGTTCCTTCTATTTTAAGAGATGGATCATCCTAAAGAATACTAAAATCACATGAGCTTGTCATACATTGAACCTTCTAGTTTCTTGAATATCAAAATTAATAATTGAACTTTGAAAATTCAGAAAATAAACAATACATTAGAATTTGGGTGACATACATAAAAAAAAACAAGCCACAAAGCTTCTTTTTTAGAAATAATTGAACTTTGAAAATTCAGAAAATAAACAATACATTAGAATTTGGGTGACATATATAAAAAAAACAAGCCACAAAGCTTCTTTTTTAGAAATAAGCAACAGTATAATTCAATCTAAATTTTCTGTAAAAGGGAGATATTAAATGAAAAAAAAAAAAACTTGTTCAAAGAAAGAAACATTCAATCATAAAAGATATGGAAAGTTTCAGTTTTCCCCATGGAACGATCCCATTAATTTTTTTATAACATTAAATCATTTTCAATCATGTATTCATCCAACAAATCATATTATATGTGAACTTTTATAAGTTTTTACTTTTTATTCATGTAAGTGTTATGTCCTAAGTCCAATTGATTATGGACAAAAATATTTTTTTATATATAATTTATGCATTATTTTTATAGCAGGCCTATTATTTAATTAAATTAATATATTAATAAATTAAACAATGGAGATCGTAGATTCAATTCTTGGTAACTTGTTAATAATAAAGAGTTGTGATTGTGAGGTACAAATTACGTATGACTGAATCTTAAATAATCCATAGTCGTATGTGATATCATTATTACAGATAGATATCACGTGTGACATTTCTTACTTGTGAAGTAAGTAACTGATCTCACAAGTTAAAGTGAGGTGACACTTAAATGAACACGTAGATGTTTTATTAAGGAACAAAACATTGGGGACCCGCTAGAGAAATTTCACATAGATAATTATCTGAATGTCAGTGGTTAATCTCTAATGCTCGACAATGGAAATGATCTTTCGACTTGAGGTCATCATAATGCTGCATATGGAAACAGTCATACGTTGTTGATGTTGGATGTTGCTCTGCCAAAACTCGTTGATACTACATCGTTCGAATATGTCAAGATCAAATGAAGGATGTAAATGATCAATAGATGATTCGTCACTCTTAAATAGTAAGAGATTGTGATCTAAATTCATTCAGTTAAGTTGATAATAAAATCATTGGCCAATGTGTGCTCATAAGTCAAATAGTTTTTGAATTACATTGAACCTTAATAGTGGAATGAAAGATATGATGGATAACAGAGATTGACACTCTTCCATATGTCATAATTGATCGGATCATATTGACGAAGAAATTATAGTTTCACGATTAACGAACAAATTTGATTTTGTCAAGCCATATAACATTTTTCGTCGCACGTATTGTGCTAACACATAGCTAGATGTCAATCTGGAACGACTGGTGTGAATTTTTGATAAATTAAAAGTAGTATTTTAATTTATTGATTTTTACTAGATCAAAATAATAATTCACGTTGTTAGGCATCATGATCGGGAACCTAATTGGTCGCACATAAAAGTAGAACTAAAAGAATGAGATTTACCAATTAATTAATTGACAGATGTGGGACAATTAATTATTTGTGTTGCTTTTAATAGCCCGAATTAATTAATTAGATTAATTAATTCAATTAAATTTAGTCCATGAATTTAATTGAATTAATTAATTAAATATTAGATCGGGTTAAGTTTAAAAGACGGACTAAGCCCACTTGGACTTTTATTAATATGCTGATAGGGTTTGAAAATTAAGAACACAATACAATTATATTCTTGCTAGCATAAGAAAAGAAAACCACAGTTCTCTCAATTAGAATGTGATGTTAATTAAATGATCCCACCCCAATATATTTATGAAATTAGAGTTGGACTCTAATTTGATATTTAATTAGAATTTGATTTTAATTAAATGGTCTTATCCTAAATTTTTCTTGAAATTAAAGTTGGATTCTAATTTAGTATTTAATTAAATTTTGATTTTGATTAAATAAACTCGCCCTATAATTTTGGATTTAGAGTTGGACTCCAATATGGCATTTAATTGAATTTTGATTTTAATTAAACGAGCCCATCCTAAATTGTAAAATTAGAGTTGGACTCTAATTCGATGTTTAATTAAAATTTGATTTTAATTAAATAAAATCTAAAAATTAAATTAATAGATTAATTAATTATTATTTTCAATTCATTTATCTAAATGTGTTTAGACTACTATTATTGCTAGATTCTTTAAACATATTTGCATATAATATTAGATATTATATTGGAATGCATTTATTTGATAAATGTCTATTTAGTGGATGATTATGGACTCAGCCATGTGGATGTGTTGAATGGTTAGTTTTATTCTTGTTGTATTTCGGACCTGCAAACTCTTATTTATTTTGGAACTACAAGTCCATTGTAATTATTGTGGATCTGCGTGTCCAATTATTTAGGTATGTGTGCCAACTAGTATAAAAAATTAGATTGCAGTTGGACTAATTGAAGATACAAGAAGATGATGAGACTCTAGAGATGGAGCATTTAGGAGTCAATGGAATACCCCCCAAGAACTAACCAACTAGTCTTATGGCTCAGAAAGTCTAGATGGTAAAAATTCATAATCGTTCACACTATTTGAATCATTAGTAAAATGTGAATCATACATGTTACGTAAGATGACCAAAATTTTCCTTTTACTTGAAAAGGAGAAGGGGTCGCACAATTACTGAGCCTAATACATGGTGATATATGTAGATCTATGTCAATCAATACTAGATGAATTATTTCATCATATTTACAGATGACTATTTCAGAATTGTCATATATACTTGATAAAATTCAAACATGAAACTCTTGAAATGTTCAAGGGATTCAAGGTAAAAGTAGAGAAACAATTAGATAAAGCAATTCAAGGGATTAACATAATGATCTGATTGAGATGCGGAATATCTTAAAGGTGAATTTTAGATTATCTAAAACAGAATGAGATTCTTCCACAATGGACTCCAACATATACATTGCAACATAATGGTGCATCTCAACTGAGGAAACACACATTATTAGATATAATGCGACCAATAACGAGCCAAACAAACCTCCCAAAATCATTTTGGGGTCATGCACTAATTGTCGGGTGCTACACACTAAATCATGTTATGATAAATACATATTTGTGAGATATTTAAAAGAGATAAATTGATATCAATTCTATAATCCTATTGAGAATAAAAATCTTCATCTCAGGACATACCGTCTTCCTAGAGAAACAATTCATTCTATGAGAATATAATGGGAGAAAAATAGAACTTGAAGGAGTTAAAAAGTACACAGATATAGCTAGCCAATTAGATGAACCTGAGTTTGATCTCACACCTGCTGAGGGACAAACTTTTGATTAGGAAATAGAGATTCCGAGGACATGTTATCCTGTGTAAATCTTTAGGATCGTTCAACCTCCTGGAAGGTACAAAATTACGATTAATAATCAAGTGTTACTAATCGATGATGATGAACTTATTGATTAAGCATAAATAAAGTCAAGTGTTGACTCAAAGAGATGGGAAGAGACCATAGGATCCGAAGTGAACTCAATGTATGTAAACAAGGTTTGGACATTGGTCGACTCGCCTGATGGGATAAAATCCATAGGTATTAAATGGATTCACAAGAAAAAGGTTGACAAGAATGGAAACATTTATACATACAAAGTAAGGCTAGTAATAATAGGATTACAAATAAAGAAAAAGAGTTGACTTTGATAGAACCTTTTTACCTATAGTCATACTTGAGTCTATTCGAATTTTACTTGCAATAATTGCATATCATATATTATGAGATATGGAAAATGGAGTCAAAACTGCATTTCTTAACAGGAACTTGTAAGAAGATGTGTACTTGACACAACCTAAAGGTTTTTAATTCAAATATGCTTATAAGGTATGCAGGTTTTATCAATCCATATATGCATTGAAGCAAGTATCTGGGAGCTGGAATCTTCGTTTTGGTGAGAAAATCAAAAAGTTCGATATTATCAAAAACAAAGATGAAGTGACGAATTGAGTGTTTACAAGAAGATAGTATGAGCATTGTCGTATTCCTAATATTATATGTAGATTACACGAAATGACGTCCCTATATTTGAATTATTGAAATTATGGTTAATAAATAATTTCTCCATAAAAGACATGAGAGAAGCATCATGACATATAGAGATAGATTAAAAAGATTGCTTGACCTATCTCAATCTATATGGATAAAATATGGATAAAATTTAAGAAATTTTTATGTGGAGAATATGAATTGAAAGTTCAAGGATACTCTGATACTAACTTTTAGTAAGACTAGAAGATAGCAAGTCTCAATTTGAATATATGCTTACTCTTAATAATTAAGTTGTTAGTTAGAAAGGTTCCAAACATGAAATAAATGTTGATTCAATAGTAGAAGCCTAATACACCATTATTTCAGAAGCAGCAAAGAGTTGCGGTCTGGATCAAGAAATTCAATAATGAATTTGGAGTAATTCCTAACATTGTTGATCTCATACATTTGTATTGTGATAAATATGGAGTCATCGCGCAAGTGAAGGAACTAACATCTCATCAATGATCCAAACGTGTGTTAAGGCGGTATTATCGCATCAAACGTGGACACAAACACTTTTATATATAATTGATACATTCTATTTATGACAGATCTATTATTTAATTGAATTAATATTCTAATAAATTAAATAACAAGGTCCGTAGATTCAAATCTTAGTAACTCGTTAATAATAATTAGATTGTGATTATGATTATGAGATACAAATTACGTCTGACTAAATCTTAAATAATCCATGGCTGTATGTAATAATAGATACAAATATCGTTATTACGGATAGACTATCACATATGACATTTTTTACTGTGAAGTAAGTAACTGATCTCACAAGCTAAAGTGTGGTGAAACTTAAATAAACATGTGGATATTTTGTTAAAGAACAAAGCATTGGAGTTTCACATAGATAACTAACTATCTGACTGTTAGTGGTTAATTTCTAACTCTCGATAGTGGAATTAGTCATTTGACTTGAGGTCATCATAGTGTCTTATATCACAACAGTCATAATTCGGTGATGTTGGATGTTGCTCTACCAAGAGTTACTAATACAACATCTTTTGAGTGTGTTAAAAATCATATGAATGTTGTGCATAATAAATAAATGATTCATCACTCTTAGAAAGAAAAATAATATGATCTGTATTTCATTCAATTAAGTCGATAATGAAATCATTGACCAATGTATGGTCATAAGTCGAAAATAGTTTTTGATGTTCATTCACTTAATAGTGGGATTAAAGACATGATCAATAATCAAGATTGATACTCTTCCCATATCTCGTAAATGATCGGATCATATTGATGAATTGATTATAGTTTCATGGAAAACGGACAAGTTTGATATTGTCATACCACATGACATTTTTCGTCACATATATTGTCTTGACACATTGTTAGATGTCGATTTGAGACGATGAATGTGAATTTGTGATAAATTAAAATGGGTATTTCAATTTATCGATTTTGACTAAATCAAAATAATAATTCACGATATTAGGCATCGTGATCGAAAATTTAATGAGTCACACATAAAAGGAGAACTAGAAGAAAGAAATTTATTTAATTAATTGACAAATATTAGACAATTAATTAATTGAGTTGCTTGTTAATATGCTCGAATTAAATAATTGAATTAATTAATTCATAGACCAAATTTAAAAGACAAAATAAGTCAACTTGAACTTTCATTAATAGGCTGCTAGTGTTTGAAAATTAATAACACAATCCAATTTTAATTTTTCTCAATCCCACTACATGTACATTTTGGTTGATAATTTGATTTACCCGATCACACCCGCCCTCTCACATTGGGGTGAGGCCCGTGCATTTATTGGACATGAGACTCGACCCCATGTGAGGGCTCGAGTGAGTTCAGATAAACCAAAGTGTGAAAGAGCAAGTACAAATAGTTTAATACAATTTTGCTAACACAAGATAAAAAAATTTAATTCTCTCAATTTTGTTCTATGTATAATTTTTTATTGGAAGTTGGACAATTGAATAATTGTAAATTACAAATCGTAATTGTTTGAGTTAAAAATAAAAAAGTAAAGAAGTTTGCAGAAGTCAACAGGGTATAATTCTATTTACAAATTCTATCTAACAATTGTTCTTAACAATCCACGCATTCTTAAAAAGAAAATTAAGTTATACAAAATTTATGTTCAGAAAATCTAATCAAACTGGGCAAATTAAAGAAAATATTTAATATAAAAACCCTGGTTCTCAGAAAAAACAGTAAAATTAAATTAAAAATGTTAAAATTGAATCATAAAAGGCAATCCCCGTTCTCGACCACTCTTATGTTGGTTGATAACGTAAATAATTATTGAACTTGTAAAACATAAAAAATCTTTAAAACTCAAGATTTCCTGGTAAAAAAAAAAAAAAAAAAGAGAGAGAGAAATTAAATGCAAAACAAATGTTAAAGAAAGAAGAATCATAAAAGTGGTCCAGTCCAAATCTGAAAATATTGAACCTTCAGCGCTAACTCGCATCATCATGAGGTTCGGAGGGCGGCGCCTGGAAAACCGAAGACCCAGAAAGATTGAAAAATGCTAGATCCACAAGAGAGAGAGAGAGAGAGAGAGAGAGAGAGAGAGGGAAAGAGAAGAAGGATCGATGATCTGCGAGCAGCAATTGATGAAATTCAGATTGAAAACTACATTTAAAACATCATGAAATTATCGAATTCAGGTTCTCGACTCCACATGTTTCATTAAATGCCGCTTCGAGCGAATTACATAGCCTTCTTCTGCTCTTCTCCGGTTCCCAAACGCACTGCCCTCTTAATAAATTCTAGATGCTAAAGTCGTTTATATAAGTAGGGTTTGTCTTTCACTTTTCCTTTCTGAGGGGGAGAAGGGCTTCAAGTTTGATATATTGACAAATAGACACCCATATATTTGGAGTGATAATTTCACTGCTAGGTCTAGGCATTGAGTTGGTTTGAGCCTAACTGGAGCCAACCCCAGTTAGGATTCGTTTGCACGACTTTTCAAAAGTCAAAAAGAGTTTGAGATTCAAAAGCTATTTCTATACACGATTTGCTAATTTTATGAAAATGATTCTTTCAGTTAAAATAAAATTTAGATGAAATTGATCTATTATGATTTTTTTCTAAAAGCATTTCTAGAATAAAATACTCTTTTAAAAATTAATTTTCAATCAAAAATTAAGCTAATTTCATCTAAAAAAAATTGTATAAAAAACAAAAATCATGTTAAACGAGCCCTTAATTGATTTGACCTAATCAAAATTGACAGATTTGATTTGGGTTGGCAAATTGGGTTTAGTCCCATATCATAAAGAATTTTTCGACACTAGTGAATGCAACTACCATCTATATATTCGAAACTGCTTTTAGTTCAGAAAGTCAATATTTACTTCATATGCCAATATTAATGAAATGTACTCTAGCGGAAAAACGGTGAAAAAAAATCATTCAGGTGCACGGTTGTGCATTGTCTTTCATCCTATCCAATCTCACTAGGTTTAAAGGAGAAAAGGGCAATCTACGGACTACGGTTCTCTTTTGCAAAATTCTCCGTTATTACCCCCAACACTCATTAAAATCCTTAATTTGTTATCTATTTCATTAATTCTTCCCTTCTTTTGTGTTGATTTAAGTTTATAGAGCTAGAAATGGTTGCAACAAATAGGGGTTCGAAATTGAACAACAATATTTTTTTATTTTTTTTTTATTTCTAGATGTACGACATTATATTTGTTGGTAAATATAAAGCATAAAAATAAAAATCTAAGATTTGTATGAAAAGCAATAAGTTGATGAAGGGGGAAAAAAATAACAATTCAGGCTTAAGTATAGGCCTGTGCAAATTTAAGGGAATAAATTCAACTTTCCAAAAATCAATGGTAATTAAATTTTATTAATTAAAGAAAAAATTATTTATAAAATCATATTAATCTCTCTCCAATACTGCCACAATCACAGCATCCCTCCTATTTATAAATTATCTATGGCTATGACACCATGCCAATTTACCTAAATAAACCTTCTTCCTGACCTTCTTTCATATATATAGGGGTTTACAATTATATACAAGGAAACCCTAACCATACGAAGGAAAATTAATCTAAACAAGAAAACTAATTATACTTTCAATTTTTTGTAAATCACACACCACTAATAGTCGATCCTCAAAAAAAAAAAAAAAAAAAAAAAAAAAAAAGCAAAAGGTTCCCTTGGAGTTGTATTCGTGGAAATATTTCCACTCCATTTAATAGATAAAAACATTCAAAGCATTTGTACCTCGTTCCATGTGATTTTAGGTCAACCTCCTCAAGATATAGCATTTTAATATGTTAAACCAGTCAGCTGCTACTTGTTAAACGAGTCTCATATATAGCTGACAGAAGTATAGATATACAATAAAACAGAGAAAATTTACATCCTCGTTAGGAACTTTAAGAAATCAACAGGTATTAAACATCAGTTGATTGTATAGCCCCAAATTTGACAGCCATTTTGTAGCAACCCATATTTTTTTTAGTCAAAAGTCAGAGGTTGAATTGTCAAAGTCTTAGTCAAATATGGAATTAAATGAATTAAAACATTTGATTGGGACTTATTGTATAATTAAAAATAATTGGAGGTTCAAGATGGAATAAATTATTTTATTTGGGGTTTATTTTATAAATTTGCAATATTTGAGGGTTAAGTTGGATATATTTTAAGTTGGGGATTCACCTTTCAAATAATGGAAGTTAAAAAGGACCATGTTCTTTATTGAATTGAAGATGAGGGACTATTTTGGCAATTTGCGGGTAAGTGGAGGCTGGTGACAATTTCTAAACCTTTTAAATCATTTTCAATCCATTTAATACACACACACACACACACACACACAGAGAGAGAGAGTAAAGAACAGAGAACGAGTAGAGAAGAATGAAGCCGAGAAAAGAGAAGAAAAAGGAGGAAAGGGAAGAAGAAGAAAGAAAAAAAAAAAAAAGGAAGCCACCAACGAGTTTGGAATGTGGATTCTTAATTCCTTCTTCTATTTTGAGGTAAATTCGAAAATATATTTGGTTGAGTTTTGTGGTAAAAGTTTAGGATTTTTAATTTATAGCTCATACTTGAAAAATATGATAAGGAAGCTAATTATTTGAGCAATTTGAACCAATTATTCTAGTGGATTGGAAGAATTGATATTTGGATATTAGTGTTTTGTTTAATCCGAAAAATTGGCATTCTTGTTACATGATATTAAGCTAGATTGGTTGAAAATAACTTAGTTTGCTTGAGTTCTTAGTTTGGATGAATATTGAGATTATAAGAAAGGAGTTCTTGATAAGATTTATGTACTTCGTTAAAAGATTTTGAAATGAGGAATGTGGATGAGTATTGACATGAAAATCTTGTTGAATTTTGCCGGGGCAGCCGGGAAAAGTTAGTATTAATGAATTAGTAAAATAGTGTGATTCGAAAAATTAAGTGAATTTATATTTAATTTAGCAAAATGAGATGGAAATATTAAGTCTCGATTTCTTGATTATTGAGAGATATATATATTTCACTTTGATGCTAAGTATGAGTTATTATTGAGAAATCCCTTGTAACTTAATATGGATAGAATTGAAGTGGCTTGTGTGTGATCATTTCAGGAGGGGATTTGGACGTGAGAATAGCATTCCATTCCAGCCCGTTCGTCCAACCTATATCTGTTAGTGGAGAACGCACTCTTCCAAAAAGAAGAATTTTAATTTTTAAACTTATAATTATGTTTACTTAATATGATTGTTGACATGATTCCCAATTTCATTTTGAGAAGCATATTAATTACATGAAATGTCTTATTTTTGAGAAATTAGTAAATAAGCATAATTACTTTGAAACCAACATAAAATACCCAATGTAGTTATCTTACTCTAGTGCACTGAGGGGCTATGGCCGTGTACTAGAGTCGAGTATTTGACTCCTATACACTTAGGGGCTACAGCCGTGTGTAAATATAACTCTTATCCACTGAGGGGCTACGGCCATGTGTAAGGGTACCTATTATGCACTGAGGGGCTATAGCCGTATATAAGGATGATTATGTTGTTACCACTTTGTGCACTGAGGGGCTACGGCCGTGTACATAAGTGTTGATCTACAGTTTATGTGCATATAACTTTATAGCTTTCAGATCGGCAGCAAAGGATTACATGGGCTATATTTTGATGTGATTATGCAATATATAGTGGATTATTAGCTTTCAGCTTACACTTCCCAGCTTATAGTTTAGTTTATTGATTTTAGATTATAGTTTTAGCTTAGTGAATTCCGCTAACGTATTTACTCATCTGGTTGTATCAGTTATTATCATCTTAGATATCAACTTGAGTCTAAATTATGCTTTAGCACCATCATTTTGATTTTAGATGATGCTACGATACAGATTTCGAGAATAAAGAGTATGGGCTTTATGATTTTAGTATGTTTCAGTTCAAAAAGAAATGATCAGAATTATGCCATTTATCAGATTTCAGAATACAGAATTTAGTTTATGCAGTTTACAGAATAAAAGTTTGTGCGATTCCGTTGTGCTTAGTTTTTAAAGTATTATTAGCTTTTAGAATTTTTTTTAAAGTCGTAATAGCATAAGTGTTTTCATGAAAGTTTGTATAAATGGAAAAATAATATTTATTTGCAAAATTATCTGTTCACTGAGTTACAAACTCACATTTCCCACTCATTTTCTTAACAGATAGTAGCTGAGTTGGGTAGCTTTGGAGCCTGTTGACCCACCGAGTTTTGCCACACATTGTTAGGTGTATAAATCATTTGTTTAATTTATAAAGTACATGCTTCTTTGGGGTACATGCATTTTGTCAGAAAAATTAGTTTGTGTATCTTTATTATGGCTCACAACATCTTTGGTTTAAAATGTGCATTTGGAGTCTTCTGATTTGTATAGAAGTGTAAATTTCATTTCTGTATTTTGGTGTAGTTTGTGTTCTAAGGGGGTTGTTTTACCCTATTTTAAATCATAGGTACAAGTTTGAGAAAATTGATTTTTTTATTCAGCTGGTTTTAGTCCATATTTCAAAGGAACTGTTGTCCAATTTTTTTAAAAATATGTCACAGTGAAAATAGGTCAAGTTGCCTTGGTGATGTGTCCGGTATTTAGCTAAAATCTACCATCGGCGCACGTCACGTGTCGAGTCCATTACGATGGCTCGGGACGGGTCGTGTCAATTGGTATCAGAGCATGTTCACTAATTTTTAAGCTCGAGTAATTCATGAATATTTTCTTTTTAAATAAGCATATCATTGAAATTGTTAGTCATGTGGCGTGGTGGTGAAACTTACAGGCTCCAATGTCGTATTTAAAACTCGTATTGCACCTGATAGCAAAGATATGAAACTTGAAGGACCACTATTGATTTGAGTATAGTAAGTGTGTGGATGTTATTGAGAGTTA
Organism: Osmanthus fragrans; assembly: GCA_019395295.1. Taxonomy (NCBI): domain Eukaryota; kingdom Viridiplantae; phylum Streptophyta; class Magnoliopsida; order Lamiales; family Oleaceae; genus Osmanthus; species Osmanthus fragrans. Next base: position 20,465,727 of record CM033362.1, on the reverse strand, counting down.
TCTAATGGTAAAGAGAGTTGTTAAAGTTGTCATGTTGGTGCTATGTTATATTTTCTCTAATATAATATATTCAATAGGCAGCTAAACAAGGAGCATAACATTTCTTAGTATTGGAATGCACAACCACGTTAGTTTTATTGGATTATGAGATTCTTTTATTAAAGGGAATGTCTTGTAGATGCCTTGATTGATTAGTATTGTCTCATGTTTGTTATATGTATAGTTGGTGACAATACAGGGTAAAATCAAGAGGTGGAGATATTGTAACGCCCCAACCCCTAGTGGATCGGGACGCTACTTACTTTACTTAACTTAACCGGTGGTTTAGTAACAAGTGTACATATCTTAGCGGAAGCTTAAATCTTAACAAACATTCTTTTTGAAGGATATTGAATTAAAACACTTTATAACTTTCCAAAATAATGAAATATAATTTATTTGATGAAATCATGACTTGTTCAAGATACTTAAAAGAAATAATGTTGGAAATAACATTTGAAACGTTAAAGACTTTAAATCTAAATCACTTGTTCACCGGGATCCCATAGGCTTATTGCATCTCCTTCCATCTCTTCCATCATCCAACCCGGTGCATCAACATTTAATCTATAGATATAGGGTAGAAACCCGTGAGTTGAAAACTCAATAGGCGTCATAGGTGCAATCGTGATTAAGCTAAGCATTTCATAACAATTAACATTAGAACTTCCATAAAACATGTCGTACCCGGAGGTACCATTTGACATGAAAATGTATGCCGTACCAACGGAACCATTTGACATGAAAGGTGCATGCCGAACTGAAGATACCATTTGACACACAACATTAACCTTTAAATATATGCCGTACCGATGGAACCATTTGACATGAAAGGCACATGTCGAACCGACGATACCATTTGACACACAACATTAGCTTTTAACATAGAACATTACTTGCTAGAAATTATAACTTAAACACGTATAACAACTTTATGCACCTCTACCTACCTCGATTTGATGCTTGATGAACTTTGAAAAGAACTTTGAAAAACTTTGATGAACTTCAAAAACTTTGACGAAGCTTGGACGTTTGGACCTTCCTTTGTTGTTTGAAAACACCTTTTGAAATCACAAAAAACCTTCTTGCAGAATATTTTTTTTGCCCACACTTAAAACTTCTGGAAAACAATTTCAAAACCACCTTCCTTTTCTCTCCCAAACTCTCTATTTTTCTCTCAACTTTGAAAGCAAATTGAAAGTGCTTTTGGTGTGAAAAATCAAATGAGTGAAGAGGGTATTTATAGGTGAGGTTTGGGGTGGGTGAAAGGTCATATTAAATAGGGTAATTAAGTTGTGTAAGTAGTGACCATTAATTCTCAAAAATCGTGGGTTTTGGCGCTTCCGGTCGACCGGTTAGTTTCTCCAATCGTCCGGTAGTCCGTTGACACTGCATAACTTACAGTATTTCCATCATAACCTTTTCTTTCGATATCCGATTGAGGTGATTCAAAATGCGTTGGAAAGCTAACTCAAAGAGCTATAACTTTTCATCAGATATCATTTTCCAATTCGAATGTTTTCTATGTCGAAAATGTGTCTCAAAGGAGACTAAAAATATTTGAAGTATACTTTAGCCATAAAATGAAATACTTTGCATTCCGTCCAATTTTAATCAAATCATTTTTAAGAAAATACTTTATAAACATCATTTTACCTTTAAACATATATTGGACTATCTTTTGGGCTTATATTTCCTTTATTGGGCCTAATGTGAAGTTAATCACACAATTATGGGCCTAGCTTTATAGAAAGGATTCGGGCCTCTACAGATATGATAAGGAATCTTGTCCATGACAAATAAGGAAGCCATATGGGATGTTGATTTAAGACGAAAATGGTGTTATCGAATATGTTTTAACTTGCAATTATGAGTAAATTAATTTGACAATGGCCCTCCCTTTGTTGATTCAGGGACAATTAAGTATCTAGATTTGTACTTCAACTACAATTAAGGGGATATATGTGTTTAATTACGCTGATCGAGCAAATGAATATAAGTTATGATGAATGAAAAGTGAAGAAATTAAGGTAAAGTAAAGATAAAACATGAGATTTTAAGATCAAATGATGGAGAACTATCACAGCTTGTAGACCTAGGGAAGAGGTAGAAGCACACAACCCCTCATAAGATTAGACTTTAGCTTATTTTCGAACACTATATAAGTAAGAAAATTTGGAGTTTGGCTAAATTATTATTATTATTATGATTTTATAGACATTGTTGTAGTACTGGGAATGAATTGAAAACAGAAGTTCAGGAAGAGAGAATGAAGAATAGTAGAGAGAGAGAGAATCAAGGTATGAGGTAAAGCTTTTGATTGCCTTGAGAAGACTGGACAAATATCATCTGTTTCCATGCGTGTGCAATGAACAATAAGAAATGAATGATCAGTACAGGGAAAATTAAGAAAAATGATAATTCTTTAATCATTTTAAGTATATATGTTGTATTCATAAGTAGTTGCATCAGGCAAGACACTTTGAGGAAAATATTTGTGGCTTTATAGTACCTTGGATAGTTCATCTTTTCTTTTTCTAATCATAAACTTTTAGCAATGACAGAAACTACCTTGTAGGACACGCTAAGGTGAGAAATAAGAATCTAAATTAAGGGTAAATGAAGGAAAGTGAGAAGAGATACTTCAAGTTTCTCAAATTCCAATATTTCATAAAGGATAACAAAATGGAAAAGGTGGTATTACCATTTTCCGGGTGTGCGTATGAAATTGACTCGATTAAATGTTGAGATCATATAGTATCCTAATATCCAATGTAACAAGGTTCTATTATTCCGGAAGGGCATTGTGAAATATTTTTCCTATGACTATAATTAGGATTATTATGTTAGTTTTTAATCGATTGAGACATGTTAAATTGAAATTGTAAGTGAAGTTCTACGAGTTTTGTGTTGCCATTGGACTACTATCCCTTCAATTGCAATTCTGGATTGCATGAATTGAGAATTTCATTCTCGTCGAAGTAATATGGCCAGGAATTCGTGGATGACATGTTACTGTATTATAGAGACTAGGATTAAGGGATGTTCATTTTAGATATGAAGGTAACTCTAGCTCAGGTTATTTCAGCACAATTTTTTTTATATAGGTATTTGAAGATCAGCAAGGATTTGTAACCACATAGTGTTATCGGGACCATGTCGTACTAGTTGTGAGAAAAAAGTTTGGTGGTCAAGATGATTTCATTATAAAGAAAGGAAAAATAAAATCTTGGTATTATATTGTATTTCCTTATTTGAGCAAAAAAGAGACATCAAATAAGAAATAGAGAGGTTGTCACATTCAAGTTTCTTACTCTGTTTTTCAGCTTTTGTAATTAGGTTTTGTGTGAGAAGTAGTTGGAAAAAAAATGATAGCATATGAGGGTGGAAAGAAAGAACAAAAAATCAAGTGGGGAATTGGATCAATTAAAGATGGGTTTGAGATGTACAAGTACAGTGATCGGAATGATTAAGTATAAGAAATAATGGGAAGAAACTTTTGTATGTGGTCATGTACTGGTTATTAGAGAGTGTGACAACAATGAACCAATGAGAATTAAAGGATTGACGAGTTTACGATTCAGTTAAAGACAAATATAACAAAAGGACCGGGTGTCCCCTTATATCTAGTAGGTGAACTGAATGTAATTAGAAATAAGAGTACCACGGAAATTACAGCTTGCATTAGTGAGTAAATCCAGAAAGTAGATTGACGATAAGATGAGTTATAGATAGTGGACGAAACAAGCAAAAGAGAGAAACCAATTTGTTGATTGGAATGGAAGATAAATGAGTTATATATATATACTCTTATTATAGTGTTATATGGTTATACAACTTGCAGTAATACGATTTTGCCCTCCTTTTTAGTCAATGAATTATGGTATTACCATGCAAAATTATTAGTGATTACTGAAGCCTATTTTTGTTAATTTTGGGGTAAAGTTATTTTGCTCGACCATGTTAGACAAACTCAATCAAAGACGAAATTGAAGTCAGCAATGATAAGAGATTTGCTTATCTTATAGAACTGAAAAGTTTGGTTTTTGGAAGATATCATTCTTGTGTACTCTAGATGATGTAGCTAGAGGACAGAGAACCTCATATGAGGGACATTTTTGGGACATTATACTGGTTGGAATGTTAATTATGGTATTTAGAATATTGTGGTGTTTTCAAGGAAAATAACATCATTTGAAGCTATCTAAATTGTTGTTGTGGATCATTGTTGACAGATCAATAAAGGTTACACGATTCTTTTCAAGTGATAGACTAGATTGTTATTTATATGGTGGAGTTTCAATGTCTATTTTTAGCTTTGTTGCAGGGAGTTATATAACTAAATTGTATGGTGCAAGTTTCTTTTAGTTGAATGTTTGACGCTATAAAGACAAATTCAGAAGAGAGGTTATCAACTATGGTTTGTTAATTAAAGAGGCCTTGGATAACCATTTATTTTCAAGATTTGGTAAAACAGAAAGTTGAGAATATCATACATTGACCTTTGAAATGCTATTTAAAGCGTGAGTCCAATTGTTCAATGATGGAGTTTACAATGGGTTTATCTGGTAATTAAGAATGTATTGTCTATTTCTAAGGTTTAGTAAGTAGCTATCAGGTTTAACTAATGTTTTAAGATTACCATTGAAGTTAAGAAGAGCTCAACTTAGAAGAGCTATAGAAGATGCAAAATAGGAAGGAATGAGCTTTATGTCTATTCAAAGTCTATTTGATAAACCATTTAAGAGGAGGCATTATGAGGTAAGTGGGGATTAGATGCCTGCTCAATATCCTCATTTATTGATTATCTAGCCAACTGCCAGTTAAATTTCGAGGACGAAATTCTTTTAAGGAGGTAATATTGTAACAACCCATATTTTTTTTAGTCAAAAATCAAAAGTTGAATTGTCAAAGTCTTAGTCAAATATGGAATTAAATGAATTAAAACATTTGATTGGGACTTATTGTATAATTAAAAATAATTGGAGGTTCAAGATGGAATAAATTATTTTATTTGGGGTTTATTTTATAAATTTGCAATATTTGAGGGTTAAGTTGGATATATTTTAAGTTGGGGATTCACCTTTCAAATAATGGAAGTTAAAAAGGACCATGTGCTTTATTGAATTGAAGATGAGGCACTATTTTGGCAATTTGCGGGTAAGTGGAGGCAGGTGAAAATTTCTAAACCTTTTAAATCATTTTCAATCCATTTAACACACACACACACACACAGAGAGTAAAGAATAGAGAACGAGCAGAGAAGAATGAAGCCTAGAAAAGAGAAGAAAAAGGAGGAAAGGGAAGAAGAAAAAAGGAAAAAAAGGAGAAAAAAAAGAAGGAGGCCACCAACGAGTTTGGAATGTGGATTCTTAATTCCTTCTTCTATTTTGAGGTAAATTCGAAAATATATTTGGATGAGTTTTGTATTAGCATAAGTGTTTTCATGAAAGTTTGTATAAATGGAAAAAGAATATTTATTTGCAAAATTATCTGTTCACTGAGTTACAAACTCACATTTCCCACTCATTTTCTTAACAGATAGTAGCTAAGTTGGGTAGCTTTGGAGCCTGTTGACCCACCGAGTTTTGTCACACATTGTTAGGTGTATAAATCATTTGTTTAATTTATAAAGTACATGCTTCTTTGGGGTACATGCATTTTGTCAGAAAAATTAGTTTGTGTATCTTTATTATGGCTCACTGCATCTTTGGTTTAAAATGTGCATTTGGAGTCTTCTGATTTGTATAGAAGTGTAAATTTCATTTCTGGCACTGTATTTTGGTGTAGTTTGTGTTCTAAGGGGGTCGTTTTACCCTATTTTAGATCATAAGTACAAGTTTGAGAAAATTGATTTTTTTTATTCAGGTGGTTTTAGTCCATATTTTAAAGGAAGTGTTGTCCAATTTTTTTAAAAATATGTCACAGTCAAGGTAGGTCAAGTTGTCTTAGTGGTGGGTCCGGTATTTAGTTGGAATTTACCATTGGCACACGTCACGTGTCGAGTCCATTACGATGGCTCGGGACTGGTCGTGTCACATTTGACACTCAAATTCACCAAAATCACCAAAACACACAAGAATGTGAGTTTACAAAACTGAGAAATTACATGTGAATGGTATAAATGTGATTAATATAGAGTTTCCTCATTAACTGACCTTTTGATCCAGCAATAGTCCATGATCTTTTTTGATAATGATAGCTTTAAAAACTAAGGCTGGTGGGAAGAGGAATGCTCCTGGTGGCCATTGACAGGGAAAGTAACAACAGGTAAATCGAGACTGCTCCCTTCTTTGTCAGGGGAAACCTCTCTTACATCAGCTATCGTTGCCTCTATTGTCTGAATATCACTCCATTCACTCTCTGCAGGTATAGGTAGTGCCTTTGAAACACTCAGACGTGCTTTGTCCACATTCTCTTCCAATGGATTCGCATGCTTTGTCCTTGGTAAGTCACCATCCATACCCAAGCAAGACTCTGTCTTCTTCTCAAATATTTGCCTAGTTTCAACCTGCTGCCTGTCAGCAGGAAAAACAACCTTTGTCATAAATCTTATACACTAAAAAGGAAGCTAACAAATACTGAATATATCTTATCATTGCTTTTACAGATCAATTTTGCAATTTTATCCGGGTCTGGGTGGGAGGGACCAGATTGCTAACCTGATGGACAAGAACAGCACACAGAGAAACAGTTCAAACTAAATATTGGACCATTTTAATTTAATATGCTTATCTACGTACTCAAATATTGTGTATTTGTTATTTGCTAAATAACCAAATCTTTTGGTCATTCCGTTTCAACTTTGTTCTTGATAAAATCAAAACTACGACCATTTTCAGCTTGGCAACAATAGGCACACATCTGAACAAAGTCAAGTAAGCTAATCTTCAAATAGGTATTTTTGTATCACAAAAGATTTGCAAAATCAGGCAGGGAAACCACCTAATTATCAATGATTCTACATAGATTAATATTGTACCAATATAGTTGCTCTAGCAGCATGTTTATGTGTGCAAGCAGTTCTTGCTTCTCCTTAGCATCATCAAATACGCTCGGAGCGCAATTACTGACGGGTGCGACCATACCAGCACTAACGCACCGGATCCCATCAGAACTCCGAAATTAAGCGTGCTTGGGCAAGAGTAGTACTAGGATGGGTGACCCCTTGGGAAGTCCTCGTGTTGCACCCCTTTTGTACTATCTTTTTTTCTTCTTTTTCCTTCCAGCCGCAAAAGTAAAATTTTCACCATCCCGCCTCTCCCATGCGGTCCCTCCAGTTGTCTTCTCGCTTTCAATCATCGCCGACCCGCGGAACCCACTATCGCTAACCCGGATCCTTCGGTAGTCGTTACCGTTCCGAACCTTGAACTGACATCAAATACACTCGGAGCACAATTACTGACGGGTGCGACCATACTAGCACTAACGCACCGGATCCCATCATAACTCCGAAGTTAAGCGTGCTTGGGCCAGAGTAGTACTAGGACGGGTAACCCCCTGGGAAGTCCTCGTGTTGCACCCCTTTTGTACTATCTTTTTTTTTCTTCTTTTTATTTCTCGCCGCAAAAGTAAAATTTTCCCAATCCCGCCCCTCCCATGCGGTTCCTCCAGTTGCCTTCTCGCTTTCAATCATCGCGGACCCCACTACCAATAACCCGGATCCCTCCGCAGTCGCTACCGTTCCAAACCCTGGACTGACATCAAATACGCTCGGAGCGCAATTACTGACGGGTGCGACCATACCAGCACTAACGCACCGGATCTCATCAGAACTCCGAAGTCAAGCGTGCTTGGGCGAGAGTAGTACTAGGATGGGTGACCCTCTGGGAAGTCTTCGTGTTGCACCTCTTTTGTACTATCTTTTTTTTCTTCTATTTCCTTCCAGCCGCAAAAGTAAAATTTTCGCCATCCTGCCTCTCCCATGCGGTCTCTCCAGTTGCCTTCTCTTTTACAATCATCGCCGACCCGTGGACCCCACTATCGCTAAACCGAATCCCTCCGCAGTCGAGACCGTTCCGAACCCTAGACTGACATCAAATACGCTCGGAGCACAATTACTCACGGGTGCGACCATACCAGCACTAAAGCACCGGATCCCATAACAACTCCGAAGTTAAGCGTGCTTAGGCAAGAGTAGTACTAGGATGGGTGACCTCCTGGGAAGTCCTCGTGTTGCACCCTTTTTGTACTATCTTTTTTTCTTCTTTTTCCTTCCAGTCGCAAAAGTAAAATTTTCGCCATCCCGCCTCTCCCAAGCAGTCCCTCCAGTTGCCTTCTCGCTTTCAATCATCACCAACCCGCGGAACCCACAATCGCTAACCCGGATCCCTCCGCAGTCGTGACCGTTCCGAACCCTGGACAGACTTCAAATACGCTCGGAGCACAATTACTGACGGGTGGGACCATACCAGCACTAACGCACCGGATCCCATCAGAACTCCGAAGTTAAGCGTGCATGGGCAAGAGTAGTACAAGGATGGGTGACCCCCTGGGAAGTCCTCGTGTTGCACCCCTTTTGTACTATCTTTTTTTTCTTCTTTTTCCTTCCCGCCGCAAAAGTAAAATTTTTCCAATCCCGCCCCTCCAATGCGGTCCATTCAGTTGCTTTCTCTCTTTCAATCATCACGGACCCCAGTACCAATAACCCAAATCCCTCCGCAGTCGCGACCGTTCCAAACCCTGGACTGACATCAAATACGCTCGGAGCGCAATTACAGACGGGTGCGACCATACCAGCACTAACAAACCGGATCCCCTCAAAACTCCGAAGTTAAGCGTGCTTGGGCCAGAGTAGTACTAGGACGGGTAACCCCCTGGGAAGTCCTCGTGTTGCACCCCTTTTGTACTATCTTTTTTTTTCTTCTTTTTATTTCTCGCCGCAAAAGTAAAATTTTCCCAATCCCGCCCCTCCCATGCGGTCCCTCCAGTTGCTTTTTCGCTTTCAATCATCGCGGACCCCACTACCAATAACCCGGATCCCTCCGCAGTCGCTACCGTTCCAAACCCTGGACTGACATCAAATACGCTCGGAGCGCAATTACTGACGGGTGCGACCATACCAGCACTAACGCACCGGATCTCATCAGAACTCCGAAGTCAAGCGTGCTTGGGCGAGAGTAGTACTAGGATGGGTGATCCTCTGGGAAGTCTTCGTGTTGCACCTCTTTTGTACTATCTTTTTTTTCTTCTATTTCCTTCCAGCCGCAAAAGTAAAATTTTCGCCATCCTGCCTCTCCCATGCGGTCTCTCCAGTTGCCTTCTCTTTTACAATCATCGCCGACCCGTGGACCCCACTATCGCTAAACCGAATCCCTCCGCAGTCGAGACCGTTCCGAACCCTAGACTGACATCAAATACGCTCGGAGCACAATTACTCACGGGTGCGACCATACCAGCACTAAAGCACCGGATCCCATAACAACTCCGAAGTTAAGCGTGCTTAGGCAAGAGTAGTACTAGGATGGGTGACCTCCTGGGAAGTCCTCGTGTTGCACCCTTTTTGTACTATCTTTTTTTCTTCTTTTTCCTTCCAGTCGCAAAAGTAAAATTTTCGCCATCCCGCCTCTCCCAAGCGGTCCCTCCAGTTGCCTTCTCGCTTTCAATCATCACCGACCCGCGGAACCCACAATCGCTAACCCGGATCCCTCCGCAGTCGTGACCGTTCCGAACCCCGGACATACTTCAAATACGCTCGGAGCACAATTACTGACGGGTGGGACCATACCAGCACTAACGCACCGGATCCCATCAGAACTCCGAAGTTAAGCGTGCATGGGCAAGAGTAGTACAGGGATGGGTGACCCCCTGGGAAGTCCTCGTGTTGCACCCCTTTTGTACTATCTTTTTTTTTCCTCTTTTTGCTTCCCGCCGCAAAAGTAAAATTTTGTATCCCGCCCCTCCAATGCGGTCCATTCAGTTTTTTTCGCTTTTCATCACGGACCCCAGTTTTCCTCCGCAGTCGCGACCGTTCCAAAAGACATCAAATACGCTCGGAGCACAATTACAGACGGGTTTCCCCTCGAAGTTAAGCGTGTTTGGGCGAGAGTAGTACTAGGATGGGTGACCCCCTGGGAAGTCCTCGTGTTGCACCCTTTTTGTACTATCTTTTTTTCTTCTTTTTCCTTCCAGTCGGAAAAGTAAAATTTTCGCCATCCCGCCTCTCCCAAGCGGTCCCTCCAGTTACCTTCTCGCTTTCAATCATCACCGACCCGCGGAACCCACAATCGCTAACCCGGATCCCTCCGCAGTCGTGACCGTTCCGAACCCCGGACAGACTTCAAATACGTTCGGAGCACAATTGCTGACGGGTGGGACCATACCAGCACTAACGCACCGGATCCCATCAGAACTCCGAAGTTAATCGTGCTTGGGCAAGAGTAGTACAAGGATGGGTGACCCCCTGGGAAGTCCTCGTGTTGCACCCTTTTTGTACTATCTTTTTTTCTTCTTTTTCCTTCCAGTCGGAAAAGTAAAATTTTCGCCATCCCGCCTCTCCCAAGCGGTCCCTCCAGTTACCTTTTCCCTTTCAATCATCACCGACCCGCGGAACCCACAATCGCTAACCCGGATCCCTCCGCAGTCGTGACCGTTCCGAACCCCGGACAGACTTCAAATACGCTCGGAGCACAATTACTGACGGGTGCGACCATACCAGCACTAATGCACCGGATCCCATCAGAACTCCGAAGTTAATCGTGCTTGGGCAAGAGTAGTACAAGGATGGGTGACCCCCTGGGAAGTCCTCGTGTTGCACCCCTTTTGTACTATCTTTTTTTTCTTCTTTTTCCTTCCCGCCGCAAAAGTAAATTTTTTCCAATCCCGCCCCTCGAATGCGGTCCATCCAGTTGCCTTCTCGCTTTCAATCATCGCGGACCCCAGTACCAATAACCCGGATCCCTCTGCAGTTGCGACCGTTCCAAACCCTGGACTGACATCAAATACGCTCGGAGCGCAATTACAGACGGTTGCGCCCATACTAGCACTAACGCATGGGATCCCATCAGAACTCCGAAGTTAAGCGTGTTTGGGCGAGAGTAGTAGTAGGACGGGTGATCCCCTGGGAAGTCCACGTGTTGCACACCTTTTGTACTATCTTTTTTTCTTCTATTTCCTTCCAGCCGCAAAAGTAAAATTTTCTCCATCCCGCCTCTCCCATGCGGTCCCTCCAGTTGTCTTCTCGTTTCAATCATCGCCGACCCGCGGACCCCACTATCGCTAACCCGGATCCCTCCGCAGTCCCGACCGTTCCGCACTCTGGACTGACATCAAATACGCACGGAGCGCAATTGCTGACGGGTTCGACCATACCAGCACTAACGCACCGGATCCCATCAGAACTCCGAAGTTAAACGTGCTTGGGCGAGAGTAGTACTAGGATGGGTGACCCCCTGGGAAGTCCTCGTGTTGCACCCCTTTGTACTATCTTTTTTTTCTTCTTTTTCCTTCTCGCCGCAAAAGTAAAATTTTTCCAATCCTGCCCCTCACATGCGGTCCCTCCAGTTGCCTTCTCGCTTTCAATCATCGCGGACCCACAATCGCTAACCCGGATCCCTCCGCAGTCGTGACCGTTCCGAACCCCGGACAGACTTCAAATACGCTCGGAGCACAATTACTGACGGGTACGACCATACCAGCACTAACGCACCGGATCCCATCGGAACTCCTGTGCCTTCTCGCTTTCAATCATCGCCGACCCCACGGACCCCACTATCGCTAACCCGGATCCCTCCGCAGTCGCCACTGTTCTGAATCCTGGATTGACATCATATACGCTCGGAGCGTAATTATTGGCGGGTGCGACCATACCAGCATTAACGCAAGGATCCTATCAAAACTCCGAAGTTAAACGTGATTGGGCGAGAGTAGTACGAGGATGGGGGACCCCCTGGGAAGTCCTTGTGTTGCACCCCTTTTGTACTATCTTTGTTTTTCATCTTTTTCATTCCTACCGTAAAAGTAAAATTTTCGCCATCCCGTCCCTCCAATGCGGTCCCTCCAGTTGCCTTCTCGCTTTCAGTCATTGCTGAACTAGCGGACCCAGGATCCCTCCGCAGTCGCGAACGTTCCAAACCCTGGACTGACATCAAATACGCTTGGAGCGCAATTACTGACGGGTGCGACCATACCAGCACTAACGCACCGGATACCATCAGAACTCCGAAGTTAAGCGTGCTTGGACGAGAGTAGTAATAGGATGGGTGACCCCCTTGGAAGTCCTCGTGTTGCACCACTTTTGAACTATCTTTTTTTCTTCTTTTTCCTTCCCGCCGTAAAAGTAAAATTTTCGCCATCCCGCCCCTCCCATGCAGTCACTCCAGTTGCCTTCTCGCTTTCAATCATCGCCGACCCCGCAGACCCCACTATCGCTAAGTCGCGACCGTTCCGAACCCTGGACTCACATCAAATACGCTCGGAGCGCAATTACTAACTGATGTGACCATACCAGCACTAACGCACTGGATACCATCAGAACTCCGAACATAAGGGTGCTTGGGCAAGAGTAGTACTAGGATGGGTGACCCCCTGGGAAGTCCTCGTGTTGCACCCCTTTTGTACTTTCTTTTTTTTTCTTCCTCTTTCTTCCCGCCGCAAAAGCAAAATTTTCGCTGTCCCGCCCCTCCCATTCGGTCCCTCCAGTTGCCTTCTCGCTTTCAATCATCGCCGACCCCGCGGACCCCACTATCGCTAACCCGGATCCCTCCGCAGACGCGACCGTTCCGAACCCTGGACTCACATCAAATACGCTTGGAGCGCAATTACTGACGGTTGCGACCATACCAGCACTAACGCACCGGATCCCATCAGAAATCCGAAGTTAAGCGTGATTGGGCGAGAGTAGTACTAGGATGGGTGACTCCCTGGGAAGTCCTCATGTTGTATCCCTTTTGTACTGTCTTTTCTTTTTCTTTTCCCAGCCCGCTGCAAATGTAAAAATTTCGCCATCCCGCCCCTCCCATGCGGTCCCTCCAGTTGCCTTCTCGCTTTCAATCATCGCCGTCCCCACGGACCCAACTATCGCTAACCCGGTTCCCATCGCAGTCGCGACCGTTCCGAACCCTGGACTCACATCAAATACGCTCAGAGCGCAATTACTGACGGATGTGACCATACCAGCACTAACGGACCGGATACCATCAGAACTACGAACCTAAGCGTGCTTGGGCAAGAGTAGTACTAGGATTGGTGAACGCCTGGAAAGTCCTCGTGTTGCACCCCTTTTGTACTATCTTTTTTTCTTCTATTTCCTTCCATCCGCAAAAGTAAAATTTTCTCCATCCCGCCTCTCCCATGCGGTCCCTCCAGTTGTCTTCTCGTTTACAATCATCGCCGACCCGCGGACCCCACTATCGCTAACCCGGATCCCTCCGCAGTCCCGACCGTTCCGCACTCTGGACTGACATCAAATACGCACGGAGCGCAATTGCTGACGGGTTCGACCATACCAGCACTAACGCACAGGATCCCATCAGAACTCCGAAGTTAAACGTGCTCGGGCGAGAGTAGTACTAGGATGGGTGACCCCCTGGGAAGTCCTCGTGTTGCACCCCTTTGTACTATCTTTTTTTTCTTCTTTTTCCTTCTCGCCGCAAAAGTAAAATTTTTCCAATCCTGCTCCTCACATACGGTCCCTTCAGTTGCCTTCTCGCTTTCAATCATCGCGGACCCACAATCGCTAACCCGGATCCCTCCGCAGTCGTGACCGTTCCGAACCCCGGACAGACTTCAAATACGCTCGGAGCACAATTATTGACGGGTATGACCATACCAGCACTAACGCACCGGATCCCATCGGAACTCCTGTGCCTTCTCGCTTTCAATCATCGCCGACCCCACGGACCCCACTATCGCTAACCCGGATCCCTCCGCAGTCGCCACTGTTCTGAATCTTGGATTGACATCATATACGCTCGGAGCGTAATTATTGGCGGGTGCGACCATACCAGCATTAACGCACGGATCCTATCAAAACTCCGAAGTTAAACGTGATTGGGCGAGAGTAGTATGAGGATGGGTGACCCCCTGGGAAGTCCTTGTGTTGCACCCCTTTTGTACTATCTTTGTTTTTCATCTTTTTCATTCCTACCGTAAAAGTAAAATTTTCGCCATCCCGTCCCTCCAATGCGGTCCCTCCAGTTGCCTTCTCGCTTTCAGTCATTGCTGAACCAGCAGACCCAGGATCCCTCCGCAGTCGCGAACGTTCCAAACCCTGGACTGACATCAAATACGCTTGGAGACGGGTGCGACCATACCAGCACTAACGCACCGGATACCATCAGAACTCCGAAGTTAAGCGTGCTTGGACGAGAGTAGTAATAGGATGGGTGACCCCCTGGGAAGTCCTCGTGTTGCACCACTTTTGAACTATCTTTTTTTCTTCTTTTTCCTTCCCGCCGTAAAAGTAAAATTTTCGCCATCCCGCCCCTCCCATGCAGTCACTCCAGTTGCCTTCTCGCTTTCAATCATCGCCGACCCCGCAGACCCCACTATCGCTAAGTCGCGACCGTTCCGAACCCTGGACTCACATCAAATACTCTCGGAGCGCAATTACTAACTGATGTGACCATACCAGCACTAACGCACTGGATACCATCAGAACTCCGAACATAAGGGTGCTTGGGCAAGAGTAGTACTAGGATGGGTGACCCCCTGGGAAGTCCTCGTGTTGCACCCCTTTTGTACTTTCTTTTTTTTTCTTCCTCTTTCTTCCCGCCGCGCAAAAAGCAAAATTTTCGCTGTCCCGCCCCTCCCATTCGGTCCCTCCAGTTGCCTTCTCGCTTTCAATCATCGCCGACCCCGCGGACCCCACTATCGCTAACCCGGATCCCTCCGCAGACGCGACCGTTCCGAACCCTGGACTCACATCAAATACGCTTGGAGCGCAATTACTGACGGTTGCGACCATACCAGCACTAACGCACCGGATCCCATCAGAAATCCGAAGTTAAGCGTGATTGGGGGCGAGAGTAGTACTAGGATGGGTGACTCCCTGGGAAGTCCTCATGTTGTATCCCTTTTGTACTGTCTTTTCTTTTTTCTTTTCCCAGCCCGCCGCAAATGTAAAAATTTCGCCATCCCGCCCCTCCCATGCGGTCCCTCCAGTTGCCTTCTCGCTTTCAATCATCGCCGTCCCCACGGACCCAACTATCGCTAACCCGGTTCCCATCGCAGTCGCGACCGTTCCGAACCCTGGACTCACATCAAATACGCTCAGAGCGCAATTACTGACGGATGTGACCATACCAGCACTAACGGACCGGATACCATCAGAACTACGAACCTAAGCGTGCTTGGGCAAGAGTAGTACTAGGATTGGTGAACGCCTGGAAAGTCCTCGTGTTGCACCCCTTTTGTACTATCTTTTTTTCTTCTATTTCCTTCCATCCGCAAAAGTAAAATTTTCTCCATCCCGCCTCTCCCATGCGGTCCCTCCAGTTGTCTTCTCGTTTACAATCATCGCCGACCCGCGGACCCCACTATCGCTAACCCGGATCCCTCCGCAGTCCCGACCGTTCCGCACTCTGGACTGACATCAAATACGCACGGAGCGCAATTGCTGACGGGTTCGACCATACCAGCACTAACGCACAGGATCCCATCAGAACTCCGAAGTTAAACGTGCTCGGGCGAGAGTAGTACTAGGATGGGTGACCCCCTGGGAAGTCCTCGTGTTGCACCCCTTTGTACTATCTTTTTTTTCTTCTTTTTTTTCCTTCTCGCCGCAAAAGTAAAATTTTTCCAATCCCTGCTCCTCACATACGGTCCCTTCAGTTGCCCTTCTCGCTTTCAATCATCGCGGACCCACAATCGCTAACCCGGATCCCTCCGCAGTCGTGACCGTTCCGAACCCCGGACAGACTTCAAATACGCTCGGAGCACAATTACTGACGGGTACGACCATACCAGCACTAACGCACCGGATCCCATCGGAACTCCTGTGCCTTCTCGCTTTCAATCATCGCCGACCCCACGGACCCCACTATCGCTAACCCGGATCCCTCCGCAGTCGCCACTGTTCTGAATCTTGGATTGACATCATATACGCTCGGAGCGTAATTATTGGCGGGTGCGACCATACCAGCATTAACGCACGGATCCTATCAAAACTCCGAAGTTAAACGTGATTGGGCGAGAGTAGTACGAGGATGGGTGACCCCCTGGGAAGTCCTTGTGTTGCACCCCTTTTGTACTATCTTTGTTTTTCATCTTTTTCATTCCTACCGTAAAAGTAAAATTTTCGCCATCCCGTCCCTCCAATGCGGTCCCTCCAGTTGCCTTCTCGCTTTCAGTCATTGCTGAACCAGCGGACCCAGGATCCCTCCGCAGTCGCGAACGTTCCAAACCCTGGACTGACATCAAATACGCTTGGAGACGGGTGCGACCATACCAGCACTAACGCACCGGATACCATCAGAACTCCGAAGTTAAGCGTGCTTGGACGAGAGTAGTAATAGGATGGGTGACCCCCTGGGAAGTCCTCGTGTTGCACCACTTTTGAACTATCTTTTTTTTCTTCTTTTTTTCCTTCCCGCCGCAAAAGTAAAATTTTCGCCATCCCGCCCCTCCCATGCAGTCACTCCAGTTGCCTTCTCGCTTTCAATCATCGCCGACCCCGCGGACCCCACTATCGCTAAGTCGCGACCGTTCCGAACCCTGGACTCACATCAAATACTCTCGGAGCGCAATTACTAACTGATGTGACCATACCAGCACTAACGCACTGGATACCATCAGAACTCCGAACATAAGGGTGCTTGGGCAAGAGTAGTACTAGGATGGGTGACCCCCTGGGAAGTCCTCGTGTTGCACCCCTTTTGTACTTTCTTTTTTTTCTTCCTCTTTCTTCCCGCCGCAAAAGCAAAATTTTCGCTGTCCCGCCCCTCCCATTCGGTCCCTCCAGTTGCCTTCTCGCTTTCAATCATCGCCGACCCCGCGGACCCCACTATCGCTAACCCGGATCCCTCCGCAGACGCGACCGTTCCGAACCCTGGACTCACATCAAATACGCTTGGAGCGCAATTACTGACGGTTGCGACCATACCAGCACTAACGCACCGGATCCCATCAGAAATCCGAAGTTAAGCGTGATTGGGCGAGAGTAGTACTAGGATGGGTGACTCCCTGGGAAGTCCTCATGTTGTATCCCTTTTGTACTGTCTTTTCTTTTTCTTTTCCCAGCCCGCCGCAAATGTAAAAATTTCGCCATCCCGCCCCTCCCATGCGGTCCCTCCAGTTGCCTTCTCGCTTTCAATCATCGCCGACCCCACGGACCCAACTATCGCTAACCCGGTTCCCATCGCAGTCGCGACCGTTCCGAACCCTGGACTCACATCAAATACGCTCAGAGCGCAATTACTGACGGATGTGACCATACCAGCACTAACGGACCGGATACCATCAGAACTACGAACCTAAGCGTGCTTGGGCAAGAGTAGTACTAGGATTGGTGAACGCCTGGAAAGTCCTCGTGTTGCACCACTTTTGAACTATCTTTTTTTCTTCTTTTTCCTTCCCGCCGCAAAAGTAAAATTTTCGCCATCCCGCCCCTCCCATGCGGTCCCTCCAGTTGTCTTCTCGTTTTCAATCATCGCCGACCCGCGGACCCCACTATCGCTAACCCGGATCCCTCCGCAGTCCCGACCGTTCCGAACCCTGGACTCACATCAAATACGCTCGGAGCGCAATTACTAACTGATGTTACCATACCAGCACTAACGCACTGGATACCATTAGAACTCCGAACATAAGGGTGCTTGGGCAAGAGTAGTACTAGGATGGGTGACCCCCTGGGAAGTCCTCGTGTTGCACCCCTTTTGTACTTTCTTTTTTTTTTTCTTCCTTTTCTTCCCGCCGCAAAAGCAAAAATTTTCGCTGTCCCGCCCCTCCCATTCGGTCCCTCCAGTTGCCTTCTCGCTTTCAATCATCGTCGACCCCGCGGACCCCACTATCACTAACCCGGATCCCTCCGCAGACGTGACCGTTCCGAACCCTGGACTCACATCAAATACGCTTGGAGCGCAATTACTGACGGTTGCGACCATACCAGCACTAACGCACCGGATCCCATCAGAACTCCGAAGTTAAGCGTGCTTGGGTAGAGTAGTACTTGGATGGGTGACCCCCTGGGAAGTCCTCGGGTTGCACCCCTTTTGAACTATCTTTTTTTTTTCTTCTTTTTCCTTCCCGCCGCGAAAGTAAAATTTTCGCCATCCCGCCCCTCCCATGCGGTCCCTCCAGTTGCCTTCTCGCTTTCAATCATCGCCGACCCCGCGGACCCCACTATCGCTAACCCGGATCCCTCCGCATTCGCGACCGTTCCGAACCCTGGACTCACATAAAATACGCTCGGAGCGCAATTACTGACGGGTGCGACCATACCAGCACTAACGCACCGGATCCCATCAGAACTCCGAAGTTAAGCGTGCTTGGGTAGAGTAGTACTAGGATGGGTGACCCCCTGGGAAGTCCTCGTGTTGCACCCCTTTTGAACTATCTTTTTTTTTTCTTCTTTTTCCTTCCCGCCGCGAAAGTAAAATTTTCGGCATCCCGCCCCTCCCATGCGGTCCCTCCAGTTGCCTTCTCGCTTTCAATCATCGCCGACCCCGCGGACCCCACTATGGCTAACCCGGATCCCTCCGCAGTCGCGACCGTTCCGAACCCTGGACTCACATCAAATACGCTCGGAGCGCACTTACTGACGGGTGCGACCATACCAGCACTAACGCACCGGATCCCATCAGAACTCCGAAGTTAAGCGTGCTTGGGCGAGGGTAGTACTAGGATGGGTGACCCCCTGGGAAGTCCTCGTGTTGCACCCCTTTTGAACTATCTTTTTTTTTCTTCTTTTTCCTTCCCGCCGCGAAAGTAAAATTTTCGCCATCCCGCCCCTCCCATGCGGTCCCTCCAGTTGCCTTCTCGCTTTCAATCATCGCGGACCCCACTATCGCTAACCCGGATCCCTCCGCAGTCGCGACCGTTCCGAACCCTGGACTCACATCAAATACGCTCGGAGCGCAGTTAGTGACGGGTGCGACCACACCAGCACTAACGCACCGGATCCCATCAGAACTCCGAAGTTAAGCGTGCTTGGGCGAGAGTAGTACTAGGATGGGTGACCCCCTGGGAAGTCCTCGTGTTGCACCCCTTTTGTACTATCTTTTTTTTTTTTCTTCTTTTTCCTTCCCGCCGCGAAAGTAAAATTTTCGCCATCCCGCCCCTCCCATGCGGTCCCTCCAGTTGCCTTCTCGCTTTCAATCATCGCCGACCCCGCGGACCCCACTATCGCTAAGTCGCGACCGTTCCGAACCCTGGACTCACATCAAATACGCTCGGAGCGCAATTACTAACTGATGTTACCATACCAGCACTAACGCACTGGATACCATTAGAACTCCGAACATAAGGGTGCTTGGGCAAGAGTAGTACTAGGATGGGTGACCCCCTGGGAAGTCCTCGTGTTGCACCCCTTTTGTACTTTCTTTTTTTTTCTTCCTCTTTCTTCCCGCCGCAAAAGCAAAATTTTCGCTGTCCCGCCCCTCCCATTCGGTCCCTCCAGTTGCCTTCTCGCTTTCAATCATCGCCGACCCCGCGGACCCCACTATCGCTAACCCGGATCCCTCCGCAGACGTGACCGTTCCGAACCCTGGACTCACATCAAATACGCTTGGAGCGCAATTACTGACGGTTGCGACCATACCAGCACTAACGCACCGGATCCCATCAGAACTCCGAAGTTAAGCGTGCTTGGGTAGAGTAGTACTAGGATGGGTGACCCCCTGGGAAGTCCTCGAGTTGCACCCCTTTTGAACTATCTTTTTTTTTTTCTTCTTTTTCCTTCCCGCCGCGAAAGTAAAATTTTCGCCATCCCGCCCCTCCCATGCGGTCCCTCCAGTTGCCTTCTCGCTTTCAATCATCGCCGACCCCGCGGACCCCACTATCGCTAACCGGGATCCCTCCGCAGTCGCGACCGTTCCGAACCCTGGACTCACATCAAATACGCTCGGAGCGCAATTACTGACGGGTGCGACCATACCAGCACTAACGCACCGGATCCCATCAGAACTCCGAAGTTAAGCGTGCTTGGGCAGAGAGTAGTACTAGGATGGGTGACCCCCTGGGAAGTCCTCGTGTTGCACCCCTTTTGAACTATCTTTTTTTTTTTTCTTTTTCCTTCCCGCCGCAAAAGTAAAATTTTCGGCATCCCGCCCCTCCCATGCGGTCCCTCCAGTTGCCTTCTCGCTTTCAATCATCGCCGACCCCGCGGACCCCACTATGGCTAACCCGGATCCCTCCGCAGTCGCGACCGTTCCGAACCCTGGACTCACATCAAATACGCTCGGAGCGCACTTACTGACGGGTGCGACCATACCAGCACTAACGCACCGGATCCCATCAGAACTCCGAAGTTAAGCGTGCTTGGGCGAGGGTAGTACTAGGATGGGTGACCCCCTGGGAAGTCCTCGTGTTGCACCCCTTTTGTACTATCTTTTTTTTTTTCTTCTTTTTCCTTCCCGCCGCGAAAGTAAAATTTTCGCCATCCCGCCCCTCCCATGCGGTCCCTCCAGTTGCCTTCTCGCTTTCAATCATCGCGGACCCCACTATCGCTAACCCGGATCCCTCCGCAGTCGCGACCGTTCCGAACCCTGGACTCACATCAAATACGCTCGGAGCGCATCTGGGGGGACGACCACACCAGCACTAACGCACCGGATCCCATCAGAACTCCGAAGTTAAGTGTGCTTGGGCGAGAGTAGTACTAGGATGGGTGACCCCCTGGGAAGTCCTCGTGTTGCACCCCTTTTGTACTATCTTTTTTTTTTTCTTCTTTTTCCTTCCTTCCCGCCGCGAATGTGTAAAATTTTCGCCATCCCGCCCCTCCCATGCGGTCCCTCCAGTTGCCTTCTCGCTTTCAATCATCGCCGACCCCGCGGACCCCACTATCGCTAACCGGGATCCCTCCGCAGTCGCGACCGTTCCGAACCCTGGACTCACATCAAATACGCTCGGAGCGCAGTTACTGACGGGTGCGACCATACCAGCACTAACGCACCGGATCCCATCAGAACTCCGAAGTTAAGCGTGCTTGGGCGAGAGTAGTACTAGGATGGGTGACCCCCTGGGAAGTCCTCGTGTTGCACCCCTTTTGAACTATCTTTTTTTTTTCTTCTTTTTCCTTCCCGCCGCAAAAGTAAAATTTTCGCCATCCCGCCCCTCCCATGCGGTCCCTCCAGTTGCCTTCTCGCTTTCAATCATCGCCGACCCCGCGGACCCCACTATCGCTAACCCGGATCCCTCCGCAGTCGCGACCGTTCCGAACCCTGGACTCACATCAAATACGCTCGGAGCGCAATTACTGACGAGTGCGACCATACCAGCACTAACGCACCGGATCCCATCAGAACTCCGAAGTTAAGCGTGCTTGGGCGAGAGAGTAGTACTAGGATGGGTGACCCCCCTGGGAAGTCCTCGTGTTGCACCCCTTTTGAACTATCTTTTTTTTTTTTCTTCTTTTTCCTTCCCGCCGCAAAAGTAAAATTTTTCGCCATCCCGCCCCCTCCCATGCGGTCCCTCCAGTTGCCTTCTCGCTTTCAATCATCGCCGACCCCGCGGACCCCACTATCGCTAACCCGGATCCCTCCGCAGTCGCGACCGTTCCGAACCCTGGACTCACATCAAATACGCTCGGAGCGCAGTTACTGACGGGTGCGACCATACCAGCACTAACGCACCGGATCCCATCAGAAACTCCGAAGTTAAGCGTGCTTGGGCGAGAGTAGTACTAGGATGGGTGACCCCCTGGGAAGTCCTCGTGTTGCACCCCTTTTGTACTATCTTTTTTTTTTTCTTCTTTTTCCTTCCCGCCGCGAAAGTAAAATTTTCGCCATCCCGCCCCTCCCATGCGGTCCCTCCAGTTGCCTTCTCGCTTTCAATCATCGCCGACCCCGCGGACCCCACTATCGCTAACCCGGATCCCTCCGCAGTCGCGACCGTTCCGAACCCTGGACTCACATCAAATACGCTCGGAGCGCAATTACTGACGGGTGCGACCATACCAGCACTAACGCACCGGATCCCATCAGAACTCCGAAGTTAAGCGTGCTTGGGCGAGAGTAGTACTAGGATGGGTGACCCCCTGGGAAGTCCTCGTGTTGCACCCCTTTTGTACTATCTTTTTTTTTTTCTTCTTTTTCCTTCCCGCCGCAAAAGTAAAAATTTTCGCCATCCCGCCCCTCCCATGCGGTCCCTCCAGTTGCCTTCTCGCTTTCAATCATCGCCGACCCCCGCGGACCCCACTATCGCTAACCCGGATCCCTCCGCAGTCGCGACCGTTCCGAACCCTGGACTCACATCAAATACGCTCTCGGAGCGCAGTTACTGACGGGTGCGACCATACCAGCACTAACGCACCGGATCCCATCAGAACTCCGAAGTTAAGCGTGCTTGGGCGAGAGTAGTACTAGGATGGGTGACCCCCTGGGAAGTCCTCGTGTTGCACCCCCTTTTTGACTATCTTTTTTTTTTTCTTCTTTTTCCTTCCCCCCGCAAAAGTAAAATTTTCGCCATCCCGCCCCTCCCATGCGGTCCCTCCAGTTGCCTTCTCGCTTTCAATCATCGCCGACCCCGCGGACCCCACTATCGCTAACCCGGATCCCTCCGCAGTCGCGACCGTTCCGAACCCTGGACTCACATCAAATACGCTCGGAGCGCAGTTACTGACGGGGTGCGACCATACCAGCACTAACGCACCGGATCCCATCAGAACTCCGAAGTTAAGCGTGCTTGGGCGAGAGAGTAGTACTAGGATGGGTGACCCCCTGGGAAGTCCTCGTGTTGCACCCCTTTTGTACTATCTTTTTTTTTTCTTCTTTTTTCCTTCCCGCCGCAAAAGTAAAATTTTCGCCATCCCGCCCCTCCCATGCGGTCCCTCCAGTTGCCTTCTCGCTTTCAATCATCGCCGAGCCCGCGGACCCCACTATCGCTAACCCGGATCCCTCCGCAGTCGCGACCGTTCCGAACCTTGGACTCACATCAAATACGCTCGGAGCGCAGTTACTGACGGGTGCGACCATACCAGCACTAACGCACCGGATCCCATCAGAACTCCGAAGTTAAGCGTGCTTGGGCGAGAGTAGTACTGGGATGGGTGACCCTCTGGGAAGTCCTCGTGTTGCACCCCTTTTGTACTATCTTTTTTTTTTTTCTTCTTTTTCCTTCCCGCCGCGAAAGTAAAATTTTCGCCATCCCACCCCTCCCATGCGGTCCCTCCAGTTGCCTTCGCGCTTTCAATCATCGCCGACCCCGCGGACCCCCACTATCGCTAACCGGATCCCTCCGGTTCCGTTTCCGAACCCTGGACCACACATCAATATACGCTCGGAGCGCAGTTACTGACGGGTGCGACCATACCAGCACTAACGCACCGGATCCCATCAGAACTCCGAAGTTAAGCGTGCTTGGGCGAGAGAGTAGTACTAGGATGGGGTGACCCCCTGGGAAGTCCTCGTGTTGCACCCCTTTTGTACTATCTTTTTTTTTTTTTTCTTTTTTTTCCTTCCCGCCGCAAAAGTAAAAATTTTCGCCATCCCGCCCCTCCCATGCGGTCCCTCCAGTTGCCTTCTCGCTTTCAATCATCGCCGACCCCGCGGACCCCACTATCGCTAACCCGGATCCCTCCGCAGTCGCGACCGTTCCGAACCCTGGACTCACATCAAATACGCTCGGAGCGCAGTTACTGACGGGTGCGACCATACCAGCACTAACGCACCGGATCCCATCAGAACTCCGAAGTTAAGCGTGCTTGGGCGAGAGTAGTACTAGGATGGGTGACCCCCTGGGAAGTCCTCGTGTTGCACCCCTTTTGTACTATCTTTTTTTTTTTTTCTTCTTTTTCCTTCCCGCCGCGCAAAAGTAAAATTTTCGCCCATCCCGCCCCTCCCATGCGGTCCCTCCAGTTGCCTTCTCGCTTTCAATCATCGCCGACCCCGCGGACCCCACTATCGCTAACCCGGATCCCTCCGCAGTCGCGACCGTTCCGAACCCTGGACTCACATCAAATACGCTCGGAGCGCAGTTACTGACGGGTGCGACCATACCAGCACTAACGCACCGGATCCCATCAGAACTCCGAAGTTAAGCGTGCTTGGGCGAGAGTAGTACTAGGATGGGTGACCCCCTGGGAAGTCCTCGTGTTGCACCCCTTTTGTACTCTCTTTTTTTTTTCTTCTTTTTCCTTCCCGCCGCAAAAGTAAAATTTTCGCCATCCCGCCCCTCCCATGCGGTCCCTCCAGTTGCCTTCTCGCTTTCAATCATCGCCGACCCCGCGGACCCCACTATCGCTAACCCGGATCCCTCCGCAGTCGCGACCGTTCCGAACCCTGGACTCACATCAAATACGCTCGGAGCGCAGTTACTGACGGGTGCGACCATACCAGCACTAACGCACCGGATCCCATCAGAACTCCGAAGTTAAGCGTGCTTGGGCGAGAGTAGTACTAGGATGGGTGACCCCCTGGGAAGTCCTCGTGTTGCACCCCTTTTGTACTATTTTTTTTTTTTTTCTTCTTTTTCCTTCCCGCCGCAAAAGTAAAATTTTCGCCATCCCGCCCCTCCCATGCGGTCCCTCCAGTTGCCTTCTCGCTTTCAATCATCGCCGACCCCGCGGACCCCACTATCGCTAACCCGGGATCCCTCCGCAGTCGCGACCGTTCCGAACCCTGGACTCACATCAAATACGCTCGGAGCGCAGTTACTGACGGGTGCGACCATACCAGCACTAACGCACCGGATCCCATCAGAACTCCGAAGTTAAGCGTGCTTGGGCGAGAGTAGTACTAGGATGGGTGACCCCCTGGGAAGTCCTCGTGTTGCACCCCTTTTGTACTATCTTTTTTTTTTTTCTTCTTTTTCCTTCCCGCCGCAAAAGTAAAATTTTCGCCATCCCGCCCCTCCCATGCGGTCCCTCCAGTTGCCTTCTCGCTTTCAATCATCGCCGACCCCGCGGACCCCACTATCGCTAACCCGGATCCCTCCGCAGTCGCGACCGTTCCGAACCCTGGACTCACATCAAATACGCTCGGAGCGCAGTTACTGACGGGTGCGACCATACCAGCACTAACGCACCGGATCCCATCAGAACTCCGAAGTTAAGCGTGCTTGGGCGAGAGTAGTACTAGGATGGGTGACCCCCTGGGAAGTCCTCGTGTTGCACCCCTTTTGTACTATTTTTTTTTTTTTCTTCTTTTTTTCCTTCCCCCCGCAAAAGTAAAATTTTCGCCATCCCGCCCCTCCCATGCGGTCCCTCCAGTTGCCTTCTCGCTTTCAATCATCGCCGACCCCCCGCGGACCCCACTATCGCTAACCCGGATCCCTCCGCAGTCGCGACCGTTCCGAACCCTGGACTCACATCAAATACGCTCGGAGCGCAGTTACTGACGGGTGCGACCATACCAGCACTAACGCACCGGATCCCATCAGAACTCCGAAGTTAAGCGTGCTTGGGGGCGAGAGTAGTACTAGGATGGGTGACCCCCTGGGAAGTCCTCGTGTTGCACCCCTTTTTTGTACTATTTTTTTTTTTTTTCTTCTTTTTCCTTCCCGCCGCAAAAGTAAAAATTTTCGCCATCCCCCCCCTCCCATGCGGTCCCTCCAGTTGCCTTCTCGCTTTCAATCATCGCCGACCCCGCGGACCCCACTATCGCTAACCCGGATCCCTCCGCAGTCGCGACCGTTCCGAACCCTGGACTCACATCAAATACGCTCGGAGCGCAGTTACTGACGGGTGCGACCATACCAGCACTAACGCACCGGATCCCATCAGAACTCCGAAGTTAAGCGTGCTTGGGCGAGAGTAGTACTAGGATGGGTGACCCCCTGGGAAAGTCCTCGTGTTGCACCCTTTTTTGTACTATTTTTTTTTTTTTTCTTCTTTTTCCTTCCCGCCGCAAAAGTAAAAATTTTCGCCATCCCCCGCCCCTCCCATGCGGTCCCTCCAGTTGCCTTCTCGCTTTCAATCATCGCCGACCCCGCGGACCCCACTATCGCTAACCCGGATCCCTCCGCAGTCGCGACCGTTCCGAACCCTGGACTCACATCAAATACGCTCGGAGCGCAGTTACTGACGGGTGCGACCATACCAGCACTAACGCACCGGATCCCATCAGAACTCCGAAGTTAAGCGTGCTTGGGCGAGAGTAGTACTAGGATGGGTGACCCCCTGGGAAGTCCTCGTGTTGCACCCCTTTTGTACTATCTTTTTTTTTTTTCTTCTTTTTCCTTCCCGCCGCAAAAGTAAAATTTTCGCCATCCCGCCCCTCCCATGCGGTCCCTCCAGTTGCCTTCTCGCTTTCAATCATCGCCGACCCCGCGGACCCCACTATCGCTAACCCGGATCCCTCCGCAGTCGCGACCGTTCCGAACCCTGGACTCACATCAAATACGCTCGGAGCGCAGTTACTGACGGGTGCGACCATACCAGCACTAACGCACCGGATCCCATCAGAACTCCGAAGTTAAGCGTGCTTGGGCGAGAGTAGTACTAGGATGGGTGACCCCCTGGGAAGTCCTCGTGTTGCACCCCTTTTGTACTATTTTTTTTTTTTTTTCTTCTTTTTTCCTTCCCGCCGCAAAAGTAAAATTTTCGCCATCCCGCCCCTCCCATGCGGTCCCTCCAGTTGCCTTCTCGCTTTCAATCATCGCCGACCCCGCGGACCCCACTATCGCTAACCCGGATCCCTCCGCAGTCGCGACCGTTCCGAACCCTGGACTCACATCAAATACGCTCGGAGCGCAGTTACTGACGGGTGCGACCATACCAGCACTAACGCACCGGATCCCATCAGAACTCCGAAGTTAAGCGTGCTTGGGCGAGAGTAGTACTAGGATGGGTGACCCCTGGGAAGTCCTCGTGTTGCACCCTTTTTGTACTATCTTTTTTTTTTTCTTCTTTTTCCTTCCCGCCGCAAAAGTAAAATTTTCGCCATCCCGCCCCTCCCATGCGGTCCCTCCAGTTGCCTTCTCGCTTTCAATCATCGCCGACCCCGCGGACCCCACTATCGCTAACCCGGATCCCTCCGCAGTCGCGACCGTTCCGAACCCTGGACTCACATCAAATACGCTCGGAGCGCAGTTACTGACGGGTGCGACCATACCAGCACTAACGCACCGGATCCCATCAGAACTCCGAAGTTAAGCGTGCTTGGGCGAGAGTAGTACTAGGATGGGTGACCCCCTGGGAAGTCCTCGTGTTGCACCCCTTTTGTACTATCTTTTTTTTTTTTTCTTCTTTTTCCTTCCCGCCGCAAAAGTAAAATTTTCGCCATCCCGCCCCTCCCATGCGGTCCCTCCAGTTGCCTTCTCGCTTTCAATCATCGCCGACCCCGCGGACCCCACTATCGCTAACCCGGATCCCTCCGCAGTCGCGACCGTTCCGAACCCTGGACTCACATCAAATACGCTCGGAGCGCAGTTACTGACGGGTGCGACCATACCAGCACTAACGCACCGGATCCCATCAGAACTCCGAAGTTAAGCGTGCTTGGGCGAGAGTAGTACTAGGATGGGTGACCCCCTGGGAAGTCCTCGTGTTTGCACCCCTTTTGTACTATTTTTTTTTTTTTCTTCTTTTTTCCTTCCCGCCGCAAAAGTAAAATTTTCGCCATCCCGCCCCTCCCATGCGGTCCCTCCAGTTGCCTTCTCGCTTTCAATCATCGCCGACCCCGCGGACCCCACTATCGCTAACCCGGATCCCTCCGCAGTCGCGACCGTTCCGAACCCTGGACTCACATCAAATACGCTCGGAGCGCAGTTACTGACGGGTGCGACCATACCAGCACTAACGCACCGGATCCCATCAGAACTCCGAAGTTAAGCGTGCTTGGGCGAGAGTAGTACTACTAGGATGGGTGACCCCCTGGGAAGTCCTCGTGTTGCACCCCTTTTGTACTATCTTTTTTTTTTTTTCTTCTTTTTCCTTCCCGCCGCAAAAGTAAAAAATTTTCGCCATCCCGCCCCTCCCATGCGGTCCCTCCAGTTGCCTTCTCGCTTTCAATCATCGCCGACCCCGCGGACCCCACTATCGCTAACCCGGATCCCCTCCGCAGTCGCGACCGTTCCGAACCCTGGACTCACATCAAATACGCTCGGAGCGCAGTTACTGACGGGTGCGACCATACCAGCACTAACGCACCGGATCCCATCAGAACTCCGAAAGTTAAGCGTGCTTGGGGCGAGAGAGTAGTACTAGGATGGGTGACCCCCTGGGAAGTCCTCGTGTTGCACCCCTTTTGTACTATTTTTTTTTTTTTTTTCTTCTTTTTCCTTCCCGCCGCAAAAGTAAAATTTTCGCCATCCCGCCCCTCCCATGCGGTCCCTCCAGTTGCCTTCTCGCTTTCAATCATCGCCGACCCCGCGGACCCCACTATCGCTAACCCGGATCCCTCCGCAGTCGCGACCGTTCCGAACCCTGGACTCACATCAAATACGCTCGGAGCGCAGTTACTGACGGGTGCGACCATACCAGCACTAACGCACCGGATCCCATCAGAACTCCGAAGTTAAGCGTGCTTGGGCGAGAGTAGTACTAGGATGGGTGACCCCCTGGGAAGTCCTCGTGTTGCACCCCTTTTGTACTATCTTTTTTTTTTTTCTTCTTTTTTTCCTTCCCGCCGCAAAAGTAAAATTTTCGCCATCCCTCCCCCCTCCCATGCGGTCCCTCCAGTTGCCTTCTCGCTTTCAATCATCGCCGACCCCGCGGACCCCACTATCGCTAACCCGGATCCCTCCGCAGTCGCGACCGTTCCGAACCCTGGACTCACATCAAATACGCTCGGAGCGCAGTTACTGACGGGTGCGACCATACCAGCACTAACGCACCGGATCCCATCAGAACTCCGAAGTTAAAGCGTGCTTGGGGGCGAGAGTAGTACTAGGATGGGTGACCCCCTGGGAAGTCCTCGTGTTGCACCCCTTTTGTACTATCTTTTTTTTTTTTCTTCTTTTTCCTTCCCGCCGCAAAAGTAAAATTTTCGCCATCCCGCCCCTCCCATGCGGTCCCTCCAGTTGCCTTCTCGCTTTCAATCATCGCCGACCCCGCGGACCCCACTATCGCTAACCCGGATCCCTCCGCAGTCGCGACCGTTCCGAACCCTGGACTCACATCAAATACGCTCGGAGCGCAGTTACTGACGGGTGCGACCATACCAGCACTAACGCACCGGATCCCATCAGAACTCCGAAGTTAAGCGTGCTTGGGCGAGAGTAGTACTAGGATGGGTGACCCCCTGGGAAGTCCTCGTGTGTTGCACCCCTTTTGTACTATCTTTTTTTTTTTTTTTTCTTTTTCCTTCCCGCCGCAAAAGTAAAATTTTCGCCATCCCGCCCCTCCCATGCGGTCCCTCCAGTTGCCTTTCTTCTCGCTTTCAATCATCGCCGACCCCGCGGACCCCACTATCGCTAACCCGGATCCCTCCGCAGTCGCGACCGTTCCGAACCCTGGACTCACATCAAATACGCTCGGAGCGCAGTTACTGACGGGTGCGACCATACCAGCACTAACGCACCGGATCCCATCAGAACTCCGAAGTTAAGCGTGCTTGGGCGAGAGTAGTACTAGGATGGGTGACCCCCTGGGAAGTCCTCGTGTTGCACCCCTTTTGTACTATATTTTTTTTTTTCTTCTTTTTCCTTCCCGCCGCAAAAGTAAAATTTTCGCCATCCCGCCCCTCCCATGCGGTCCCTCCAGTTGCCTTCTCGCTTTCAATCATCGCCGACCCCGCGGACCCCACTATCGCTAACCCGGATCCCTCCGCAGTCGCGACCGTTCCGAACCCTGGACTCACATCAAATACGCTCGGAGCGCAGTTACTGACGGGTGCGACCATACCAGCACTAACGCACCGGATCCCATCAGAACTCCGAAGTTAAGCGTGCTTGGGCGAGAGTAGTACTAGGATGGGTGACCCCCTGGGAAGTCCTCGTGTTGCACCCTTTTTTGTACTATCTTTTTTTTTTTTCTTCTTTTTCCTTCCCGCCGCAAAAGTAAAATTTTTCGCCCCCCCCGCCCCTCCCATGCGGTCCCTCCAGTTGCCTTCTCGCTTTCAATCATCGCCGACCCCGCGGACCCCACTATCGCTAACCCGGATCCCTCCGCAGTCGCGACCGTTCCGAACCCTGGACTCACATCAAATACGCTCGGAGCGCAGTTACTGACGGGTGCGACCATACCAGCACTAACGCACCGGATCCCATCAGAACTCCGAAGTTAAGCGTGCTTGGGCGAGAGTAGTACTAGGATGGGTGACCCCCTGGGAAGTCCTCGTGTTGCACCCCTTTTGTACTATCTTTTTTTTTTTTCTTCTTTTTCCTTCCCGCCGCAAAAGTAAAATTTTCGCCATCCCGCCCCTCCCATGCGGTCCCTCCAGTTGCCTTCTCGCTTTCAATCATCGCCGACCCCCCCGCGGACCCCACTATCGCTAACCCGGATCCCTCCGCAGTCGCGACCGTTCCGAACCCTGGACTCACATCAAATACGCTCGGAGCGCAGTTACTGACGGGTGCGACCATACCAGCACTAACGCACCGGATCCCATCAGAACTCCGAAGTTAAGCGTGCTTGGGCGAGAGTAGTACTAGGATGGGTGACCCCCCCCTGGGAAGTCCTCGTGTTGCACCCCTTTTGTACTATTTTTTTTTTTTTTTCTTCTTTTTCCTTCCCGCCCGCAAAAGTAAAATTTTCGCCATCCCGCCCCTCCCATGCGGTCCCTCCAGTTGCCTTCTCGCTTTCAATCATCGCCGACCCCCGCGGACCCCACTATCGCTAACCCGGATCCCTCCGCAGTCGCGACCGTTCCGAACCCTGGACTCACATCAAATACGCTCGGAGCGCAGTTACTGACGGGTGCGACCATACACGAGCACTAACGCACCGGATCCCATCAGAACTCCGAAGTTAAGCGTGCTTGGGCGAGAGTAGTACTAGGATGGGTGACCCCCTGGGAAGTCCTCGTGTTGCACCCCTTTTGTACTATCTTTTTTTTTTTTTCTTCTTTTTCCTTCCCCCGCCGCAAAAGTAAAATTTTCGCCATCCCGCCCCTCCCATGCGGTCCCTCCAGTTGCCTTCTCGCTTTCAATCATCGCCGACCCCGCGGACCCCACTATCGCTAACCCGGATCCCTCCGCAGTCGCGACCGTTCCGAACCCTGGACTCACATCAAATACGCTCGGAGCGCAGTTACTGACGGGTGCGACCATACCAGCACTAACGCACCGGATCCCATCAGAACTCCGAAGTTAAGCGTGCTTGGGCGAGAGTAGTACTAGGATGGGTGACCCCCTGGGAAGTCCTCGTGTTGCACCCCTTTTGTACTATCTTTTTTTTTTTTTCTTCTTTTTCCTTCCCGCCGCAAAAGTAAAATTTTCGCCATCCCCCCCCGCCCCTCCCATGCGGTCCCTCCAGTTGCCTTCTCGCTTTCAATCATCGCCGACCCCGCGGACCCCACTATCGCTAACCCGGATCCCTCCGCAGTCGCGACCGTTCCGAACCCTGGACTCACATCAAATACGCTCGGAGCGCAGTTACTGACGGGTGCGACCATACCAGCACTAACGCACCGGATCCCATCAGAACTCCGAAGTTAAGCGTGCTTGGGCGAGAGTAGTACTAGGATGGGTGACCCCCTGGGAAGTCCTCGTGTTGCACCCCTTTTGTACTATCTTTTTTTTTTTCTTCTTTTTTTCCTTCCCGCCGCAAAAGTAAAATTTTCGCCCGCCCCGCCCCTCCCATGCGGTCCCTCCAGTTGCCTTCTCGCTTTCAATCATCGCCGACCCCGCGGACCCCACTATCGCTAACCCGGATCCCTCCGCAGTCGCGACCGTTCCGAACCCTGGACTCACATCAAATACGCTCGGAGCGCAGTTACTGACTGACGGGGTGCGACCATACCAGCACTAACGCACCGGATCCCATCAGAACTCCGAAGTTAAGCGTGCTTGGGCGAGAGTAGTACTAGGATGGGTGACCCCCTGGGAAGTCCTCGTGTTGCACCCCTTTTGTACTATCTTTTTTTTTTTTTTTTTTTTCTTTTTCCTTCCCGCCGCAAAAGTAAAAATTTTCGCCATCCCGCCCCTCCCATGCGGTCCCTCCAGTTGCCTTCTCGCTTTCAATCATCGCCGACCCCCGCGGACCCCACTATCGCTAACCCGGATCCCTCCGCAGTCGCGACCGTTCCGAACCCTGGACTCACATCAAATACGCTCGGAGCGCAGTTACTGACGGGTGCGACCATACCAGCACTAACGCACCGGATCCCATCAGAACTCCGAAGTTAAGCGTGCTTGGGCGAGAGTAGTACTAGGATGGGTGACCCCCCTGGGAAGTCCTCGTGTTGCACCCCTTTTGTACTATCTTTTTTTTTTTTCTTCTTTTTCCTTCCCGCCGCAAAAGTAAAATTTTCGCCATCCCGCCCCTCCCATGCGGTCCCTCCAGTTGCCTTCTCGCTTTCAATCATCGCCGACCCCGCGGACCCCACTATCGCTAACCCGGATCCCTCCGCAGTCGCGACCGTTCCGAACCCTGGACTCACATCAAATACGCTCGGAGCGCAGTTACTGACGGGTGCGACCATACCAGCACTAACGCACCGGATCCCATCAGAACTCCGAAGTTAAGCGTGCTTGGGCGAGAGTAGTACTAGGATGGGTGACCCCCTGGGAAGTCCTCGTGTTGCACCCTTTTTGTACTATCTTTTTTTTTTTCTTCTTTTTCCTTCCCGCCGCAAAAGTATTTTTTTCGCCATCCCGCCCCTCCCATGCGGTCCCTCCAGTTGCCTTCTCGCTTTCAATCATCGCCGACCCCGCGGACCCCACTATCGCTAACCCGGATCCCTCCGCAGTCGCGACCGTTCCGAACCCTGGACTCACATCAAATACGCTCGCTCGGAGCGCAGTTACTGACGGGTGCGACCATACCAGCACTAACGCACCGGATCCCATCAGAACTCCGAAGTTAAGCGTGCTTGGGCGAGAGTAGTACTAGGATGGGTGACCCCCTGGGAAGTCCTCGTGTTGCACCCCTTTTGTACTATCTTTTTTTTTTTTTTTCTTCTTTTTCCTTCCCGCCGCAAAAGTAAAATTTTCGCCATCCCGCCCCTCCCATGCGGTCCCTCCAGTTGCCTTCTCGCTTTCAATCATCGCCGACCCCGCGGACCCCACTATCGCTAACCCGGATCCCTCCGCAGTCGCGACCGTTCCGAACCCTGGACTCACATCAAATACGCTCGGAGCGCAGTTACTGACGGGTGCGACCATACCAGCACTAACGCACCGGATCCCATCAGAACTCCGAAGTTAAGCGTGCTTGGGCGAGAGTAGTACTAGGATGGGTGACCCCCTGGGAAGTCCTCGTGTTGCACCCCTTTTGTACTATCTTTTTTTTTTTCTTTTTTTTCCTTCCCGCCGCAAAAGTAAAATTTTCGCCATCCCGCCCCTCCCATGCGGTCCCTCCAGTTGCCTTCTCGCTTTCAATCATCGCCGACCCCGCGGACCCCACTATCGCTAACCCGGATCCCTCCGCAGTCGCGACCGTTCCGAACCCTGGACTCACATCAAATACGCTCGGAGCGCAGTTACTGACGGGTGCGACCATACCAGCACTAACGCACCGGATCCCATCAGAACTCCGAAGTTAAGCGTGCTTGGGCGAGAGTAGTACTAGGATGGGTGACCCCCTGGGAAGTCCTCGTGTTGCACCCCTTTTGTACTATTTTTTTTTTTTTCTTCTTTTTTTCCTTCCCGCCGCAAAAGTAAAATTTTCGCCATCCCGCCCCTCCCATGCGGTCCCTCCAGTTGCCTTCTCGCTTTCAATCATCGCCGACCCCGCGGACCCCACTATCGCTAACCCGGATCCCTCCGCAGTCGCGACCGTTCCGAACCCTGGACTCTCACATCAAATACGCTCGGAGCGCAGTTACTGACGGGTGCGACCATACCAGCACTAACGCACCGGATCCCATCAGAACTCCGAAGTTAAGCGTGCTTGGGCGAGAGAGAGTAGTACTAGGATGGGTGACCCCCTGGGAAGTCCTCGTGTTGCACCCCTTTTGTACTATCTTTTTTTTTTTCTTTTTTTTCCTTCCCGCCGCAAAAGTAAATTTTTCGCCATCCCGCCCCTCCCATGCGGTCCCTCCAGTTGCCTTCTTTCGCTTTCAATCATCGCCGACCCCGCGGACCCCACTATCGCTAACCCGGATCCCTCCGCAGTCGCGACCGTTCCGAACCCTGGACTCACATCAAATACGCTCGGAGCGCAGTTACTGACGGGTGCGACCATACCAGCACTAACGCACCGGATCCCATCAGAACTCCGAAGTTAAGCGTGCTTGGGCGAGAGAGAGTAGTACTAGGATGGGTGACCCCCTGGGAAGTCCTCGTGTTGCACCCCTTTTGTACTATCTTTTTTTTTTCTTTTTTTTTCCTTCCCGCCGCAAAAGTAAAATTTTCGCCATCCCCCCCCCCCTCCCATGCGGTCCCTCCAGTTGCCTTCTCGCTTTCAATCATCGCCGACCCCGCGGACCCCACTATCGCTAACCCGGATCCCTCCGCAGTCGCGACCGTTCCGAACCCTGGACTCACATCAAATACGCTCGGAGCGCAGTTACTGACGGGTGCGCGACCATACCAGCACTAACGCACCGGATCCCATCAGAACTCCGAAGTTAAGCGTGCTTGGGCGAGAGTAGTACTAGGATGGGTGACCCCCCCCTGGGAAGTCCTCGTGTTGCACCCCTTTTGTACTATTTTTTTTTTTTCTTCTTTTTCCTTCCCGCCGCAAAAGTAAAATTTTCGCCATCCCGCCCCTCCCATGCGGTCCCTCCAGTTGCCTTCTCGCTTTCAATCATCGCCGACCCCGCGGACCCCACTATCGCTAACCCGGATCCCTCCGCAGTCGCGCGACCGTTCCGAACCCTGGACTCACATCAAATACGCTCGGAGCGCAGTTACTGACGGGTGCGACCATACCAGCACTAACGCACCGGATCCCATCAGAACTCCGAAGTTAAGCGTGCTTGGGCGAGAGTAGTACTAGGATGGGTGACCCCCTGGGAAGTCCTCGTGTTGCACCCCTTTTGTACTTTACTTCTTTTTTTTTTTTTCTTTTTTTTCCTCCCCCGCCGCAAAAGTAAAATTTTCGCCATCCCGCCCCTCCCCCATGCGGTCCCTCCAGTTGCCTTCTCGCTTTCAATCATCGACCCCCGACCCCGCGGACCCCACTATCGCTAACCCGGATCCCTCCGCAGTCGCGACCGTTCCGAACCCTGGACTCACATCAAATACGCTCGAGCGGAGCGCAGTTACTGACGGGGTGCGACCATACCAGCACTAACGCACCGGATCCCATCAGAACTCCGAAGTTAAGCGTGCTTGGGCGAGAGTAGTACTAGGATGGGTGACCCCCTGGGAAAAGTCCTCGTGTTGCACCCTTTTTGTACTATTTTTTTTTTTTTCTTCTTTTTTTCCTTCCCGCCGCAAAAGTAAAATTTTCGCCATCCCGCCCCTCCCATGCGGTCCCCTCCAGTTGCCTTCTCGCTTTCAATCATCGCCGACCCCGCGGACCCCACTATCGCTAACCCGGATCCCTCCGCAGTCGCGACCGTTCCGAACCCTGGACTCACATCAAATACGCTCGGAGCGCAGTTACTGACGGGTGCGACCATACCAGCACTAACGCACCGGATCCCATCAGAACTCCGAAGTTAAGCGTGCTTGGGCGAGAGTAGTACTAGGATGGGTGACCCCCTGGGAAGTCCTCGTGTTGCACCCCTTTTGTACTATCTTTTTTTTTTTTTTTCTTTTTTTTTCCTTCCCGCCGCAAAAGTAAAATTTTCGCCATCCCGCCCCTCCCATGCGGTCCCTCCAGTTGCCTTCTCGCTTTCAATCATCGCCGACCCCGCGGACCCCACTATCGCTAACCCGGATCCCTCCGCAGTCGCGACCGTTCCGAACCCTGGACTCACATCAAATACGCTCGGAGCGCAGTTACTGACGGGTGCGACCATACCAGCACTATCGCACGCACCGGATCCCATCAGAACTCCGAAGTTAAGCGTGCTTGGGCGAGAGTAGTACTAGGATGGGTGACCCCCTGGGAAGTCCTCGTGTTGCACCCCTTTTGTACTATCTTTTTTTTTTTCTTCTTTTTTTTCCTTCCCGCCGCAAAAGTAAAATTTTCGCCATCCCCCCCCCCCCCTCCCATGCGGTCCCTCCAGTTGCCTTCTCGCTTTCAATCATCGCCGACCCCGCGGACCCCACTATCGCTAACCCGGATCCCTCCGCAGTCGCGACCGTTCCGAACCCTGGACTCACATCAAATACGCTCGGAGCGCAGTTACTGACGGGTGCGACCATACCAGCACTAACGCACCGGATCCCATCAGAACTCCGAAGTTAAGCGTGCTTGGGGCGAGAGTAGTACTAGGATGGACCCCCCCCTGGGAAGTCCTCGTGTTGCACCCCTTTTTTGTACTTTTTTTTTTTTTTCTTCTTTTTCCTTCCCGCCGCAAAAGTAAAATTTTCGCCATCCCGCCCCTCCCATGCGGTCCCTCCAGTTGCCTTCTCGCTTTCAATCATCGCCGACCCCGCGGACCCCACTATCGCTAACCCGGATCCCTCCGCAGTCGCGACCGTTCCGAACCCTGGACTCACATCAAATACGCTCGGAGCGCAGTTTACTGACGGGTGCGACCATACCAGCACTAACGCACCGGATCCCATCAGAACTCCGAAGTTAAGCGTGCTTGGGCGAGAGTAGTACTAGGATGGGTGACCCCCTGGGAAGTCCTCGTGTTGCACCCCTTTTGTACTACTTCTTTTTTTTTTTCTTCTTTTTCCTTCCCGCCGCAAAAGTAAAATTTTCGCCATCCCGCCCCTCCCATGCGGTCCCTCCAGTTGCCTTCTCGCTTTCAATCATCGCCGACCCCCCCCGCGGACCCCACTATCGCTAACCCGGATCCCTCCGCAGTCGCGTCGCGACCGTTCCGAACCCTGGACTCACATCAAATACGCTCGGAGCGCAGTTACTGACGGGTGCGACCATACCAGCACTAACGCACCGGATCCCATCAGAACTCCGAAGTTAAGCGTGCTTGGGCGAGAGTAGTACTAGGATGGGTGACCCCCTGGGAAGTCCTCGTGTTGCACCCCTTTTTGTACTATTTTTTTTTTTTCTTCTTTTTTCCTTCCCGCCGCAAAAGTAAAAATTTTTTTCGCCATCCCGCCCCTCCCATGCGGTCCCTCCAGTTGCCTTCTCGCTTTCAATCATCGCCGACCCCGCGGACCCCACTATCGCTAACCCGGATCCCTCCGCAGTCGCGACCGTTCCGAACCCTGGACTCACATCAAATACGCTCGGAGCGCAGTTACTGACGGGTGCGACCATACCAGCACTAACGCACCGGATCCCATCAGAACTCCGAAGTTAAGCGTGCTTGGGCGAGAGTAGTACTAGGATGGGTGACCCCCTGGGAAGTCCTCGTGTTGCACCCCTTTTGTACTATTTTTTTTTTTTTTTTCTTTTTCCTTCCCCGCCGCAAAAGTAAATTAAAATTTTCGCCATCCCGCCCCTCCCATGCGGTCCCTCCAGTTGCCTTCTCGCTTTCAATCATCGCCGACCCCGCGGACCCCACTATCGCTAACCCGGATCCCTCCGCAGTCGCGACCGTTCCGAACCCTGGACTCACATCAAATACGCTCGGAGCGCAGTTACTGACGGGTGCGACCATACCAGCACTAACGCACCGGATCCCATCAGAACTCCGAAGTTAAGCGTGCTTGGGCGAGAGTAGTACTAGGATGGGTGACCCCCTGGGAAGTCCTCGTGTTGCACCCCTTTTGTACTATCTTTTTTTTTTTTTCTTCTTTTTCCTTCCCGCCGCAAAAGTAAAATTTTCGCCATCCCGCCCCTCCCATGCGGTCCCTCCAGTTGCCTTCTTCTCGCTTTCAATCATCGCCGACCCCGCGGACCCCACTATCGCTAACCCGGATCCCTCCGCAGTCGCGACCGTTCCGAACCCTGGACTCACATCAAATACGCTCGGAGCGCAGTTACTGACGGGTGCGACCATACCAGCACTAACGCACCGGATCCCATCAGAACTCCGAAGTTAAGCGTGCTTGGGCGAGAGTAGTACTAGGATGGGTGACCCCCTGGGAAGTCCTCGTGTTGCACCCCTTTTGTACTATTTTTTTTTTTTTTTTCTTCTTTTTCCTTCCCGCCGCAAAAGTAAAATTTTCGCCATCCCGCCCCTCCCATGCGGTCCCTCCAGTTGCCTTCTCGCTTTCAATCATCGCCGACCCCGCGGACCCCACTATCGCTAACCCGGATCCCTCCGCAGTCGCGACCGTTCCGAACCCTGGACTCACATCAAATACGCTCGGAGCGCAGTTACTGACGGGTGCGACCATACCAGCACTAACGCACCGGATCCCATCAGAACTCCGAAGTTAAGCGTGCTTGGGCGAGAGTAGTAGTAGGATGGGTGACCCCCTGGGAAGTCCTCGTGTTGCACCCCTTTTGTACTATCTTTTTTTTTTTCTTCTTTTTCCTTCCCCCGCCGCAAAAAGTAAAATTTTCGCCATCCCGCCCCTCCCATGCGGTCCCTCCA
This sequence comes from Osmanthus fragrans, assembly GCA_019395295.1. Lineage (NCBI taxonomy): Eukaryota > Viridiplantae > Streptophyta > Magnoliopsida > Lamiales > Oleaceae > Osmanthus > Osmanthus fragrans. The sequence continues at coordinate 20,427,037 of CM033362.1, read as the reverse complement.
GTTGCCTTCTCGCTTTCAATCATCGCCGACCCCGCGGACCCCACTATCGCTAACCCGGATCCCTCCGCAGTCGCGACCGTTCCGAACCCTGGACTCACATCAAATACGCTCGGAGCGCAGTTACTGACGGGTGCGACCATACCAGCACTAACGCACCGGATCCCATCAGAACTCCGAAGTTAAGCGTGCTTGGGCGAGAGTAGTACTAGGATGGGTGACCCCCTGGGAAGTCCTCGTGTTGCACCCCTTTTGTACTATATTTTTTTTTTTCTTCTTTTTCCTTCCCGCCGCAAAAGTAAAATTTTCGCCATCCCGCCCCTCCCATGCGGTCCCTCCAGTTGCCTTCTCGCTTTCAATCATCGCCGACCCCGCGGACCCCACTATCGCTAACCCGGATCCCTCCGCAGTCGCGACCGTTCCGAACCCTGGACTCACATCAAATACGCTCGGAGCGCAGTTACTGACGGGTGCGACCATACCAGCACTAACGCACCGGATCCCATCAGAACTCCGAAGTTAAGCGTGCTTGGGCGAGAGTAGTACTAGGATGGGTGACCCCCTGGGAAGTCCTCGTGTTGCACCCCTTTTGTACTATTTTTTTTTTTTTCTTCTTTTTCCTTCCCGCCGCAAAAGTAAAATTTTTTCGCCATCCCGCCCCTCCCATGCGGTCCCTCCAGTTGCCTTCTCGCTTTCAATCATCGCCGACCCCGCGGACCCCACTATCGCTAACCCGGATCCCTCCGCAGTCGCGACCGTTCCGAACCCTGGACTCACATCAAATACGCTCGGAGCGCAGTTACTGACGGGTGCGACCATACCAGCACTAACGCACCGGATCCCATCAGAACTCCGAAGTTAAGCGTGCTTGGGCGAGAGTAGTACTAGGATGGGTGACCCCCTGGGAAGTCCTCGTGTTGCACCCCTTTTGTACTATTTTTTTTTTTTTTCTTCTTTTTCCTTCCCGCCGCAAAAGTAAAATTTTCGCCATCCCGCCCCTCCCATGCGGTCCCTCCAGTTGCCTTCTCGCTTTCAATCATCGCCGACCCCGCGGACCCCACTATCGCTAACCCGGATCCCTCCGCAGTCGCGACCGTTCCGAACCCTGGACTCACATCAAATACGCTCGGAGCGCAGTTACTGACGGGTGCGACCATACCAGCACTAACGCACCGGATCCCATCAGAACTCCGAAGTTAAGCGTGCTTGGGAGAGAGAGAGTAGTACTAGGATGGGGGTGACCCCCTGGGAAGTCCTCGTGTTGCACCCCTTTTGTACTATCTTTTTTTTTTTTTCTTCTTTTTCCTTCCCGCCGCAAAAGTAAATTTTTCGCCATCCCGCCCCTCCCATGCGGTCCCTCCAGTTGCCTTCTCGCTTTCAATCATCGCCGACCCCGCGGACCCCACTATCGCTAACCCGGATCCCTCCGCAGTCGCGACCGTTCCGAACCCTGGACTCACATCAAATACGCTCGGAGCGCAGTTACTGACGGGTGCGACCATACCAGCACTAACGCACCGGATCCCATCAGAACTCCGAAGTTAAGCGTGCTTGGGCGGCGAGAGTAGTACTAGGATGGGTGACCCCCTGGGAAGTCCTCGTGTTGCACCCCTTTTGTACTATTTTTTTTTTTTTTTCTTCTTTTTCCTTCCCGCCGCGAAAGTAAATTTTTTCGCCATCCCGCCCCTCCCATGCGGTCCCTCCAGTTGCCTTCTCGCTTTCAATCATCGCCGACCCCGCGGACCCCACTATCGCTAACCCGGATCCCTCCGCAGTCGCGACCGTTCCGAACCCTGGACTCACATCAAATACGCTCGGAGCGCAGTTACTGACGGTGCGGTGCGACCATACCAGCACTAACGCACCGGATCCCATCAGAAACTCCGAAGTTAAGCGTGCTTGGGCGAGAGTAGTACTAGGATGGGTGACCCCCTGGGAAGTCCTCGTGTGTTGCACCCCTTTTGTACTATTTTTTTTTTTTTTTTCTTCTTTTTCCTTCCCGCCGCAAAAGTAAAATTTTCGCCATCCCGCCCCTCCCATGCGGTCCCTCCAGTTGCCTTCTCGCTTTCAATCATCGCCGACCCCGCGGACCCCACTATCGCTAACCCGGATCCCTCCGCAGTCGCGACCGTTCCGAACCCTGGACTCACATCAAATACGCTCGGAGCGCAGTTACTGACGGGTGCGACCATACCAGCACTAACGCACCGGATCCCATCAGAACTCCGAAGTTAAGCGTGCTTGGGCGAGAGTAGTACTAGGATGGGTGACCCCCTGGGAAGTCCTCGTGTTGCACCCCTTTTGTACTATCTTTTTTTTTTTTTTTTCTTCTTTTTCCTTCCCGCCGCAAAAGTAAAATTTTTCGCCATCCCCCCCCTCCCATGCGGTCCCTCCAGTTGCCTTCTCGCTTTCAATCATCGCCGACCCCGCGGACCCCACTATCGCTAACCCGGATCCCTCCGCAGTCGCGACCGTTCCGAACCCTGGACTCACATCAAATACGCTCGGAGCGCAGTTACTGACGGGTGCGACCATACCAGCACTAACGCACCGGATCCCATCAGAACTCCGAAGTTAAGCGTGCTTGGGCGAGAGTAGTACTAGGATGGGTGACCCCCTGGGAAGTCCTCGTGTTTGCCCCTTTTTTGTACTACTTTTTTTTTTTTTTCTTTTTTTTCCTTCCCGCCGCAAAAGTAAAATTTTCGCCATCCCGCCCCTCCCATGCGGTCCCTCCAGTTGCCTTCTCGCTTTCAATCATCGCCGACCCCGCGGACCCCACTATCGCTAACCCGGATCCCTCCGCAGTCGCGACCGTTCCGAACCCTGGACTCACATCAAATACGCTCGGAGCGCAGTTACTGACGGGTGCGACCATACCAGCACTAACGCACCGGATCCCATCAGAACTCCGAAGTTAAGCGTGCTTGGGCGAGAGAGTAGTACTAGGATGGGTGACCCCCTGGGAAGTCCTCGTGTTGCACCCCTTTTGTACTATTTTTTTTTTTTTTTTTTCTTTTTCCTTCCCGCCGCAAAAGTAAAATTTTCGCCATCCCCCCCCCCCTCCCATGCGGTCCCTCCAGTTGCCTTCTCGCTTTCAATCATCGCCGACCCCCCGCGGACCCCACTATCGCTAACCCGGATCCCTCCGCAGTCGCGACCGTTCCGAACCCTGGACTCACATCAAATACGCTCGGAGCGCAGTTACTGACGGGTGCGACCATACCAGCACTAACGCACCGGATCCCATCAGAACTCCGAAGTTAAGTGTGCTTGGGCGAGAGTAGTACTAGGATGGGTGACCCCCTGGGAAGTCCTCGTGTTGCACCCCTTTTGTACTATCTTTTTTTTTTTTCTTCTTTTTCCTTCCCCCGCCGCAAAAGTAAAATTTTTTCGCCATCCCGCCCCTCCCATGCGGTCCCTCCAGTTGCCTTCTCGCTTTCAATCATCGCCGACCCCGCGGACCCCACTCTCGCTATCCCCCGGATCCCTCCGCAGTCGCGACCGTTCCGAACCCTGGACTCACATCAAATACGCTCGGAGCGCAGTTACTGACGGGTGCGACCATACCAGCACTAACGCACCGGATCCCATCAGAACTCCGAAGTTAAGCGTGCTTGGGCGAGAGTAGTACTAGGATGGGTGACCCCCTGGGAAGTCCTCGTGTTGCCCCCCTTTTGTACTATCTTTTTTTTTTTTTCTTCTTTTTCCTTCCCGCCGCAAAAAAAGTAATTTTTTCGCCATCCCCCGCCCCTCCCATGCGGTCCCTCCAGTTGCCTTCTCGCTTTCAATCATCGCCGACCCCGCGGACCCCACTATCGCTAACCCGGATCCCCCCCGCGCAGTCGCGACCGTTCCGAACCCTGGACTCACATCAAATACGCTCGGAGCGCAGTTACTGACGGGTGCGACCATACCAGCACTAACGCACCGGATCCCATCAGAACTCCGAAGTTAAGCGTGCTTGGGCGAGAGTAGTACTAGGATGGGTGACCCCCTGGGAAGTCCTCGTGTTGCACCCCTTTTGTACTATCTTTTTTTTTTTTTCTTCTTTTTCCTTCCCGCCGCAAAAGTAAAAATTTTCGCCATCCCGCCCCCCTCCCATGCGGTCCCTCCAGTTGCCTTCTCGCTTTCAATCATCGCCGACCCCGCGGACCCCACTATCGCTAACCCGGATCCCTCCGCAGTCGCGACCGTTCCGAACCCTGGACTCACATCAAATACGCTCGGAGCGCAGTTACTGACGGGTGCGACCATACCAGCACTAACGCACCGGATCCCATCAGAACTCCGAAGTTAAGCGTGCTTGGGCGAGAGTAGTACTAGGATGGGTGACCCCCCTGGGAAGAAGTCGTGTCGTGCACCCCCCTTTTGTACTATTTTTTTTTTTTTTTTCTTCTTTTTCCTTCCCGCCGCAAAAGTAAAATTTTTTCGCCATCCCGCCCCTCCCATGCGGGTCCCTCCAGTTGCCTTCTCGCTTTCAATCATCGCCGACCCCGCGGACCCCACTATCGCTAACCCGGATCCGCTCCGCAGTCGCGACCGTTCCGAACCCTGGACTCACATCAAATACGCTCGGAGCGCAGTTACTGACGGGTGCGACCATACCAGCACTAACGCACCGGATCCCATCAGAACTCCGAAGTTAAGCGTGCTGGGGGCGAGAGTAGTACTAGGATGGGTGACCCCCTGGGAAGTCCTCGTGTTGCACCCCTTTTGTACTATTTTTTTTTTTTTTCTTCTTTTTCCTTCCCGCCGCAAAAAAGTAAAATTTTCGCCATCCCGCCCCTCCCATGCGGTCCCTCCAGTTGCCTTCTCGCTTTCAATCATCGCCGACCCCGCGGACCCCACTATCGCTAACCCGGATCCCTCCCGCAGTCGCGACCGTTCCGAACCCTGGACTCACATCAAATACGCTCGGAGCGCAGTTACTGACGGGTGCGACCATACCAGCACTAACGCACCGGATCCCATCAGAACTCCGAAGTTAAGCGTGCTTGGGCGAGAGTAGTACTAGGATGGGTGACCCCCTGGGAAGTCCTCGTGTTGCACCCCTTTTTGTACTATTTTTTTTTTTTTTCTTCTTTTTCCTTCCCGCCGCAAAAGTAAAAATTTTCGCCCATCCCCCCCCTCCCATGCGGTCCCCTCCAGTTGCCTTCTCGCTTTCAATCATCGCCGACCCCGCGGACCCCACTATCGCTAACCCGGATCCCTCCGCAGTCGCGACCGTTCCGAACCCTGGACTCACATCAAATACGCTCGGAGCGCAGTTACTGACGGGTGCGACCATACCAGCACTAACGCACCGGATCCCATCAGAACTCCGAAGTTAAGCGTGCTTGGGAGAGAGAGTAGTACTAGGATGGGTGACCCCCTGGGAAGTCCTCGTGTTGCACCCCTTTTGTACTATCTATTTTTTTTTTTTTCTTCTTTTTCCTTCCCGCCGCAAAAGTAAAATTTTTTCGCCCCTCCCCCGCCCCTCCCATGCGGTCCCTCCAGTTGCCTTCTCGCTTTCAATCATCGCCGACCCCCGCGGACCCCACTATCGCTAACCCGGATCCCTCCGCAGTCGCGACCGTTCCGAACCCTGGACTCACATCAAATACGCTCGGAGCGCAGTTACTGACGGGTGCGACCATACCAGCACTAACGCACCGGATCCCATCAGAACTCCGAAGTTAAGCGTGCTTGGGCGAGAGTAGTACTAGGATGGGTGACCCCCTGGGAAGTCCTCGTGTTGCACCCCTTTTGTACTATTTTTTTTTTTTTCTTCTTTTTCCTTCCCGCCGCAAAAGTAAAATTTTCGCCATCCCGCCCCTCCCATGCGGTCCCTCCAGTTGCCTCTCGCTTTCAATCATCGCCGACCCCCCCGCGGACCCCACTATCGCTAACCCGGATCCCTCCGCAGTCGCGACCGTTCCGAACCCTGGACTCACATCAAATACGCTCGGAGCGCAGTTACTGACGGGTGTGACGACCATACCAGCACTAACGCACCGGATCCCATCAGAACTCCGAAGTTAAGCGTGCTTGGGAGAGAGAGTAGTACTAGGATGGGTGACCCCCTGGAAGTCCTCGTGTTGCACCCCTTTTGTACTACTTTTTTTTTTTTTCTTTTTTTTTTCCTTCCCGCCGCAAAAGTAAAATTTTCGCCCCCGCCCCCCCCCTCCCATGCGGTCCCTCCAGTTGCCTTCTCGCTTTCAATCATCGCCGACCCCGCGGACCCCACTATCGCTAACCCGGATCCCTCCGCAGTCGCGACCGTTCCGAACCCTGGACTCACATCAAATACGCTCGGAGCGCAGTTACTGACGGGTGCGACCATACCAGCACTAACGCACCGGATCCCATCAGAACTCCGAAGTTAAGCGTGCTTGGGCGAGAGTAGTACTAGGATGGGTGACCCCCTGGGAAGTCCTCGTGTTGCCCCCCCTTTTGTACTATTTTTTTTTTTTTTTCTTCTTTTTCCTCCCCCGCCGCAAAAGTAAAAAATTTTCGCCATCCCGCCCCTCCCATGCGGTCCCTCCAGTTGCCTTCTCGCTTTCAATCATCGCCGACCCCGCGGACCCCACTATCGCTAACCCGGATCCCTCCGCAGTCGCGACCGTTCCGAACCCTGGACTCACATCAAATACGCTCGGAGCGCAGTTACTGACGGGTGCGACCATACCAGCACTAACGCACCGGATCCCATCAGAACTCCGAAGTTAAGCGTGCTTGGGCTTGGGCGAGAGTAGTACTAGGATGGGTGACCCCCTGGGAAGTCCTCGTGTTGCACCCCTTTTGTACTATTTTTTTTTTTTTCTTCTTTTTCCTTCCCGCCGCAAAAGTAAAATTTTCGCCATCCCGCCCCTCCCATGCGGTCCCTCCAGTTGCCTTCTCGCTTTCAATCATCGCCCCCCCGCGGACCCCACTATCGCTAACCCGGATCCCTCCGCAGTCGCGACCGTTCCGAACCCTGGACTCACATCAAATACGCTCGGAGCGCAGTTACTGACGGGTGCGACCGACCATACCAGCACTAACGCACCGGATCCCATCAGAACTCCGAAGTTAAGCGTGCTTGGGAGAGAGAGTAGTACTAGGATGGGTGACCCCCTGGGAAGTCCTCGTGTTGCACCCCTTTTGTACTATTTTTTTTTTTTTTCTTCTTTTTCCTTCCCGCCGCAAAAAGTAAAATTTTCGCCATCCCCCCCGCCCCTCCCATGCGGTCCCTCCAGTTGCCTTCTCGCTTTCAATCATCGCCGACCCCCGCGGACCCCACTATCGCTAACCCGGATCCCTCCGCAGTCGCGACCGTTCCGAACCCTGGACTCACATCAAATACGCTCGGAGCGCAGTTACTGACGGGTGCGACCATACCATACCAGCACTAACGCACCGGATCCCATCAGAACTCCGAAGTTAAGCGTGCTTGGGCGAGAGTAGTACTAGGATGGGTGACCCCCTGGGAAGTCCTCGTGTTGCACACCCCTTTTGTACTATTTTTTTTTTTTTTTCTTCTTTTTCCTTCCCGCCGCAAAAGTAAAAAATTTTCGCCATCCCGCCCCTCCCATGCGGTCCCTCCAGTTGCCTTCTCGCTTTCAATCATCGCCGACCCCCCCGCGGACCCCACTATCGCTAACCCGGATCCCTCCGCAGTCGCGACCGTTCCGAACCCTGGACTCACATCAAATACGCTCGGAGCGCAGTTACTGACGGGTGCGACCATACCAGCACTAACGCACCGGATCCCATCAGAACTCCGAAGTTAAGCGTGCTTGGGCGAGAGTAGTACTAGGATGGGTGACCCCCTGGGAAGTCCTCGTGTTGCACCCCTTTTGTACTATTTTTTTTTTTTTTCTTCTTTTTCCTTCCCGCCGCAAAAAAAGTAAATTTTTTCGCCATCCCGCCCCTCCCATGCGGTCCCTCCAGTTGCCTTCTCGCTTTCAATCAATCATCGCCGACCCCGCGGACCCCACTATCGCTAACCCGGATCCCTCCGCAGTCGCGACCGTTCCGAACCCTGGACTCACATCAAATACGCTCGGAGCGCAGTTACTGACGGGTGCGACCATACCAGCACTAACGCACCGGATCCCATCAGAACTCCGAAGTTAAGCGTGCTTGGGCGAGAGTAGTACTAGGATGGGTGACCCCCTGGGGGAAGTCCTCGTGTTGCACCCCTTTTGTACTATCTTTTTTTTTTTTTTCTTCTTTTTCCTTCCCGCCGCAAAAGTAAAATTTTCGCCATCCCCCCCCCCCTCCCATGCGGTCCCTCCAGTTGCCTTCTCGCTTTCAATCATCGCGACCCCCCGCGGACCCCACTATCGCTAACCCGGATCCCTCCGCAGTCGCGACCGTTCCGAACCCTGGACTCACATCAAATACGCTCGGAGCGCAGTTACTGACGGGTGCGACCATACCAGCACTAAACGCACCGGATCCCATCAGAACTCCGAAGTTAAGCGTGCTTGGGCGAGAGTAGTACTAGGATGGGTGACCCCCTGGGAAGTCCTCGTGTTGCCCCTTTTTTGTACTATTTTTTTTTTTTTTTCTTCTTTTTCCTTCCCGCCGCAAAAGTAAAATTTTCGCCATCCCGCCCCTCCCATGCGGTCCCAGTTCCAGTTGCCTTCTTTCTTTCAATCATCGCCCCCCGCGGACCCCACTATCGCTAACCCGGATCCCTCCGCAGTCGCGACCGTTCCGAACCCTGGACTCACATCAAATACGCTCGGAGCGCAGTTACTGACGGGTGCGACCATACCAGCACTAACGCACCGGATCCCATCAGAACTCCGAAGTTAAGCGTGCTTGGGCGAGAGTAGTACTAGGATGGGTGACCCCCTGGGAAGTCCTCGTGTTGCACCCCTTTTGTACTATCTTTTTTTTTTTTCTTCTTTTTCCTTCCCGCCGCAAAAGTAAAAATTTTCGCCCCCCCCCCCCCGCCCCTCCCATGCGGTCCCTCCAGTTGCCTTCTCGCTTTCAATCATCGCCGACGCCACCCCGCGGACCCCACTATCGCTAACCCGGATCCCTCCGCAGTCGCGACCGTTCCGAACCCTGGACTCACATCAAATACGCTCGGAGCGCAGTTACTGACGGGTGCGACCATACCAGCACTAACGCACCGGATCCCATCAGAACTCCGAAGTTAAGCGTGCTTGGGCGAGAGTAGTACTAGGATGGGTGACCCCCTGGGAAGTCCTCGTGTTGCACCCTTTTTTTACTACTTTTTTTTTTTTTTCTTTTTTTTTCCTTCCCGCCGCAAAAGTAAAATTTTCGCCATCCCCCCCCCCTCCCATGCGGTCCCTCCAGTTGCCTTCTCGCTTTCAATCATCGCCGACCCCGCGGACCCCACTATCGCTAACCCGGATCCCTCCGCAGTCGCGACCGTTCCGAACCCTGGACTCACATCAAATACGCTCGGAGCGCAGTTACTGACGGGTGCGACCATACCAGCACTAACGCACCGGATCCCATCAGAACTCCGAAGTTAAGCGTGCTTGGGCGAGAGTAGTACTAGGATGGGTGACCCCCTGGGAAGTCCTCGTGTTGCACCCCTTTTTACTACTTTTTTTTTTTTTTCTTCTTTTTCCTTCCCGCCGCAAAAGTAAAAATTTTCGCCATCCCGCCCCTCCCATGCGGTCCCTCCAGTTGCTTTCTCGCTTTCAATCATCGCCGACCCCGCGGACCCCACTATCGCTAACCCGGATCCCTCCGCAGTCGCGACCGTTCCGAACCCTGGACTCACATCAAATACGCTCGGAGCGCAGTTACTGACGGGTGCGACCATACCAGCACTAACGCACCGGATCCCATCAGAACTCCGAAGTTAAGCGTGCTTGGGCGAGAGTAGTACTAGGATGGGTGACCCCCTGGGAAGTCCTCGTGTTGCACCCCCCTTTTTGTACTATTTTTTTTTTTTCTTCTTTTTCCTTCCCGCCGCAAAAAAAATTTTTTCGCCCCCCCCCCCCCGCCCCTCCCATGCGGTCCCTCCAGTTGCCTTCTCGCTTTCAATCATCGCCGACCCCGCGGACCCCACTATCGCTAACCCGGATCCCTCCGCAGTCGCGACCGTTCCGAACCCTGGACTCACATCAAATACGCTCGGAGCGCAGTTACTGACGGGTGCGACCATACCAGCACTAACGCACCGGATCCCATCAGAACTCCGAAGTTAAGCGTGCTTGGGCGAGAGTAGTACTAGGATGGGTGACCCCCTGGGAAGTCCTCGTGTTGCCCCCCTTTTGTACTATTTTTTTTTTTTTTTTTTTTTCTTTTTTTCCTTCCCGCCGCAAAAGTAAAATTTTCGCCATCCCGCCCCTCCCATGCGGTCCCTCCAGTTTGCCTTCTCGCTTTCAATCATCGCCGACCCCGCGGACCCCACTATCGCTAACCCCGGATCCCCCTCCGCAGTCGCGACCGTTCCGAACCCTGGACTCACATCAAATACGCTCGCTCGGAGCGCAGTTACTGACGGGTGCGACCATACCAGCACTAACGCACCGGATCCCATCGAGAACTCCGAAGTTAAGCGTGCTTGGGAGAGAGAGAGTAGTACTAGGATGGGTGACCCCCTGGGAAGTCCTCGTGTTGTTGCACCTTTTTTTGTACTATTTTTTTTTTTTTTTTTTTTTTTCCTTCCCGCCGCAAAAGTAAAATTTTCGCCCATCCCGCCCCTCCCATGCGGTCCCTCCAGTTGCCTTCTCGCTTTCAATCGACCCGACCCCCCGCGGACCCCACTATCGCTAACCCGGATCCCTCCGCAGTCGCGACCGTTCCGAACCCTGGACTCACATCAAATACGCTCGGAGCGCAGTTACTGACGGGTGCGACCATACCAGCACTAACGCACCGGATCCCATCAGAACTCCGAAGTTAAGCGTGCTTGGGCGAGAGTAGTACTAGGATGGGTGACCCCCTGGGAAGTCCTCGTGTTGCACCCCTTTTGTACTATTTTTTTTTTTTTTTCTTCTTTTTCCTTCCCGCCGCAAAAGTAAAATTTTCGCCATCCCCTCCCCCCCTCCCATGCGGTCCCTCCAGTTGCCTTCTCGCTTTCAATCATCGCCGACCCCGCGGACCCCACTATCGCTAACCCGGATCCCTCCGCAGTCGCGACCGTTCCGAACCCTGGACTCACATCAAATACGCTCGGAGCGCAGTTACTGACGGGTGCGACCATACCAGCACTAACGCACCGGATCCCATCAGAACTCCGAAGTTAAGCGTGCTTGGGCTTGAGCGAGAGTAGTACTAGGATGGGTGACCCCCTGGGAAGTCCTCGTTGTTGCCCCTTTTTTGTACTTTTTTTTTTTTTTTTTTTTTTCTTTTTCCTTCCCGCCGCAAAAGTAAAATTTTCGCCATCCCGCCCCTCCCATGCGGTCCCTCCAGTTGCCTTCTCGCTTTCAATCATCGCCGACCCCGCGGACCCCACTATCGCTAACCCGGATCCCTCCGCAGTCGCGACCGTTCCGAACCCTGGACTCACATCAAATACGCTCGGAGCGCAGTTACTGACGGGTGCGACCATACCAGCACTAACGCACCGGATCCCATCAGAACTCCGAAGTTAAGCGTGCTTGGGGAGAGAGTAGTACTAGGATGGGGTGACCCCCTGGGAAGTCCTCGTGTTTGCCTTTTTTTGTACTCTTTTTTTTTTTTTTCTTTTTTTTTCCTTCCCGCCGCAAAAAAGTAAAATTTCCCGCCATCCCCCGCCCCTCCCATGCGGTCCCTCCAGTTGCCTTCTCGCTTTCAATCATCGCCGACCCCGCGGACCCCACTATCGCTAACCCGGATCCCTCCGCAGTCGCGACCGTTCCGAACCCTGGACTCACATCAAATACGCTCGGAGCGCAGTTACTGACGGGTGCGACCATACCAGCACTAACGCACCGGATCCCATCAGAACTCCGAAGTTAAGCGTAAGCGTGCTTGGGCGAGAGTAGTACTAGGATGGGTGACCCCCTGGGAAGTCCTCGTGTTGCACCCCTTTTGTACTATATTTTTTTTTTTTTTCTTCTTTTTCCTTCCCGCCGCAAAAGTAAAATTTTTTCGCCCCCCCCGCCCCTCCCATGCGGTCCCTCCAGTTGCCTTCTCGCTTTCAATCATCGCCGACCCCCCCGGACCCCACTATCGCTAACCCGGATCCCTCCGCAGTCGCGACCGTTCCGAACCCTGGACTCACATCAAATACGCTCGGAGCGCAGTTACTGACGGGTGCGACCATACCAGCACTAACGCACCGGATCCCATCAGAACTCCGAAGTTAAGCGTGCTTGGGCGAGAGTAGTACTAGGATGGGTGACCCCCTGGGAAGTCCTCGTGTTGCACCCCTTTTGTACTATATTTTTTTTTTTCTTCTTTTTCCTTCCCGCCGCAAAAGTAAAATTTTCGCCATCCCGCCCCTCCCATGCGGGTCCCTCCAGTTTGCCTTCTCGCTTTTTCAATCATCGCCGACCCCGCGGACCCCACTATCGCTAACCCGCTAACCCGGATCCCTCCGCAGTCGCGACCGTTCCGAACCCTGGACTCACATCAAATACGCTCGGAGCGCAGTTACTGACGGGTGCGACCATACCAGCACTAACGCACCGGATCCCATCAGAACTCCGAAGTTAAGCGTGCGTGCTTGGGGCGAGAGTAGTACTAGGATGGGTGACCCCCTGGGAAGTCCTCGTGTTGCACCCTTTTTTGTACTTTTTTTTTTTTTTTTTTTTTTTTTCCCGCAAAAGTAAAAAAAGTAAAATCCCCGCCCCCCCCCGCCCCTCCCATGCGGTCCCTCCAGTTGCCTTCTCGCTTTCAATCATCGCGACCCCCCCGCGGACCCCACTATCGCTAACCCGGATCCCTCCGCAGTCGCGACCGTTCCGAACCCTGGACTCACATCAAATACGCTCGGAGCGCAGTTACTGACGGGTGCGACCATACCAGCACTAACGCACCGGATCCCATCATCAGAACTCCGAAGTTAAGCGTGCTTGGGAGAGAGAGTAGTACTAGGATGGGTGACCCCCTGGGAAGTCCTCGTGTGTTGCACCCCTTTTGTACTATTTTTTTTTTTTTCTTTTTTTTCTTTCCCGCCGCAAAAGTAAAATTTTCGCCCGCCCCGCCCCTCCCATGCGGTCCCTCCAGTTGCCCTTCTTTCAATCATCGCCGATCGCCGACCCCGCGGACCCCACTATCGCTAACCCGGATCCCTCCGCAGTCGCGACCGTTCCGAACCCTGGACTCACATCAAATACGCTCGGAGCGCAGTTACTGACGGGTGCGACCATACCAGCACTAACGCACCGGATCCCATCAGAACTCCGAAGTTAAGCGTGCTTGGGCGAGAGTAGTACTAGGATGGGACCCCCCCCTGGGAAGTCCTCGTGTTGCACCCCTTTTGTGTACTTTTTTTTTTTTTCTTCTTTTTCCTTCCCGCCGCAAAAGTAAAATTTTCGCCATCCCGCCCCTCCCATGCGGTCCCTCCAGTTGCCTTCTCGCTTTCAATCATCGCCGCCCCCCCCCGCGGACCCCACTATCGCTAACCCGGATCCCTCCGCAGTCGCGACCGTTCCGAACCCTGGACTCACATCAAATACGCTCGGAGCGCAGTTACTGACGGGTGCGACCATACCAGCACTAACGCACCGGATCCCATCAGAACTCCGAAGTTAAGCGTGCTTGGGCGAGAGTAGTACTAGGATGGGTGACCCCCTGGGAAGTCCTCGTGTTGCACCCCTTTTGTACTATCTTTTTTTTTTTTTTTTCTTTTTCCTTCCCGCCGCAAAAGTAAAATTTTCGCCATCCCGCCCCTCCCATGCGGTCCCTCCAGTTGCCTTCTCGCTTTCAATCATCGCCGACCCCCCGCGGACCCCACTATCGCTAACCCGGATCCCTCCGCAGTCGCGACCGTTCCGAACCCTGGACTCACATCAAATACGCTCGGAGCGCAGTTACTGACGGGTGCGACCCATACCAGCACTAACGCACCGGATCCCATCAGAACTCCGAAGTTAAGCGTGCTTGGGCGAGAGTAGTACTAGGATGGGTGACCCCCTGGGAAGTCCTCGTGTTGCACCCCTTTTGTACTATTTTTTTTTTTTTCTTCTTTTTTCCTTCCCGCCGCAAAAGTAAAAATTTTCGCCCCCCGCCCCTCCCATGCGGTCCCTCCAGTTGCCTTTCTCGCTTTTCAATCATCGCCGACCCCCCGCGGACCCCACTATCGCTAACCCGGATCCCTCCGCAGTCGCGACCGTTCCGAAACCCTGGACTCACATCAAATACGCTCGGAGCGCAGTTACTGACGGGTGCGACCATACCAGCACTAACGCACCGGATCCCATCAGAACTCCGAAGTTAAGCGTGCTTGGGCGAGAGTAGTACTAGGATGGGTGACCCCCTGGGAAGTCCTCGTGTTGCACCTTTTTTGTTGTACTACTTTTTTTTTTTTTTTCTTCTTTTTCCTTCCCGCCGCAAAAGTAAAATTTTTCGCCATCCCCCCCTCCCATGCGGTCCCTCCAGTTGCCTTCTCGCTTTCAATCATCGCCGCCCCCGACCCGGACCCCACTATCGCTAACCCGGATCCCTCCGCAGTCGCGACCGTTCCGAACCCTGGACTCACATCAAATACGCTCGGAGCGCAGTTACTGACGGGTGCGACCATACCAGCACTAACGCACCGGATCCCATCAGAACTCCGAAGTTAAGCGTGCTTGGGCGAGAGTAGTACTAGGATGGGTGACCCCCTGGGAAGTCCTCGTGTTGCACCCCTTTTGTACTATCTTTTTTTTTTTTTTTTTTTTCCTTCCCGCCGCAAAAGTAAAATTTTCGCCATCCCGCCCCTCCCATGCGGTCCCTCCAGTTGCCTTCTCGCTTTCAATCATCGCCGACCCCGCGGACCCCACTATCGCTAACCCGGATCCCTCCGCAGTCGCGACCGTTCCGAACCCTGGACTCACATCAAATATACGCTCGGAGCGCAGTTACTGACGGGTGCGACCATACCAGCACTAACGCACCGGATCCCATCAGAACTCCGAAGTTAAGCGTGCTTGGGCGAGAGTAGTACTAGGATGGGTGACCCCCTGGGAAGTCCTCGTGTTGCACCCCCTTTTGTACTATTTTTTTTTTTTCTTTTTTTTTCCTCCCCCGCAAAAAAAAAAAAATTTTTCGCCATCCCCCGCCCCTCCCATGCGGTCCCTCCAGTTGCCTTCTCGCTTTCAATCATCGCCGACCCCCCGCGGACCCCACTATCGCTAACCCGGATCCCTCCGCAGTCGCGACCGTTCCGAACCCTGGACTCACATCAAATACGCTCGGAGCGCAGTTACTGACGGGTGCGACCATACCAGCACTAACGCACCGGATCCCATCAGAACTCCGAAGTTAAGCGTGCTTTGGGCGAGAGTAGTACTAGGATGGGTGACCCCCTGGGAAGTCCTCGTGTTGCACCCCTTTTGTACTATCTTTTTTTTTTTTTTCTTCTTTTTCCTTCCCGCCGCAAAAGTAAAATTTTTTTCGCCATCCCCCGCCCCTCCCATGCGGTCCCTCCAGTTGCCTTCTCGCTTTCAATCATCGCCGACCCCCGCGGACCCCACTATCGCTAACCCGGATCCCTCCGCAGTCGCGACCGTTCCGAACCCTGGACTCACATCAAATACGCTCGGAGCGCAGTTACTGACGGGTGCGACCATACCAGCACTAACGCACCGGATCCCATCAGAACTCCGAAGTTAAGCGTGCTTGGGGGCGAGAGTAGTACTAGGATGGGTGACCCCCTGGGAAGTCCTCGTGTTGCACCTTTTTTTGTACTATTTTTTTTTTTTTCTTTTTTTCCTTCCCGCCGCAAAAGTAAAATTTTCGCCATCCCGCCCCTCCCATGCGGTCCCTCCAGTTGCCTTCTCGCTTTCATCATCATCGCCGACCCCGCGGACCCCACTATCGCTAACCCGGATCCCTCCGCAGTCGCGACCGTTCCGAACCCTGGACTCACATCAAATACGCTCGGAGCGCAGTTACTGACGGGTGCGACCATACCAGCACTAACGCACCGGATCCCATCAGAACTCCGAAGTTAAGCGTGCTTGGGCGAGAGTAGTACTAGGATGGGTGACCCCCTGGGAAGTCCTCGTGTTGCACCTTTTTTTGTACTATCTTTTTTTTTTTCTTCTTTTTTTCCTTCCCGCCGCAAAAGTAAAAATTTTCGCCATCCCCCGCCCCTCCCATGCGGTCCCTCCAGTTCCTTTTGCCTTCTCGCTTTCAATCATCGCCGACCCCGCGGACCCCACTATCGCTAACCCGGATCCCTCCGCAGTCGCGACCGTTCCGAACCCTGGACTCACATCAAATACGCTCGGAGCGCAGTTACTGACGGGTGCGACCATACCAGCACTAACGCACCGGATCCCATCAGAACTCCGAAGTTAAGCGTGCTTGGGCGAGAGTAGTACTAGGATGGGTGACCCCCTGGGAAGTCCTCGTGTTGCACCCCTTTTGTACTATTTTTTTTTTTTTTTTTTTCTTTTTTTCCCTTCCCGCCGCAAAAGTTTTTTTTTCGCCATCCCCCGCCCCTCCCATGCGGTCCCTCCAGTTGCCTTCTCGCTTTCAATCATCGCCGACCCCGCGGACCCCACTATCGCTAACCCGGATCCCTCCGCAGTCGCGACCGTTCCGAACCCTGGACTCACATCAAATACGCTCGGAGCGCAGTTACTGACGGGTGCGACCATACCAGCACTAACGCACCGGATCCCATCAGAACTCCGAAGTTAAGCGTGCTTGGGCGAGAGTAGTACTAGGATGGGTGACCCCCTGGGAAGTCCTCGTGTTGCACCCCTTTTGTACTATCTATTTTTTTTTTTTTCTTCTTTTTCCTTCCCGCCGCAAAAGTAAAATTTTTTCGCCATCCCGCCCCTCCCATGCGGTCCCTCCAGTTGCCTTCTCGCTTTCAATCATCGCCGACCCCGCGGACCCCACTATCGCTAACCCGGATCCCTCCGCAGTCGCGACCGTTCCGAACCCTGGACTCACATCAAATACGCTCGGAGCGCAGTTACTGACGGGTGCGACCATACCAGCACTAACGCACCGGATCCCATCAGAACTCCGAAGTTAAGCGTGCTTGGGCGAGAGTAGTACTAGGATGGGTGACCCCCTGGGAAGTCCTCGTGTTGCACCCCTTTTGTACTATCTATTTTTTTTTTTTCTTCTTTTTCCTTCCCGCCGCAAAAGTAAAATTTTCGCCCGCCCCGCCCCTCCCATGCGGTCCCTCCAGTTGCCTTCTCGCTTTCAATCATCGCCGACCCCGCGGACCCCACTATCGCTAATCGCTAACCCGGATCCCTCGCGCAGTCGCGACCGTTCCGAACCCTGGACTCACATCAAATACGCTCGGAGCGCAGTTACTGACGGGTGCGACCATACCAGCACTAACGCACCGGATCCCATCAGAACTCCGAAGTTAAGCGTGCTTGGGCGAGAGTAGTACTACTAGGATGGGTGACCCCCCCTGGGAAGTCCTCGTGTTGCACCCCTTTTGTACTATTTTTTTTTTTTTCTTCTTTTTCCTTCCCGCCGCAAAAGTAAAATTTTCGCCATCCCGCCCCTCCCATGCGGTCCCTCCAGTTGCCTTCTCGCTTTCAATCATCGCCGACCCCGCGGACCCCACTATCGCTAACCCGGATCCCTCCGCAGTCGCGACCGTTCCGAACCCTGGACTCACATCAAATACGCTCGGAGCGCAGTTACTGACGGGTGCGACCATACCAGCACTAACGCACCGGATCCCATCAGAACTCCGAAGTTAAGCGTGCTTGGGCGAGAGTAGTACTAGGATGGGTGACCCCCTGGGAAGTCCTCGTGTTGCACCCCTTTTGTACTATCTTTTTTTTTTTTTCTTCTTTTTCCTTCCCGCCGCAAAAAAATTTTTTTCGCCATCCCGCCCCTCCCATGCGGTCCCTCCAGTTGCCTTCTCGCTTTCAATCAATCATCGCCGACCCCCGCGGACCCCACTATCGCTAACCCGGATCCCTCCGCAGTCGCGACCGTTCCGAACCCTGGACTCACATCAAATACGCTCGGAGCGCAGTTACTGACGGGTGCGACCATACCAGCACTAACGCACCGGATCCCATCAGAACTCCGAAGTTAAGCGTGCTTGGGCGAGAGTAGTACTAGGATGGGTGACCCCCTGGGAAGTCCTCGTGTTGCACCCCTTTTGTACTATCTTTTTTTTTTTCTTTTTTTTCCTTCCCGCCGCAAAAGTAAAATTTTCGCCATCCCGCCCCTCCCATGCGGTCCCTCCAGTTGCCTTCTCGCTTTCAATCATCGCCGACCCCGCGGACCCCACTATCGCTAACCCGGATCCCTCCGCAGTCGCGACCGTTCCGAACCCTGGACTCACATCAAATACGCTCGGAGCGCAGTTACTGACGGGTGCGACCATACCAGCACTAACGCACCGGATCCCATCAGAACTCCGAAGTTAAGCGTGCTTGGGGCGAGAGTAGTACTAGGATGGGTGACCCCCTGGGAAGTCCTCGTGTTGCACCCCTTTTGTACTATTTTTTTTTTTTTTCTTCTTTTTCCTTCCCGCCGCAAAAGTAAAAATTTTCGCCATCCCGCCCCTCCCATGCGGTCCCTCCAGTTGCCTTCTCGCTTTCAATCATCGCCGACCCCGCGGACCCCACTATCGCTAACCCGGATCCCTCCGCAGTCGCGTTCCCGTTCCGAACCCTGGACTCACATCAAATACGCTCGGAGCGCAGTTACTGACGGGTGCGACCATACCAGCACTAACGCACCGGATCCCATCAGAACTCCGAAGTTAAGCGTGCTTGGGCGAGAGTAGTACTAGGATGGGTGACCCCCTGGGAAGTCCTCGTGTTGCACCCCTTTTGTACTCTTTTTTTTTTTTTTTTTTTTTTTTCTTTTTCCTTCCCGCCGCAAAAGTAAAATTTTCGCCATCCCGCCCCTCCCATGCGGTCCCTCCAGTTGCCTTCTCGCTTTTTCAATCATCGCCGACCCCGCGGACCCCCCCACTATCGCTAACCCGGATCCCTCCGCAGTCGCGACCGTTCCGAACCCTGGACTCACATCAAATACGCTCGGAGCGCAGTTACTGACGGGTGCGACCATACCAGCACTAACGCACCGGATCCCATCAGAACTCCGAAGTTAAGCGTGCTTGGGCGAGAGAGAGTAGTACTAGGATGGGTGACCCCCTGGGAAGTCCTCGTGTGTTGCACCCCTTTTGTACTATTTTTTTTTTTTTTCTTTTTTTTCCTTCCCGCCGCAAAAGTAAAATTTTCGCCATCCCGCCCCTCCCATGCGGTCCCTCCAGTTGCCTTCTCGCTTTCAATCATCGCCGACCCCCCCCGCGGACCCCACTATCGCTAACCCGGATCCCTCCGCAGTCGCGACCGTTCCGAACCCTGGACTCACATCAAATACGCTCGGAGCGCAGTTACTGACGGGTGCGACCATACCAGCACTAACGCACCGGATCCCATCAGAACTCCGAAGTTAAGCGTGCTTGGGCGAGAGTAGTACTAGGATGGGTGACCCCCCCCTGGGAAAGTCCTCGTGTTGCACCCTTTTTTTGTACTATTTTTTTTTTTTTTTTTTCTTTTTTTTCCTTCCCGCCGCAAAAGTAAAATTTTCGCCATCCCCCGCCCCTCCCATGCGGTCCCTCCAGTTGCCTTCTCGCTTTCAATCATCGCCGACCCCGCGGACCCCACTATCGCTAACCCGGATCCCTCCGCAGTCGCGACCGTTCCGAACCCTGGACTCACATCAAATACGCTCGGAGCGCAGTTACTGACGGGTGCGACCATACCAGCACTAACGCACCGGATCCCATCAGAACTCCGAAGTTAAGCGTGCTTGGGCGAGAGTAGTACTAGGATGGGTGACCCCCTGGGAAGTCCTCGTGTTGCACCCCTTTTGTACTATTTTTTTTTTTTTTTCTTCTTTTTCCTTCCCGCCGCAAAAGTAAAATTTTCGCATCCCCATCCCATCCCCCCCCTCCCATGCGGTCCCTCCAGTTGCCTTCTCGCTTTCAATCATCGCCGACCCCCCGCGGACCCCACTATCGCTATCCCTCCCCGGATCCCTCCGCAGTCGCGACCGTTCCGAACCCTGGACTCACATCAAATACGCTCGGAGCGCAGTTACTGACGGGTGCGACCATACCAGCACTAACGCACCGGATCCCATCAGAACTCCGAAGTTAAGCGTGCTTGGGAGAGAGAGAGTAGTACTAGGATGGGTGACCCCCCTGGGAAGTCCTCGTGTGTTGCACCCCTTTTGTACTATCTTTTTTTTTTTTTTTCTTGTTTTTCCTTCCCGCCGCAAAAGTAAAATTTTCGCCATCCCGCCCCTCCCATGCGGTCCCTCCAGTTGCCTTCTCGCTTTCAATCATCGCCGACCCCGCGGACCCCACTATCGCTAACCCGGATCCCTCCGCAGTCGCGACCGTTCCGAACCCTGGACTCACATCAAATACGCTCGGAGCGCAGTTACTGACGGGGGTGCGACCATACCAGCACTAACGCACCGGATCCCATCAGAACTCCGAAGTTAAGCGTGCTTGGGCGAGAGTAGTACTAGGATGGGTGACCCCCTGGGAAGTCCTCGTGTTGCACACCCCTTTTGTACTATTTTTTTTTTTTTTTCTTCTTTTTCCTTCCCGCCGCAAAAGTAAAATTTTCGCCATCCCGCCCCTCCCATGCGGTCCCTCCAGTTGCTTCTTCTCGCTTTCAATCATCGACCCCCCCGCGGACCCCACTATCGCTAACCCGGATCCCTCCGCAGTCGCGACCGTTCCGAACCCTGGACTCACATCAAATACGCTCGGAGCGCAGTTACTGACGGGTGCGACCATACCAGCACTAACGCACCGGATCCCATCAGAACTCCGAAGTTAAGCGTGCTTGGGCGAGAGTAGTACTAGGATGGGTGACCCCCTGGGAAGTCCTCGTGTTGCACCCCTTTTGTACTATCTTTTTTTTTTTCTTCTTTTTTCCCTCCCGCCGCCGCAAAAGTAAAATTTTCGCCATCCCGCCCCTCCCATGCGGTCCCTCCAGTTGCCTTCTCGCTTTCAATCATCGCCGACCCCCCGCGGACCCCACTATCGCTAACCCGGATCCCTCCGCAGTCGCGACCGTTCCGAACCCTGGACTCACATCAAATACGCTCGGAGCGCAGTTACTGACGGGTGCGACCATACCAGCACTAACGCACCGGATCCCATCAGAACTCCGAAGTTAAGCGTGCTTGGGCGAGAGTAGTACTAGGATGGGTGACCCCCTGGGAAGTCCTCGTGTTGTTGCACCCCTTTTGTACTATCTTTTTTTTTTTTCTTCTTTTTCCTTCCCGCCGCAAAAGTAAAATTTTTCGCCATCCCGCCCCTCCCATGCGGTCCCTCCAGTTTGCCTTCTCGCTTTCAATCATCGCCGACCCCGCGGACCCCACTATCGCTAACCCGGATCCCTCCGCAGTCGCGACCGTTCCGAACCCTGGACTCACATCAAATACGCTCGGAGCGCAGTTACTGACGGGTGCGACCATACCAGCACTAACGCACCGGATCCCATCAGAACTCCGAAGTTAAGCGTGCTTGGGCGAGAGTAGTACTAGGATGGGTGACCCCCTGGGAAGTCCTCGTGTTGCACCCCTTTTGTACTATCTTTTTTTTTTTTCTTTTTTTTTTCCTTCCCGCCCGCAAAAGTAAAATTTTTCATCCCCCCCCCCCCCTCCCATGCGGTCCCTCCAGTTGCCTTCTCGCTTTCAATCATCGCCGACCCCGCGGACCCCACTATCGCTAACCCGGATCCCTCCGCAGTCGCGACCGTTCCGAACCCTGGACTCACATCAAATACGCTCGGAGCGCAGTTACTGACGGGTGCGACCGACCATACCAGCACTAACGCACCGGATCCCATCAGAACTCCGAAGTTAAGCGTGCTTGGGCGAGAGTAGTACTAGGATGGGTGACCCCCTGGGAAGTCCTCGTGTTGCACCCCTTTTGTACTATATTTTTTTTTTTTTTTTTTTTTTCCTTCCCGCCGCAAAAGTAAAATTTTCGCCCCATCCCGCCCCTCCCATGCGGTCCCTCCAGTTGCCTTCTCGCTTTCAATCATCGCCGCCGACCCCGCGGACCCCCACTATCGCTAACCCGGATCCCTCCGCAGTCGCGACCGTTCCGAACCCTGGACTCACATCAAATACGCTCGGAGCGCAGTTACTGACGGGTGCGACCATACCAGCACTAACGCACCGGATCCCATCAGAACTCCGAAGTTAAGCGTGCTTGGGCGAGAGTAGTACTAGGATGGGTGACCCCCTGGGAAGTCCTCGTGTTGCACCCCTTTTGTACTACCTTTTTTTTTTTTTCTTTTTTTCCTTCCCGCCGCAAAAGTAAAATTTTCGCCATCCCGCCCCTCCCATGCGGTCCCTCCAGTTGCCTTCTCGCTTTCAATCATCGCCGACCCCCGCGGACCCCACTATCGCTAACCCGGATCCCTCCGCAGTCGCGACCGTTCCGAACCCTGGACTCACATCAAATACGCTCGGAGCGCAGTTACTGACGGGTGCGACCATACCAGCACTAACGCACCGGATCCCATCAGAACTCCGAAGTTAAGCGTGCTTGGGCGAGAGTAGTACTAGGATGGGTGACCCCCTGGGAAGTCCTCGTGTTGCACCCCTTTTTGTACTATCTTTTTTTTTTTTCTTTTTTCTTTTTCCTTCCCCCGCCGCAAAAGTAAAATTTTCGCCATCCCGCCCCTCCCATGCGGTCCCTCCAGTTGCCTTCTCGCTTTCAATCATCGCCGACCCCGCGGACCCCACTATCGCTAACCCGGATCCCTCCCTCCGCAGTCGCGACCGTTCCGAACCCTGGACTCACATCAAATACGCTCGGAGCGCAGTTACTGACGGGTGCGACCATACCAGCACTAACGCACCGGATCCCATCAGAACTCCGAAGTTAAGCGTGCTTGGGCGAGAGTAGTACTAGGATGGGTGACCCCCTGGGAAGTCCTCGTGTTGCACCCCTTTTGTACTATCTTTTTTTTTTTTTTTTTTTTTCCTTCCCGCCGCAAAAAGTAAAATTTTCGCCATCCCGCCCCTCCCATGCGGTCCCTCCAGTTGCCTTCTCGCTTTCAATCATCGCCGACCCCGCGGACCCCCCACTCGCTAACCCGGATCCCTCCGCAGTCGCGACCGTTCCGAACCCTGGACTCACATCAAATACGCTCGGAGCGCAGTTACTGACGGGTGCGACCATACCAGCACTAACGCACCGGATCCCATCAGAACTCCGAAGTTAAGCGTGCTTGGGGGCGAGAGTAGTACTAGGATGGGTGACCCCCTGGGAAGTCCTCGTGTTGCACCCCTTTTGTACTATTTTTTTTTTTTTCTTCTTTTTTTCCTCCCCCGCCGCAAAAGTAAAAATTTTCGCCATCCCGCCCCTCCCATGCGGTCCCTCCAGTTGCCTTCTCGCTTTCAATCATCGCCGACCCCGCGGACCCACTATCGCTAACCCGGATCCCTCCGCAGTCGCGACCGTTCCGAACCCTGGACTCACATCAAATACGCTCGGAGCGCAGTTACTGACGGGTGCGAACATACCAGCACTAACGCACCGGATCCCATCAGAACTCCGAAGTTAAGCGTGCTTGGGCGAGAGAGTAGTACTAGGATGGGTGACCCCCTGGGAAGTCCTCGTGTTGCACCCCCCCTTTTGTACTATTTTTTTTTTTTTTCTTTTTTTCCTTCCCGCCGCAAAAGTAAAAATTTTCGCCCGCCCCCCGCCCCTCCCATGCGGTCCCTCCAGTTGCCTTCTCGCTTTCAATCATCGCCGACCCCGCGGACCCCACTATCGCTAACCCGGATCCCTCCGCAGTCGCGACCGTTCCGAACCCTGGACTCACATCAAATACGCTCGGAGCGCAGTTACTGACGGGGTGACCGACCATACCAGCACTAACGCACCGGATCCCATCAGAACTCCGAAGTTAAGCGTGCTTTGAGAGTAGAGAGTAGTACTAGGATGGGTGACCCCCTGGGAAGTCCTCGTGTTGCACCCCTTTTGTACTATTTTTTTTTTTTTCTTCTTTTTCCTTCCCGCCGCAAAAGTAAAATTTTCGCCATCCCGCCCCTCCCATGCGGTCCCTCCAGTTGCCTTCTCGCAATCAATCATCGCCGACCCCGCGGACCCCACTATCGCTAACCCGGATCCCTCCGCAGTCGCGACCGTTCCGAACCCTGGACTCACATCAAATACGCTCGGAGCGCAGTTACTGACGGGTGCGACCATACCAGCACTAACGCACCGGATCCCATCAGAACTCCGAAGTTAAGCGTGCTTGGGCGAGAGTAGTACTAGGATGGGTGACCCCCTGGGAAGTCCTCGTGTTGCACCCCTTTTGTACTATTTTTTTTTTTTTTTTTTTTTTTCCTTCCCGCCGCAAAAGTAAAAATTTTCGCCATCCCGCCCCTCCCATGCGGTCCCTCCAGTTGCCTTCTCGCTTTCAATCATCGCCGACCCCGCGGACCCCACTATCGCTAACCCGGATCCCTCCGCAGTCGCGACCGTTCCGAACCCTGGACTCACATCAAATACGCTCGGAGCGCAGTTACTGACGGGTGCGACCATACCAGCACTAACGCACCGGATCCCATCAGAACTCCGAAGTTAAGCGTGCTTGGGCGAGAGTAGTACTAGGATGGGTGACCCCCTGGGAAGTCCTCGTGTTGCACCCCTTTTGTACTATTTTTTTTTTTTTTTTCTTCTTTTTCCTTCCCGCCGCAAAAGTAAAATTTTCGCCATCCCGCCCCTCCCATGTCCGGTCCCTCCAGTTTGCCTTCTCGCTTTCAATCATCGCCGACCCCGCGGACCCCACTATCGCTAACCCGGATCCCTCCGCAGTCGCGACCGTTCCGAACCCTGGACTCACATCAAATACGCTCGGAGCGCAGTTACTGACGGGTGCGACCATACCAGCACTAACGCACCGGATCCCATCAGAACTCCGAAGTTAAGCGTGCTTGGGCGAGAGTAGTACTAGGATGGGTGACCCCCTGGGAAGTCCTCCTCGTGTTGCACCCCTTTTGTACTATTTTTTTTTTTCTTCTTTTTCCTTCCCGCCGCAAAAGTAAAATTTTCGCCATCCCGCCCCTCCCATGCGGTCCCTCCAGTTGCCTTCTCGCTTTCAATCATCGCCGACCCCGCGGACCCCACTATCGCTAACCCGGATCCCTCCGCAGTCGCGACCGTTCCGAACCCTGGACTCACATCAACGCTCGGAGCGCAGAGCGCAGTTACTGACGGGTGCGACCATACCAGCACTAACGCACCGGATCCCATCAGAACTCCGAAGTTAAGCGTGCTTGGGCGAGAGTAGTACTAGGATGGGTGACCCCCTGGGAAGTCCTCGTGTTGCCCCCCTTTTGTACTATCTTTTTTTTTTTTTTTTTTTTTTTTCCTTCCCGCCGCAAAAGTAAAATTTTTTTCGCCATCCCGCCCCTCCATGCATGGTCCCCTCCAGTTGCCTTCTCGCTTTCAATCATCGCCGACCCCGCGGACCCCACTATCGCTAACCCGGATCCCTCCGCAGTCGCGACCGTTCCGAACCCTGGACTCACATCAAATACGCTCGGAGCGCAGTTACTGACGGGTGCGACCATACCAGCACTAACGCACCGGATCCCATCAGAACTCCGAAGTTAAGCGTGCTTGGGCGAGAGTAGTACTAGGATGGGTGACCCCCTGGGAAGTCCTCGTGTTGCACCCCTTTTGTACTATCTTTTTTTTTTTTTTTTCTTCTTTTTCCTTCCCGCCGCAAAAGTAAAATTTTCGCCATCCCCCCCCTCCCATGCGGTCCCTCCAGTTGCCTTCTCGCTTTCAATCATCGCCGACCCCCCCGCGGACCCCACTATCGCTAACCCGGATCCCTCCGCAGTCGCGACCGTTCCGAACCCTGGACTCACATCAAATACGCTCGGAGCGCAGTTACTGACGGGTGCGACCATACCAGCACTAAACGCACCGGATCCCATCAGAACTCCGAAGTTAAGCGTGCTTGGGCTTGGGCGAGAGTAGTACTAGGATGGGTGACCCCCTGGGAAGTCCTCGTGTTGCACCCCTTTTGTACTATCTTTTTTTTTTTTCTTCTTTTTCCTTCCCGCCGCAAAAGTAAAATTTTTTCGCCATCCCCCGCCCCTCCCATGCGGTCCCTCCAGTTGCCTTCTCGCTTTCAATCATCGCTTTCAATCATCGCCGACCCCGCGGACCCCACTATCGCTAACCCGGATCCCTCCGCAGTCGCGACCGTTCCGAACCCTGGACTCACATCAAATACGCTCGGAGCGCAGTTACTGACGGGTGCGACCATACCAGCACTAACGCACCGGATCCCATCAGAACTCCGAAGTTAAGCGTGCTTGGGCGAGAGTAGTACTAGGATGGGTGACCCCCTGGGAAGTCCTCGTGTTGCACCCCTTTTGTACTATCTTTTTTTTTTTCTTCTTTTTCCTTCCCGCCGCAAAAGTAAAATTTTCGCCATCCCGCCCCTCCCATGCGGTCCCTCCAGTTGCCTTTCTCGCTTTCAATCATCGCCGACCCCCGCGGACCCCACTATCGCTAACCCGGATCCCTCCGCAGTCGCGACCGTTCCGAACCCTGGACTCACATCAAATACGCTCGGAGCGCAGTTACTGACGGGTGCGACCATACCAGCACTAACGCACCGGATCCCATCAGAACTCCGAAGTTAAGCGTGCTTGGGCGAGAGTAGTACTAGGATGGGTGACCCCCTGGGAAGTCCTCGTGTTGCACCCCTTTTGTACTATTTTTTTTTTTTTTTCTTCTTTTTCCTTCCCGCCGCAAAAGTAAAATTTTCGCCATCCCGCCCCCTCCCATGCGGTCCCTCCAGTTGCCTTCTCGCTTTCTTTCAATCATCGCCGACCCCCGCGGACCCCACTATCGCTAACCCGGATCCCTCCGCAGTCGCGACCGTTCCGAACCCTGGACTCACATCAAATACGCTCGGAGCGCAGTTACTGACGGGTGCGACCATACCAGCACTAACGCACCGGATCCCATCAGAACTCCGAAGTTAAGCGTGCTTGGGCGAGAGTAGTACTAGGATGGGTGACCCCCTGGGAAGTCCTCGTGTTGCACCCCTTTTGTACTATCTTTTTTTTTTTTTTCTTCTTTTTCCTTCCCGCCGCAAAAGTAAAATTTTCGCCATCCCGCCCCTCCCATGCGGTCCCTCCAGTTGCCTTCTCGCTTTCAATCATCGCCGACCCCCCGCGGACCCCACTATCGCTAACCCGGATCCCTCCGCAGTCGCGACCGTTCCGAACCCTGGACTCACATCAAATACGCTCGGAGCGCAGTTACTGACGGGTGCGACCATACCAGCACTAACGCACCGGATCCCATCAGAACTCCGAAGTTAAGCGTGCTTGGGCGAGAGTAGTACTAGGATGGGTGACCCCCTGGGAAGTCCTCGTGTTGCACCCCTTTTGTACTATTTTTTTTTTTTTTTTTCTTCTTTTTCCTTCCCGCCGCAAAAGTAAAAAAATTTTCGCCCATCCGCCCCGCCCCTCCCATGCGGTCCCTCCAGTTGCCTTCTCGCTTTCAATCATCGCCGACCCCGCGGACCCCACTATCGCTAACCCGGATCCCTCCGCAGTCGCGACCGTTCCGAACCCTGGACTCACATCAAATACGCTCGGAGCGCAGTTACTGACGGGTGCGACCATACCAGCACTAACGCACCGGATCCCATCAGAACTCCGAAGTTAAGCGTGCTTGGGCGAGAGTAGTACTAGGATGGGTGACCCCCTGGGAAGTCCTCGTGTTGCACCCCTTTTGTACTATCTTTTTTTTTTTTCTTCTTTTTCCTTCCCGCCGCAAAAGTAAAATTTTTTTCGCCATCCCGCCCCTCCCATGCGGTCCCTCCAGTTGCCTTCTCGCTTTCAATCATCGCCGACCCCGCGGACCCCACTATCGCTAACCCGGATCCCTCCGCAGTCGTCGCGACCGTTCCGAACCCTGGACTCACATCAAATACGCTCGGAGCGCAGTTACTGACGGGTGCGACCATACCAGCACTAACGCACCGGATCCCATCAGAACTCCGAAGTTAAGCGTGCTGGGGAGAGAGTAGTACTAGGATGGGTGACCCCCTGGGAAGTCCTCGTGTTGCACCCCTTTTGTACTACTTTTTTTTTTTTTTTTTTTTTTCCTTCCCCGCCGCAAAAAAAAAATTTTCGCCATCCCCCGCCCCTCCCATGCGGTCCCTCCAGTTGCCTTCTCGCTTTCAATCATCGCCGACCCCGCGGACCCCACTATCGCTAACCCGGATCCCTCCGCAGTCGCGACCGTTCCGAACCCTGGACTCACATCAAATACGCTCGGAGCGCAGTTACTGACGGGTGCGACCATACCAGCACTAACGCACCGGATCCCATCAGAACTCCGAAGTTAAGCGTGCTTGGGCGAGAGTAGTACTAGGATGGGTGACCCCCTGGGAAGTCCTCGTGTTGCACCCCTTTTGTACTATTTTTTTTTTTTTCTTCTTTTTCCTTCCCGCCGCAAAAGTAAAATTTTCGCCATCCCGCCCCTCCCATGCGGTCCCTCCAGTTGCCTTCTCGCTTTCAATCATCGCCGACCCCGCGGACCCCACTATCGCTAACCCGGATCCCTCCGCAGTCGCGACCGTTCCGAACCCTGGACTCACATCAAATACGCTCGGAGCGCAGTTACTGACGGGTGCGACCATACCAGCACTAACGCACCGGATCCCATCAGAACTCCGAAGTTAAGCGTGCTTGGGGCGAGAGTAGTACTAGGATGGGTGACCCCCTGGGAAGTCCTCGTGTTGCACCCCTTTTTGTACTATTTTTTTTTTTTTTTTCTTCTTTTTCCTTCCCGCCGCAAAAGTAAAATTTTCGCCATCCCGCCCCTCCCATGCGGTCCCTCCAGTTGCCTTCTCGCTTTCAATCATCGCCGACCCCGCGGACCCCACTATCGCTAACCCGGATCCCTCCGCAGTCGCGACCGTTCCGAACCCTGGACTCACATCAAATACGCTCGGAGCGCAGTTACTGACGGGTGCGACCATACCAGCACTAACGCACCGGATCCCATCAGAAACTCCGAAGTTAAGCGTGCTTGGGCGAGAGTAGTACTAGGATGGGTGACCCCCTGGGAAGTCCTCGTGTTGCACCCCTTGCACCCCTTTTGTACTATTTTTTTTTTTTTTTTTTCTTTTTCCTTCCCGCCGCAAAAGTAAAAATTTTCGCCATCCCGCCCCTCCCATGCGGTCCCTCCAGTTGCCTTCTCGCTTCGCTCATCAATCATCGCCGACCCCGCGGACCCCACTATCGCTAACCCGGATCCCTCCGCAGTCGCGACCGTTCCGAACCCTGGACTCACATCAAATACGCTCGGAGCGCAGTTACTGACGGGTGCGACCATACCAGCACTAACGCACCGGATCCCATCAGAACTCCGAAGTTAAGCGTGCTTGGGCGAGAGAGATACTAGGTACTAGGATGGGTGACCCCCTGGGAAGTCCTCGTGTTGCACCCCTTTTGTACTTTTTTTTTTTTTTTTTTTTTTTTTCCTTCCCCCGCCGCAAAAGTAAAATTTTCGCCATCCCGCCCCTCCCATGCGGTCCCTCCAGTTGCCTTCTCGCTTTCAATCATCGCCGACCCCGCGGACCCCACTATCGCTAACCCGGATCCCTCCCGCAGTCGCGACCGTTCCGAACCCTGGACTCACATCAAATACGCTCGGAGCGCAGTTACTGACGGGTGCGACCATACCAGCACTAACGCACCGGATCCCATCAGAACTCCGAAGTTAAGCGTGCTGGGGGCGAGAGTAGTACTAGGATGGGTGACCCCCTGGGAAGTCCTCGTGTTGCACCCCTTTTGTACTATCTTTTTTTTTTTCTTTTTTTTTTTTCCTCCCCCGCCGCAAAAGTAAAATTTTCGCCATCCCGCCCCTCCCATGCGGTCCCTCCAGTTGCCTTCTCGCTTTCAATCATCGCCGACCCCGCGGACCCCACTATCGCTAACCCGGATCCCTCCGCAGTCGCGACCGTTCCGAACCCTGGACTCACATCAAAAATACGCTCGGAGCGCAGTTACTGACGGGTGCGACCATACCAGCACTAACGCACCGGATCCCATCAGAACTCCGAAGTTAAGCGTGCTTGGGCTTGGGAGAGAGTAGTACTAGGATGGGTGACCCCCTGGGAAGTCCTCGTGTTGCACCCCTTTTGTACTATCTTTTTTTTTTTTCTTCTTTTTCCTTCCCGCCGCAAAAGTAAAATTTTCGCCATCCCGCCCCTCCCATGCCATGCGGTCCCTCCAGTTGCCTTCTCGCTTTCAATCATCGCCGACCCCGCGGACCCCACTATCGCTAACCCGGATCCCTCCGCAGTCGCGACCGTTCCGAACCCTGGACTCACATCAAATACGCTCGGAGCGCAGTTACTGACGGGTGCGACCATACCAGCACTAACGCACCGGATCCCATCAGAACTCCGAAGTTAAGCGTGCTTGGGGGCGAGGGCGAGAGTAGTACTAGGATGGGTGACCCCCTGGGAAGTCCTCGTGTTGCACCCCTTTTTTGTACTATCTTTTTTTTTTTCTTCTTTTTCCTTCCCGCCGCAAAAGTAAAATTTTCGCCATCCCGCCCCTCCCATGCGGTCCCTCCAGTTGCCTTCTCGCTTTCAATCATCGCCGACCCCGCGGACCCCCACTATCGCTAACCCGGATCCCTCCGCAGTCGCGACCGTTCCGAACCCTGGACTCACATCAAATACGCTCGGAGCGCAGTTACTGACGGGTGCGACCATACCAGCACTAACGCACCGGATCCCATCAGAACTCCGAAGTTAAGCGTGCGTGCTTGGGCGAGAGTAGTACTAGGATGGGTGACCCCCTGGGAAGTCCTCGTGTTGCACCCTTTTTTTGTACTATCTTTTTTTTTTTTCTTCTTTTTCCTTCCCGCCGCAAAAGTAAAATTTTCGCCATCCCGCCCCTCCCATGCGGTCCCTCCAGTTGCCTTCTCGCTTTCAATCATCGCCGACCCCGCGGACCCCACTATCGCTAACCCGGATCCCTCCGCAGTCGCGACCGTTCCGAACCCTGGACTCACATCAAATACGCTCGGAGCGCAGTTACTGACGGGTGCGACCATACCAGCACTAACGCACCGGATCCCATCAGAACTCCGAAGTTAAGCGTGCTTGGGCGAGAGTAGTACTAGGATGGGTGACCCCCTGGGAAGTCCTCGTGTTGCACCCTTTTTGTACTATCTTTTTTTTTTCTTCTTTTTCCTTCCCGCCGCAAAAAGTAAAATTTTCGCCATCCATCCCCCGCCCCTCCCATGCGGTCCCTCCAGTTGCCTTCTCGCTTTCAATCATCGCCGACCCCGCGGACCCCACTATCGCTAACCCGGATCCCTCCGCAGTCGCGACCGTTCCGAACCCTGGACTCACATCAAATACGCTCGGAGCGCAGTTACTGACGGGTGCGACCATACCAGCACTAACGCACCGGATCCCATCAGAACTCCGAAGTTAAGCGTGCTTGGGCGAGAGTAGTACTAGGATGGGTGACCCCCTGGGAAGTCCTCGTGTTGCACCCCTTTTGTACTATTTTTTTTTTTTTCTTCTTTTTCCTTCCCGCCGCAAAAGTAAAATTTTCGCCATCCCGCCCCTCCCATGCGGTCCCTCCAGTTGCCTTCTCGCTTTCAATCATCGCCGACCCCGCGGACCCCACTATCGCTAAACCCGGATCCCTCCGCAGTCGCGACCGTTCCGAACCCTGGACTCACATCAAATACGCTCGGAGCGCAGTTACTGACGGGTGCGACCATACCAGCACTAACGCACCGGATCCCATCAGAACTCCGAAGTTAAGCGTGCTTGGGCGAGAGTAGTACTAGGATGGGTGACCCCCTGGGAAGTCCTCGTGTTGCACCCCTTTTGTACTATCTTTTTTTTTTTCTTCTTTTTCCTTCCCGCCGCAAAAGTAAAATTTTCGCCAACCCCCCCCCTCCCATGCGGTCCCTCCAGTTGCCTTCTCGCTTTCAATCATCGCCGCCCCCCCGCGGACCCCACTATCGCTAACCCGGATCCCTCCGCAGTCGCGACCGTTCCGAACCCTGGACTCACATCAAATACGCTCGGAGCGCAGTTACTGACGGGTGCGACCATACCAGCACTAACGCACCGGATCCCATCAGAACTCCGAAGTTAAGCGTGCTTGGGCGAGAGTAGTACTAGGATGGGTGACCCCCTGGGAAGTCCTCGTGTTGCCCCCCTTTTGTACTATCTTTTTTTTTTTCTTCTTTTTTTTTCCTTCCCGCCGCAAAAGTAAAATTTTCGCCATCCCGCCCCTCCCATGCGGTCCCTCCAGTTGCCTTCTCGCTTTCAATCATCGCCGACCCCGCGGACCCCACTATCGCTAACCCGGATCCCTCCGCAGTCGCGACCGTTCCGAACCCTGGACTCACATCAAATACGCTCGGAGCGCAGTTACTGACGGGTGTGACCATACCAGCACTAACGCACCGGATCCCATCAGAACTCCGAAGTTAAGCGTGCTTGGGGCGAGAGTAGTACTAGGATGGGTGACCCCCTGGGAAGTCCTCGTGTTGCACCCCTTTTGTACTATCTTTTTTTTTTCTTCTTTTTCCTTCCCGCCGCAAAAGTAAAATTTTTCGCCATCCCGCCCCTCCCATGCGGTCCCTCCAGTTGCCTTCTCGCTTTCAATCATCGCCGACCCCGCGGACCCCACTATCGCTAACCCGGATCCCTCCGCGCAGTCGCGACCGTTCCGAACCCTGGACTCACATCAAATACGCTCGGAGCGCAGTTACTGACGGGTGCGACCATACCAGCACTAACGCACCGGATCCCATCAGAACTCCGAAGTTAAGCGTGCTTGGGCGAGAGAGTAGTACTAGGATGGGTGACCCCCTGGGAAGTCCTCGTGTTGCACCCCTTTTGTACTATATTTTTTTTTTTTTTCTTCTTTTTCCTTCCCGCCGCAAAAGTAAAATTTTCGCCATCCCCCCCCCCCCCCTCCCATGCGGTCCCTCCAGTTGCCTTCTCGCTTTCAATCATCGCCCGACCCCGCGGACCCCACTATCGCTAACCCGGATCCCTCCGCAGTCGCGACCGTTCCGAACCCTGGACTCACATCAAATACGCTCGGAGCGCAGTTACTGACGGGTGCGACCATACCAGCACTAACGCACCGGATCCCATCAGAACTCCGAAGTTAAGCGTGCTTGGGCGAGAGTAGTACTAGGATGGGTGACCCCCTGGGAAGTCCTCGTGTTGCACCCCTTTTGTACTACTATTTTTTTTTTTCTTCTTTTTCCTTCCCGCCGCAAAAGTAAAATTTTCGCCATCCCGCCCCTCCCATGCGGTCCCTCCAGTTGCCTTCTCGCTTTCAATCATCGCCGACCCCGCGGACCCCACTATCGCTAACCCGGATCCCTCCGCAGTCGCGACCGTTCCGAACCCTGGACTCACATCAAATACGCTCGGAGCGCAGTTACTGACGGGTGCGACCATACCAGCACTAACGCACCGGATCCCATCAGAACTCCGAAGTTAAGCGTGCTTGGGCGAGAGTAGTACTAGGATGGGTGACCCCCTGGGAAGTCCTCGTGTTGCACCCCTTTTGTACTATCTTTTTTTTTTTCTTTTTTTTCCTTCCCGCCGCAAAAGTAAAATTTTCGCCATCCCGCCCCTCCCATGCGGTCCCTCCAGTTGCCTTCTCGCTTTCAATCATCGCCGACCCCGCGGACCCCACTATCGCTAACCCGGATCCCTCCGCAGTCGCGACCGTTCCGAACCCTGGACTCACATCAAATACGCTCGGAGCGCAGTTACTGACGGGTGCGACCATACCAGCACTAACGCACCGGATCCCATCAGAACTCCGAAGTTAAGCGTGCTTGGGCGAGAGTAGTACTAGGATGGGTGACCCCCTGGGAAGTCCTCGTGTTGCACCCCTTTTGTACTATCTTTTTTTTTTTCTTCTTCTTTTTCCTTCCCGCCGCAAAAGTAAAATTTTCGCCATCCCGCCCCTCCCATGCGGTCCCTCCAGTTGCCTCTCTCGCTTTCAATCATCGCCGACCCCGCGGACCCCACTATCGCTAACCCGGATCCCTCCGCAGTCGCGACCGTTCCGAACCCTGGACTCACATCAAATACGCTCGGAGCGCAGTTACTGACGGGGTGCGACCATACCAGCACTAACGCACCGGATCCCATCAGAACTCCGAAGTTAAGCGTGCTTGGGGGAGAGAGTAGTACTAGGATGGGTGACCCCCTGGGAAGTCCTCGTGTTGCACCCCTTTTGTACTATCTTTTTTTTTTTTTCTTTTTTTTTCCTTCCCGCCGCAAAAGTAAAATTTTCGCCATCCCGCCCCTCCCATGCGGTCCCTCCAGTTGCCTTCTCGCTTTCAATCATCGCCGACCCCCCGCGGACCCCACTATCGCTAACCCGGATCCCTCCGCAGTCGCGACCGTTCCGAACCCTGGACTCACATCAAATACGCTCGGAGCGCAGTTACTGACGGGTGCGACCATACCAGCACTAACGCACCGGATCCCATCAGAACTCCGAAGTTAAGCGTGCTTGGGCGAGAGTAGTACTAGGATGGGTGACCCCCTGGGAAGTCCTCGTGTTGCACCCCTTTTGTACTATCTTTTTTTTTTTTTTCTTCTTTTTCCTTCCCGCCGCAAAAGTAAAATTTTCGCCATCCCCGCCCCTCCCATGCGGTCCCTCCAGTTGCCTTCTCGCTTTCAATCATCGCCGACCCCGCGGACCCCACTATCGCTAACCCGGATCCCTCCGCAGTCGCGACCGTTCCGAACCCTGGACTCACATCAAATACGCTCGGAGCGCAGTTACTGACGGGTGCGACCATACCAGCACTAACGCACCGGATCCCATCAGAACTCCGAAGTTAAGCGTGCTTGGGCGAGAGTAGTACTAGGATGGGTGACCCCCCTGGGAAGTCCTCGTGTTGCACCCCTTTTTTTTTGTACTATCTTTTTTTTTTTTCTTCTTTTTCCTTCCCGCCGCAAAAGTAAAATTTTCGCCATCCCGCCCCTCCCATGCGGTCCCTCCAGTTGCCTTCTCGCTTTCAATCATCGCCGACCCCGCGGACCCCACTATCGCTAACCCGGATCCCTCCGCAGTCGCGACCGTTCCGAACCCTGGACTCACATCAAATACGCTCGGAGCGCAGTTACTGACGGGTGCGACCATACCAGCACTAACGCACCGGATCCCATCAGAACTCCGAAGTTAAGCGTGCTTGGGCGAGAGTAGTACTAGGATGGGTGACCCCCTGGGAAGTCCTCGTGTTGCACCCCTTTTGTACTATCTTTTTTTTTTTTCTTCTTTTTCCTTCCCGCCGCAAAAGTAAAAATTTTCGCCATCCCGCCCCTCCCATGCGGTCCCTCCAGTTGCCTTCTCGCTTTCAATCATCGCCGACCCCGCGGACCCCACTATCGCTAACCCGGATCCCCTCCGCAGTCGCGACCGTTCCGAACCCTGGACTCACATCAAATACGCTCGGAGCGCAGTTACTGACGGGTGCGACCATACCAGCACTAACGCACCGGATCCCATCAGAACTCCGAAGTTAAGCGTGCTGGGGGCGAGAGTAGTACTAGGATGGGTGACCCCCTGGGAAGTCCTCGTGTTGCACCCCTTTTGTACTATCTTTTTTTTTTTCTTCTTTTTCCTTCCCGCCGCAAAAGTAAAATTTTCGCCATCCCGCCCCTCCCATGCGGTCCCTCCAGTTGCCTTCTCGCTTTCAATCATCGCCGACCCCGCGGACCCCACTATCGCTAACCCGGATCCCTCCGCAGTCGCGACCGTTCCGAACCCTGGACTCACATCAAATACGCTCGGAGCGCAGTTACTACTGACGGGTGCGACCATACCAGCACTAACGCACCGGATCCCATCAGAACTCCGAAGTTAAGCGTGCTTGGGGAGAGAGAGTAGTACTAGGATGGGTGACCCCCTGGGAAGTCCTCGTGTTGCACCCCTTTTTTTGTACTATCTTTTTTTTTTTTCTTCTTTTTCCTTCCCGCCGCAAAAGTAAAATTTTCGCCATCCCGCCCCTCCCATGCGGTCCCTCCAGTTGCCTTCTCGCTTTCAATCATCGCCCGACCCCGCGGACCCCACTATCGCTAACCCGGATCCCTCCGCAGTCGCGACCGTTCCGAACCCTGGACTCACATCAAATACGCTCGGAGCGCAGTTACTGACGGGTGCGACCATACCAGCACTAACGCACCGGATCCCATCAGAACTCCGAAGTTAAGCGTGCTTGGGGAGAGAGTAGTAGTACTAGGATGGGTGACCCCCTGGGAAGTCCTCGTGTTGCACCCCTTTTGTACTATCTTTTTTTTTTTCTTCTTTTTCCTTCCCGCCGCAAAAGTAAAATTTTTCGCCATCCCGCCCCTCCCATGCGGTCCCTCCAGTTGCCTTCTCGCTTTCAATCATCGCCGACCCCGCGGACCCCACTATCGCTAACCCGGATCCCTCCGCAGTCGCGACCGTTCCGAACCCTGGACTCACATCAAATACGCTCGGAGCGCAGTTACTGACGGGTGCGACCATACCAGCACTAACGCACCGGATCCCATCAGAACTCCGAAGTTAAGCGTGCTTGGGCGAGAGTAGTACTAGGATGGGTGACCCCCTGGGAAGTCCTCGTGTTTGCACCCTTTTTTTGTACTATTTTTTTTTTTTTCTTCTTTTTCCTTCCCGCCGCAAAAAGTAAAAATTTTCGCCATCCCGCCCCTCCCATGCGGTCCCTCCAGTTGCCTTCTCGCTTTCAATCATCGCCGACCCCGCGGACCCCACTATCGCTAACCCGGATCCCTCCGCAGTCGCGACCGTTCCGAACCCTGGACTCACATCAAATACGCTCGGAGCGCAGTTACTGACGGGTGCGACCATACCAGCACTAACGCACCGGATCCCATCAGAACTCCGAAGTTAAGCGTGCTTGGGCGAGAGTAGTACTAGGATGGGTGACCCCCTGGGAAGTCCTCGTGTTGCACCTTTTTTTGTACTCTTTTTTTTTTTTTCTTCTTTTTCCTTCCCGCCGCAAAAGTAAAATTTTCGCCATCCCCGCCCCTCCCATGCGGTCCCTCCAGTTGCCTTCTCGCTTTCAATCATCGCCCGACCCCCCGCGGACCCCACTATCGCTAACCCGGATCCCTCCGCAGTCGCGACCGTTCCGAACCCTGGACTCACATCAAATACGCTCGGAGCGCAGTTACTGACGGGTGCGACCATACCAGCACTAACGCACCGGATCCCATCAGAACTCCGAAGTTAAGCGTGCTTTGGGCGAGAGTAGTACTAGGATGGGTGACCCCCCTGGGAAGTCCTCGTGTTGCACCCCCTTTTGTACTATCTTTTTTTTTTTTCTTCTTTTTCCTTCCCGCCGCAAAAGTAAAATTTTCGCCATCCCGCCCCTCCCATGCGGTCCCTCCAGTTGCCTTCTCGCTTTCAATCATCGCCGACCCCGCGGACCCCACTATCGCTAACCCGGATCCCTCCGCAGTCGCGACCGTTCCGAACCCTGGACTCACATCAAATACGCTCGGAGCGCAGTTACTGACGGGTGCGACCATACCAGCACTAACGCACCGGATCCCATCAGAACTCCGAAGTTAAGCGTGCTTGGGCGAGAGTAGTACTAGGATGGGTGACCCCCTGGGAAGTCCTCGTGTTGCACCCCTTTTGTACTATCTTTTTTTTTTTTTTTCTTCTTTTTCCTTCCCGCCGCAAAAGTAAAATTTTTCGCCATCCCCCCCCTCCCATGCGGTCCCTCCAGTTGCCTTCTCGCTTTCAATCATCGCCGACCCCGCGGACCCCACTATCGCTAACCCGGATCCCTCCGCAGTCGCGACCGTTCCGAACCCTGGACTCACATCAAATACGCTCGGAGCGCAGTTACTGACGGGGGTGCGACCATACCAGCACTAACGCACGGATCCCATCAGAACTCCGAAGTTAAGCGTGCTTGGGCGAGAGTAGTACTAGGATGGGTGACCCCCTGGGAAGTCCTCGTGTTGCACCCCTTTTGTACTATTTTTTTTTTTTTCTTCTTTTTCCTTCCCGCCGCAAAAGTAAAATTTTCGCCATCCCCCGCCCCTCCCATGCGGTCCCTCCAGTTGCCTTCTCGCTTTCAATCATCGCCGACCCCGCGGACCCCACTATCGCTAACCCGGATCCCTCCGCAGTCGCGACCGTTCCGAACCCTGGACTCACATCAAATACGCTCGGAGCGCAGTTACTGACGGGTGCGACCATACCAGCACTAACGCACCGGATCCCATCAGAACTCCGAAGTTAAGCGTGCTTTGGGCGAGAGTAGTACTAGGATGGGTGACCCCCTGGGAAGTCCTCGTGTTGCACCCCTTTTTGTACTATTTTTTTTTTTTTTTCTTCTTTTTCCTTCCCGCCGCAAAAGTAAAATTTTCGCCATCCCGCCCCTCCCATGCGGTCCCTCCAGTTGCCTTCTCGCTTTCAATCATCGCCGACCCCGCGGACCCCACTATCGCTAACCCGGATCCCTCCGCAGTCGCGACCGTTCCGAACCCTGGACTCACATCAAATACGCTCGGAGCGCAGTTACTGACGGGTGCGACCATACCAGCACTAACGCACCGGATCCCATCAGAACTCCGAAGTTAAGCGTGCTTGGGCGAGAGTAGTACTAGGATGGGTGACCCCCTGGGAAGTCCTCGTGTTGCACCCCTTTTGTACTATTTTTTTTTTTTTCTTCTTTTTTCCTTCCCGCCGCAAAAGTAAAAATTTTCGCCATCCCGCCCCTCCCATGCGGTCCCTCCAGTTGCCTTCTCGCTTTCAATCATCGCCGACCCCGCGGACCCCACTATCGCTAACCCGGATCCCTCCGCAGTCGCGACCGTTCCGAACCCTGGACTCACATCAAATACGCTCGGAGCGCAGTTACTGACGGGTGCGACCATACCAGCACTAACGCACCGGATCCCATCAGAACTCCGAAGTTAAGCGTGCTTGGGCGAGAGTAGTACTAGGATGGGTGACCCCCTGGGAAGTCCTCGTGTTGCACCCCTTTTGTACTATCTTTTTTTTTTTTTTCTTTTTCCTTCCCGCCGCAAAAGTAAAATTTTCGCCATCCCGCCCCTCCCATGCGGTCCCTCCAGTTGCCTTCTCGCTTTCAATCATCGCCGACCCCGCGGACCCCACTATCGCTAACCCGGATCCCTCCGCAGTCGCGACCGTTCCGAACCCTGGACTCACATCAAATACGCTCGGAGCGCAGTTACTGACGGGTGCGACCATACCAGCACTAACGCACCGGATCCCATCAGAACTCCGAAGTTAAGCGTGCTTGGGCGAGAGAGTAGTACTAGGATGGGTGACCCCCTGGGAAGTCCTCGTGTTGCACCCCTTTTGTACTATCTTTTTTTTTTTTCTTCTTTTTCCTTCCCGCCGCAAAAAGTAAAATTTTCGCCATCCCGCCCCTCCCATGCGGTCCCTCCAGTTGCCTTCTCGCTTTCAATCATCGCCGACCCCGCGGACCCCACTATCGCTAACCCGGATCCCTCCGCAGTCGCGACCGTTCCGAACCCTGGACTCACATCAAATACGCTCGGAGCGCAGTTACTGACGGGTGCGACCATACCAGCACTAACGCACCGGATCCCATCAGAACTCCGAAGTTAAGCGTGTGCTTGGGCGAGAGTAGTACTAGGATGGGTGACCCCCTGGGAAGTCCTCGTGTTGCACCCCTTTTTTGTACTATTTTTTTTTTTTCTTCTTTTTCCTTCCCGCCCGCAAAAGTAAAATTTTCGCCATCCCGCCCCTCCCATGCGGTCCCTCCAGTTGCCTTCTCGCTTTCAATCATCGCCGACCCCGCGGACCCCACTATCGCTAACCCGGATGCCTCCGCAGTCGCGACCGTTCCGAACCCTGGACTCACATCAAA
This sequence comes from Osmanthus fragrans, assembly GCA_019395295.1. Classification (NCBI taxonomy): domain Eukaryota; kingdom Viridiplantae; phylum Streptophyta; class Magnoliopsida; order Lamiales; family Oleaceae; genus Osmanthus; species Osmanthus fragrans. The sequence goes on along the minus strand of CM033362.1, from coordinate 20,387,016 downwards.
TACGCTCAGAGCGCAGTTACTGACGGGTGCGACCATACCAGCACTAACGCACCGGATCCCATCAGAACTCCGAAGTTAAGCGTGCTTGGGCGAGAGTAGTACTAGGGATGGGTGACCCCCTGGGAAGTCCTCGTGTTGCACCCCTTTTGTACTACTATTTTTTTTTTTTTTTCTTCTTTTTCCTTCCCGCCGCAAAAGTAAAAAATTTTCGCCATCCCGCCCCTCCCATGCGGTCCCTCCAGTTGCCTTCTCGCTTTCAATCATCGCCGACCCCGCGGACCCCACTATCGCTAACCCGGATCCCTCCGCAGTCGCGACCGTTCCGAACCCTGGACTCACATCAAATACGCTCGGAGCGCAGTTACTGACGGGTGCGACCATACCAGCACTAACGCACCGGATCCCATCAGAACTCCGAAGTTAAGCGTGCTTGGGCGAGAGTAGTACTAGGATGGGTGACCCCCTGGGAAGTCCTCGTGTTGCACCCCTTTTGTACTATCTTTTTTTTTTTCTTCTTTTTCCTTCCCGCCGCAAAAGTAAAATTTTCGCCATCCCGCCCCTCCCATGCGGTCCCTCCAGTTGCCTTCTCGCTTTCAATCATCGCCGACCCCGCGGACCCCACTATCGCTAACCCGGATCCCTCCGCAGTCGCGACCGTTCCGAACCCTGGACTCACATCAAATACGCTCGGAGCGCAGTTACTGACGGGTGCGACCATACCAGCACTAACGCACCGGATCCCATCAGAACTCCGAAGTTAAGCGTGCTTGGGCGAGAGTAGTACTAGGATGGGTGACCCCCTGGGAAGTCCTCGTGTTGCACCCCTTTTGTACTATCTTTTTTTTTTTCTTCTTTTTCCTTCCCGCCGCAAAAGTAAAATTTTCGCCATCCCGCCCCTCCCATGCGGTCCCTCCAGTTGCCTTCTCGCTTTCAATCATCGCCGACCCCGCGGACCCCACTATCGCTAACCCGGATCCCTCCGCAGTCGCGACCGTTCCGAACCCCTGGACTCACATCAAATACGCTCGGAGCGCAGTTACTGACGGGTGCGACCATACCAGCACTAACGCACCGGATCCCATCAGAACTCCGAAGTTAAGCGTGCTTGGGCGAGAGTAGTACTAGGATGGGTGACCCCCTGGGAAGTCCTCGTGTTGCACCCCTTTTTTGTACTATTTTTTTTTTTTTCTTCTTTTTTCCTTCCCGCCGCAAAAGTAAAATTTTCGCCATCCCGCCCCTCCCATGCGGTCCCTCCAGTTGCCTTCTCGCTTTCAATCATCGCCGACCCCGCGGACCCCACTATCGCTAACCCGGATCCCTCCGCAGTCGCGACCGTTCCGAACCCTGGACTCACATCAAATACGCTCGGAGCGCAGTTACTGACGGGTGCGACCATACCAGCACTAACGCACCGGATCCCATCAGAACTCCGAAGTTAAGCGTGCTTGGGCGAGAGTAGTACTAGGATGGGTGACCCCCTGGGAAGTCCTCGTGTTGCACCCCTTTTGTACTATCTTTTTTTTTTTTTCTTTTTTTTTTTCCTTCCCGCCGCAAAAGTAAAATTTTCGCCAACCCCCCCCCTCCCATGCGGTCCCTCCAGTTGCCTTCTCGCTTTCAATCATCGCCGACCCCGCGGACCCCACTATCGCTAACCCGGATCCCTCCGCAGTCGCGACCGTTCCGAACCCTGGACTCACATCAAATACGCTCGGAGCGCAGTTACTGACGGGTGCGACCATACCAGCACTAACGCACCGGATCCCATCAGAACTCCGAAGTTAAGCGTGCTTGGGCGAGAGTAGTACTAGGATGGGTGACCCCCTGGGAAGTCCTCGTGTTGCACCCCTTTTGTACTATCTTTTTTTTTTTCTTCTTTTTCCTTCCCGCCGCAAAAGTAAAATTTTCGCCATCCCGCCCCTCCCATGCGGTCCCTCCAGTTGCCTTCTCGCTTTCAATCATCGCCGACCCCGCGGACCCCACTATCGCTAACCCGGATCCCTCCGCAGTCGCGACCGTTCCGAACCCTGGACTCACATCAAATACGCTCTCGGAGCGCAGTTACTGACGGGTGCGACCATACCAGCACTAACGCACCGGATCCCATCAGAACTCCGAAGTTAAGCGTGCTTGGGGGCGAGAGTAGTACTAGGATGGGTGACCCCCTGGGAAGTCCTCGTGTTGCACCCCTTTTGTACTATCTTTTTTTTTTTCTTCTTTTTCCTTCCCGCCGCAAAAGTAAAATTTTCGCCATCCCGCCCCTCCCATGCGGTCCCTCCAGTTGCCTTCTCGCTTTCAATCATCGCCGACCCCCCGCGGACCCCACTATCGCTAACCCGGATCCCTCCGCAGTCGCGACCGTTCCGAACCCTGGACTCACATCAAATACGCTCGGAGCGCAGTTACTGACGGGTGCGACCATACCAGCACTAACGCACCGGATCCCATCAGAACTCCGAAGTTAAGCGTGCTTGGGCGAGAGTAGTACTAGGATGGGTGACCCCCTGGGAAGTCCTCGTGTTGCACCCCTTTTGTACTATCTTTTTTTTTTTTCTTCTTTTTTCCTTCCCGCCGCAAAAGTAAAATTTTCGCCATCCCGCCCCTCCCATGCGGTCCCTCCAGTTGCCTTCTCGCTTTCAATCATCGCCGACCCCGCGGACCCCACTATCGCTAACCCGGATCCCTCCGCAGTCGCGACCGTTCCGAACCCTGGACTCACATCAAATACGCTCGGAGCGCAGTTACTGACGGGTGCGACCATACCAGCACTAACGCACCGGATCCCATCAGAACTCCGAAGTTAAGCGTGCTTGGGGCGAGAGTAGTACTAGGATGGGTGACCCCCTGGGAAGTCCTCGTGTTGCACCCCTTTTGTACTATCTTTTTTTTTTTTTTCTTCTTTTTCCTTCCCGCCGCAAAAAAGTAAAATTTTCGCCATCCCGCCCCTCCCATGCGGTCCCTCCAGTTGCCTTCTCGCTTTCAATCATCGCCGACCCCGCGGGACCCCACTATCGCTAACCCGGATCCCTCCGCAGTCGCGACCGTTCCGAACCCTGGACTCACATCAAATACGCTCGGAGCGCAGTTACTGACGGGTGCGACCATACCAGCACTAACGCACCGGATCCCATCAGAACTCCGAAGTTAAGCGTGCTTGGGCGAGAGTAGTACTAGGATGGGTGACCCCCTGGGAAGTCCTCGTGTTGCACCCCTTTTGTACTATCTTTTTTTTTTTTTCTTCTTTTTCCTTCCCGCCGCAAAAGTAAAATTTTCGCCATCCCGCCCCTCCCATGCGGTCCCTCCAGTTGCCTTCTCGCTTTCAATCATCGCCGACCCCCCGCGGACCCCACTATCGCTAACCCGGATCCCTCCGCAGTCGCGACCGTTCCGAACCCTGGACTCACATCAAATACGCTCGGAGCGCAGTTACTGACGGGTGCGACCATACCAGCACTAACGCACCGGATCCCATCAGAACTCCGAAGTTAAGCGTGCTTGGGGAGAGAGTAGTACTAGGATGGGTGACCCCCTGGGAAGTCCTCGTGTTGCACCCCTTTTGTACTACTATTTTTTTTTTTTTCTTCTTTTTCCTTCCCGCCGCAAAAGTAAAATTTTCGCCATCCCGCCCCTCCCATGCGGTCCCTCCAGTTGCCTTCTCGCTTTCAATCATCGCCGACCCCGCGGACCCCACTATCGCTAACCCGGATCCCTCCGCCGCAGTCGCGACCGTTCCGAACCCTGGACTCACATCAAATACGCTCGGAGCGCAGTTACTGACGGGGGTGCGACCATACCAGCACTAACGCACCGGATCCCATCAGAACTCCGAAGTTAAGCGTGCTTGGGCGAGAGTAGTACTAGGATGGGTGACCCCCTGGGAAGTCCTCGTGTTGCACCCCTTTTGTACTATCTTTTTTTTTTTTTTCTTCTTTTTCCTTCCCGCCGCAAAAGTAAAATTTTCGCCATCCCGCCCCTCCCATGCGGTCCCTCCAGTTGCCTTCTCGCTTTCAATCATCGCCGACCCCGCGGACCCCACTATCGCTAACCCGGATCCCTCCGCAGTCGCGACCGTTCCGAACCCCTGGACTCACATCAAATACGCTCGGAGCGCAGTTACTGACGGGTGCGACCATACCAGCACTAACGCACCGGATCCCATCAGAACTCCGAAGTTAAGCGTGCTTGGGCGAGAGTAGTACTAGGATGGGTGACCCCCTGGGAAGTCCTCGTGTTGCACACCCTTTTGTACTATCTTTTTTTTTTTTTCTTCTTTTTCCTTTCCCCCGCCGCAAAAGTAAAATTTTCGCCATCCCGCCCCTCCCATGCGGTCCCTCCAGTTGCCTTCTCGCTTTCAATCATCGCCGACCCCGCGGACCCCACTATCGCTAACCCGGATCCCTCCGCAGTCGCGACCGTTCCGAACCCTGGACTCACATCAAATACGCTCGGAGCGCAGTTACTGACGGGTGCGACCATACCAGCACTAACGCACCGGATCCCATCAGAACTCCGAAGTTAAGCGTGCTTGGGCGAGAGTAGTACTAGGATGGGTGACCCCCTGGGAAGTCCTCGTGTTGCACCCCTTTTGTACTATCTTTTTTTTTTTCTTTTTTTTCCTTCCCGCCGCAAAAGTAAAATTTTCGCCATCCCGCCCCTCCCATGCGGTCCCTCCAGTTGCCTTCTCGCTTTCAATCATCGCCGACCCCGCGGACCCCACTATCGCTAACCCGGATCCCTCCGCAGTCGCGACCGTTCCGAACCCTGGACTCACATCAAATACGCTCGGAGCGCAGTTACTGACGGGTGCGACCATACCAGCACTAACGCACCGGATCCCATCAGAACTCCGAAGTTAAGCGTGCTTGGGCGAGAGTAGTACTAGGATGGGTGACCCCCTGGGAAGTCCTCGTGTTGCACCCCTTTTGTACTACTATTTTTTTTTTTTCTTCTTTTTCCTTCCCGCCGCAAAAGTAAAATTTTTCGCCATCCCGCCCCTCCCATGCGGTCCCTCCAGTTGCCTTCTCGCTTTCAATCATCGCCGACCCCGCGGACCCCACTATCGCTAACCCGGATCCCTCCGCAGTCGCGACCGTTCCGAACCCTGGACTCACATCAAATACGCTCGGAGCGCAGTTACTGACGGGTGCGACCATACCAGCACTAACGCACCGGATCCCATCAGAACTCCGAAGTTAAGCGTGCTTGGGCGAGAGTAGTACTAGGATGGGTGACCCCCTGGGAAGTCCTCGTGTTGCACCCTTTTTTTGTACTACTTTTTTTTTTTTTCTTCTTTTTCCTTCCCGCCGCAAAAGTAAAAAATTTTCGCCATCCCGCCCCTCCCATGCGGTCCCTCCAGTTGCCTTCTCGCTTTCAATCATCGCCGACCCCGCGGACCCCACTATCGCTAACCCGGATCCCTCCGCAGTCGCGACCGTTCCGAACCCTGGACTCACATCAAATACGCTCGGAGCGCAGTTACTGACGGGTGCGACCATACAAGCACTAACGCACCGGATCCCATCAGAACTCCGAAGTTAAGCGTGCTTGGGCGAGAGTAGTACTAGGATGGGTGACCCCCTGGGAAGTCCTCGTGTTGCACCCCTTTTGTACTATCTTTTTTTTTTTCTTTTTTTTCCTTCCCGCCGCAAAAGTAAAATTTTCGCCATCCCGCCCCTCCCATGCGGTCCCTCCAGTTGCCTTCTCGCTTTCAATCATCATCGCCGACCCCGCGGACCCCACTATCGCTAACCCGGATCCCTCCGCAGTCGCGACCGTTCCGAACCCTGGACTCACATCAAATACGCTCGGAGCGCAGTTACTGACGGGTGCGACCATACCAGCACTAACGCACCGGATCCCATCAGAACTCCGAAGTTAAGCGTGCTTGGGCGAGAGTAGTACTAGGATGGGTGACCCCCTGGGAAGTCCTCGTGTTGCACCCCTTTTGTACTATCTTTTTTTTTTTTTTCTTTTTCCTTCCCGCCGCAAAAGTAAAATTTTCGCCATCCCGCCCCTCCCATGCGGTCCCTCCAGTTGCCTTCTCGCTTTCAATCATCGCCGACCCCGCGGACCCCACTATCGCTAACCCGGATCCCTCCGCAGTCGCGACCGTTCCGAACCCTGGACTCACATCAATCAAATACGCTCGGAGCGCAGTTACTGACGGGTGCGACCATACCAGCACTAACGCACCGGATCCCATCAGAACTCCGAAGTTAAGCGTGCTTGGGCGAGAGTAGTACTAGGATGGGTGACCCCCTGGGAAGTCCTCGTGTTGCACCCCTTTTGTACTATATTTTTTTTTTTCTTCTTTTTCCTTCCCGCCGCAAAAGTAAAATTTTCGCCATCCCGCCCCTCCCATGCGGTCCCTCCAGTTGCCTTCTCGCTTTCAATCATCGCCGACCCCCGCGGACCCCACTATCGCTAACCCGGATCCCTCCGCAGTCGCGACCGTTCCGAACCCTGGACTCACATCAAATACGCTCGGAGCGCGCTGTTACTGACGGGTGCGACCATACCAGCACTAACGCACCGGATCCCATCAGAACTCCGAAGTTAAGCGTGCTTGGGGCGAGAGTAGTACTAGGATGGGTGACCCCCTGGGAAGTCCTCGTGTTGCACCCCTTTTGTACTATCTTTTTTTTTTTTTTCTTCTTTTTCCTTCCCGCCGCAAAAGTAAAATTTTCGCCATCCCGCCCCTCCCATGCGGTCCCTCCAGTTGCCTTCTCGCTTTCAATCATCGCCGACCCCGCGGACCCCACTATCGCTAACCCGGATCCCTCCGCAGTCGCGACCGTTCCGAACCCTGGACTCACATCAAATACGCTCGGAGCGCAGTTACTGACGGGTGCGACCATACCAGCACTAACGCACCGGATCCCATCAGAACTCCGAAGTTAAGCGTGCTTGGGCGAGAGTAGTACTAGGATGGGTGACCCCCTGGGAAGTCCTCGTGTTGCACCCCTTTTGTACTATCTTTTTTTTTTTTTCTTCTTTTTCCTTCCCTTCCCGCCGCAAAAGTAAAATTTTCGCCATCCCGCCCCTCCCATGCGGTCCCTCCAGTTGCCTTCTCGCTTTCAATCATCGCCGACCCCGCGGACCCCACTATCGCTAACCCGGATCCCTCCGCAGTCGCGCGACCGTTCCGAACCCTGGACTCACATCAAATACGCTCGGAGCGCAGTTACTGACGGGTGCGACCATACCAGCACTAACGCACCGGATCCCATCAGAACTCCGAAGTTAAGCGTGCTTGGGCGAGAGTAGTACTAGGATGGGTGACCCCCTGGGAAGTCCTCGTGTTGCACCCCTTTTGTACTATTTTTTTTTTTTTTCTTCTTTTTCCTTCCCGCCGCAAAAGTAAAAATTTTCGCCATCCCGCCCCTCCCATGCGGTCCCTCCAGTTGCCTTCTCGCTTTCAATCATCGCCGACCCCGCGGACCCCACTATCGCTAACCCGGATCCCTCCGCAGTCGCGACCGTTCCGAACCTGGACTGGACTCACATCAAATACGCTCGGAGCGCAGTTACTGACGGGTGCGACCATACCAGCACTAACGCACCGGATCCCATCAGAACTCCGAAGTTAAGCGTGCTTGGGCGAGAGTAGTACTAGGATGGGTGACCCCCTGGGAAGTCCTCGTGTTGCACCCCTTTTGTACTATTTTTTTTTTTTTTTTCTTTCTTTTTCCTTCCCGCCGCAAAAGTAAAATTTTCGCCATCCCGCCCCTCCCATGCGGTCCCTCCAGTTGCCTTCTCGCTTTCAATCATCGCCGCCCCCGCGGACCCCACTATCGCTAACCCGGATCCCTCCGCAGTCGCGACCGTTCCGAACCCTGGACTCACATCAAATACGCTCGGAGCGCAGTTACTGACGGGTGCGACCATACCAGCACTAACGCACCGGATCCCATCAGAACTCCGAAGTTAAGCGTGCTTGGGCGAGAGTAGTACTAGGATGGGTGACCCCCTGGGAAGTCCTCGTGTTGCACCCCTTTTGTACTATCTTTTTTTTTTTCTTCTTTTTCCTTCCCGCCGCAAAAGTAAAATTTTCGCCATCCCGCCCCTCCCATGCGGTCCCTCCAGTTGCCTTCTCGCTTTCAATCATCGCCGACCCCGCGGACCCCACTATCGCTAACCCGGATCCCTCCGCAGTCGCGACCGTTCCGAACCCTGGACTCACATCAAATACGCTCGGAGCGCAGTTACTGACGGGTGCGACCATACCAGCACTAACGCACCGGATCCCATCAGAACTCCGAAGTTAAGCGTGCTTGGGCGAGAGTAGTACTAGGATGGGTGACCCCCTGGGAAGTCCTCGTGTTGCACCCCTTTTGTACTATCTTTTTTTTTTCTTCTTTTTTTCCTTCCCCCGCCGCAAAAAAAGTAAAATTTTCGCCATCCCGCCCCTCCCATGCGGTCCCTCCAGTTGCCTTCTCGCTTTCAATCATCGCCGACCCCGCGGACCCCACTATCGCTAACCGGATCCCTCCGCAGTCGCGACCGTTCCGAACCCTGGACTCACATCAAATACGCTCGGAGCGCAGTTACTGACGGGTGCGACCATACCAGCACTAACGCACCGGATCCCATCAGAACTCCGAAGTTAAGCGTGCTTGGGCGAGAGTAGTACTAGGATGGGTGACCCCCTGGGAAGTCCTCGTGTTGCACCCCTTTTGTACTATCTTTTTTTTTTTCTTCTTTTTTTCCTTCCCGCCGCAAAAGTAAAAAATTTTCGCCATCCCGCCCCTCCCATGCGGTCCCTCCAGTTGCCTTCTCGCTTTCAATCATCGCCGACCCCGCGGACCCCACTATCGCTAACCCGGATCCCTCCGCAGTCGCGACCGTTCCGAACCCTGGACTCACATCAAATACGCTCGGAGCGCAGTTACTGACGGGTGCGACCATACCAGCACTAACGCACCGGATCCCATCAGAACTCCGAAGTTAAGCGTGCTTGGGCGAGAGTAGTACTAGGATGGGTGACCCCCTGGGAAGTCCTCGTGTTGCACCCCTTTTGTACTATCTTTTTTTTTTTTCTTCTTTTTCCTTCCCGCCGCAAAAGTAAAATTTTCGCCATCCCGCCCCTCCCATGCGGTCCCTCCAGTTGCCTTCTCGCTTTCAATCATCGCATCGCCCCCGCGGACCCCACTATCGCTAACCCGGATCCCTCCGCAGTCGCGACCGTTCCGAACCCTGGACTCACATCAAATACGCTCGGAGCGCAGTTACTGACGGGTGCGACCATACCAGCACTAACGCACCGGATCCCATCAGAACTCCGAAGTTAAGCGTGCTTGGGCGAGAGTAGTACTAGGATGGGTGACCCCCTGGGAAGTCCTCGTGTTGCACCCCTTTTGTACTATTTTTTTTTTTCTTCTTTTTCCTTCCCGCCGCAAAAGTAAAATTTTCGCCATCCCGCCCCTCCCATGCGGTCCCTCCAGTTGCCTTCTCGCTTTCAATCATCGCCGACCCCCCCGCGGACCCCACTATCGCTAACCCGGATCCCTCCGCAGTCGCGACCGTTCCGAACCCTGGACTCACATCAAATACGCTCGGAGCGCAGTTACTGACGGGTGCGACCATACCAGCACTAACGCACCGGATCCCATCAGAACTCCGAAGTTAAGCGTGCTTGGGCGAGAGTAGTACTAGGATGGATGTGACCCCCTGGGAAGTCCTCGTGTTGCACCCCTTTTGTACTATCTTTTTTTTTTTTCTTCTTTTTTTCCTTCCCGCCGCAAAAGTAAAATTTTCGCCATCCCGCCCCTCCCATGCGGTCCCTCCAGTTGCCTTCTCGCTTTCAATCATCGCCGACCCCGCGGACCCCACTATCGCTAACCCGGATCCCTCCGCAGTCGCGACCGTTCCGAACCCTGGACTCACATCAAATACGCTCGGAGCGCAGTTACTGACGGGTGCGACCATACCAGCACTAACGCACCGGATCCCATCAGAACTCCGAAGTTTAAGCGTGCTTGGGCGAGAGTAGTACTAGGATGGGTGACCCCCTGGGAAGTCCTCGTGTTGCACCCCTTTTGTACTATCTTTTTTTTTTTTCTTCTTTTTCCTTCCCGCCGCAAAAGTAAAATTTTCGCCATCCCGCCCCTCCCATGCGGTCCCTCCAGTTGCCTTCTCGCTTTCAATCATCGCCGACCCCGCGGACCCCACTATCGCTAACCCGGATCCCTCCGCAGTCGCGACCGTTCCGAACCCTGGACTCACATCAAATACGCTCGGAGCGCAGTTACTGACGGGTGCGACCATACCAGCACTAACGCACCGGATCCCATCAGAACTCCGAAGTTAAGCGTGCTTGGGCGAGAGTAGTACTAGGATGGGTGACCCCCTGGGAAGTCCTCGTGTTGCACCCCTTTTGTACTATCTTTTTTTTTTCTTTTTTTTCCTTCCCGCCGCAAAAGTAAAATTTTCGCCATCCCGCCCCTCCCATGCGGTCCCTCCAGTTCCAGTTGCCTTCTCGCTTTCAATCATCGCCGACCCCGCGGACCCCACTATCGCTAACCCGGATCCCTCCGCAGTCGCGACCGTTCCGAACCCTGGACTCACATCAAATACGCTCGGAGCGCAGTTACTGACGGGTGCGACCATACCAGCACTAACGCACCGGATCCCATCAGAACTCCGAAGTTAAGCGTGCTTGGGCGAGAGTAGTACTAGGATGGGTGACCCCCTGGGAAGTCCTCGTGTTGCACCCTTTTTTTGTACTATCTTTTTTTTTTTTTTCTTCTTTTTCCTTCCCGCCGCAAAAGTAAAATTTTCGCCATCCCGCCCCTCCCATGCGGTCCCTCCTGTTGCCTTCTCGCTTTCAATCATCGCCGACCCCCGCGGACCCCACTATCGCTAACCCGGATCCCTCCGCAGTCGCGACCGTTCCGAACCCTGGACTCACATCAAATACGCTCGGAGCGCAGTTACTGACGGGTGCGACCATACCAGCACTAACGCACCGGATCCCATCAGAACTCCGAAGTTAAGCGTGCTTGGGCGAGAGTAGTACTAGGATGGGTGACCCCCTGGGAAGTCCTCGTGTTGCACCCCTTTTGTACTATCTTTTTTTTTTTTTTTTCTTCTTTTTCCTTCCCGCCGCAAAAGTAAAATTTTCGCCATCCCGCCCCTCCCATGCGGTCCCTCCAGTTGCCTTCTCGCTTTCAATCATCGCCGACCCCCCGCGGACCCCACTATCGCTAACCCGGATCCCTCCGCGCAGTCGCGACCGTTCCGAACCCTGGACTCACATCAAATACGCTCGGAGCGCAGTTACTGACGGGTGCGACCATACCAGCACTAACGCACCGGATCCCATCAGAACTCCGAAGTTAAGCGTGCTTGGGCGAGAGTAGTACTAGGATGGGTGACCCCCTGGGAAGTCCTCGTGTTGCACCCCTTTTGTACTATCTTTTTTTTTTTTTTCTTCTTTTTCCTTCCCGCCGCAAAAGTAAAATTTTCGCCATCCCGCCCCTCCCATGCGGTCCCTCCAGTTGCCTTCTCGCTTTCAATCATCGCCGACCCCGCGGACCCCACTATCGCTAACCCGGATCCCTCCGCAGTCGCGACCGTTCCGAACCCTGGACTCACATCAAAAATACGCTCGGAGCGCAGTTACTGACGGGTGCGACCATACCAGCACTAACGCACCGGATCCCATCAGAACTCCGAAGTTAAGCGTGCTTGGGCGAGAGTAGTACTAGGATGGGTGACCCCCTGGGAAGTCCTCGTGTTGCACCCCTTTTGTACTATCTTTTTTTTTTTTTTCTTCTTTTTTCCTTCCCGCCGCAAAAGTAAAATTTTCGCCATCCCGCCCCTCCCATGCGGTCCCTCCAGTTGCCTTCTCGCTTTCAATCATCGCCGACCCCGCGGACCCCACTATCGCTAACCCGGATCCCTCCGCAGTCGCGACCGTTCCGAACCCTGGACTCACATCAAATACGCTCGGAGCGCAGTTACTGACGGGTGCGACCATACCAGCACTAACGCACCGGATCCCATCAGAACTCCGAAGTTAAGCGTGCTTGGGCGAGAGTAGTACTAGGATGGGTGACCCCCTGGGAAGTCCTCGTGTTGCACCCCTTTTGTACTATCTTTTTTTTTTTTTCTTCTTTTTCCTTCCTTCCCCCGCCGCAAAAGTAAAATTTTCGCCATCCCGCCCCTCCCATGCGGTCCCTCCAGTTGCCTTCTCGCTTTCAATCATCGCCGACCCCGCGGACCCCACTATCGCTAACCCGGATCCCTCCGCAGTCGCGACCGTTCCGAACCCTGGACTCACATCAAATACGCTCGGAGCGCAGTTACTGACGGGTGCGACCATACCAGCACTAACGCACCGGATCCCATCAGAACTCCGAAGTTAAGCGTGCTTGGGCGAGAGTAGTACTAGGATGGGTGACCCCCTGGGAAGTCCTCGTGTTGCACCCCTTTTGTACTATCTTTTTTTTTTTTCTTCTTTTTCCTTCCCGCCGCAAAAGTAAAATTTTCGCCATCCCGCCCCTCCCATGCGGTCCCTCCAGTTGCCTTCTCGCTTTCAATCATCGCCGACCCCGCGGACCCCACTATCGCTAACCCGGATCCCTCCGCAGTCGCGACCGTTCCGAACCCTGGACTCACATCAAATACGCTCGGAGCGCAGTTACTGACGGGTGCGACCATACCAGCACTAACGCACCGGATCCCATCAGAACTCCGAAGTTTAAGCGTGCTTGGGCGAGAGTAGTACTAGGATGGGTGACCCCCTGGGAAGTCCTCGTGTTGCACCCCTTTTGTAATTTTTTTTTTTTTTTCTTCTTTTTCCTTCCCGCCGCAAAAGTAAAATTTTCGCCATCCCGCCCCTCCCATGCGGTCCCTCCAGTTGCCTTCTCGCTTTCAATCATCGCCGACCCCGCGGACCCCACTATCGCTAACCCGGATCCCCCTCCGCAGTCGCGACCGTTCCGAACCCTGGACTCACATCAAATACGCTCGGAGCGCAGTTACTGACGGGTGCGACCATACCAGCACTAACGCACCGGATCCCATCAGAACTCCGAAGTTAAGCGTGCTTGGGCGAGAGTAGTACTAGGATGGGTGGGTGACCCCCTGGGAAGTCCTCGTGTTGCACCCCTTTTGTACTATCTTTTTTTTTTTCTTCTTTTTCCTTCCCGCCGCAAAAGTAAAAATTTTCGCCATCCCGCCCCTCCCATGCGGTCCCTCCAGTTGCCTTCTCGCTTTCAATCATCGCCGACCCCGCGGACCCCACTATCGCTAACCCGGATCCCTCCGCAGTCGCGACCGTTCCGAACCCTGGACTCACATCAAATACGCTCGGAGCGCAGTTACTGACGGGTGCGACCATACCAGCACTAACGCACCGGATCCCATCAGAACTCCGAAGTTAAGCGTGCTTGGGCGAGAGTAGTACTAGGATGGTGACCCCCTGGGAAGTCCTCGTGTTGCACCCCTTTTGTACTATCTTTTTTTTTTTCTTCTTTTTCCTTCCCGCCGCAAAAGTAAAATTTTCGCCATCCCGCCCCTCCCATGCGGTCCCTCCAGTTGCCTTCTCGCTTTCAATCATCGCCGACCCCGCGGACCCCACTATCGCTAACCCGGATCCCTCCGCAGTCGCGACCGTTCCGAACCCTGGACTCACATCAAATACGCTCGGAGCGCAGTTACTGACGGGTGCGACCATACCAGCACTAACGCACCGGATCCCATCAGAACTCCGAAGTTAAGCGTGCTTGGGCGAGAGTAGTACTAGGATGGGTGACCCCCTGGGAAGTCCTCGTGTTGCACCCCATTTTGTACTATCTTTTTTTTTTTCTTCTTTTTTTCCTTCCCGCCGCAAAAAAGTAAAATTTTCGCCATCCCGCCCCTCCCATGCGGTCCCTCCAGTTGCCTTCTCGCTTTCAATCATCGCCGACCCCGCGGACCCCACTATCGCTAACCCGGATCCCTCCGCAGTCGCGACCGTTCCGAACCCTGGACTCACATCAAATACGCTCGGAGCGCGCAGTTACTGACGGGTGCGACCATACCAGCACTAACGCACCGGATCCCATCAGAACTCCGAAGTTAAGCGTGCTTGGGCGAGAGTAGTACTAGGATGGGTGACCCCCTGGGAAGTCCTCGTGTTGCACCCCTTTTGTACTATCTTTTTTTTTTTTTCTTCTTTTTCCTTCCCGCCGCAAAAGTAAAATTTTCGCCATCCCGCCCCTCCCATGCGGTCCCTCCAGTTGCCTTCTCGCTTTCAATCATCGCCGACCCCGCGGACCCCACTATCGCTAACCCGGATCCCTCCGCAGTCGCGACCGTTCCGAACCCTGGACTCACATCAAATACGCTCGGAGCGCAGTTACTGACGGGTGCGACCATACCAGCACTAACGCACCGGATCCCATCAGAACTCCGAAGTTAAGCGTGCTTGGGCGAGAGTAGTACTAGGATGGGTGACCCCCTGGGAAGTCCTCGTGTTGCACCCCTTTTGTACTATTTTTTTTTTTTTCTTCTTTTTCCTTCCCGCCGCAAAAAGTAAAATTTTCGCCATCCCGCCCCTCCCATGCGGTCCCTCCAGTTGCCTTCTCGCTTTCAATCATCGCCGACCCCGCGGACCCCACTATCGCTAACCCGGATCCCTCCGCAGTCGCGACCGTTCCGAACCCTGGACTCACATCAAATACGCTCGGAGCGCAGTTACTGACGGGTGCGACCATACCAGCACTAACGCACCGGATCCCATCCCATCAGAACTCCGAAGTTAAGCGTGCTTGGGGCGAGAGTAGTACTAGGATGGGTGACCCCCCCTGGGAAGTCCTCGTGTTGCACCCCTTTTGTACTATCTTTTTTTTTTTTTCTTCTTTTTCCTTCCCGCCGCAAAAGTAAAATTTTCGCCATCCCGCCCCTCCCATGCGGTCCCTCCAGTTGCCTTCTCGCTTTCAATCATCGCCGACCCCGCGGACCCCACTATCGCTAACCCGGATCCCTCCGCAGTCGCGACCGTTCCGAACCCTGGACTCACATCAAATACGCTCGGAGCGCAGTTACTGACGGGTGCGACCATACCAGCACTAACGCACCGGATCCCATCAGAACTCCGAAGTTAAGCGTGCTTGGGCGAGAGTAGTACTAGGATGGGTGACCCCCTGGGAAGTCCTCGTGTTGCACCCCTTTTGTACTATCTTTTTTTTTTCTTCTTTTTCCTTCCCGCCGCAAAAGTAAAATTTTCGCCATCCCGCCCCTCCCATGCGGTCCCTCCAGTTGCCTTCTCGCTTTCAATCATCGCCGACCCCGCGGACCCCACTATCGCTAACCCGGATCCCTCCGCAGTCGCGACCGTTCCGAACCCTGGACTCACATCAAATACGCTCGGAGCGCAGTTACTGACGGGTGCGACCATACCAGCACTAACGCACCGGATCCCATCAGAACTCCGAAGTTAAGCGTGCGGGGGCGAGAGTAGTACTAGGATGGGTGACCCCCTGGGAAGTCCTCGTCGTGTTGCACCCCTTTTTTGTACTATCTTCTTTTTTTTTTTCTTCTTTTTCCTTCCCGCCGCAAAAGTAAAATTTTCGCCATCCCGCCCCTCCCATGCGGTCCCTCCAGTTGCCTTCTCGCTTTCAATCATCGCCGACCCCGCGGACCCCACTATCGCTAACCCGGATCCCTCCGCAGTCGCGACCGTTCCGAACCCTGGACTCACATCAAATACGCTCGGAGCGCAGTTACTGACGGGTGCGACCATACCAGCACTAACGCACCGGATCCCATCAGAACTCCGAAGTTAAGCGTGCTTGGGCGAGAGTAGTACTAGGATGGGTGACCCCCTGGGAAGTCCTCGTGTTGCACCCCTTTTGTACTATCTTTTTTTTTTTTTTCTTCTTTTTCCTTCCCGCCGCAAAAGTAAAATTTTCGCCTCCCGCCCCTCCCATGCGGTCCCTCCAGTTGCCTTCTCGCTTTCAATCATCGCCGACCCCGCGGACCCCACTATCGCTAACCCGGATCCCTCCGCAGTCGCGACCGTTCCGAACCCTGGACTCACATCAAATACGCTCGGAGCGCAGTTACTGACGGGTGCGACCATACCAGCACTAACGCACCGGATCCCATCAGAACTCCGAAGTTAAGCGTGCTTGGGCGAGAGTAGTACTAGGATGGGTGACCCCCTGGGAAGTCCTCGTGTTGCACCCCTTTTGTACTATCTTTTTTTTTTTTCTTCTTTTTCCTTCCCGCCGCAAAAGTAAAATTTTCGCCATCCCGCCCCTCCCATGCGGTCCCCTCCAGTTGCCTTCTCGCTTTCAATCATCGCCGACCCCGCGGACCCCACTATCGCTAACCCGGATCCCTCCGCAGTCGCGACCGTTCCGAACCCTGGACTCACATCAAATACGCTCGGAGCGCAGTTACTGACGGGTGCGACCATACCAGCACTAACGCACCGGATCCCATCAGAACTCCGAAGTTAAGCGTGCTTGGGCGAGAGTAGTACTAGGATGGGTGACCCCCTGGGAAGTCCTCGTGTTGCACCCCTTTTGTACTATCTTTTTTTTTTTCTTTTTTTTTTCCTTCCCGCCGCAAAAGTAAAATTTTCGCCATCCCGCCCCTCCCATGCGGTCCCTCCAGTTGCCTTCTCGCTTTCAATCATCGCCGACCCCGCGGACCCCACTATCGCTAACCCGGATCCCTCCGCAGTCGCGACCGTTCCGAACCCTGGACTCACATCAAATACGCTCGGAGCGCAGTTACTGACGGGTGCGACCATACCAGCACTAACGCACCGGATCCCATCAGAACTCCGAAGTTAAGCGTGCTTGGGCGAGAGTAGTACTAGGATGGGTGACCCCCTGGGAAGTCCTCGTGTTGCACCCCTTTTGTACTATCTTTTTTTTTTTTCTTTTTCCTTCCCGCCGCAAAAGTAAAATTTTCGCCATCCCGCCCCTCCCATGCGGTCCCCTCCAGTTGCCTTCTCGCTTTCAATCATCGCCGACCCCCCCGCGGACCCCACTATCGCTAACCCGGATCCCTCCGCAGTCGCGACCGTTCCGAACCCTGGACTCACATCAAATACGCTCGGAGCGCAGTTACTGACGGGTGCGACCATACCAGCACTAACGCACCGGATCCCATCAGAACTCCGAAGTTAAGCGTGCTTGGGCGAGAGTAGTACTAGGATGGGTGACCCCCTGGGAAGTCCTCGTGTTGCACCCCTTTTGTACTATCTTTTTTTTTTTCTTCTTTTTCCTTCCCGCCGCAAAAGTAAAATTTTCGCCATCCCGCCCCTCCCATGCGGTCCCTCCAGTTGCCTTCTCGCTTTCAATCATCGCCGACCCCGCGGACCCCACTATCGCTAACCCGGATCCCTCCGCAGTCGCGACCGTTCCGAACCCTGGACTCACATCAAATACGCTCGGAGCGCAGTTACTGACGGGTGCGACCATACCAGCACTAACGCACCGGATCCCATCAGAACTCCGAAGTTAAGCGTGCTTGGGCGAGAGTAGTACTAGGATGGGTGACCCCCTGGGAAGTCCTCGTGTTGCACCCCTTTTGTACTATCTTTTTTTTTTTTTTCTTTTTCCTTCCCGCCGCAAAAGTAAAATTTTCGCCATCCCGCCCCTCCCATGCGGTCCCTCCAGTTGCCTTCTCGCTTTCAATCATCGCCGACCCCGCGGACCCCACTATCGCTAACCCGGATCCCTCCGCAGTCGCGACCGTTCCGAACCCTGGACTCACATCAAATACGCTCGGAGCGCAGTTACTGACGGGTGCGACCATACCAGCACTAACGCACCGGATCCCATCAGAACTCCGAAGTTAAGTGTGCTTGGGCGAGAGTAGTACTAGGATGGGTGACCCCCTGGGAAGTCCTCGTGTTGCACCCCTTTTGTACTATCTTTTTTTTTTCTTCTTTTTCCTTCCCGCCGCAAAAGTAAAATTTTCGCCATCCCGCCCCTCCCATGCGGTCCCTCCAGTTGCCTTCTCGCTTTCAATCATCGCCGACCCCGCGGACCCCACTATCGCTAACCCGGATCCCTCCGCAGTCGCGACCGTTCCGAACCCTGGACTCACATCAAATACGCTCGGAGCGCAGTTACTGACGGGTGCGACCATACCAGCACTAACGCACCGGATCCCATCAGAACTCCGAAGTTAAGCGTGCTTGGGCGAGAGTAGTACTAGGATGGGTGACCCCCTGGGAAGTCCTCGTGTTGCACCCCTTTTGTACTATCTTTTTTTTTTCTTCTTTTTCCTTCCCGCCGCAAAAGTAAAAATTTTCGCCATCCCCGCCCCTCCCATGCGGTCCCTCCAGTTGCCTTCTCGCTTTCAATCATCGCCGACCGACCCCGCGGACCCCACTATCGCTAACCCGGATCCCTCCGCAGTCGCGACCGTTCCGAACCCTGGACTCACATCAAATACGCTCGGAGCGCAGTTACTGACGGGTGCGACCATACCAGCACTAACGCACCGGATCCCATCAGAACTCCGAAGTTAAGCGTGCTTGGGCGGGCGAGAGTAGTACTAGGATGGGTGACCCCCCTGGGAAGTCCTCGTGTTGCACCCCTTTTGTACTATCTTTTTTTTTTTTTCTTCTTTTTCCTTCCCGCCGCAAAAGTAAAATTTTCGCCATCCCGCCCCTCCCATGCGGTCCCTCCAGTTGCCTTCTCGCTTTCAATCATCGCCGACCCCGCGGACCCCACTATCGCTAACCCGGATCCCTCCGCAGTCGCGACCGTTCCGAACCCTGGACTCACATCAAATACGCTCGGAGCGCAGTTACTGACGGGTGCGACCATACCAGCACTAACGCACCGGATCCCATCAGAACTCCGAAGTTAAGCGTGCTTGGGCGAGAGTAGTACTAGGATGGGTGACCCCCTGGGGGAAGTCCTCCTCGTGTTGCACCCCTTTTGTACTATTTTTTTTTTTTTCTTCTTTTTTCCTTCCCGCCGCAAAAGTAAAATTTTTCGCCATCCCGCCCCTCCCATGCGGTCCCTCCAGTTGCCTTCTCGCTTTCAATCATCGCCGACCCCGCGGACCCCACTATCGCTAACCCGGATCCCTCCGCAGTCGCGACCGTTCCGAACCCTGGACTCACATCAAATACGCTCGGAGCGCAGTTACTGACGGGTGCGACCATACCAGCACTAACGCACCGGATCCCATCAGAACTCCGAAGTTAAGCGTGCTTGGGCGAGAGTAGTAGTACTAGGATGGGTGACCCCCTGGGAAGTCCTCGTGTTGCACCCCTTTTGTACTATCTTTTTTTTTTTCTTCTTTTTCCTTCCTTCCGCCGCAAAAGTAAAATTTTCGCCATCCCGCCCCTCCCATGCGGTCCCTCCAGTTGCCTTCTCGCTTTCAATCATCGCCGACCCCCGCGGACCCCACTATCGCTAACCCGGATCCCTCCGCAGTCGCGACCGTTCCGAACCCTGGACTCACATCAAATACGCTCGGAGCGCAGTTACTGACGGGTGCGACCATACCAGCACTAACGCACCGGATCCCATCAGAACTCCCGAAGTTAAGCGTGCTTGGGCGGCGAGAGTAGTACTAGGATGGGTGACCCCCTGGGAAGTCCTCGTGTTGCACCCCTTTTGTACTATCTTTTTTTTTTTCTTCTTTTTTCCTTCCCGCCGCAAAAGTAAAATTTTCGCCATCCCCCGCCCCTCCCATGCGGTCCCTCCAGTTGCCTTCTCGCTTTCAATCATCGCCGACCCCGCGGACCCCACTATCGCTAACCCGGATCCCTCCGCAGTCGCGACCGTTCCGAACCCTGGACTCACATCAAATACGCTCGGAGCGCAGTTACTGACGGGTGCGACCATACCAGCACTAACGCACCGGATCCCATCAGAACTCCGAAGTTAAGCGTGCTTGGGCGAAGAGTAGTACTAGGATGGGTGACCCCCTGGGAAGTCCTCGTGTTGCACCCCTTTTGTACTATCTTTTTTTTTTTCTTCTTTTTCCTTCCCGCCGCAAAAGTAAAATTTTCGCCATCCCCGCCCCTCCCATGCGGTCCCTCCAGTTGCCTTCTCGCTTTCAATCATCGCCGACCCCGCGGACCCCACTATCGCTAACCCGGATCCCTCCGCAGTCGCGACCGTTCCGAACCCTGGACTCACATCAAATACGCTCGGAGCGCAGTTACTGACGGGTGCGACCATACCAGCACTAACGCACCGGATCCCCATCAGAACTCCGAAGTTAAGCGTGCTTGGGCGAGAGTAGTACTAGGATGGGTGACCCCCTGGGAAGTCCTCGTGTTGCACCCCTTTTTTTGTACTATCTTTTTTTTTTCTCTTTTTTCCTTCCCGCCGCAAAAGTAAAAATTTTCGCCATCCCGCCCCTCCCATGCGGTCCCTCCAGTTGCCTTCTCGCTTTCAATCATCGCCGACCCCGCGGACCCCACTATCGCTAACCCGGATCCCTCCGCAGTCGCGACCGTTCCGAACCCTGGACTCACATCAAATACGCTCGGAGCGCAGTTACTGACGGGTGCGACCATACCAGCACTAACGCACCGGATCCCATCAGAACTCCGAAGTTAAGCGTGCTTGGGCGAGAGTAGTACTAGGATGGGTGACCCCCTGGGAAGTCCTCGTGTTGCACCCCTTTTGTACTATCTTTTTTTTTTTTTCTTCTTTTTCCTTCCCGCCGCAAAAGTAAAATTTTCGCCATCCCGCCCCTCCCATGCGGTCCCTCCAGTTGCCTTCTCGCTTTCAATCATCGCCGACCCCGCGGACCCCACTATCGCTAACCCGGATCCCTCCGCAGTCGCGACCGTTCCGAACCCTGGACTCACATCAAATACGCTCGGAGCGCAGTTACTGACGGGTGCGACCATACCAGCACTAACGCACCGGATCCCATCAGAACTCCGAAGTTAAGCGTGCTTGGGCGAGAGTAGTACTAGGATGGGTGACCCCCTGGGAAGTCCTCGTGTTGCACCCCTTTTGTACTATCTTTTTTTTTTTTTCTTCTTTTTCCTTCCCGCCGCAAAAAGTAAAATTTTCGCCATCCCGCCCCTCCCATGCGGTCCCTCCAGTTGCCTTCTCGCTTTCAATCATCGCCGACCCCCCGCGGACCCCACTATCGCTAACCCGGATCCCTCCGCAGTCGCGACCGTTCCGAACCCTGGACTCACATCAAATACGCTCGGAGCGCAGTTACTGACGGGTGCGACCATACCAGCACTAACGCACCGGATCCCATCAGAACTCCGAAGTTAAGCGTGCTTGGGCGAGAGTAGTACTAGGATGGGTGACCCCCTGGGAAGTCCTCGTGTTGCACCCCTTTTGTACTATCTTTTTTTTTTTTCTTCTTTTTTTCCTTCCCGCCGCAAAAGTAAAATTTTCGCCATCCCGCCCCTCCCATGCGGTCCCTCCAGTTGCCTTCTCGCTTTCAATCATCGCCGACCCCGCGGACCCCACTATCGCTAACCCGGATCCCTCCGCAGTCGCGTCGCGACCGTTCCGAACCCTGGACTCACATCAAATACGCTCGGAGCGCAGTTACTGACGGGTGCGACCATACCAGCACTAACGCACCGGATCCCATCAGAACTCCGAAGTTAAGCGTGCTTGGGCGAGAGTAGTACTAGGATGGGTGACCCCCTGGGAAGTCCTCGTGTTGCACCCCCTTTGTACTATCTTTTTTTTTTTTCTTCTTTTTCCTTCCCGCCGCAAAAGTAAAATTTTCGCCATCCCGCCCCTCCCATGCGGTCCTCCTCCAGTTGCCTTCTCGCTTTCAATCATCGCCGACCCCGCGGACCCCACTATCGCTAAACCCGGATCCCTCCGCAGTCGCGACCGTTCCGAACCCTGGACTCACATCAAATACGCTCGGAGCGCAGTTACTGACGGGTGCGACCATACCAGCACTAACGCACCGGATCCCATCAGAACTCCGAAGTTAAGCGTGCTTGGGCGAGAGTAGTACTAGGATGGGTGACCCCCTGGGAAGTCCTCGTGTTGCACCCCTTTTTGTACTATCTTTTTTTTTTTCTTCTTTTTTTTCCTTCCCGCCGCAAAAGTAAAATTTTCGCCATCCCGCCCCTCCCATGCGGTCCCTCCAGTTGCCTTCTCGCTTTCAATCATCGCCGACCCCCCGCGGACCCCACTATCGCTAACCCGGATCCCTCCGCAGTCGCGACCGTTCCGAACCCTGGACTCACATCAAATACGCTCGGAGCGCAGTTACTGACGGGTGCGACCATACCAGCACTAACGCACCGGATCCCATCAGAACTCCGAAGTTAAGCGTGCTTGGGCGAGAGAGTAGTACTAGGATGGGTGACCCCCTGGGAAGTCCTCGTGTTGCACCCCTTTTGTACTATCTTTTTTTTTTTCTTCTTTTTCCTTCCCGCCGCAAAAGTAAAATTTTCGCCAACCCCGCCCCTCCCATGCGGTCCCTCCAGTTGCCTTCTCGCTTTCAATCATCGCCGACCCCGCGGACCCCACTATCGCTAACCCGGATCCCTCCGCAGTCGCGACCGTTCCGAACCCTGGACTCACATCAAATACGCTCGGAGCGCAGTTACTGACGGGTGCGACCATACCAGCACTAACGCACCGGATCCCATCAGAACTCCGAAGTTAAGCGTGCTTGGGCGAGAGTAGTAGTACTAGGATGGGTGACCCCCTGGGAAGTCCTCGTGTTGCACCCCTTTTGTACTATCTATTTTTTTTTTTTTTCTTCTTTTTCCTTCCCGCCGCAAAAGTAAAATTTTCGCCCATCCCGCCCCTCCCATGCGGTCCCTCCAGTTGCCTTCTCGCTTTCAATCATCGCCGACCCCGCGGACCCCACTATCGCTAACCCGGATCCCTCCGCAGTCGCGACCGTTCCGAACCCTGGACTCACATCAAATACGCTCGGAGCGCAGTTACTGACGGGTGCGACCATACCAGCACTAACGCACCGGATCCCATCAGAACTCCGAAGTTAAGCGTGCTTGGGCGAGAGTAGTACTAGGATGGGTGACCCCCTGGGAAGTCCTCGTGTTGCACCCCTTTTGTACTATCTTTTTTTTTTTTTCTTCTTTTTCCTTCCCGCCGCAAAAGTAAAATTTTCGCCATCCCGCCCCTCCCATGCGGTCCCTCCAGTTGCCTTCTCGCTTTCAATCATCGCCGACCCCCGCGGACCCCACTATCGCTAACCCGGATCCCTCCGCAGTCGCGACCGTTCCGAACCCTGGACTCACATCAAATACGCTCGGAGCGCAGTTACTGACGGGTGCGACCATACCAGCACTAACGCACCGGATCCCATCAGAACTCCGAAGTTAAGCGTGCTTGGGCGAGAGTAGTACTAGGATGGGTGACCCCCTGGGAAGTCCTCGTGTTGCACCCCTTTTGTACTATCTCTTTTTTTTTTTTTTCTTCTTTTTTCCTTCCCGCCGCAAAAGTAAAAAATTTTCGCCATCCCCGCCCCTCCCATGCGGTCCCTCCAGTTGCCTTCTCGCTTTCAATCATCGCCGACCCCGCGGACCCCACTATCGCTAACCCGGATCCCTCCGCAGTCGCGACCGTTCCGAACCCTGGACTCACATCAAATACGCTCGGAGCGCAGTTACTGACGGGTGCGACCATACCAGCACTAACGCACCGGATCCCATCAGAACTCCGAAGTTAAGCGTGCTGGGGGCGAGAGTAGTACTAGGATGGGTGACCCCCTGGGAAGTCCTCGTGTTGCACCCCTTTTTGTACTATCTTTTTTTTTTCTTCTTTTTTTTTCCTTCCCGCCGCAAAAGTAAAATTTTCGCCATCCCGCCCCTCCCATGCGGTCCCTCCAGTTGCCTTCTCGCTTTCAATCATCGCCGACCCCGCGGACCCCACTATCGCTAACCCGGATCCCTCCGCAGTCGCGACCCGTTCCGAACCCTGGACTCACATCAAATACGCTCGGAGCGCAGTTACTGACGGGGTGCGACCATACCAGCACTAACGCACCGGATCCCATCAGAACTCCGAAGTTAAGCGTGCTTGGGCGAGAGTAGTACTAGGATGGGTGACCCCCTGGGAAGTCCTCGTGTTGCACCCCTTTTGTACTATCTTTTTTTTTTTCTTTTTTTTTCCTTCCCGCCGCAAAAGTAAAATTTTCGCCATCCCGCCCCTCCCATGCGGTCCCTCCAGTTGCCTTCTCGCTTTCAATCATCGCCGACCCCGCGGACCCCACTATCGCTAACCCGGATCCCTCCGCAGTCGCGACCGTTCCGAACCCTGGACTCACATCAAATACGCTCGGAGCGCAGTTACTTGACGGGTGCGACCATACCAGCACTAACGCACCGGATCCCCATCAGAACTCCGAAGTTAAGCGTGCTTGGGCCGGAGAGTAGAGTAGTACTAGGATGGGTGACCCCCTGGGAAGTCCTCGTGTTGCACCCCTTTTGTACTATCTTTTTTTTTTTTTTCTTCTTTTTCCTTCCCGCCGCAAAAGTAAAATTTTCGCCATCCCGCCCCCTCCCATGCGGTCCCTCCAGTTGCCTTCTCGCTTTCAATCATCGCCGACCCCGCGGACCCCACTATCGCTAACCCGGATCCCTCCGCAGTCGCGACCGTTCCGAACCCTGGACTCACATCAAATACGCTCGGAGCGCAGTTACTGACGGGTGCGACCATACCAGCACTAACGCACCGGATCCCATCAGAACTCCGAAGTTAAGCGTGCTTGGGCGAGAGTAGTACTAGGATGGGTGACCCCCCTGGGAAGTCCTCGTGTTGCACCCCTTTTTGTACTATCTTTTTTTTTTTTCTTCTTTTTCCTTCCCGCCGCAAAAGTAAAATTTTCGCCATCCCGCCCCTCCCATGCGGTCCCTCCAGTTGCCTTCTCGCTTTCAATCATCGCCGACCCCGCGGACCCCACTATCGCTAACCCGGATCCCTCCGCAGTCGCGACCGTTCCGAACCCTGGACTCACATCAAATACGCTCGGAGCGCAGTTACTGACGGGTGCGACCATACCAGCACTAACGCACCGGATCCCATCAGAACTCCGAAGTTTAAGCGTGCTTGGGCGAGAGTAGTACTAGGATGGGTGACCCCCCTGGGAAGTCCTCGTGTTGCACCCCTTTTGTACTATCTTTTTTTTTTTCTTCTTTTTCCTTCCGCCGCCGCAAAAGTAAAATTTTCGCCGCCCCCGCCCGCCCATCCCATGCGGTCCCTCCAGTTGCCTTCTCGCTTTCATTCATCGCCGTCCCCGCGGACCCCACTATCGCTAACCCGGATCCCTCCGCAGTCGCGACCGTTTCCGAACCCTGGACTCACATCAAATACGCTCGGAGCGCAGTTACTGACGGGTGCGACCATACCAGCACTAACGCACCGGATCCCATCAGAACTCCGAAGTTAAGCGTGCTTGGGCGAGAGTAGTACTAGGATGGGTGACCCCCTGGGAAGTCCTCGTGTTGCACCCCTTTTGTACTATCTTTTTTTTTTTTTTCTTTTTTTCCTTCCCGCCGCAAAAGTAAAATTTTCGCCATCCCGCCCCTCCCATGCGGGTCCCTCCAGTTGCCTTCTCGCTTTCAATCATCGCCGACCCCGCGGACCCCACTATCGCTAACCCGGATCCCCCTCCGCAGTCGCGACCGTTCCGAACCCTGGACTCACATCAAATACGCTCGGAGCGCAGTTACTGACGGGTGCGACCATACCAGCACTAACGCACCGGATCCCATCAGAACTCCGAAGTTAAGCGTGCTTGGGCGAGAGTAGTACTAGGATGGGTGACCCCCTGGGAAGTCCTCGTGTTGCACCCCTTTTGTACTATCTTTTTTTTTTTCTTCTTTTTCCTTCCCGCCGCAAAAGTAAAATTTTCGCCATCCCGCCCCTCCCATGCGGTCCCTCCAGTTGCCTTCTCGCTTTCAATCATCGCCGACCCCGCGGACCCCACTATCGCTAACCCGGATCCCTCCGCAGTCGCGACCGTTCCGAACCCTGGACTCACATCAAATACGCTCGGAGCGCAGTTACTGACGGGTGCGACCATACCAGCACTAACGCACCGGATCCCATCAGAACTCCGAAGTTAAGCGTGCTTGGGCGAGAGTAGTACTAGGATGGGTGACCCCCTGGGAAGTCCTCGTGTTGCACCCCTTTTGTACTATCTTTTTTTTTTTTTCTTCTTTTTCCTTCCCGCCGCAAAAGTAAAATTTTCGCCATCCCGCCCCTCCCATGCGGTCCCTCCAGTTGCCTTCTCGCTTTCAATCATCGCCGACCCCGCGGACCCCACTATCGCTAACCCGGATCCCTCCGCAGTCGCGACCGTTTCCGAACCCTGGACTCACATCAAATACGCTCGGAGCGCAGTTACTGACGGGTGCGACCATACCAGCACTAACGCACCGGATCCCATCAGAACTCCGAAGTTAAGCGTGCTTGGGCGAGAGTAGTACTAGGATGGGTGACCCCCTGGGAAGTCCTCGTGTTGCACCCCTTTTGTACTATCTTTTTTTTTTTCTTCTTTTTCCTTCCCGCCGCAAAAGTAAAATTTTCGCCATCCCGCCCCTCCCATGCGGTCCCTCCAGTTGCCTTCTCGCTTTCAATCATCGCCCGACCCCGCGGACCCCACTATCGCTAACCCGGATCCCTCCGCAGTCGCGACCGTTCCGAACCCTGGACTCACATCAAATACGCTCGGAGCGCAGTTACTGACGGGTGCGACCATACCAGCACTAACGCACCGGATCCCATCAGAACTCCGAAGTTAAGCGTGCTTGGGCGAGAGTAGTACTAGGATGGGTGACCCCCTGGGAAGTCCTCGTGTTGCACCCCTTTTGTACTATCTTTTTTTTTTTCTTCTTTTCCCTTCCCGCCGCAAAAGTAAAAAAATTTTCGCCATCCCGCCCCTCCCATGCGGTCCCTCCAGTTGCCTTCTCGCTTTCAATCATCGCCGACCCCGCGGACCCCACTATCGCTAACCCGGATCCCTCCGCAGTCGCGCGACCGTTCCGAACCCTGGACTCACATCAAATACGCTCGGAGCGCAGTTACTGACGGGTGCGACCATACCAGCACTAACGCACCGGATCCCATCAGAACTCCGAAGTTAAGCGTGCTTGGGCGAGAGTAGTACTAGGATGGGTGACCCCCTGGGAAGTCCTCGTGTTGCACCCCTTTTGTACTATCTTTTTTTTTTCTTCTTTTTCCTTCCCGCCGCAAAAGTAAAATTTTCGCCATCCCGCCCTCCCATGCGGTCCCTCCAGTTGCCTTCTCGCTTTCAATCATCGCCGACCCCGCGGACCCCACTATCGCTAACCCGGATCCCTCCGCAGTCGCGACCGTTCCGAACCCTGGACTCCATTCAAATACGCTCGGAGCGCAGTTACTGACGGGTGCGACCATACCAGCACTAACGCACCGGATCCCATCAGAACTCCGAAAGCGTTGCGTGCTTAGGGGCGAGAGTAGTACTAGGATGGGTGACCCCCTGGGAAGTCCTCGTGTTGCACCCCTTTTGTACTATCTTTTTTTTTTTCTTCTTTTTCCTTCCCGCCGCAAAAGTAAAATTTTCGCCATCCCGCCCCTCCCATGCGGTCCCTCCAGTTGCCTTCTCGCTTTCAATCATCGCCGACCCCGCGGACCCCACTATCGCTAACCCGGATCCCTCCGCAGTCGCGACCGTTCCGAACCCTGGACTCACATCAAATACGCTCGGAGCGCAGTTACTGACGGGTGCGACCATACCAGCACTAACGCACCGGATCCCATCAGAACTCCGAAGTTAAGCGTGCTTGCTTGGGCGAGAGAGTAGTACTAGGATGGGTGACCCCCTGGGAAGTCCTCGTGTTGCACCCCTTTTGTACTATTTTTTTTTTTTTTTTCTTCTTTTTCCTTCCCGCCGCAAAAGTAAAATTTTCGCCATCCCGCCCCTCCCATGCGGTCCCTCCAGTTTGCCTTCTCGCTTTCAATCATCGCCGACCCCGCGGACCCCCACTATCGCTAACCCGGATCCCTCCGCAGTCGCGACCGTTCCGAACCCTGGGACTCACATCAAATACGCTCGGAGCGCAGTTACTGACGGGTGCGACCATACCAGCACTAACGCACCGGATCCCATCAGAACTCCGAAGTTAAGCGTGCTTGGGGGCCGAGAGTAGTACTAGGATGGGTGACCCCCTGGGAAGTCCTCGTGTTGCACCCCTTTTGTACTATCTTTTTTTTTTTCTTCTTTTTTCCTTCCCGCCGCAAAAGTAAAATTTTCGCCATCCCGCCCCTCCCATGCGGTCCCTCCAGTTGCCTTCTCGCTTTCAATCATCGCCGACCCCGCGCGACCCCACTATCGCTAACCCGGATCCCTCCGCAGTCGCGACCGTTCCGAACCCTGGACTCACATCAAATACGCTCGGAGCGCAGTTACTGACGGGTGCGACCATACCAGCACTAACGCACCGGATCCCATCAGAACTCCGAAGTTAAGCGTGCTTGGGCGAGAGTAGTACTAGGATGGGTGACCCCCTGGGAAGTCCTCGTGTTGCACCCCTTTTGTACTATCTTTTTTTTTTTTCTTCTTTTTCCTTCCCGCCGCAAAAGTAAAATTTTCGCCATCCCGCCCCTCCCATGCGGTCCCTCCAGTTGCCTTCTCGCTTTCAATCATCGCCGACCCCGCGGACCCACTATCGCTAACCCGGATCCCTCCGCAGTCGCGACCGTTCCGAACCCTGGACTCACATCAAATACGCTCGGAGCGCAGTTACTGACGGGTGCGACCATACCAGCACTAACGCACCGGATCCCATCAGAACTCCGAAGTTAAGCGTGCTTGGGCGAGAGTAGTAGTACTAGGATGGGTGACCCCCTGGGAAGTCCTCGTGTTGCACCCCTTTTGTACTATCTATTTTTTTTTTTTCTTCTTTTTCCTTTCCCGCCGCAAAAGTAAAAATTTTCGCCATCCCGCCCCATCCATGCGGTCCCTCCAGTTGCCTTCTCGCTTTCAATCATCGCCGACCCCGCGGACCCCACTATCGCTAACCCGGATCCCTCCCGCTCAAAGTCGCGACCGTTCCGAACCCTGGACTCACATCAAATACGCTCGGAGCGCAGTTACTGACGGGTGCGACCATACCAGCACTAACGCACCGGATCCCATCAGAACTCCGAAGTTAAGCGTGCTTGGGCGAGAGTAGTACTAGGATGGGGTGACCCCCTGGGAAGTCCTCGTGTTGCACCCCTTTTGTACTATTTTTTTTTTTTTCTTCTTTTTTCCTCCCCCGCCGCAAAAGTAAAATTTTCGCCATCCCGCCCCCTCCCATGCGGTCCCTCCAGTTGCCTTCTCGCTTTCAATCATCGCCGACCCCCGCGGACCCACACTATCGCTAACCCGGATCCCTCCGCAGCAGTCGCGACCGTTCCGAACCCTGGACTCACATCATCAAATACGCTCGGAGCGCAGTTACTGACGGGTGCGACCATACCAGCACTAACGCACCGGATCCATCAGAACTCCGAAGTTAAGCGTGCTTGGGCGAGAGTAGTACTAGGATGGGTGACCCCCTGGGAAGTCCTCGTGTTGCACCCCTTTTGTACTATCTTTTTTTTTTTTCTTCTTTTTCCTTCCCCGCCGCAAAAGTAAAATTTTCGCCATCCCGCCCCTCCCATGCGGTCCCTCCAGTTGCCTTCTCGCTTTCAATCATCGCCGACCCCCGCGGACCCCACTATCGCTAACCCGGATCCCTCCGCAGTCGCGACCGTTCCGAAACCCTGGACTCACATCAAATACGCTCGGAGCGCAGTTACTGACGGGTGCGACCATACCAGCACTAACGCACCGGATCCCATCAGAACTCCGAAGTTAAGCGTGCTTGGGCGAGAGTAGTACTAGGATGGGTGACCCCCTGGGAAGTCCTCGTGTTGCACCCCTTTTGTACTATCTTTTTTTTTTTCTTCTTTTTCCTTCCCGCCGCAGTAAGTAAAATTTTCGCCATCCCCCGCCCCTCCCATGCGGTCCCCTCCAGTTGCCTTCTCGCTTTCAATCATCGCCGACCCCGCGGACCCCACTATCGCTAACCCGGATCCCTCCGCAGTCGCGACCGTTCCGAACCCTGGACTCACATCAAATACGCTCGGAGCGCAGTTACTGACGGGTGCGACCATACCAGCACTAACGCACCGGATCCCATCAGAACTCCGAAGTTTAAGCGTGCTTGGGCGAGAGTAGTAGTACTAGGATGGGTGACCCCCTGGGAAGTCCTCGTGTTGCACCCCTTTTGTACTATCTTTTTTTTTTTTCTTCTTTTTCCTTCCCGCCGCAAAAGTAAAATTTTCGCCATCCCGCCCCTCCCATGCGGTCCCTCCAGTTGCCTTCTCGCTTTCAATCATCGCCGACCCCGCGGACCCCACTATCGCTAACCGGATCCCTCCGCAGTCGCGACCGTTCCGAACCCTGGACTCACATCAAATACGCTCGGAGCGCAGTTACTGACGGGTGCGACCATACCAGCACTAACGCACCGGATCCCATCAGAAACTCCGAAGTTAAGCGTGCTTGGGCGAGAGTAGTACTAGGATGGGTGACCCCCTGGGAAGTCCTCGTGTTGCAGCACCCCTTTGTACTATCTCACTTTTTTTTTTCTTCTTTTTCCTTCCCGCCGCAAAAGTAAAATTTTTTCGCCATCCCGCCCCTCCCATGCTGTCCCTCCAGATTGCCTTCTCGCTTTCAATCATCGCCGACCCCGCGGACCCCACTATCGCTAACCCGGATCCCCTCCCGCAGTCGCGACCGTTCCGAACCCTGGACTCACATCAAATACGCTTCGGAGCGCAGTTACTGACGGGTGCGACCATACCAGCACTAACGCACCGGATCCCATCAGAACTCCGAAGTTAAAGCGTGCTTGGGCGAGAGTAGTAGTACAACTAGGATGGGTGACCCCCTGGGGAAGTCCTCGTGTTGCACCCCCCTTTTGTACTATCTTTTTTTTTTTTTCTTCTTTTTCCTTCCCGCCGCAAAAGTAAAATTTTTCGCCATCCCGCCCCTCCCATGCGGTCCCTCCAGTTGCCTTCTCGCTTTCAATCATCGCCGACCCCGGGACCCCACTATCGCTAACCCGGATCCCTCCGCAGTCGCTGACCGTTTCCGAACCCTGGACTCACATCAAATACGCTCGGAGCGCAGTTACTGACGGGTGCGACCATACCAGCACTAACGCACCGGATCCCATCAGAACTCCGAAGTTAAGCGTGCTTATTGGGCAGAGAGTAGTACTAGGGATGGGTGACCCCCTGGGAAGTCCTCGTGTTGCACCCCTTTTGTACTAACCTTTTTTTTTTCTTCTTTTTCCTTCCCGCCGCAAAAGTAAAAATTTTCGCCATCCCGCCCCTCCCATGCGGTCCCTCCAGTTGCCTTTCTCGCTTTTCAATCATCGCCGACCCCGCGGACCCCACTATCGCTAACCCGGATCCCTCCGCAGTCGCGACCCGTTCCGAACCCTGGACTCACATCAAAAAATACGCTCGGAGCGCAGTTACTGACGGGTGCGACCATACCAGCACTAACGCACCGGATCCCATCAGAACTCCGAAGTTAAGCGTGCTTGGGCGAGAGTAGTACTAGGATGGGTGACCCCCTGGGAAGTCCTCGTTTTTGCACCCCTTTTGTACTATCTTTTTTTTCTTCTTTTTCCTTCCCGCCGCAAAAGTAAAATTTTCGCCATCCCGCCCCTCCCATGCGGTCCCTCCAGTTGCCTTCTCGCTTTCAATCATCGCCGACTCCCGCGGACCCCACTATCGCTAACCCGGATCCCTCCGCAGTCGCGACCGTTCCGAACCCTGGACTCACATCAAATACGCTCGGAGCGCAGTTTACTGACGGGTGCGACCAATACCAGCACTAACGCACCGGATCCCATCAGAACTCCGAAGTTAAGCGTGCTTGGGCAGAGAGTAGTACTAGGATGGGTGACCCCCTGGGAAGTCCTCGTGTTGCACCCCTTTTGTACTCCTTTTTTTTTTTTCTTCTTTTTCCTTCCCGCCGCAAAAGTAAAATTTTCGCCAATCCCGCCCCTCCCAATGCGGTCCCTCCAGTTGCCTTCTCGCTTTCAATCATCGCCGACCCCGCGGACCCAACACTATCGCCTAACCCGGATCCCTCCCGCAGTCGCGACCGTTCCGAACCCCTTGGACTCACATCAAATACGCTCGGAGCGCAGTTTTACTGACGGGTGCGACCATACCAGCACTAAAACGCACCGGATCCCATCAGAACTCCGAAGTTAAGCGTGCTTGGGCGAGAGTAGTACTAGGATGGGTGACCCCCTGGGAAGTCCTCGTGTTGCACCCCTTTTGTATTATATCTTTTTTTTTTTTTCTTCTTTTTTCCTTCCCGCCGCAAAAGTAAAAATTTTCGCCATCCCCGCCCCTCCCATGCGGTCCCTCCAGTTGCCTTCTCGCTTTCAATCATCGCCGACCCTACGCGGACCCCACTATCGCTAACCCGGATCCCCCTCCGCAGTCGCGACCGTTCCGAACCCTGGACTCACATCAAATACGCTCGGAGCGCAGTTACTGACGGGTGCGACCATACGACCCAGCACTAACGCACCGGGATCCCATCAGAAACTCCGAAAGTTAAGCGTGCTTGGGCGAGAGTAGTACTAGGATGGGTGACCCCCTGGGAAGTCCTCGTGTTGCACCCCTTTTTTGTACTATCTTTTTTTTTTTTTTCTTTCTTTTTCCTTCCCGCCGCAAAAAAGTAAAATTTTCGCCATCCCCCCGCCCCTCCCATGCGGTCCCTCCAGTTGCCTTCTCGCTTTTTCAATCATCGCCGACCCCGCGGACCCCACTATCGCTAACCCGGATCCCTCCGCAGTCGCGACCGTTCCGATAAACCCTGGACTCACATCAAATACGCTCGGAGCGCAGTTTACTGACGGGTGCGACCATACCAGCACTAACGCACCGGATCCCATCAGAACTCCGAAGTTAAGCGTGCTTGGGCGAGAGGGAGTAGTAGTACTAGGATGGGTGACCCCCTTGGGAAGTCCTCGTGTTGCACCCCTTTTGTACTATCTTTTTTTTTTTTCTTCTTTTTTCCTTCCCGCCGCAAAAAGTAAAATTTTCGCCATCCCGCCCCTCCCATGCGGTCCCTCCAGTTTGCCTTCTCGCTTTCTAATCATCGCCGACCCCGCGGACCCCACTATCGCTAACCCGGATCCCTCCGCAGTGCGCGACCGTTTTCCGAAACCTGGACTCACATCAAATACGCTCGGGAGCGCAGTTACTGACGGGTGCGACCATACCAGCACTAACGCACCGGATCCCATCAGAACTCCGAAGTTAAGCGTGCTTGGGCGAGAGTAGTACTAGGATGGGTGACCCCCTGGGAAGTCCTCGTGTTGCACCCCTTTTTGTACTATCTTTTTTTTTTTCTTCTTTTTCCTTCCCGCCGCAAAAGTAAAATTTTCGCCATCCCGCCCCTCCCATGCGGTCCCTCCAGTTGCCTTCTCGCTTTCAATCATCGCCGACCCCGCGCGACCCCACTATCGCTAACCCGGATCCCTCCGCAGCAGTCGCGACCGTTCCGAACCCTGGACTCACATCAAATACGCTCGGAGCGCAGTTACTGACGGGTGCGACCATACCAGCACTAACGCACCGGATCCCATCAGAACTCCGAAGTTAAGCGTGCTTGGGCGCGAGAGTAGTACTAGGATGGGTGACCCCCTGGGAAGTCCTCGTGTTGCACCCCTTTTTGTACTACTACCTTTTTTTTTTTTCTTCTTTTTCCTTCCCGCCGTCCCAAAAGTAAAATTTTTCGCCATCCCGCCCCTCCCATTGCGGTCCCTCCAGTTGCCTTCTCGCTTTCAATCATCGCCGACGTGCCCCGCGGACCCCACTATCGCTAACCCGGATCCCTCCGCGCAGTCGCGACCGTTTCCGAACCCTGGACTCACATCAAATACGCTCGGAGCGCAGTTACTGACGGGGTGCGACCATACCAGCACTAACGCACCGGATCCCATCAGAACTCCGAAGTTAAAGCGTGCTTTGGGCCAGAGAGTAGTACTAGGATGGGTGACACCCCCTGGGAAGTCCTCGTGTTGCACCCCTTTTGTACTATCTTTTTTTTTTTCTTCTTTTTCCTTCCTTTGCCGCAAAAAGTAAAATTTTCGCCATCCCGCCCCTCCCATGCGGGTCCCTCCAGTTGCCTTCTCGCTTTTCAATCATCGCCGACCCCCGCGGACCCCACTATCGCTAAACCGGATCCCTCCGCAGTCGCGACCGTTCCGAAACCCTGGGACTCACATCAAATACGCTCGGAGCGCAGTTTACTGACGGGTGCGACCATAAACAGCACTAACGCACCGGATCCCATCAGAACTCCGAAGTTAAGCGTGTGCTTGGGCGAGAGTAGTACTAGGATGGGTGACCCCCTGGGAAGTCCTCGTGTTGCACCCCTTTTGTACTATCTTTTTTTTTCTTCTTTTTCCTTCCCGCCGCAAAAAGTAAAATTTTCGCCATCCCGCCCCTCCCATGCGGTCCCTCCAGTTGCCCTTCTCGCTTTCAATCATCGCCGACCCCCGCGGACTCCCCACTATCGCTAACCCGGATCCCTCCGCAGTCGCGACCGTTCCGAACCCTGGACTCACATCAAATACGCTCGGGAGCGCAGTTACTGACGGGTGCGACCATACCAGCACTAACGCACGGGATCCCATCAGAACTCCGAAGTTAAGCGTGCTTGGGCGAGAGTAGTACTAGGATGGGTGACCCCCCTGGGAAGTCCTCGTGTTGCACCCCTTTTGTACTATCTCTTTTTTTTTTTCTTCTTTTTCCTTCCCGCCGCAAAAAGTAAAATTTTCGCCATCCCGCCCCTCCCATGCGGTCCCTCCAGTTGCCTTTCTCGCTTTCAATCATCGCCGACCCCGCGGACCCCACTATCGCTAACCCGGATCCCTCCGCAGTCGCGACCGTTCCGAACCCTGGACTCACATCAAATACGCTCGGAGCGCAGTTACTGACGGGTGCGACCATACCAGCACTAACGCACCGGATCCCATCAGAACTCCGAAGTTAAGCGTGCTTGGGCGAGAGTAGTACTAGGATGGGTGACCCCCTGGGAAGTCCTCCGTGTTGCACCCCTTTTGTACTATCTTTTTTTTTTTTTCTTCTTTTTCCTTCCCGCCGCAAAAGTAAAATTTTCGCCATCCCGCCCCTCCCATGCGGTCCCTCCAGTTGCCTTCTCGCTTTCAATCATCGCCGACCCCGCGGACCCCACTATCGCTAACCCGGATCCCTCCGCAGTCGAGCGACCGTTCCGAACCCTGGACTCACATCAAATACGCTCGCATGCGCAGTTACTGACGGGTGCGACCATACCAGCACTAACGCACCGGATCCCAGACAGAACTCCGAAGTTAAGCGTGCTTGTGGCGAGAGTAGTACTAGGAATGGGTTGACCCCCTGGGAAGTCCTCGTGTTTTTGCACCCCTTTTGTACTAATTCTTTTTTTTTTTTCTTCTTTTTCCTTCCCGCCGCAAAAGTAAAATTTTTCGCCATCCCGCCCCTCCCATTGCGGGTCCCTCCAAGTTTTTTGCCTTCTCGCTTTCACGCATCAACGCCGCCGCTGACCCCGCGGACCCCACTATCGCTAACCCGGATCCCTCCGCAGTCGCGCGACCTGGTGTTCCGAACCCTGGACTCACATCAAATACGCTCGGAGCGCAGTTACTGACGGGGGTGCGACCATACCAGCACTAACGCACCGGATCCCATCAGAACTCCGAAGTTAAGCGTGCTTGGGCGTCGATAGGAGAGTAGTACTAGGATGGGTGACCCCCTGGGAAGTCCTCGTGTTGCACCCCTTTTGTACTATCTTTTTTTTTTCTTCTTTTTCCTTTCCCGCGCAAAAGTAAAATTTTCGTCCCATCCCGCCCCTCCCATGCGGTCCCTCCAGTTGCCTTTCTCGCCCTTTCAATCATCGCCGACCCCGCGGTCCCCACTATCGCTAACCCGGATCCTCCGCCAGTCGCGACCGTTCCGAACCCTGGACTCACATCAAATACGCTCGGAGCCGCAGTTACTGACGGGTTGCGACCATACCAGCACTAACGCACCGGATCCCATCAGAACTCCGAAGTTAAGCGTTGCTTGGGCGAGAGTGTACTAGGATGGGTGACCCCCTGGGAATGTCCTCGTGTTGCTCACCCCTTTTGTACTATCTTTTTTTTTTTTCTTCTTTTTCCTTCCCGCCCGCCACCAAAGTAAAATTTTTCGCCATCCCGCCCCTCCCATGCTTCCCTCCAGTTGCCTTCTCGCTTTCAATCATCGACCGACCGCCCCCGCGGACCCCACTATCGATAACCCGGATCCTCCGCAGTCGCGTCGTGTTCCGAACCCTGGACCTCACATCAAATACGCTCGGTAGCGCAGTTACTGACGGAGTGCGACCATACCAGCACTAACGCACCGGAACCCATCAGAACTCCGAAGTTAAGCGTGATTGGGCGAGAGTAGTACTAGGATGGGTGAGTCCCCCCCTGGAAGTCCCCGTGTTTCA
Organism: Osmanthus fragrans; assembly: GCA_019395295.1. NCBI lineage: Eukaryota > Viridiplantae > Streptophyta > Magnoliopsida > Lamiales > Oleaceae > Osmanthus > Osmanthus fragrans. The sequence goes on along the minus strand of CM033362.1, from coordinate 20,350,539 downwards.
CGCCCTTTTGTACTATCTTTTTTTTTTCTATTTTTTTTTTGAAGCCTTCCCGCCGCAAAAGTAAATATTTTCGCCATCGTCCCGCCCCTCCCATGCGGTCCCTCCAGTTGCCTTCTGCATTCCGCTTGCAATCATCGCCCGACCTCTCCGGACCCCACTATCGCTAAAACCCGGATCACCTCCGCAGTCGCGACCGTTCCGGAACCCTGGGACTCACATCAAATACGCTCGCGATAGCGCAGTTACTGACGGGTGCGACCATTACCAGCACTAAACGCACCGGATCCCATCATAACTCCGAAGTTAAGCGTTGCTTGGGCGAGAGTAGTACTAGGATGGGTGACCCCCTGGGAGTCCTCGTGTTGCACCCCTTTTGTTAATCTATTTTTTTTTTTCTTCTTTTTCTTCCCGCCGCAAAAGTAAAATTTTCGCCATCCCGCCCCTCCCATGCGAGTCCCTCCAGTTGCCTTCTCGCTTTCACAATCATCGCCGACCCCGCGGACCCCACTATCGCTAACCCGGATCCACGCTTGATCGCGACCGTTCCGAAACCCTGGACCCCCTCACATCAAATACGCTCGTGGGCGGCAGAAGTACTGACGGCGACCGATCATACCAGCTCTACAACGCACCGGATCCCATCAGAACTTCCGAAGTTAAGCGTGCTTGGGCTGCGAGTAGTACTGACGGGTCAACCACCCTGGGAGTAACTTAATACCACACTTTTTTACTATTCTCCTTTTCTCCCCTTTCCCTCCCTCAGCAAAAGTTAAAAATTTCGCAATCCGCCCCTCCCATGCGGCCCCCCAGTTGCCTTCTCGCTTTCAATCGCGACCCCGCGGACCCCACTTTCGCTAACCCCCCTGGAAAGTCTGCTCGTTCCGCACCCTCGACTTATTCGGAATACATTCGGAGCGCAGTTACTGACGGGTGCGACCATACCAGCACTAACGCACGCTAAACCCTCAAAACCCCCCAGTCAAGCATTCCCGCTGGACGAGACGTAATACTAGGATGGGTGGACCCCCTGGGAAGTCCTTGTTGCAATCCTTTTCTACAAACTTTTTTTTTTTCTTCTTTTTCCCTACCCGCGCAAAAGTATAATTTGTTCCGCCATCCCGCCCCTTCCATGCTGGTCGAAACCAGTTGCCTTCGCGATTTCAATCAACGCCACCCCGCGGACCCACTATCGCTAACAACCGGATCCCTCCCTAACCCCAAGTTCGCGACCGGTTCCGAAACCCTGGACTCATTTCAAATACGATCGGGAGACGCAGTTATTGACGGGTGCTACCATACCAGCTACTAAACGCAACCGTATCCCCAGAACTCCGAAGTTAAGGTGCTTGGGCGGGATAGTAAGATACTAGTATGGGTGACCACCTGGGAATCCCTCGTTGTTGCATCCCCTTTTGTACTATCCTTTTTTTTGTCTTCTTTTTCCTTCCCGCCGCAAAAGTAAAATTTTCGCCATTCCCGCCCCTCCCATGCGGTCCCTCTCAGTTGCTTGGGGTCTCTTTCTAATCTCCGCCTGACCCCGAGCGGAACCCACTATCGCTAACCCTGATCCCTCCGCAGTCTGAGACCGTATCCCGAAACCCTGGACTCTATCAAATACGCTTCAGGAGTGCAGTAACTGACGGATGTGCGACCCATACCAGCACTAACGCCACGGAATCCCATCAGAACTCCGAAGTTACGCGTTTCTTTGGCGAGAGGTAGTACTTGGATGTGTGACCACCTGGGAAAGTCCTCGTTGATACACCCCTTTTGTAACTACCATCTTTTATTTTTTCTTCTTTTTTTCCTTCCCGCCGTCAATAATAAAATTTACGGCCATCCCGCCCCTCCATGCGGGTCCCCTCCAATTGCCTTCCGCTTTCATCATCGCCTACCCCGCGGACCCCAATTCGCTAACCCGGATCCCTCCCAGTCCGCGACCGTTCCGAACCCTGGACTCACAACAAATACCTCGGCGCGCAGTTACTGACGGGTGCGACCATACCAGCACTAACGCACCGGATCCCATCAGAACTCCGAAGTTAAGCGTGCTTGGGCGAGAGTAGTACTAGGATGGGTGACCCCCTGGGAAGTCCTCGTGTTGCACCCCTTTTGTACTATCTTTTTTTTTTTCTTCTTTTTCCCGCAAAAGTAAAATTTTCGCCATCCCGCCCCTCCCATGCGGTCCCTCCAGTTGCCTTCTCGCTTTCAATCATCGCCGACCCCGCGGACCCCACTATCGCTAACCCGGATCCCTCCGCAGTC